>OW387137.1:33553515-34232646 GCA_936440205.1 Lepidonotus clava
CTTTAGGGCAAAACTTCTGCAAGAGAAAAAGAAATACCCATTCATCATCAGGACATCAGCGACAGAGAAGGCAAAATGCCAACCTATTTAGTCTGAATCATTAAAGAGTTGAAGACCGAGATCCCTTAAGTTTCAAGACCATTGGTGGTGGATTCGCAGCCCTCTTTCACAAATTAGATAATGCATCTCAGTAATGGTTACCTATGATAAGAAAAAGAAAGGGGACAGGGGCCCACTTCAACTCTTAGTCATGATGTACTTGGGAAAGGGACTTGTTGACTTATTTTTATGTCGTTGTTAGGCCTTGGTATTTTCTTTTAATGGTCAGATAATCTGAGGTAACTTGTATTTTAGGATTACGCATGAACTCTCAGAAACGGATCAAGAGGGAGAGCCACAATTCGGGCGCAAACTTATAGTTCACACCTGAGGTAATGGCACAAACTACAAACGCAAGGGTAACTGCAGAAGTAATCGGTGATATAATTATATGGTCCCTGTCCCCTATTTCAATGTTATTATTTTCATATCTAAAATAGGCGGTAATTTGCAACTTTTTGCATCGATCAAGTGTTGCAACACACTATCCATGTAGGCTTAGTCCTTAAAAACGTGTTGATATTAAAGCACAGAAGAATGCAACAATGTCAGGACATCAGTCCAGTATAGTGTTTCAGCAAACCAACAGATATATGGGCTAAGTGACTTTTTCTCACAGCGTAAACCCTGCACTCTTGCTGGCAGCGGTAGCCACAAACGGGCTATAGGCCGATCACTCATGTAGATGACTGCAGAAGAGAACTGACAAAAACAGGCAAAAAGTCGGCAAAGTACTCGATAGACGAGCCATTGAGAGAGAAGCAGAAACCAGTGATTAAGTGTGCCAACGGACGGAGGAAACGGAGAGACGATGGCAGAGACTGAAGACGTGCAAGTGTGGGTGGGAAGAAGCCTGTAGGGGGAGAATGTAATGATTGAGGGGCCGGGGAAGAGCTATTCCCACTCCTACCACCACCCCCTCCTCCATCTGGTCCCCCCCCTGTACCGGCTCTTTTTAAGCAGCCTTATCTGTTACCGTCGTCGATGGCGATTTGATTTGAGGCATTAGCGTTGACAGATTACTTCCTATGATTACCTAAAAGAAGGGGCCCTTTCGCCAATCACATATTGAGGAGGAGCCCAGGCAGGCACAATTAACTGTTTGTTGGAGTCGAATCTTGCCCACAGCCCGGTGCCCTCTTGTTTTATCACCCAATCCTGCCCGTCTCTCACCCTAATGAAGCCAGTATCAATGCCGACAATCTCATGAGATCTTCCTTGCTAGGAAATGTTTACTGGCTTGGATTTTTGTTAAGCGTGGATTAGGATGTGTGGCAACACTAACAGAAATAAACGAAACCCAAACCACTCTGTATAGAAGCTTAAGACTCACGTTCTGTTGATCTGATTTGAGATTGACAGCATGAATAATAGAACACCAATCTTGAGTTCATATTTCGCGGATTTCAATTTGACTCGAAGTGAAGGGCTTCCTCTGGGGACCTAGGTTTGAACGAAGGGCGAATGTGCATAATCCTTCATTTTCCTTCAGAGAATTCAATTTAGGATCCCGACTACGCGCTTGCTATAATGGGTACAGTTTGTAATCTATTTATATGGAATTCTAACAGACTGTAATGGTGTAACAAGCTTTATGTACAAATATGAATGTACCTTTTAATTATTTCTGCAATGAGTCTTGTGACATCGAGAACCTTATACATTATGGGCGCATTTCACACTACCAAAATTGCGTTTCTCATAATCTGATAATATTTATAGTTAATTTTAAGATAAGATAACTTTTATTGTCAATAATCTTCACTTTACATACCACGTGGCTAACACAAGAAAAATGAGATTGTGATTCTAAAATGTGACCAAGAAAAAGCCAAAAATATTTTACTCAAAAATAAGATGTCAAAGTTACGACCAGTGTGAAACGCCCCCTAAGCCTATAGCCATGTGTAATGCAATGCAAAAGGAGAGGACTTCTGTCAACAATACAGACAAGAAAGAACTCTCCACTGGGATGAAGTAAACGTAATCTACTCTAGGATAAAGGTTTAATTTTACCATCAGAGGACATTTGATACATTCTTTCATCCGTTCTGTCGCCATGAATAGAGCGTATTAATGTATAAACCAATAACAACTAAGGTTTTATAACAAGAAAAAACAAGCGGCAAGACATCAATCCTTATCTATTATATTCCTACTTGCCGTTATGATTATCTATAAGAATTGCTTGGCCAATTTACAATCGAATTGGACTGAGCTCTCATTATGCGTCCCATGATACAAATAAAATTGACAAATGAGGAGGATGGCCATGAAAGTACCCAGACGCTTGTTATTACTCCTTTATCAATGATTAAACGTCAGTACAATACACTAAATCACTGGTGTCAAGTCAGCAATCTAACTGTTATGTATGCGATTTCTCTGTGTAAATATCCATTAACTTTCCTTAACACAATTTCAAATGTCGCAGTTGCATTTGTTCTCCAGTTCCTTTTTCAGTTGGTAATTTCAATATAATATGATCTTTCCTAATAAACAGACAGTCATCATCTGATGACTATAGCCAATGGCGCCTTTCGCCGTAGCCGATTTTTCACTGCGGTTTGAACAAAGCAAGCATGAAAAATAAATATTTTGCACTTGCTAATTCAGGACCTTATGCAGTGATAAGTAAGAAATATTTTCAAAAATAACAAAATGACAAATCTTAATGCAAAAAGATTATGATTATATCTCATATTACGTGTTGGTAACGACGGCAAAGGGGTAATCATCTGATTAGATGTAATATGATGATATAATATAGGGATGATATAATGATGAACATTTAAAGCTTTTTTCCTCTTCGTATCCCTTCCAAGTTGAAGATGAACTGGATTTAAAACCACATGTAGACTGCAACAATATACCAACTAAACTGTTGAGCCACACAAAATTCCGTTTCTATTAATGACAATATATTACAAAACGTGATATCTTATCCCGAGTGCTATGCAGATTTTTGATGATATCTTGGTGATCCACATTGTAGCATTGTATTCACAGATATAAATTGCATCTCACCTGTATCTTGGTGTTCATAAAGGATCATAATTATAGTATTAGCAAACAGGTTTAGGAAAGGTCAAAATTCAATTTGGCGTGCCATAATTTTAAGAATGAGAAACTTTTAAAGACTGTAATAATCTCGGGGCATTGTGTAGCTATGTATTGTTTAGTTACGGTATCAAAAATTAAAAACAAATTTTGATTTCCTTTCGTTAGCTTTTATATTCGCCTAAGAAAAACTTGGCTCTGATCCATTGTAAACAGAACTACCATATTTGGAGCAACTCATATCCTCGTTGATTGAATGTCAGATAAACATGCCTTGTTTGGATACCTATAATAAGATCCGCTTTGAAATCAAAAGTGTATGGCAATATGGGAGCATATTTGGGAAAAGGTACCCAATGACATATTTGGCCACCCTGTGGCTGCTAGTTCTGGAGGTTTGTTCATATCATGAAACAATCACTTAACATGCAGCTAAAAGTTATGTTTTATAATGTTTCTGAGTCCCAAGGATTCTTCTACTCTTTGTTTTATCATTCTACGATATTTAGTTCCTTTGCAATCTTACGCACAATATAGGCCATTATGCTCAATTTGGGCCAAATCTGGTAGTATCTGACAGAAATTGACTCTTTGTTACATTAATTATGAAATATATGGGGAAAAACTATTTTTTAAGTTATTTTGTGAAAAATTTTGACTTGCATGAAATTTGTTCAAGATTCTCATGACATTTGCTAAAAGATCAAAATTTTCATAAGCAATGCATCATGGGAAAATCAAAATGGAACGTTTTTAGCAGAGTTTCTGCACATGATTTAGGTTAGCGAGTTACCATGGTTACGGTAAAAAGAATATAAAAAATGAAAAGAACATTTTTTCATGGGTAATGTAGAAAATGTTTTTACCTTCTCAAAACTGAAAACAGAAAGTGGAACAAGCACTCCTGTCAGTAGTTATGGCACTTTTGATATTCTCAGAGGTAAGAAAACTTAATTTCTTGATAAACATAAGAAACTTTAAGTCGCCATAACATGGAAGTAACAACAGCAATTTGAAATAAGGGGTTCTCAATGTACGGGAGGTGGGTAGGTTCATACATGTTTATCTCAGGTTCTATCAGGAATATTTCAAAATGGTTTGCAGCATTTAAAAGAGTAGGTTCTCTACAACAAGAATAATGCTGACACATTTCCCTATGTTTCATGTGATTTTGTGACCTCATTAATTGGCATTAGGTACCTTTTCCCAGATACGCTCCCATATGCAAAATCTGTCTTTCTATTGGGACTGGGATATTCATAAAGGTTTCATTGGTTTGAACTTCCTGTCATGTTAATATTCACTTAGTACATTTTCTTCTATCAGATAATTTGTAATTTGAAAGTGCACTATTAATTTTTCTCCAATAACTTACCAGGAGTAGAAAATATAGAGATCAATTGGCCTCCAATTCCCTTTATCTAATAAGTTGCCTGGTTTGGGAATATGTGTAATAACTCCGTTTGTGCATGATCTTGGGAAAATACATGAATCCATCGACAATTCAAACAGTGTCGTTATTTATAAAACAATACATTCCAAAGCATCTTGTAGTAACCTATTGTTCAGTCTTTGAATGCCACTTGGTTTGTGGTGTTCGATTTCTTTTACAAGCTTCAATACAACATTTTCGGAGACCAAAGATAAGGCAAAAGAATTTTGTTTCTTAATATCAAAGAAAGGACTTGGGTTTCCTTGTCTTGTAAATAGTTGTATTTCGCTTGTCGATTTGGCCTACCTATACATTGGTCATTTCTACCCTCCAATGGGAGGTGGGGCCCCCCTCCCATACCCTCCTACGCCGTCCACAAATTCACAACTTATATACTACTTTCAGTTTTTCAACTCTTGGCCCCCCACCCTAAAAGATTTCTTGGTCCACTCCTGGTATACCTACACAAAGACTAAATTGACATTGGAGATTTTCAAACTGTTGCGACGCATCGTTGAACAAAACCATTCATAAATTCATATTTCTTCTCCCCTGCAGGCTGCGCCGACTTTGTGCCTTCGTGTATCGACCTGGGGTCGCAGTTCGGGCCGGCCAACTACGAGCGGTTCGGGGACGTGGTGAAGAAGGCCTCCTACTGGGTGCGGGAGCAGCAGGGCATCAGGGTCACCAACGTCCAGTCTATAGACTACAAACTCACGCACGGATCAGGTAGGTCTAGGCACATTGGCGGTTGCTCATTGATTTAATTATGTCATAAGGCAGATCAAAGCCAGTGGTGGAACAAATAACGTGTTAAAATTTAGGGGCCCTTTTTGAAAACAACTTCTTTAATGGGTTTTAGACCAAATTTTGCATTGAAAAGAGAGGGGCGTGAGGCCCCGCTCTCCCTCTTAATCCTTCACTGAAAGCAATCTTGATATGTTTGAAGTTGCTCTGTATAATTGCGTCCGAATGGGTTCCTTACATTTTGCAACAAGCAATGGATTTTGAGTACCAAGTGATATAAGAAAGGAACAATAATCATGGTGAAAGGGAATAGTAAAAATAGACTAATACTTCATATTTACTTGGTGGTCATCAACTAGCATCCATCAGTGGCGGGTCCTGCTTTTTGATAAGATGGGGGCGTGCTAATAAAAAAAAGGTGGGGCACCTCATTTTTTCCATTAAAAATCTAAATTTGACTAGGAAAAGAGTGGGGGGGGGGGGGGGGGGGGGGGCGGGCGCGCAACACAAGGCTTGTGTTGCCCTCCCCTTAAATCCGCCACAGTCCATTGCATATATAGATGAGAGACCATCACAAGGCCTAGTATCCTTCATAATGACCTCAGTTTGTACCAGAATCCGGGGCACACAGGCCAAATTCAGCAATCTAGGACATTGGATGGTACAACGTGGACCCTTCAGTTTAGATTACCGGATCAGTGCTTCAAACTTTGGTCAAAACTGCACGATTTGCATATTTTCTAGCACCACACCTTACCATGCAATTCCCAATTTTAAGTCCATTCATGGCTAATGGCAGCGAGTCTGTCCCAATGGCATCCACAAATACCCCTGGCTCCATGCTCTCCCAGTGGGATTCCAATCGTTGGTAGGATGTTTTACCTGTAATTGATACCAGTCGTGAAATGTGAAATGCGACAGGTCTCTGCTGACCTCTCATCCCCCGACACCCAACATCCTCCCAGGAATTTGAAATGTGACGGCAGTCTGACAACCCACCACATTCCAATCCCCCCTCTCCTCCCTATACTGACTTGCCCCTCCCTAACACTACGTTCCTTCCGGCGAAATTGGCCCAGGTACTGGCTTGGCTTGTGGTGCCCTCTCCGTCGGTCCCTGGTGTCTTTTCATCTAGCAGCAGTTGATTGATGCCAAATCCGCATTTTCTGTCTACCCGTGTCCCAGGTCGGTGTCAATTGAAGATGGCGGCGCCCACAGATTGCTGACACATCCCCTTGCTGCTGGTACCAGGCGATCGGCGTAAATTAGATCTTTGTGCTACGCTGGTACCAGCCTGATGGATGCAGGTGCAGGTCCCCCTTGTCGGCCATTTTGCCATTTGCGTCGAGAGTAAGGCCGCCATATTACTTGCTGCTCTTCCTGTCTTGCGCACGGCATGCTTGGACAATAGGGACGCCGGACACCCTGCACGGCCTTCTGATCAGCTGATATCTGGGGTTCACCACTTGTCTTTGATGGAGGCTGCGTCTCTGGAGACCGATCCCACCATGCACTGCGCGCTCCATCAAAGTCATGCGACGATAGATGGCGCTTCAGACCTTATCGCGAGAAGACACGAGAGCTGTCTGAGGCTAGATGTACGTCGGCCATCAAAGGAGCTATAAGCAGCTGTTTTGTGCCTGCTAGAGGCTGATGGCAGTAGACTCTAGCCTGTACCAAGGTATAGGGGGATTAGGCCTATAAGCATAAATATACGCCGATGCATATTGATCTATACCCCTGTTATTCTAATAATGAGCGATTTTCCAAATGGTGCATGCGTGCACCTTTTAGGGGGCGTAGATTGGAAGGGGCCATGTCTCCTATTGTTGTCAAATCCCATCTGCCATGTTGAATTTAAGAAATACCCTTGTCCTCTGTTGTTGTTGCTAGTGTTTCTATTGACCCAGTTCATGAGGCCCTATAACGAACAGAAATAAAGAAATTGAAAAAGGACCACCAAACCTTACTGGAATCCTTGGTCCAGTCCTCTTATCTTAGAAAAACAGACCTAAACATTAATACTCGAATATCAATCCTAGAAATAAACATATGCTGGAACAGGCCCCTACAGATTATAGGTGATGTGCTTTCACTTTTAAATCCTGGTTCAAAGAAAGATGTTTTCTTGGGTTGTAGGCACATAAGTCATTCCCCTCCCGAGATCTCCGACCGCAGTTCCAG
Source organism: Lepidonotus clava (assembly GCA_936440205.1). NCBI lineage: Eukaryota > Metazoa > Annelida > Polychaeta > Phyllodocida > Polynoidae > Lepidonotus > Lepidonotus clava. The sequence goes on from OW387137.1 coordinate 33,561,038, forward strand.
ACGTCCACCATTACTGCCTCCCGTAGCAGCAGTTTCCATATAAATGTCCTTTTAAATAGTCCTAAACCATTAATCATATCTTAATATACCGGCCGACTACGAATTTGCAAAAGTGCTCTTTAATCGGTAGCCTTGCAAGACTAGCACGAAACAATAACAAAAAGTGTTCACGTGTTTAAAAGAAGTAGTATATGGAAATTGGGATTTCACTCGGGATAAATTGCTAGTAGTATAGGAAAAGTACAATTCGTGACCATTCACCTATATAAAGAGTCGAAATGCACATTTCTGACACTAAAATAAGGCGGAAATCAGGATTTGAACTAATGGACCATTGTTTAGTTCCACAATCTACGTTGCGGGAAATACGATAATGCAACTGTGAGATTAACATTGCCACTATGTAGCTGAAGAAAGGACCTACTTATTACAAAAGCAACGTATACGCAATAAAGACTGGCAATGCACAATGAAATAAGGGGGATAAGGGGAAAATGTCGGATGACATAACACGTTGGGGGGCCAGAACCTAATAGCCAATTGCTAGTTATTCAATTCAGTATTCAGCGCTGTATTGTCAGTCTACACTGCTGCTAATGGCCACTTGTTGGTCCTGACACGCCGGGCATTTACATAAACAGACAGGACAAGGTGGGGACAACTCCGGCCGGTCCTGGGTCAGCCCCCGACTGTCTGCCTCCTCCAGACCACCCACTGGAGACCCGCTGCCCCGTGGCCATCTAAATAGGCAGTTTAATCCTCCAACACGTCCCCAGTCCCCAGACTTGCTGACAGTGACAACAATATATCCTGACACCTACTGACACTGCCATTTACTGACACTGCCTGGTTCATTGCCCCAGTAGACCTCCATGGACGTCGGTGGATGGTGGTACAGCCAGGCATAAAGTTAACGTTGAGACGATATATATATAAAGGGTGCCCTGTCCCTTTTAGTTCCCCTTTTGTAGTCTCGTGAATTCCTTTGCCCAGGAAGTGGGTGGCAAATTTCTCCTCGCAAAGCATACTCTTTTATTCCCCCTCCCTGCCATTAAACTCCTTTCTCTATGGGCTACCAATAAAATTGTCATAGCAACCTGACCTACACCTCCAATGTACCGGACGCCTTTAAGAGACTATTTACCAGAGGCTATTCAGGCGTAGAAAGCTCCAACCTTGGTTGTAAGAATAAACGCCTATTCACGGAACAGATTAAACGAACTAGCCTATATGCCCGCCTCCGTGGAATGATACTATACCTTTTACCCACCCATCGGTGATTTGGCTGTTCATTTACAGATTCCCCCTTTTTTCGCTCACATGTTGATACGTCTGGCCTGAGCTTCAATTGTCGGTGATTTCCAATCTGAGGGCAGTAGTCAGTTGGTGCTTGTCACGACAGGGGGAGCTAGTGAGGCGGCCAATTAGTTCGATGCCAGCGCCGCAGAAACGGTCGGTCCGCACGAAATACCAATAACGTAACCTTATCCGCCTTTCCGGTCCTGATCACCCTGCTTTGTCCGGGTATTAATTCTGTTTGTCTGCTTTAAATAGTTTGAAAGAATTCCAATAGCAACTGATACTGTAGTTGTTTAAAATCAAAATGGGTTTTAAAGTTAAGTTTGACGTGTCGAGACAGTTCGCAAACATGCTTCAAAAGAAATATTACACAGAGATTACGTGATGATGAACGATTTGCGAAACTATCGGGCGTGATTAATCGAACGCAATTCTGCAGTTAATTTCGAATTATAAATGTTGTGTCAACAACATTACTTGTGGACACGTGGGGAATCGAGTACACAGACGCAGTGTCTATTTCACTAACATTCGCAATGTCGGATACTTGATTTCGAAAAGGGGAGTGCGTAACCTCTGATTTCTGTGCAAATATATATAGTTATTTGTCATGTGAAAAAGCAGTACGTCGGGTTGTACCTTGCTATAATGAGATCCGAATATGTACGACATTAATAACCAAGCATTACGTATTACAACCATGTAAGCTGATGTAATGACGTACTCAGTAATGACGCAAATGTGCAATTAGGAGACGCAACAGGGACACCGGTCATAGGCCAGCATTTTCTGCTAGCAATTAAACAAAAAACAGAAATGGACATAATACATCCCTTTTACCGAAATGGAACGTACTCAAAAACGTTCATGAACAGAAGCTAAACAGCTAAAGGGAGGGGGGATGTCGAACTGGCCTTGACTCTGATATCCCATTTTTCAAATGTGTAAGATATTTTGGCTTTGAGATTATGATGTTTCAGACTTATGATTGCAAGTTTCTGTTGTTAGCTTTTATATATGCCTGTATATGCCTATGTATATATAGACTTCTAGATTTTAACTATAGTGAAGAGCAACGATTGTAAAAGCAATCTTTTGAAACTTTACCATGTTGGAAACGCAAATGTATTATTTTGTTAGTTTGAGACAAACCGACGGTAACTTTGTAAATTGTGATCCGATTTCAGACATTGCTCGACACTGTAAAGGCTGACTACGAAATATTCAGAACATGAGACAATTCAGTTATTCCAAACAGGGCGCTGTCCATGAGGGGCTTTAGATGAAGCCATGTAATGTGATTTTGGACCCATAACCTTCAACAATGAATTGACAGGCACCTCAGAAAGCCTTATAATGGCAGTTGCTGGTCCATCTTTGTGCCAGTTTTCAATAGCTTGTGCATTTCGTTTATGGACATATTTTGATGGGAAGCTGTTTCAACATAAAACTTGGCAAAATGGAATCACACTATGATAGATATGAGCGAGATCCCTATCTAGAATCTAAATATCAAAATGTTTGACTTATCATTATATCCAATTATTGTCTCTACAGATTATGATAATTGCATGGCATTAGCTCGTCATCGGCACATATATGCAAAAACAGAATTTTATAACGTTTCTGTCAGTATGAAGATTCACATTGATAAGGCTGTCAGAAATGTTATATAAACGCGAACCAGCACCAATTTACCAATAGATATTGGTCAAGGACCTTATTGGGTTGCCCCAAACTCGTTGTCTTCGTGTCTTCATACTTCATGAGTATGATATTTGTGATATTGTGATATCTATTTGTGATAGCTTCACAGAGAGCTAGAAACGCCCATTCAGTGACCCTGCACCCCTCTCCCATCTCATTCAATCACCATTCCCTCAACCCTTTCACTGCCAGATTAAAGGGATTTCCAACTTGGGTCACGATAGAGGCCTGTGGCAGTGAAAGAGTTAATATAAAGTGTCCTCATACAACTAATATTCATATTCTTCTCTCCCCACAGAGAACGAGTTGGACACCCAGCGGTCCTTCTTCGTGGAGAGCGGGCGTCACACGACGCGTTACATCCGTATCTTGAGGCTGTGTTTCGTGAAGCCCTTCGACGGGTCGCCCACCTCCGTCCGCCCCCCGCCCTGCCTCAACTACGTCACCTTTGAACCCATCATGTTGAGCACCGGCGGCATCATTGGCATCCCGATATTCGAGACCATGTCCGAGACCATGAAGAGGGCTATGATGTGGCTCAACAGGAACGGCGAAGGTAATTTTTTGGGGGGGGAATATGTTAGTAAAATGTTTGGTTAGGAATGTAATGATAATGATAATGTAATAAATGTGACACACCCTCGCGCATGCACACACACATACACATACAAAGGAACTTGTACGTATAAAAACAATAGATTAGTGGACAAGAAGAGCGCTTATGTACCTTTGAAATTTTATAGATATTCTATTAACAAATTATTGACAAACCTCTGATAAAGGTCCTTATCAATAATTATAGTGTCCTTCACGCTTTATCACTACAATGAATAGCTTGATACGAAACTGCTCACAAGTTGTTCTTGTCGGCATGCCAGTATAGCCGAAGGCTATCAATCTCTCCTATACATTAGCCTAAGTGAACCTATCACTTACCACACACATACTACAGATACAGGTAATAATCACAATGGTAAATTGCCTGCTGAGACATCCAATAGGGCCTAGTTGTAGTACAAACACCAAAACAGCAACCAATCCCCAAACACAGATCCCGACAGAACGCTGAGTAATTCCTTAAGCCCCCCATGGACACAAATTAAGCTGTAAGGCTACCATCCAACTACCCATCCCTGATGTAATCCCGACAGCCAACCCCCACCCCCTAACCCCCGACGCACCCCGTCTCTATGTAGATTTATGACCCGCAGGCCCTGCCGTACACAGGGAATTAGCTCATCAGCTTATCGCTCATAGCCGCCCTGTCAGCGGGGAGGGTAACTGGAGCTGCTCGGAGCTGCTCGTCTACATGTGCCGCCTGCCCCATACGTCATTGCCTGACTCGACCTGGGCCCTCGTCATTGTCAGGCCTAGACAAACCCCCCACGTCACAGCCGCTAAGTGAGGCTGACATGGACAACAGCCAATAGCAAGGGGGAAAAGAAAACATGTACATATATGATGGTGACGTTCATGGACGCCCATTAGGTATAATGAGGATTGACTGATAAAAAAAAAAGTTAGGCTGCACCTGAACGCTAAAGCGAAATATACTCAAATAAAAGCCAGCACAGTCTACATATAAAAGTGAAAGGTTTTGATTGCTGCATGTTCTTCCTTGTGCACCAGCCTTTATTGGCATCATTAATGTAAACTATTATACATAAGAACTTGGCGAGCTTCAGTTTTCTTTGTCTGGCAGAAACAGCAATGATAACCTTCACTGAAAACACAGAGTTGTCAAAAGTGGTGCCAAAAACGACAACCCAAGGTTGTCACAGGCTCTGTCTGTGTCTGTTAGACAAAAATTCTTATTTATGAATATTTTCATGTTGTAGATATCATAGTCATTATAATGGCATCCTATTATGTTATTACTAGTTATTAGGTGTGGCCATTACACATAGGAGGCCTATGAGTTGTATGGTTTTGACACCATTCACTTACAACACTAGGTTGATATAGACAGAGGCTACGACAACCCTGGGCTGTCACTTTAGGCACCATTCACCTACAACCCTAGGGTAGTCAGGCAGGTCTTTTGACTTCTCATTTTCTTCTGTGACAACCCTATGACAACCCATTCTTCATTTTTGCTTCTCTGACGACCTTTTTGGCCTAAAGTAGTCGGGAGAAAATGACTACCTTTGGGTTGTCATTCAGCCTCAAAATTCACAATGACAACCCTCTGACCACCCCAAAGTTGTCAAAGGATTGTCACAAGGTAGTCACACAGCATTGATGTCCTGAAATGAGCCCTGTGATGACCCAAAAGTCACATATGAGAGCCCAAAAGTGACCTGTGACAACCCTTTGACAACCTTGCAGTGGCTCTCTGATGACTTTGTGTTTTCAGTGTTGTCACAAGAAACCATCTGAATAGAAACCAATGCATGAACTGTTATATAAGATTAACATGTTCTTTGCAGAGAACCGTAGATCTATATAAAGATGAGCTTGAATGGCTCATCGATGAATAAGGCTGGTTTTGCCTCTTTGTCGAAGGTTGATTATCGTTATGCAAATGTATGTATAGTACAGTAATATAATAAGCTTCATGTTTAAATCTTTATGATGGACGATGGAATAGGACTAGGCCCTGTATGTAAATCGATAAGTCTTGTAGCCTATATACAGCTGCTTACAATTTGGTGTTTGCCAGTAGGGCCATGCAGCCTTTGTAATTTTAAACAAGCACCTCCTTCCTTAGGCTCATGACCTATTTCAATATTTCAGGTATCTCCTCCATCCAGGCAGCGGAAACGGTGCCAGTGCGCATGTTCAGCGGAAACCAATATGGCAACCACGAAACGACGTACACTTGGAACCGCGGCGAGCAAAAAGAGTTCTGGCTCCTTGTTCTGCGGATTTTTATCGACGGAGACTATGCCGAGCCTCCCCCGGACATGTTACCACCGGCCCCCTATGAGGAGGCACCCCCGAAAAAGTGCTGCACTATTTTATAGAAGGTGCTGATATAACTTGGGGGAAAACAGGGAAAGGGCGTTTGCCTTAACTGAATTATGGGCGCGTGTTTGTGTTACAAGTGCTTGTCAAATGGTAAAACGTCACGGTGTCTCTCTGAACTCTCTCTCTGTAGGTTAGAAGAGGTGCTACAAAGGCATTGCTGAGAAATATGAATGTCATTCTCCGGGCAAAAGATGCGCTATCGAAGACGTCATGCATACACGTAGAGGGCTCGAACTGATAAGGATTTACAGAGAATTGCATGTCCAAAAGGGCTGGTCAGAAAAGAAAAACTGACCGGTGACGTCATTCGGTCTAGTGGCCAAGACTCTTCGCCTGCTCGCTGTCGGACGCTGACCCTGACCCCGCGTTTGTTCCCGTGTGGAAGAATGCTGCCATCTATGGGAGAAAATATAACCGAGGATAGTATGACCTTAATGACCTTGGGCCTTGGACAAGGGAGAAGGTCGAAAATGGAGGTCTAAAGGTTAGGCCATCGGATCAGGTTTTCCTCGAGGCTAAGGCTTAAATGGAGCATTAAGAGCGGATTCTACCCCTGGCACATTTATACGGTACCTTGGAGGAATACCCTATAGATATAAAAGTATATTTGTGTAGCGCCACTGAAAGGGGTTGTAAGACAAAAATATATTATGGGTACTCTACCAAACGAAAAACCACAATGCTGTTCAACGTGGATGACCTCATCCACTTGTAAAACCATAAAACCACCCGGACGCCAACCACTATTCTTAGGCAGCAATAGCTGTGGATGTATAGATCTGGATATGGAAGAATAATCTGAGGTTTTTACAGCCTGTCGGCATCAGCAAGTTTGTGGCAGAGCGTTTCACGCTTCAAGTGATAGCTGTTTCCACCAAATCATTTTCTCTTATGCTATAACATAATGAAAAGGCTTTCCTCTTGAACTGGACCATGTTGTAAAGCCCTATCATATAAGGTTGTCTTTTGGGGCATTGACCTATAAATTTGTTCACAGATGTGAATGAGCATTGTTGGACCAGTGTACCTGCATTTTGTATTCGTAGTGTTCTATATACTAAATGAGTGTCCTTTCAATTCGGTGTTGAGTTCTCAGGTGAATAATACAACCTTATGGCAGATTAATATCCAAAGTCCTTGACTTCCATGCAACAACCTTATTTCTAATCAGATCCTAGGCTTACGAAAACTTGAGCTGTGATTCTATTGACTCATTCGGCATGTAATTTGTACATCTAAAGTATAACAAAATTAATCTCAACAATTATGATTTAAATATCGACATTCCTCTTTTTCTATTGCACGCTTTTACTCAAGCTTAAACTTGTGTTATCTATATGTAATCACTTATACATAAATCTAGAAGCAATATGTCTTACAAAGTATACGCAATACTGAGAATATTGAATCACAGCAGTAAGTCCATAAGTATGTCATGTTAAAGAGAAATGCAACATTTTCGTGTTCTTTAAAATGCAATATACGTTAAACATTCCAAGTCTAAGTGATGAAAAAGTAATGGTATTTCATTAGATTTGAGGTAGTTTAGGGCAATGATTACACCAGAGCTAACTAGAGATTTCTTGAAGATGATAATAACAATGGAAGAAAATAACTTGCTCAAAGAAAGAACGAGTCAAAGTTGAGTGATTGCATGGTCTGTTTTACATGTGTCTTTTGTATTTCATATCTAATCTTTATCTAATCTTTGTCTGAGACCCCACTGCAAAAATGGATAGTTCTCTCCATCATCTGTCTGTAGTTCTTCTTAGAAGGTAGAGTATTCAAACCCCATTCAGACATTCTGAAATCTAATTAACCATGTCCTTAAATCCTTATCCCTACCAGTAGTTTTTCCCAAGCTCAAATGTCATACATGACAATGATATTTATTCTTAAATGAGCAGTATGATTCACATAATACAGTAATGACGAAGTGTTTAACTTGATAATTGAATGAACAGGTAAAGCTTTTACGTGAAAAAAGTTAGGATTCGCCTCAATATGTCCCCCTCTATCACTTTCAAGAATAACAACTTTCGAGAACAGTGCAATTAATTTATCAGATTTTTAAAAGCTGGTGTTTTATTGTTTATTAAAAGAACAATGGATATCATAGGAAAATGCACGTCATTTGTTGAATGTCTCATTTCTATTAGATAATGGTTTAAAAATTCAGTTGAGGTTCAACTGCATCAAAGATTGCTTAACTCCACACATTCCTGACTCAGAGAATTGCTCATCTCATTTCCAAGTAACAGAATATACCTCGGCCTATGTGTCATGCATTCTATGAGAATGGTACTGTCGACTGATTTCTTAAAAGCAACTTCTTTCTCTTTGATAAGTCTTTAGGTTATTGGAATCAAGGTAATGACCAGCAACTCTCCATCTGGGGGAAGCAAATGTGCAAACTACTCTTATCTGTTAAGAATAATGAAAACATTACATTTAAACTAAGGTATCTAGACTAATCAAATTTCAGCATTCTTTGCACGATTGGACATGTTGCGAATGACATTTGATAAATATGTGAATAATTGTTTTCTTGATATGCATAATGACCATTGTATAGTAATTGCTTATGTAGGATGGAAACACACAGCCAGCCTATACTGCCCCAGTCCAAGGTTGTATTGTAGCTATAGATGTATGATTAGGTGAGCTATACAACTATAAAGGGACGTGACTAGTCATTCATAGCTCAAGACCAAATTTTCTTCATCAGCTGAATGTCAAGATGTATTTTTGTACAGAATACAAACTTTCTGACATCTGTAATATACTTCTCGTGTATAAATGTCGATGCTTATTGATACTAAAAGATATGGTCGCATGTTGCATATTGAAGGTGCATTTGTTGAGTTGTGTAGATTTCAATGTTGCATAATAACACATAAGTTGCATAATACCATGAGAACACCATGCTTTTTGCTGAATCGACCGTCTGCATTGTAGTCTTGGTTTCATGATAAAGAAACTTTAAATTTACTTTCGATCAGTTTCGATTATTTTCATCCATTTTGGTGTGTTCGTTTTGTGAAAGAGCAATGACAGCTCCAGCCACAAGCTGGACATTATTTGCACTAAATGCAGCTGAATATTGTTGAATGTGTGGTTCACTTTCATATTATTTCTAACCATCAAGTTTGCAATATTTTGACAAACTCTTAATCATAGTTTTAAGTTTTCTACCGATGAATGACAAATATTATACTAATGATTAAGTATGTTAGCTTATAACCTGTTAATCGTTATGGTAATATGTACCTATATTGACCAAGGACGTTTTGTTATTGAAGAAATTTATTATCTGTACATTTTCCATAACAATATAAAATTGTCTACATACTTAAATGTGTTGTGTTTTTTTCATATATTTGTATAATCGTGTGCTTAACCTCTAGTTCTAGCTTAGAGCCATACAGGAAATTTTAAATTCACACACCCTTGACCTGATGTACACGTTGGATTAATACGGTCATCTAAAACAATAATTATTCACCATAAACCAAGAATACAATTACTGCTTATTGAAATTGTTTAATTGATACACTTTTTCATTCCAAGCAAAATGATCCTCAGATATCCTGTGTTATTTTCCTACAAACATGCAAGGGACGATTATAGGCCTATAGTAGGTTAGGGTATTCAGAGGCTTCTTCTAACGATATAGCTTTTTTTTTTTAGACATTATGCATTCCCGTTTCTACTGTTTATTTTACAGAATGTATTACTAGCGCTATAGTCTATAGGGCCACTATTTAAAACATTAGGCTACATTACGTCAGTCTCTCTATACTTGTCAGATGGGGGCACCCCTTCGCCCCCCCCCCCCCCTCCTTTTTTGGCCAATTTTAGACTTTTTTAATGTAAAATTCTGCCAAAAAGTCATCAAGGAAGACTTTTTCCAATAGCGCCCCCCCGCTTTCAAATTCCTGGATCCGCCACTGCTTGTCTATGATTTGGAGCACTCAACAGTCTTTCTATCACGGCGGTATTCCTATATTTTCATAGACATAATGATGAAATGTTATCTAATGAAAATCTCTCGGAAAGAATTCTAAGTGGTCCTGCAACAAGTAAGACTGAAATCCTGTGGTAAGAACAGTATACTGTGGCGGTATGGTATTGATTAAAGATTGTCCGTGGCAGATGTACGTAATCCATATGTCTGGGAGGCGCTGAGACCACTCTGGGGCGTCTCCACAAAGGTCCAGTGGACTCATCTTGGCCAGGTTTTAGCGAAGGACGGAAGAAAATTGAATTACGTCCAAGCACCTGCCACCACTCACTGCTTTGCGAATAACAACGAAAAACATCTTCTGCCGGCTGCTGCAGCAACCAGTTACAAGGCAGGGAAGTGGTAACGGAAAGTGTCATTGGTGCTGAGAGCGGCCATTACCGTGATTTACCGTTTCCTTCTCTTCTAATGGAACTTACGACCGAAAGCTAATGCTGGTATTGAAATGAGGCCATGTCTTTTAGTACAATTACTGGAAGACGGAATATTCTGTAATAGAGAGAGAATTATGTATATAGGACCACCCGGTAAGAGTGAAAATCTTACAGGCCTATCTAACCTACGTCATATATTAAAGAGTTTGACATAAGTATTAGATAGGTCAAAGGTCATAACAGCTTCAATATGTAGCTTAAATTCCCCCATATTAAGTTAGGAAAAAATCATCAAGTTCCTTTGCACTGACACCCAAATTATTAAAGCAGTATGACAGAAACCCATTCGAAAGGGTAGGCAGATGACTCTCTATAACTGTAAGAAATACCCATTTGCTCAAATGTATAGGGATTCTACTGTCGGCTAGTAACTATAACTATGGGCCTGAATTAGCAATTGTCTTGAATATACAGTTATTCAATTGATCGTGTACATTAAGATATATTTATAGATTCATTAAACCTGGATTACATTTTCTTGAATGTACATTTTTTTAAATTTTAAACTAGGCCTATGCTTTGCATGCATATGATAAGTCCTTCTATTTTATAGCCCAAGAGTTCAAGCGCATCGCCACTACAAGCATCATCTGCAGTCAACGGTTTAGTATAGCAGTTTCCATGCTCTAAAGCAAATATGTGAGAAGAATTAAACATTTAACAACAATCGAAACTTGAAGAACTACCTCTAGCACCAAACGAGTCGAGACAACTTTACCAGAACCTTCTATGCATGCATAGCGACAATACGGTTGGATGTTGGAAGGTGTAGCTCGTTCTGTCTGGCATTGAAAGGCTTGATGAGTATATTGCGTGGTTCTATGAAGTCAAGTTGCATGGAGTGGCGAGAGTGGCTATCTACTAATTGTGTGGGTCTAAAAGCTAGATACTCAAAGTTTACACTGGTTGTTTTACAAGTACACTTTGTTCGTGACCATGGATTGCATATTAAATCATGTTTCCATTTATACTTGGAGAGATGAACAGCTAAATGAAAGAAGTCGTATACATAATGAATGGTTGGGATGGAGAGCAACTCTCGTTAAAGCCTGGGTAATGGCAAGAGGATAAACTGGGAATACCCTCATCAGAAGTCTCGTTTTATCTCTAATCGACTAGACAATTAACAAAAAACAATGCAATGGTTCAATAAATGTTTTTAGGACTACAAATAAAGATCATACACACAAAGACACACATCGGTATTGCTCTTTAAAACAAATGATAGGATCTCAATAGTTGATATATATAATTGGGCCGTAAATCCACTCATGACTGTGCAATGAAATGGTCAGGTGCGAATTAAACCTCGATAATCTCTCAAATGATTCTTACGAGGATTCCAGTACATAAAATATCCATGATCAAACTTAATATTGTTAGTTAACATCAATTAGGTAATGTAAATGAGGGACCGGAAATGGTATTTCTGTTGAACCAGATTACACGCACTCACTCAACGAAACGCCTCCAATACAGGGAATTATGTAATGGCGTGACAGGATGTCATTCTATTCTCCAGTGAGGTCCTGTATTGTATTGGTAAGTGAATGATTCACTTTTGTTTAAAGGTTGGAGTGGTGGCACTGGCTATATGGTTGGGTTTAGGCCTATGTAATGGTAACCAACGATCAAACTGTTTGTATGCCTATGTACGACCATAATTATATATAATTATGGTTGTTGGTGACAGGGCCTTTGCCCCCTAGACTTTTACCTCTTGGATCTTGTATCCCTGGACTTTGCCCCCCTTAGACTTTTGTCCCCTGTATTTGTTCATCATTTACGTATACCCTCCACTACAATTTTTTCCATCATAAATAACTTTAATTTCTTCGTTTAAGACATTATTATGCAATGTTACGTTTGTGTATATAGGTAGTAAATCCAACTATCAGATCAATAATTCATTTGTTAAAAAAAACATTTTCCGATCCACCAGGCCACGAAAGAATTTTACAAAATAATTCTTTTGTTTATTTTGAGACACTTGAAGTATCTGTTTGAAATTATATATATATATATATATATATATATATATATATATTATATAGAAAGCCTTTATGAATTGGCCATTTCTCATTGATTCACCGGCATATTCATCAAATACACCAGAGGCCAATTTTTCCTGGTTACCCACATAAAAACCTGACAAGTGGCATCATTGCTTTGCAAGGCAGCCTCCTGCCCCTCCTCCTGATCCCCTCCTGCCTTCTCCCCCTCCTGGTCATCACTTGTCGCACCTCCTTTGATACATTAATTGGGACCAATGTAAAAGTAAATGAGGAATATAAACCTATATGAAAGTGCCTACCTTTTGATACCTACCATGCTTTGGACAAGATTATGAAATGCGATAGCTGACGGAAGTCCGAGGCAACGTACAGGAAGATGCGGCGGGGACCAGGTAAAATCTGTAATAGAGCCTTATCTTGAATATTGTGACATTCTATTGGATGTTGCTGGAAAAGGGCAGTCTTCAAGCAATACAGGAAAATGCTCTAAAAATAACAAACCGAGCAATGAAGGAAATGGATAACTACACAAAACACCCGAGACACAAGTCTGAATAGCAACTGCTCAACTTATGTGACTGAAATGGCAAGCCCAGATTTTCGCAAATTAAAAATAATGTGTATCTCACTTGTACATTTCACCGTACCAAAAGAGGACAACAACTTGAAATAGAGAAAATAACGAACTGAAAAAATGTATGAAACATTTCTACTCTCACCATAATGATATTAGGCCATAACACACTGGCATCTAAAATGTCTAAGAAGTTACCATTTTACCTACTACATTTTGTTATACTTTTCTGGTAGTACAGGAGTTCCTCTTTCAAAAAAGCCAATGTTTTCAAAAATTCGTCTGCAGATGTGGAACATGCAGTTGGTTTCCATGGCAACCATCAATAAAATTAGGCTATTCTGAAATTAACCTTCTTTAGGTCATATCTTTCCTGATATGCAAGGTAGAAACATAAGTGAGGTGTCAAATTGACACATTCCATCAGCTCTATCAGATGATGGAATGAAATTAGTTGTCTTGGTTACTTGGTTGCCATGGTAACTGAAAATATCCTCAGAATTGACCGTAGTTCCAGGTTACCTTCTTTTTCTGTTACCATAGCAACCACAAATATAAGTCTTTCAAAGAACAACAACCTTCACCTGAAGGTTATACATTTCTACTTTATGAAACAAGGTGTTTCTGTGAAAATATCTGTATTGAACATAGTGAATAGCTGATTTCAATGGAAACCAAAGATAAATTAAGTTTTTTTTAGATAAACATTATTTTGGCCATATCTTCCTTATTAAGCAAGATAGAGACACAATTCTTATCACAAATCAAGACATTCATAGAGTTCTATAGTATGGAAGATTGAAATTGGTTGCCTTGGTTACCTGTTTGCCATGATAAGGAAAAACATCATAAAAATTGACCATGAATGCTGTTTTCCTTTTGTATATGTTACTATGGCAGCTATATTTAGAGGTGTTACAAAATCCAACCTTTCTTATCTGAAGCAGGGTACACTTGTACTTATCCAAATGAGGAGGCCTGATAATGGAATGGACAAAGAACATAGGAAAAAGCTAGTTTCCATGGAAACCAACCAAAATTATGGCATTTTGAAATCAACAGTATTTGGGGCATGTCTCGTTGACTATGCAAGATAGAAAGCCAAATGACGCCTCAATTTGAAGGGTTTCTAGAGTTCTATTGCACAGTTAATTGAAATTGGTTGTCCGTGTTGCTCAGTTGTCATGGTAACCAAATGATCCTTTCAAAATTGACCATAATCTTAATTGTTTTCTAAATTTCTGTTACCATAGCAACCATAAAATATTACTTAAACAAAGCAAATCCACCTTACTTGAAATGTTATAACTCTAGCTCATGAAATGGGCTGGCATACTTAATGATCTAACCCATGGAACATAACAAATAGCAGGTTTTCCAACTGAATCTTTTTGAAATTCATGTTGTTTTGTTCATTTCTCTCTTGATATGCAAGATAGCAATACAATTAGCGTCTCAAGTCAAAACGTTCTATGGGATGGGAGAGTGAATTTGGTTACCTTGTTTATCTGGTTGCCATGGTTACCAAAAACTTTTTTTTTATTTTAGGCCTCTTAGGTGCAGGCGTGTGGTCTATATATCGTAGATTAAAGGAAACCTTGCACAGGATGTTTATTCTTCAATGAAATTAATGCAGTAACTCAATTGTATCTAGAACTATGTATTAGAGAAAGGAAAAGAGAAAATTCTAAATTTTAACGCAATTAGGGGGCATTAAAAAGATTGCATTTCATTTAATTTTTCAAAGGGAATCCCCAAATTTGTGACGTCACACGGTGAGTAAATGGTCATGCATGAAAGGGAATCCCCCATCTTAAGATATATAATATAGAGAGGCATATGTCACATAAAACCAAATAGACATATTTGGCGAATTACAGGCTGTTATTGACAATGAAAATTATTAATCTGCATCATTAATGCACAAGGGAATTCCAAATAATATCAAGTAGGAATTCCCATAATTATGACGTCACACGGTGAGTACAAACAGGCCTAGAAATTAGGAATTTCCAAATCTAATTTTCTTTCCCTAGTGATTCACTTATATTTCAATATTTTCTCTTTATTCCTTTTGGGATGTCTTAAGAATGTTCACGTCAAGTTATCTACACACAAAATAACGATTTGTATATTTATGTGCAAGGAACCCTTTAATACTTTTAGGTCATGACAAAATGAAACAGATGAAAGACAAAAGTAATAATAATACGAAACTCTTATCTGATACAAAAAATTAATAGCTTCATAATTTCAAATGCTGGACCTGTAATAACATGGAATTAGAAACCTTCTTTGTATGATTTCTCAATAAATGAATCCAATGTGAAATTGCACGCGCAAAACCTAATATACCTTTTTGTAAATAAAATGGAAAGCTAGTATGTGGTGTCATATAATCATTAAGAGATCCTTCTCCAGCTAGTCGACGAAACTCACAGGCAATCTGCTGCACGATGTAGCCATGACACAGAAAATGAAATTGTATTTCTCATGTGATACACTTGATACAATGTAATGTTAACATAAATAATACAACCATACTCCTATTGGATATCCTGTTTGCAGGATTACAATACAAAATTGCCACCAATTCCTTGAGTAACAAAAACTCTGACATTATATCCAACTGTCCTTGTTGATCTACACCAAGGAAAGTAAGGGAACCCTATTTTCTCGGCAAAGATTACATTTTCTAGCAGATTACATTTTCTGGCCGAGTGGCGGGATCATTTCCTTAGGGCGCTGTCAGTGGTTCTGGTGTTATAAAGCCCGGTGGCGGCTGGTCCATGATTGATGGCGGGTTGACGCGGTACAGACAGACTGTCTGAGCAGCTCCGAGCAGCTCCCAGCCCATCAACGAGCTGCTCATCAGAGACCCCTAGCGGCAAGTAAGGTAAGCTTGGTCAGACGACGACCCTATGCCCCCTGTGGGATTCTGAGACACCTCCCTGGTCCTCTGTTATTCGAGCCTGCTATAGGTCCACCAGGCAAGAAAACTGTTTTTGTATTTTGAAAAAACAGATACAAATTTAATAGTCCAGGATTAAACCGATTTCCAGAAAAAAAACCTTAGTTTTTCAACAGGTTTTCTGTGAAATGACAATTTTTCATGTCAGATCTAGTCTTGATCTGTTTATATTTCAAAAATCAACCGGAAATTCCATGTATGTACGGAGATATATTGAAAATTGTCCCCATTGACTTAACACTCCCGCAAAATGGCAATGTCTACAGCATCTTCGGGATTCCCCTCTGTGAATGATCTTGCATGAGTTACTTTGCTCAATGTATCCATCTCCAAGCAGGCCACATGCAAGTTTGCTTGGAGAGTTGAGTGCATTGGCGGGATATTAACAGCTGTAAGAAAAATAGGATTGTCCTGCATTCACTTATAGTAGAGTGTGCCATAGTGTGCAGCAGGAATTCCTTTATTATAAGTTCTTATTAACTGTGTGTGGACATTTCAAAAACGTATGTAACTTCATCGTACTTTACATCAAAATGTTCCTGAAATCAATACAATATAATATTATGACCATGCTTTTTATACCAACAGAAAGGAAAACGTATGTAGTATCTAGAAATGTTCAATGACATGGGATAAAAAATAACTATTTAGCATACAAAAACCATACAGAAGACCGAAGGTCTAATATCTTGTGATTACTATTGTATTATTTAGGTCAGGTCAAATTGACTTCATTTCGGAATTATATCAATGAAAAAACCTTGTATAACGTGGTCATTATTTATAGATTCAAAACTGTTTCACATTGCATGTGCTCTTCCAATAAGGCCTAGTGTTTATGTAATTGATATAATGGTGATTTTATATTTATTTGAATAATTCTAAATAACCATACAACACTTCATGGTAAAATGACAGAAATGAATTATCCTGATCATTTGTCAGCTCCAATAAGTGTCATTCTATTCCATTATGTACGTACGCATATAAGGGGGGTGGGGGGTGGGTGAAATGAAATGAAATCATCTACTCATCATCTATTCCTCACATGATTCATCACCAAAAGTAAATCAAAGCCAAATTACAGGAATATCTCTGAAAAGCATGAGTAAATAAACACACAAAATCAACGCATGCTGAGATCAATTCTCACGGTCTTGCCTTGTACAGCACTCAACTTGAGAGGAAACCATCTGCAATAGGGAAATGATATGTACATTACCAGCCGCTGATCATGATTTCTACTCTAAACTATGAAAAATACTAATGTACACTTTGTTTCATGCAATAAACCAATTATGAGGTGTACATATTTTGCAAAACAACGTACACTCTGATCACATCCTCCTTTTAAACCTCTGTACATGTACTAGATAACAATTGATGAGTGAAAGGCCCAATATTCAACTAACCATACTCAACAGTGTCGCCATCTAGGGTGTCGCAAGCATTGTACAGGGTTCTAGCCTTGGCAGTGATGTTTGTTTAGGTCTACAATAACAAAAGATAAAAAGAATTTGAATTTCTAATATCTACAGAGGCATAGATAAACTATTCTAATCTTATGTTTTGTTGTAATAGATTTATAGATGGAACTTACAATAATGTTAGACATTATATTGGAAAAGATATGTGTACTTTTGCCCATAAAAACTGTTTGATTCCAATACAATGTGCTGGATTTGACCATAGTCCAACGGGGGTATAACAGACTAACACGCTCAGGATAGAAACACGTCAGATTTTGTAGAGCAATCAAAAATAATATAGCAATGTTGAAGATCACTACTGTGCCACAAAGGGGGCAGGATAAAGGCGAGTATGTATTACTAATACATTCATATTTCCCCGCCATCGTGTCTCATACAATGTTGAAAATTACATTTTCATACAATGTTGAAAATTGCATCACTCAAAAAAAAGGGAGGGGGCGCCCCCCCCCCTCCCCATGTGCCTCCCCCTAGATCCGACCCTGTCATATGATGTATGTCCATTAATATTGGACAGCTCTATTGAAGAACTCTATTGAAACCCCGGTCGTCTGGAACTGAATTTTCATGTCAGCCTTATAAATTCCCTTGTATAAATTTTGTCCTGGGGTCCGCGCACAAGAAGCATTCAAGGTCGAAGCTAGAAGGAATGGGGGCACCTATTTTTGAATATTGAAGAGTTGGTTAGGTAGAGAATCTAAACTGTAAAATCATTAATGTTTTATGTAACCTTAGCCACAAATATACCATCAAAGGGCTTAGAAGAGCACTAAAATGCATCAACACAGTTGTTATTTTACTTCCAACCAGATTTCTGAACGGTTGGTTGGCCTGCAGCGGCGGATCCAGGGGGGGGGGGGGGGGCCACAAGGGGCAATTGCCCCCCCCCCCCCCCCCCAGACTGAGTCGATCTTATCTTTTTGATAATCTACGTTTGTTGATTTGTACAAATCTGACATGATTTATTTTCACTTTTTTTATAGGGGGGGGGGGGGGGTGTTTGCCCCCCCCCCCCCCTAGAAGACTCTGGATCCGCCCCCAATTGGGGTCATCTTCAGGACCCCACGAGAGAAGAAAGACAGACCTGAAGATGTCTACTGATGGAAAAGAAAGGGAAAAAAGGCGGGGGTGATCAGTGTATATATAATTATATTGACTGGATATGTCCATGCTTTTACAGCCCACACCAATTGCCCACACACAACCCCCTGTAATACCACAGTGCATGTACAAGCTTAAGCCTGGAGACTAGACAGTGGCTCCCTCTATGGCAATGCAGAAGCCATAATATCATTCCCGAGAGTCATCCCAGAGCATGCATCTTCACAAGTCAAGGCTCCTGTGCCGCTACCACTCTGTCAGTCCCCTTGACCTAATGTGTGGTGTTTGAGGGGGAGATGTGGTAACCTGAGAAGGGGGTGCTGATAACTGGGAATCCGCTGCCCCATTTATATCTGACAGAAGGGAGGCCCTTTTCCCACTGTCCTCATTGGGTGATTCAAAATTAGCAGCTTTTTAAGTGCCATATATGGTGAAAGCCAGCTCATTGGGTCCTTCTTGGAAAAGAGAAGGGAGCACTCTGATTGGTGGAGAGGGCCTGATAAGACAATCTTCATATACAATCATTTCATCAAGTTTCCTTACAAATATGAGAACTTAATGATTTCTGTTAATCTTGACGGGTGATACATCCCTTAATTTTCAAAATCAAGATAACCTCTTACACTACTCTATATATATATGTCTATTTTAAAACGATAAATGGAAATAGTCAGCCCATGGCTGTTTTAGTTGGGGGTTGATAGAGCATATTTAGAAAAAAAAATGTTTTAAAAAAATCAAATTTTATGGTGGAGGTACATGTATAATTAAATCATTTTCATGTCTTCATTCCTCAGTTTTGACACACCTGCCCTCTATTTTCATACATTTGAGTCCCTATTTTTCATGCGCTTAAGTATTTTTTATGTATACGATATCAAAAATAGGCCTATGGCCGAATTTTGAAAAAAAAAGCAGAAGTATGACATTACAATGATAATTTTTCTCTATTGCTATCTGTTATGTTGAATAAGCATTTTACTTTTTGGTGATTACTAATATGTAATAGAAGAATGCTGTCTAGTGTTGGTAAATTCCAAACTAGAGGAAATGCATTTACAAGAAAATAAGGATTTTTTTGTTCAGTGATAGGACCATCAATTCACATACTCAGAAATAAACAAAAATAATAATTGGCACCAATTTTTGTGTTAAAGGAATTTGTATCTATTCAGCAGGATGTTAAATTCCAGTGATATTGTCTCCATACTCTTGCGCAGATGTAGGGTGTGTGTGTGTGTGTGTGCCAGGCATGTGCACCCCCTATTTTTGACCAAATATTAATTTTTTTAATGTAAAATTCCTGCCCATTTAGGGGGCTGGGGGAAATTTTGCAATAGCACGTCCTCCCTTTTTCAAAATCCTGGATCTGCCCCTGATACTCCCTCAGAATTTTCTTTAATTCATCAGAAATACATAGCCAGAAAGAAATCAAGATTTACCATTTTGTTTTTTAGTTGGGGAATTGCAAACATTTGAGGTATTTACTATAGGTTTCTTACCTTAGTTTACCTTGAAATACCTTAGTTTTCAAATTTCAAAAATCCTAGAATAGAATGATGCAGTGTATTTTTCTTGGAAGTCCTACAGATTTTAAGTCTTGATCTTATTGATACTCTGTAAAAAAAAACCAAAAAAAAAACGGTTTTACCGTTTTGATCATAGACTTCCCTTATCATCACTAGGCCTCTATAGTAAAATTGATACACTGTTTGTGTGTAGCAGCAGTATAACAATAACACATAGGGGGTTTCACTGATATGCACCAGGTGGCAGTGCTGGAATTAGTTACCAGTATCTTTAACATATTATTTTCAGATAAGTATCATAAACAGTTTGAAACATCACACAGTGCCGGATCCAAGGGGGGGGGGGGCAAAAGGGGCAATTGTCCCCCCTAGACTGAGTGGTTTCTTTTTCTGAACAGGCCTAATCTACGTTTGTTGAGTCATAAAAATCTGACATTATTTATTTTCATTTTTTTTAAAGGGGGGGTTGGTTTGCCCCCCCCCCCCCCCCCACCCCCAGATGACCGACATTGGATCCGCCCCTGTCACATGTGGCTTTGGGCCGTAAAATTGTTTGGAAAATTTGCATATTTCAGAAAAATGCCTAGAAAATGTAGGCATGTAAATTTGGAATTGCTTCATTTTGTGTCATTAGATTCCAAGTGGGATCCATTTGATAAAATAGGTATTATCATCCATTAACATGTCAGTATCTGAAATGTGAATGATGGCATAGTCTATCACTTTTCACTAAGGTCCAGAAAATGTGGTTCGTTTAGAATTTTCCTTTATTAAAAAAATTGATATCACGCTCTTGAATTAAGAAAACATCAATTTGAGAGGCCCTGGTATTTTATATAATATTAAGGACCTTAAATCCTATTTTTGCCATTAAGATGCTCAATTTTTGATAAATCACCACAAATCTTGCACATTTACTCCATCTTAATGCATGTCACCTAGAACATAAAAAGTATAATTTGACTTGTAAGACATGTATTGAAACAATATATCCATTAAAATGCATCAAATGTGTCAAAAGTAGAGACACGTCAAAGCTGGCCCCTCGATCTACTCTGTGACGGATTTTAATTTTAGGGGCCTATATATATATAGGATATATATATATATAATATATAATTATGGGCGAGGCTTTAAAAAAAGTGCATATTTAGCATAATAAGTCAAAATTTAACTATTTCAATAATAGTTTGAACCAATGCAAATAGGAAGTTATTGATGTGAGGATAGTGGCACTTTTTTTTTCCTTGAGGAAAGACCAATTTTTACGTTTTTTATGATATTCTAAAGATTTTAAAGGTTATTTTAATGCTTTAACCTAAAAAATTAGCCAAAACGTTATATCTGAAAATAATTTCTTTAAACAGATTTCACAAGTTTCAAAAAAGATCGTTAAGAAATAGAATAATCTGTAGATAATTAATTTAAGTGCATATTTCCTACATTATCAAATAAAACATGAATAATTTTTTTAATCTTTTATTTACTTTTTATTTAATCAAAAACAAATATTTCACTTCAAAATTACTGTAAAATGCACATATCTCGGACGTTTCACCAATTCATTTCATGCCATTAAAACAGAAGAATATTTCATTTTAAAATTATTCTTTAGGTCCAGGCTAATTGGAGGGACGTATCACCATACAGTCAAAAGTATGAAAAATATAATATTTTGGCATATTAGCTTTGTCTGTGAATCCTAAAAAGAGAGTACTTTTGATAGTGAAACGTCCGAGATGGAAAAAAAATTAATGGAAAACTAAAGTAAAAATGTTCAAAATTTCATAAATAAAAAAGTTGGAAAACTAAAGTAAAAATGTTCAAAATTTCATAAATAAAAAAGTTGCCTTCGATTTTTATGTTTTTTTTGGTGTGAATGCTTACCAGTCACATAATTGTTATGCCATAATATAAAAACATAATTTTCATTTTAGAAGGGATTTTACCTATGTAGGCCTACTTCCTTTAAGTCTCGGACGTTTCATTAATTTAACTAGAAAAATGTATTTCTCTCATTAGCATATTTCAGTGAAAAATGAAAATAGACAAAATTTAAAAAGATTTTTGTAGAACATATTGTTTAAAAGTTAATACTTTTAGGCCTATGAAATAATTTGTCACCAGCACTTCTGTTTAAGTGAGACAAAAAGACATTAAGTCCAATTAGATCTAGGCCTATGCGTATTTTTAAAGCCTGAGAGCTGCCCCCCCCCCCCCCCCCCCCATTTTGGTAAAATTTGATTTTTCTTTCCACGTAAAATTGGGGGTGTAGGGTAAAATGGGGGTATATTGCGCATTTAATTTCCTAATCACAGAATATTGTCTCTCTCACGTCAAATTTTGCAAGAACTTCCCCCAAATATATTTTTTGTTATAGAAATATATGACTCGGACCTGGTGATATATATTTTGTTTTCAATAGCCTTAACCTATATTGAGCAGGGCAAGATAATGTAATGTACCTTTTTAAGCTTTGTATTGCGCATATCAGGCTAATATTGCGCATTTTCCATGCCTAATATCGCAAATAATACATAAAATATGCATAAAATAAAAGTAAAAACGAATATCTCGTGAAAAAAGTTTTTTTGAAGACTCAAGGCAGTATACATTGATACTTTTTCAAACTGAAACCCTTCACTCAGTTTTCTCTCTGGTGGACAACCATTGGTGATATGATATGTCATAAGATTCTACACAATTATTTCTTAATTTGATAGAAATATAAACAAATTCGTATTTTATTGTCTAGATTTTGTCTTTTATTTAATAATTTCTTCAGGGATGTCCCACGATTTTATTTTAGCATATAGATCCATATTAGTTGTGTCTGCCGTGTATATAATCTTTTCTTTACTTCTAACCCTTTGTGAATAGAGGGAGAAAATGTAATAATCTATCATTTTTGAATTATGAGATGTATATCAGGGTTATATCGAGGATAACATGTGTTTTATATCGCGCACTTTATGAAGAATTGTCAGAAAATATAAATTATGATGACATTTTCCTGAAAAATTATTTAAATGTTTACTATAGGTCTATATAAGTTCAGTCTTTTCATTAATACCCTCCATGCTCAAGTTGATATATAAATGCGCACATATGATATATGATATCTCACAAAATTCTACAAAATGATAGTTGAATTTTATAGAAATACCAAAAACAGGCTTGTATCGCACAGAGTACATATGATGAAATATGATTCTTTTAATTATTCAATATTAACAGTGGTTACTAAGGGATATTATGCTTTAATTGGCTAAATCATTATGGCAAATTCTCATATGTATTACCATGCTTTTTTATTTTTCTTACTTTTGTTGTATTTTAGGGCAAGTAACTAAAAATGCGCGATATAACACTGTGCGCGATACTGTACTAATGGCTTAGTACTTTTAATATATTGTCATGATATATAATCCAACAAGGATCAGGCTTAGCAAGTCTACTTCTAGTCTACTTCTAGGAGAAATATCTTACGCTCCTAGCGCCACCTGTTAACCAGTATAAAAGGCGCTGCAAGGTAGGGAGCGAGCAGTTAGTTAGTTGGTTAGAAGTTAGTAGTCACTTAGTTTAGTGAGAACATCAGCTAAATATGTTTAGCCAAGGAGTTATACCTGGAGTAAGTACATCGGCTCCGTGTAACAGACTGGAGTTTACCAATACCCACTACCTCGGACATAGGATTGTGTTAGAGCTGAATACTAGAATGGTCTAGAAGGCGTTGGAGCAACTCGTGTTCTAAATGTGGTTGATTGCTGATAGGAGATGGGAGGTGGACTGATGAAGACTTATACATGGTGGCTTTGACTCGGGATGAGATGTTTACTGAATAAAAACCCTTTCATATTAAGAAGCTCCCTCATCGTTCATTTCTTTTGAACTATTGGGAAGTGAATGGACAAACTTTAAACGCAGTCTGAATTACTCAGACATTCTGGAAAAACAACTCATGAAGACTTGGATATACACGAATCTTACGCAGTCTTAAATCAAACTTTAACAATAGTTCAATACAACCCTGTTTTACCCTAGACCCTTAAAATCGACAGGGCGACATGGGCTTTTCTTAAACTCGACATGGCCACTTCTTAAATTCGACAAGGGACATGACAATTTAGTGACAAATGACATGGCCCTTTTCTTAAATTCGACAGGGGACAGGAGCTTTAAAAAGATAGTGACATGGGACAGGGCTATTTCTTAAATTCGACATGGGACATGGGTCTAAACCAAGATTTAGGGACAAACGACATGGGCATTTTTTAAATTCGACATGCGACATGGGACCCCCCCATCTATACCCCCAAAATTCTTTAACCTGGAAGGTCCGGTGGAAAGTTTTACAATAAGGCGCCCGCCCTTTTGAACATCTCTGGATCCGCCCCTGCAGATCCATGGCTATTTCCATTCTAGGCCTTAGCCTATTTGAAGTAGGCCTAGGGGTAATTAGGGTATTTTCGCGCAGGGGTCTAATTTCACGCAGTATACTTCTTTTAGGCCTATAATTTTCACAAATTATGAAAATGATTATTTTATTTTTGGAAAATGTGCATCGGTGTCTAGAATGAATTCCTGATTGGTCTGATAGATATAGGATCACTAGATAATTTGTTTGAGAAAGATAGGAAATACTTCTACATTTTCCCCATTTTTTAATGTATTTACTAACAGATATTATTTTTCAATCGAAACTGTAATATTCAAAATCAAAAAAGGAATATTTGTGATGAGATTTACGTGAACAAGAAGGGACATTGAAATCAAACCTAAAATTGTAACAACATACAGAATTTTTGTAATTACAGGGATGAGGTATCATTTTGGTAACACTTTAGGCTCAATTTCACGCACATAAAGTCCTAATTTCGCGCATAAAAAGCCTATATTATGTAAAGAAATGCGCGAAATTAGGCACTGGCAGGCCTAAATTAAGATATTTCTTTGTGTAACTTTAATATGATTTTATTTTTAGTCAGTTTGATAGAATATTACATGCATCTACATTACTTTAAATGAGCATGTCGTCATACTAAGAATACCAGAGTTTTCTGCAAGTTTTTGTTAAAAGTATTCATGATTGTTGTATATTTTGTGATATTTTGAATTTTCTGTATTTTGTATGCTTTTACGAAATAGATATATATTTGTTACCTAAAAGAATTAAGAATTTTTGGGTACAATAGCGAGGAATATATTCCGAAAGTTTTGTATAAATCCATCCAGGCAATAAATTACAGTATCTACCTTTAATCAGTTTGAAAGACTTTTGCCATAGAAATGTATAGTGCGCGAAATTACAAAAGCTGCGTGAAATTAGACTTATCACTGGTCCTAATTTCGCGCATATCCTTTTAAATAGTGTATATTATTAAGTTCTCACATGGTATACCTTTCTCCCATATGACAAATACAAAAGTCCTTATGAAAATCGATATTCTGCACCTTATAATTGGTTTGAATAAATTATACTGCTGTGGACACTTTGATTTTCTTGTTTCCTGATTTACTCATAAAGACATGTAGTTTATGTGTGTTAGAATAGTATAATCTTCTAATTTCGCGCAATAGGTGCGCGAAAATACCCGAATTACCCCTATTTCCAGGTGAGGCAGGTGAGGCCAGGTGACTCGGGCAGGGGTGACAAACTTGTGTGGTCCACTGACTCACCACCCCAGCCCGGACCCCGGCTTACCACACACCTGGCAGACCGGCTGCAGTGGCGTAGCTCTGCAGGTAAATTCTACACTGAGCCTGAGGCCCGGCCAAAACTCCCACGTGGGGATGAATCACGGCCAGAAAGCACACCTGAGAAATCCAGGTGGGCTAACCCAAACACAACTTCACCCTCACCCTGAGTGAGGCCTCTCAATGATGTACCCCTGTAACTAAATATATGCAACTAAAACCCTATATTACTCTCTAACAACATCTAGATCATGCTGTCTCTACAATAAGCCCATCCTCATAATGTCACTCCCTGTGGCAGTGTGACACGGAAGCGATAGAAACATGTCACGAGAACCTTGCACTTCAAGCGAAGAACCCCACAGGTTTAATTCATTCGCTGGGGAGGAGGAAAACATAGTCCCTATAATAATCGGATAATTATCTAAAATCACGAAAATAAAGTTCAATTTTTACATATTTATCAATATTCTTTTGATATATAATACTATGAATAAAATTATGAAATAATATCGACATTTACGAATGTTCTATTTTTAGTATCACAGGCGTAAGAATATGTAGGAACTATTTCCACTACCTCTACCCGGTGGCCGCCATCTTGGCTTGGTGAAGGAAGAGGTGACAAGAGAAAGCCACCGGATTTTGACACTTTTTGGAGGAACGGCATACACCAAAAACAAGAAAATTAATAAGGGGGCGCTTTCAAGAAACAAGGATGGCTCAAATATTACCAATACGATTCCAGGAGCATATACAGGTACGTAAAATCGAGTTATATTTTGCTTCATCACCGCCTCCTCCCGAATAAGCTCTCTTGCCATACACGCCCCTGAAAGCTGAAGCCAAATAGCGAAGCATTTTTGTGAAATATTTAACATCAATAGATATGATGGGCTAATCACTGGTACCTTTTAATAACTAACATTGTATATGATGTTTTGCTATGTTTTGACGAAGATTTGGGCAGGCTACACTTAATAAATCAAGTGTTTGTCTGGTACACCGTCTTGTCCTTGCCGGCCGGTGTATCGTCATTTTTCTAGTGACGTGTCCCGACAAAACAATGCCAACAAACTCAAATAAATCAAAAACCAGAAGCTAAAAAGCTTTACTGACAGGTCATATACCGGTATGGTGTACAATTTACGCTGACGAGAGCCACGAAACTTTAATTGTCGAAGAATCAGCAGTGTTTTTCAAGTGTGGCTTCATGTTTGACAGTACATGAGTTGACATCAAATCGTCCTGTCTCGGCTGATACGGGGGGCGTTTACCATGGCTGTGTCCCGAACGTGTTTTCGACAGGGAATGCTGATGTCAGGCTTCGATTATTTTCTTAGATATCAGACATTTGTGATGCAAAATATCGAGTGCATTCTTCCAAAATTGTTAAATATTTGAGTGTTCTCAAATTGGACACTTGCAGTCAACTCTGTTAGAAACCAGTGGTTTGTTTATCTGCCATGTGTCATATCCAGATTGTTATGGAGAGATAGTGATTAGCATCTAGGAGTAGACTATTGATCCTATATTAGTTATAAGGAAGGGAAATTATCTTTCTTGTTTAAACTAGCTTATTTGTTTGGTCCTGTTTAACTGGTAATCTATATGTTAGCAGGTTTTTTTTTGGGTCAGATTTAGGAAGGCCCACTGAGATCTACATTTTGAGCCAGGTTAAAGGTATTGACCTAAATGACACTGGTCGGGACCCACCCCCTATCCGGAATCATTTTTGCTTCTGCCAGTCCTGACTTACAAAGTTTGACACTGAGATTGAGGGGAGTCATATTTAGCAAAGCATTACATCTGCTTTTAAGTCAGAGGTTTAGATAAGATTATAATAGGTCAATGACATTGGCATCAAAATTTCTAATGTGATAATCATGGTATAACGTTAGTGGCAGCTTCTTTCCTTTTTTTAAAAATTAATACGCCTACACTGTCACTGATCTTATGTGTTCAGGCTGATGGTTGCAGCAATGATTTAGTCTATCAAATGGCAAAGCCTACACTTCTTTTTCAAATGTAACCGTATCATACACAAGAGTTCTGTAAAAACTCAGACAAAATGCTTTCAGGGCAAACTTATATGAACATGTTATGATCACATGCAGTGAAGGTCTATGGTGTATCAAATTAGTCCTGAAATGATAAATTTGATGTACAATGAGGACTAAAAAAGATAGATGTTTCTTTCTATGCTGATGCTGTGAGTTATATCGTATCCATACATTTGTTTGATAAGGTTATGAACTCATTTTCTTTTTTATTTGGTTCCCTTACAGTTACTGTGTTTATGTGTTCAAATTAAATTGCAATATTCTTATCGTTCTCACACGATTCAATAACATGTTTGTCATGCACAGATCAACGAATATTAAGATAATTTGAGAATGAAGGTGTTACTAAATGAAATGCATAATGAAATATAATTTTCTTATTCTTTTCAGCTTCAAAATGTTGGAATCAACGCCGCCAACATCGGGTTCAGCACACTCACGATGGAGTCGGACAAGTTCATCTGTGTCCGGGAAAAGGTGGGCGACAGCTCCCAGGTGGTCATCATCGACATGGCCGACGCCAGTAACCCCATCAGAAGGCCCATCTCTGCTGATTCGGCCATCATGAACCCAACTAGTAAAGTGATTGCTCTTAAAGGTAAAATGTTCAACTTAATGTTTTTTATTACATACACTGATACAGTCTCTGCTGGGTACGCAGATTCCCTGCGCGGAGGTAGGGCAGGTAAACCCTGAATATGTATCTGTCCAAATGGACAGGTAACATGTTAAGATATAAGACAGGTACAATTTCAGTATGGCGTGAAAATTCTATCTCATTTGCACCTGTCTGAGACTGAGAGACAGCGATCCTGAAATCCTTAGTGTTGAGCAATGATATATTAGATTGCACTTTGCAGTTTATCCGGGAGTGAAAATAACTGCTCGGTTTACATCCGGGTGCCAGGCAGGCAGTCCTTCTCTATTCTAAATGCTACAATTGAGAAATAATTATCTTTTATTTAAAATATTCGTCGATTATGACTCCTATAACCTTCAGGGATTATAGATTAGATATTAAATAGCGAAGAACCATTATGCATATACATAGTCATTTTATAATGAGCATGCAACGTTGAAATACTTCCTGTATAATACTCTATAAAAGTGTATGTAACCAAATATAAAGAGAATCGGTCTTAAATTACAAAGTGCCCGAACACCTCCATGGTAATCTAGGGGGTGGGCCCACTGATTAGATTACGATGATTTTCCCCCCCAACAGTATTTAGGGTTACATATTTGTGATTAATGTAATAGCAACTTTTCCATTTTTATGCAATATCAACAGATACCAAGTTCGTAGTAAGGAGCTTGAACTGATTCTAGTTATTTTCGGGGGAAAGGGGGGACAGATAATGAGGATTACTGAGTTCTACGCAGTCCACTTAACGTCTTAGGTTAATGTTATATGGTAAAAACAATATGTATTAAAAAGTCAGTGATAGGATCATGTAAACCGTAAAACCAAGTACATGTACATCAAATGTTAATCCCTCAAAGATAAAAAGGAAAAGTTAGTCAAGAAATATGAATAACCAATTTTAGGTAAATATGTACATCCTTAAGGACAATCGCTCCATTATAGTTCTAAAGTTGATTTTTTCTTGAAACTTTGAGGAATAAAAGATAAATGTATATAGATACTAGAAATGCTGAAAAAATTGGGGGTCACCATGGAAACTTTTGAATAAAAAGTATGGCAACATATGCAAAATTACTTAGATTTTAATATTTTTCAATGTCAAAACTCTATGCAGAGATTCCTGAATAATTATGCTAATACAATCAAGTTAGTCATGAAATTACGTAGATATAAAGGCAACATGTGAATCTTTATAGGAAATGCACAATTTTGAAAAATGAAGAAAATTACAGAATTTAGGGGCAC
Organism: Lepidonotus clava; assembly: GCA_936440205.1. NCBI lineage: Eukaryota > Metazoa > Annelida > Polychaeta > Phyllodocida > Polynoidae > Lepidonotus > Lepidonotus clava. Next base: position 33,590,803 of record OW387137.1, read on the forward strand.
TTTCATGGGCTAAACATACTTTTGAAAAAAGGGAATTTCTTATAAAAATGTCAATAAAAAAATATTCAAAGTGATAATTCCTTGAAATCTCTATATGAATTTGGGATGACTCTCAACTTTCATTTCATGAATAAAAATCAGGGGGTCACCGATCTAACTTTTTCAGAAAATCCAAATATCTATTAATAGAAAATAATACTTTTATTACAAATAAATTCATAACTAATTCATAAACAAAGATATATTAAATCTGAGGACATATATGGATTTCTGAGGTTCTGGACTACATCTTTGTTGCTTATTGTCTGGCAGCTGGATGATAAACAAGAGAGATATGGATAGAAACGCAAATTTCTTCCATAGGGTTCTATAGTTAAGCATTTTCGTCATGGTCCACTGCACACACATACAACCAAGCTGCGCAGTGTGCATGCGCATGAACAAATGGCGCGATTGCCCTTAATCCTTTGAAGTTTTAGATGCCGTTACCTTTATGTATTAGGTGAAAATTGTTAGCTTGAATAATATTTATATATATTTTGTAAGTTTACTGTAATTTCAAAGTAAATATCCTTTGGTCTTACTTAAGTACATTCTAATCTAACATCTAAAATGGTTATCTGCATGTATGGTCTGAGGCAGTGGTCATATTGTAGACAAACCACTTGATCCAGAGTTTAACATGTACATGAGTTTGACATGATATCATACAATTCGAGGATACACTTGGACATTTTCCAATGGCCTCTTGTACTTGAAGTTGTTCCGGGCGAACTTTGAATCTATGGAAATTGATTCTGAGTGAACAGTGACCAGGGCTCTGTGAACGCTTTTCAAAACGTATTGAAATACAGTAATCATTTCGCAGCGTCTGGAATTAATTTGAATGATATGATTCAATGAAAAGCTTTTGTCTTAGAAAATGGAAATTGGGCAAAATCATTATATCACGTTTCCTAGATGTTATCAATGTGATATTGTTTTATCATTTTACCTGCTTTACAAATGTAGGTCCTCTAAAAAAAAAAAAAAAAATCATTATTATTCATTAGGGGGTGTCGGGAGGAGTGGGCATAACGCTAGTGACCCCTTGCAGGGTTCGAAATTAACTTTTCTGGCTGTCAGCCCGGACATACTACAATGTATTACTGGTGTTAAAAATAGGGGCTGATTTTAATGTAATTTTCTCAAAATTTGTCAGCCCTGATTCAAAACTATCAGCCTGGGGCTGACGGGCTGACGTTAATTTCGAACCCTGCCTTGATAGGACAGGGTTTGGCTTAGCTTTAGATGTCCTATATTAGGGGGTGGGAGTTGGCATAACGTTATAGATCCTATATTAACGTTAGAGCTCCTATATTAGGGGGTGGGGGTTGGCATAGCGTTAGAGGTCCGAGTGGAGGCATCGCTGCCGTCGCCGATAAGCGGCCTGATTCTTCTAATGGCTTGTGATAGGGCCCCGAATCCTGATGGGTCGGTGCCGATAGCAGCTGATTGGTGGAACCTCCCCCAATCACTCCCACCACTTATTGTCGAAGCCCATGTACTAGGCACCACAGGCTGGCCTCGTAGATTATGTCACATATGCTACTGAGTACTGTACCGTCTGAACTTGTTCCATGAACAGCTGTTATTTTTTTTATCCTCAGTCAGAAAACAATAGAGTCTATTGCAGTCCAAAGGATACATTACATAACGTTTTAACTTAAAATGTGCATAAATATATGTGGGAATGAGATGTTACATTCACTGGATGTTACGCCCACTTGGCTTATGCTTGTCATAATCTGTTTCCAACCATAACTATAAATAAATGCTTCGGATATCTGTAAGTGTGTAATCCGTATTGTACGTACACGTAAACCCGTATTTGCAAAATGTACATGCAAATACCAATACAGACTGAGTTCACTTGCAAGAGACCCCAGAATTCTGTCTGAATTCGCCCACATTGTTTTAGTGGTAGTAATAAAAACTAACCGACAGTTGTTCCGTCTATCACACAGTCTCACTTTTTCGATTTTACTCTTCAATAGTAAGTTACTCAGTGAGTCTTACGAACAAAACACATGGTTTTTTTTGCCCGTCATCTAGTGAAACAAAGTATTCATGGTCGTTGCCATCTTTGGGTTACTGGGAAAGCAATGGGTATGCTGAGAGTATTTTGTCTAGGTATATCCTACAATAACTTCTACATACGTCACTTGAGCCGTGGGGTTTAGGTAAAAAAAAAAGCCAATTCATTAGTTGGTCATAAGTATGTCCATAATCATTTGCAATAATCAAACTTTTTTTTTTTTTTTAATGTTTGCTACAGTGCTAGCTTATGCCGGTTAGTTATACCCGTGGAACTGCAATGACATTGATTGCTTACCTCCGTAATAATCAAACTCGTCAGAGATCAAATGTTCGGAGAACAATCCACTAATATAACAATCGGTATGAGTGTAATATCTTACATAATAATATTACATGGTATATGTTATATACTTTGTGATATACGTGTATATATCCACTGTTGTCTCATATTGTAAGCTTTAACGTTGCCCAAGAGCCTAAGCATCATGATAGTTGATACACCCAAGTCAGTAACTTCATACTAATCACGGCTATTTTGTATGCCTATTAATTCCTAGGAAGGGGACTAACCTAGTAATAGATGTTTAGGCACTGCTACAGTTGGACCATAACCAAGGAGACTGATCACCTCATTTAGACTTTATGCAATAAATTGACTGGTCCTAAACACAGTTACGGCATCCAGATGTCGCCTGCAGCCAAAAACTTTGCTTCATAACAAACATCTAAAATCAATAATGCTGATTGTGTATATTTTCAGTTATGTTACTGAAATAAGGTTACAACTTTCTTCTGTCAATCAGACCTTCTCTGCAGTAGATTTAAATATAATAGACGCAAGTCTAGGAAAGCACTGGTGCCTCAAGCTGTGGAGAGGCGAAAGTAATAAAAGATTATCCCATTTGAGTGCCAAACGATGATTGCGCATGTTAAACCAATACGAGCAGGCCAGTTCAAGAACCACAAGTAGTATAGGAGTAGAGGAAGGCGGGGGTTGGGGTTAATCAGTAAGGGGTTAGCTGGCCTGCAGGGCATTGATTGGGATGGCTACATAAGGCAGGCCTACCCCTGCCCGGTATGGGGTGATCAATACGCCCTGTCAGCCCCAGGACCCCCGGCCGGCCGTCAGGGTCAGGGCCCCGCTGTGATGGAGAAGGCCCGTCCATTTCTCCGCCATACACGATACATTGTGAGGCGCTAACACTGTCCACTGTATTCAGTGCGTGGGGACCTGTTTGCCCAACTACTTAGACACTGGGAGAGTATATTAGGTAGATTCTATAGGGGTGGGACTTGGGTAGAGCAACGACGTGCTCATACATAGTCCGTTCATCATGGGATTGAGAAACAACGTTAGTAGTAAGTCCTGCGAGTCTGGGAGACTAGATGAAGAAGGTCTAGGGCTAGACTGTAATAACTCCATAGCATCATTCTATATCTGTCAACAATGTTGGTTTAAAATATGGTTTCTCCCTGAATTTAAAGCAGAAAGAACCTAGAAACACATCTTATACATGCATATCATGGCTCTAATGTTTGGCAGAAGAGATCGTTAGTATAGCAGATGTTACAATAGTATATTGAATAGATAGGAATATTGAAATAGAACCACTACTGAACCGCAAAATTGACGAGTCAAATATAATCGACGATTGGTAAATTCTGTGGTCTACCTGAGGAAATTGAAGACAATATACATCTATTTGTCCATGTATTAACGTTTCTATGGCAGCAGTAAGCCTTTGGCGATGAAGTACTCTAAACTGGTTAGTAAACAGTGGGTTACCATGGCAACAATCAGATAAACAGCGGTCACTGAGGTGGTGGGAGGTGCCATAGGCCTTCTAGGACAGGTGTGAGGGATGACGTAATGGGAGGGAGGTCGTGAGGACTGAGTACCAGGTGGGGGCCGCGTGAGGACCAGGTTAGAACCAGGCACCACCTGGTCCGACCAGGGGAACCACCTGGTCCGACCAGGAGAACCACCTGCCGTCAGGCCTCGTCCCTCACATGCAACCTGCTGAGACTATAAAGCGACTGTTCTCGCAAAAAAACAAAAACAAATAGAAACTACCCTTTGCCTAGAAATGTTAACAGCAGACTATGCGGGTCAACAAAAGTGTACTTTCTGGTGGGATTGAATGTTTTAATCATGAGGGCCCAACAGTAGGGCATGGTCGATCGTCCATGGCATGTAAACCTTTACAGTATGACCAGAAATTCTAGGAAATAAATTAGATATAGCTGTTGAGTGCACATCTTACCTGTAATATACCACGTCCCCCATCAAAGATATAGCGACTATGGTTTAAAGCATGACATTAGTATGTATTAATTGATTTATTCAAATGCATTAAAATATCGTTGTGGTAACAGTCTAGTAGTATATGCAGTTGGGGGTTATTAGATAAATCAAGGATATAAGTTTATTCAATACTGTTTAAATAGAATCGTTATTGGAACACAAACCCGGAAATATAAGAAAGAAAAACAAACACGTACTTCTGGCCTCCTTCCTAAAATAATATTATTGCTGATGGTGACATTACAGTACGTCTGTTGACAATGTCCTCCATATCTCGATCATTGCGAAACTCTGTTAAGTGGTAAATACACTGCCCACAAAACACGTTTTATTCCCTCGTTTGATGATCCAACAAACTGGGCCTATCTAAGCGTCCTTATACTGCGACGTAGTCTGTGGTTTAATGACCTAAACGGCTCTCCATCAGTAATAACAGTACTGGCTGTAATCAAATAGACTGCTGACCGCCCCGTGCCCACGAAGCACCACTAGTACCACCGTCTTAATGTCAACCGGTGACATTTACAGGAGGCAGAGCAGACCCCCGCCCGCCTGCCGCCATCCATGGGATACGGGATTGGGGGAGGGGGAGGTATCTGGCACCACCCTGACACACCCACTATATCGTATATCGTTATTAGCTACTGGTAGTACTACATGGAATCTTTGTATTTTATGTCTGGTATGATCCTAGAATGGTACGATTAGTTTACTATTTATGCGTAGTCAATTGTACTTTTTTTTCTATATAAGTAAAAATTCAATGGTACATTTTTGCGTGTTCCGATTCTTTATAATATTCAAGCACGCGAATGTGAGATGTAAAATAAAGACGATGCCACGCCCCCTTTATCTAGTTAAGTATATATTCTACTACGTAGTACGGGCAGCGCTGTTAGTCCATTCTCACACATCCTCTGCAAACCTTCCTCTATAAAATTGTGTGTGGTATGATATGTATACAAGGAATCTAAAAAGAGGGCTGTAGTCTTTGGATACTTTTCTGAGAATAAACGGGAGCATAATATCATATAGCATGTCCGGGTCAGTCAGTAGATTCAGAGAACGTTTAGAATAAATGAAGGCCAATATGCAATGCTGGGCGTTATGATAAGTGTAATGAACCACAAGACTAGCTTTGATCATATGAAAAGCTAACATTCTTCAGTAGCTATGTAGAAGCTTCATCCATCATACTTCTGTTCTCCATATTGTAAACATATGGCTTTTTATCCATAGTATCAGACCTAACCAGTCTACAGGCAAATCCCACCATCACGTGGTGGACGCTTGGCATTAGTCACTCCTAGATATAGAGCCGCCAGCACCAAAAAGGCCTCAGCTCGCTGTTTACATCGGCCATTATTTCACTGTTTTCTAGCCGACCTGGCAGGCAGTGGGCCAGGCCTGCACTCGCCCAACGCTAAAGGTGGCGTTTTGACGAGTCTTTGGGTGGCAGGCCTCTGTATCGATCTGGGCCCTGTGTTTCTGTGCTAATTAACTGGGCTTATACTACTACTACTGCCACCACCACTACTAGAGAACGGGGCCAGCTGTGGAGGCATATTATAATGTCGGAGTGGTGCGTGGAGGCGGTGGTTGCTGCTGCTGCGTGCTGCTGTTGTTTGGGAGGGGAGGCTGGGTGCTCCTCCATCCTTAAGGGACATTTACACCAATAGCGTGGTGGCGCGGCAAAAACATAAGACTGAGCTTATTCATAATGTCCTGCATGCATACAAGAAGCGGGCGGGGCGGCACGACACTGCGGTAAAAATGGGATACTATTGTAGCATGAAACAAAAATTAAAAAAATAACGCGTCAACCGCTCTTGGTGTGAAGGTACCTTAAGGCGGGTATTGATCGCCGCTCGCCAGCCCTCCGCCCGTTCACTCACTCGGCTCGCGCGGCGCCCACGCTCTTTCCCGCTGCTCTGGTGTTTCATCACCGGTCGGCCTTACCAGCGCCGCCTCGGCCGTCGCCACGCTGGCTGAGGCTGGGCTGTGGGGGAGTCTACAGAAGTAAATTGGTGTTTTATGTTCCATGTATATATACAGGCCGGGTATGCTATGTATGGGTGGTTCTAGAAGGCTAATGTGACTCTGTGTGAGGCTTGACGTAGAGATGGATCTGTATTGAGATGGGGCGTGTTCATATGATATATGACGTACACGTAGTGTAGAACTCAAGCTACGTACCAGCATCATTATGGTTTGGAAGACAAAAACACAGATATGAGATCATGATTGATTAAAGAGAAAAATACAAAAAAGAATAATGACATGTCGCTGATGTAGGACGTGGCGAGGGTGTTCTCAGATCAGCGAACGCATTTGAAAATGAAAATACAAAAGAAAAAAACATTAAACATGTCACTGGTTTAAATGAGGTCTTTGATCATAGTGCTTCAAGTCGTTTTTGTGAGCCCTTAATTATAGTTTTTAGTATTGTAGCTTATGGGAAGGGCTCACTCAATCAGTCATGTCTTTTCTAGGTATTTGGGCTTTGATCTGATTGCCCGGTTACACAATCTTACATACAAGTAGCTACAGGCCTTTGTCCACCGGCATGCATTTGTAAGCAGGACAATTAGTGTGCATCAAGTGTAATTTAGTGGGCAGGCCTCCCCCTGCACTCTCTCCCACCCCCACTCCTTGAACTCAGTTCAAGTAGTGGGGGTGGGGAAGGGTGCAGTTTGAGAAGCCAGAAGTCGGTTACATAACCAGTACTTGAGCCAATCAACCTCACCCCTCCACATTAGGACCTCCACTGACACCTGCAGGTGGGTGGGTGCAGGTGACCTGGTACTAGTAGGAGGAGGAGGAGCCCCTTTCCTAAGCCCCTCCCTGAGTTGTGTCTGACAGGTGGTGGTGGTGGTCACTACTCATAGCCCATATAGCCTTCTGGTTGTAGGAAGGCCTTCAGTTTATTGAGGGACACCATTGCTATAGATTACATACATTAGATATATTGGCATTTTGTTCAATTACCTTTCAAACACAATGAAATGTCCATTGTTATGTTAAGGGCGAACATCGATCGTTCCAACGATCGGAACTTTGATAGTCATTTGCTTCTTGTTAAGTGGCGAACCTGCTGTGTGTAGTGCGCCACGGGTGATGAACTGCTGTGCCCGATGAACTGAAAACGGTATTTGTACTGAAAGGAGGAGAATCCATACACGGCACCCCAGCACTATGAATGGGACGCTCGTTTAATATTAACACTCCACACTGAACGAAACTAGGCGGCAACATGCCTCACCTCAGACCCTTTGTGGAAATTATCTCCGGTCTCCAGTGTGGAAACTGACAAGGGTGGTCATAATTCATAAAACGTAGAGAGAAAAAAAGACGTTTTTCTATTAGCCCTACTCTATCAGAGAGGGAGTATTAACAACATGAGTACCTATGAATATGTATGAGGCCGGGCTGGGTGGGGTGACCTTGTGTACTGGAGGAGGTGGGAGTGAGGCTGGAGGGATTAGATCAGGTCACGTGGGTGAACACTGATCATGTGACCCCGACCATGTGACCGGGAATGACGTAAATGTTAGTCGGGGAAGGAAAAGGGGTGGGGTTGGGGATGGGGGGGAGGGGAGGGTGTTCGTAAGATGTAGAGGTCCTTTAGACGACATTGGATAGCACCACCTCGTAGAATATGGAACAGGCTGGGGATGGGATTATGAGAGGGATGGGATAGGGGAGGGTTTATGAGCTGGGAGATAGGGGTGGGGGGTTAGGGCGGTGGCTGTCATAATCTGCTCATAGTAGGAATCCAATAAACCATGTCCATGTATTACACAGTCGAACGTGTTGAAGTATATGTCCACCCAATCTACATAGTATTACATTCATGGCTGAGAAACTGGTTATCTAGGTGCTCATATTATAAGCTCTTTTCAACAGGACAATACATATGACAAATTTAGATCTTAAAGTTTCTTAAATCAGTGAGCCTGGCTTAAGCTGCAATATAACTATAATAGACGTATACTATGACATATTGATATATGATAAAAAGGGATGATTAGTTTGTTGCTGAGGATAATTGCTGTCAATAGTTGAAGGAAGGTAATATTGCATATTATACTTTGCAGTACAATTAAATCAAGCTATCTGTATGGTTGTTTAGACAAATCAAATTCTTGCTGGTAAAAGCAATAAAGGTTGAAAAGTTACAAGTGAAATCATTCAAATGTAAAGAGTTAGGTGGTTTGAGAAATATATTTCCAATCCAACTTTTTGTAATTGTTACTGAGTTACTTTCAATTCAAGTCAATCATCCTTCAAGTCAGTTTGGAATCTGTTGGGCAGTTGCACATTGAAAATCATGTAGAGGACACGATGTTACCCTTGTAGGTGGAAAAGATCAGTAGCTAAAAAAGAAAACTCAAATAAACATGTAATTATACAAGTATTGAAATTTAAACAACCAACCCAAGTTTGCCATGATTTTTATAAACATACAAATTGTTCTTGTAAAACTCATAATAGTATTAACGTGTCATTTTCCCCTCTTTGCAGCCCAGAAAACACTACAGATCTTCAACATAGAGATGAAGAGCAAAATGAAGGCACACACCGTCACCGACGAAGTGCAGTTCTGGCGGTGGATCAGCGTGAACACGGTGGCCCTGGTCACCGACACAGCCGTCTACCACTGGAGCATGGAAGGTGCGTGATGCTGCCTACCTTAAGGCCTTTTGTACCACGGAGTCAGATGACGGGAGTCGGCCACAGAGGCGTTAGTGTTAAGATCAAAGGACAGAATCCAATGTCCACACGCCGGCCTGGGAGGAAGTAACAAAAATAAAACTAAACGATGTTGAATGGGGCCATTTGGTTAAGTTTTAAAAGAAAGTGTTTCGGAGAGTTGAAACAAAGGGAGTGTTGTTACACTTTGTTCCCGACGAGAAGCTCAATAGTTGGCCTTTGGAATCTCAAAGAGTAATAAACGTAAACTATTTACGTATATAAATAAAGTATACTTACATTTTTGCTTGAAAGACCAAAAACAAGAAAGGCCCATGCCATGGGTAAGCACATAGCTACAGCCATCGTCGTTAGCCGTTGGAATTTATACTACACACTCGCAGTCACTGAGTGATACGTCAGCAAATATTAAGAAAACGTCAATTATCATGGAAAAAGTTCGGTAAATCAAATCAGCCAAAGTACTCTTTATGTTTATGTCTATCATCGTGGTTTTCATTCGAAAACAGATGATGCGTTTTTCTCTTCTATTTTTTTTTTCTTATTTGAAATGAACCAACACTGTAAATTGCCTTACCTTGATCAGCATTTATCCTTTTTATTCGATCACCCAAAGACCGAATAACTAAAGAACATTGTGTCTGAAACCGAAAACATGTTACACCTCAAGTCCTTTCATAAAACACAATTTTGAAAAAATAATCCAGGTAAGGATTTTTGTTGAAAATTGTGACCAATCAACGAGATGTACAATTTTAAGCCAAAACCAAGAAAGAAAAGAAAGTTATTGAGCTTTCTATTCCTTTTTTCTCCCCAGGCGATTCTCAACCCCAGAAGATGTTTGATCGCCACTCGAGCCTGGCGGGATGCCAAATTATCAACTACCGCACGGACGCCAACCAGCAGTGGTTGCTTCTCATTGGCATCTCAGCGCAGGTGAGTGCCCCATCCTCCTCATACCCCCACCCACCCACCCCTGGTGGGGGGGTCTCTTCCCTAAAGTCACACCTTTCTATGTCACTCAGTCTTTCAGGGATTACAGTGTTCAAGGAATATCGAGGCCTTTGGGAATGACTCAGCTAATACTAATTTTATTTGTTCTCTAATGTAAATTGTGTACTATTTTTTAATGTATATATATCGGGGATTCTCCCTTTCATGGTTTACTCTCATCCCTGGTCTTTCTGTATAATATGACACACAATAAATGTTTCACATAGGTGAAAACTTTGGGAAAAAATAAAATTCAAAGGCGGTATATAAATCTATCAGAGTAGTTCTTGTAAGCTCCATGAAATATTGAAAGATTCTGAAAAAGTGGGAAATGTCATCTTACTGTGATGGGATCTATAAAACTACTATTTTCTTTAGTGGGAAACCTGAACTTATTCCACACACCTCATTCCAAACTTCAGTCTATTTTCCACAGGCAGTCTTTACTTTCCCTTTCCCTACTTCTGCTTTGAACTCCTCTTATGCGAAAAACGGGGGGTTGAATCGTCAAAAGAAACCATATGTCTTAAGGGGAACGAACGCCCAGCTACCCGCTCTATATTTGCCTGTGCTATTTTTTCCATGTGAAGTTATTTTGGTTAAAACATTTCTTTCTGTTTAAAGCGCTTTTTGAACATGTTAGTTTTTTTTAGCCAGCTGATTTACTGAATTTAGCCACATATGTTGTTAGGAGACATACTTTAAGCATTCAGTCTGAATTAGTTTGCATGCCTTGATAGGGTTATGACAGAAGGCAGAAAGTATATAAATTAAAGTACAGAACTTGGTTTAGAAAACGGTCAGGAATTTGTTTAATCAGTGCGTGAGACTTCCATAACCTAGAGTGGTACATGATAGACAACCTGTTAACTTAGCACTGACCCTAATGTTGTAGCAATTGTTACAGTACCAACTCTTTAAATGCACTTTCTTCGAGTGTCTGAAATACCACTCTTTTTCTCTCTAGATTATCACCACTCCACGTCTGTAAACGACGGCTATATCTGTAACCATTAACCTTCACTCTACTCTCCAAAATAACCATCGGCGTTTCAAATGCCTCCTCCACCACCAAGCCTTGCTACATGTTTTTGCCCATCCAGTTATGATTATTATATCATAATTATAACATTGTTATTACATAACGCGCGTAATGTCTGTGTACTCCCTGTGTTCTTTTTTTATAACTCAGGGACGTGTATCTGACCACATATATTTCATTGTATTACTAGGCTGCTGATCCGGCTAAGGTACTTGTGGACAGTTACATTTTTGAATGAGAGAAGATTAAATGAATAAAAGTCATGCTGCGAGAGTCCTCTTGCAAGCATCAAGGAGCGCTGGCTTCTTGATGGTGATGAGAGCAACTGTTTTTTGCGAAAAGTTGCCAGTCAGTCTCTTGCTCGTTCGTTGGGCTACCACTACCAACCCCTAGCCACTAAACCCCTCTGTACAACCTCTAGTGCTAGCCAGTGCATGCTTCGGTTTAGTACGCTGTGTGTAGTCGGCATTTAGTCGCCTCCTTACCCTCCTCCTAGATTGGTTTATTATTAACACCTTACCTATTTTTACCCATTTCACAATTTTTATCTTCTTATTTTTTAACCAAGGTTAACCTTTTATTTGTTGTTTTTACCCTAAGCACACCACTCGTTGATTATCCAACCCCTGTTTATTCCCTTAACGCGCATTACCTTATTTTGATGTGCATTACCACTGATGTTCCTGATCATGGATAGGTGTCTCCACCCATCGCTAACCATCGGGGCTCGACCTTCAGAATTTTCGCCTCCAGTGGTCTTGCTACGTTTCTGTATTTTGTTTAAAGCATTTAAAAGGAAAATAAACAGTGCCGCAGCACTTTATGTAGACTGAAGGGCGAAAACGAAAAACTTTTTATTTTTGCTAATTTTTGAAAAATTCACGCATCATAAGCTATATATTTACACCCCTGTATCTTACACTAACAATTTATCACATCAAAAGATATATTAAAAAAAAACGTTGAAAGGGCTTAACAATGTTCTGATAATCATTAGACCGCTATCTCCATCAGGTCGACCCCAACGCTGGAATGAGCGATTCTCAGGTAACCCTGATTAGTTATGTCAGCGGGTACAATGCTAAGGTCGAGCCCTGTCCTCTGCTTCAATAGTGACCACTCGGTCCATTCACTCTAACCGACACCGCGCCCCGCTGGGCCGACACCGCAATGCAGTCTCTGTGTCGTAGACTCCTTCAGTAGCGGTGGTGATAAGTGTATCGCGGGTCCAATCATTTACGCAATCAACCACAATGCTTCTGTTCATACTAATAGAAATTACTTGAGATATATCTATATCTTTGCCCCTGGAAAAGTGAGAGGTGTAAATGCACAGCTTCCTAATAACTCACATAAAAATTTACATTGTTGTATTTTCTCAAAACACAAATTAGTTGACACTCACTGTTGTAACTGTTTCACACACACACAAACGGTGATATATTTTCGAGATTTTTTCTTTTCATAAAATAAAGTGATTGGACTCATTAGGTCATCTCCATGTATATTTTTTTTCATATCAACGTGGTACAACGTATTGAGATCACCATGAAATCGTTACCATTCGTTGTATTTGATTTGTTTACAAGTTTGGAATAAGGTGTTAAACACATTGCCTAATATTTGGCGCGCTAGAAGTCCTAGAGACCTGGCGAAAACTTTGATTCTAGTTTTAATTCATCTACGATGTCTGGTTACTTAGTGGTGCGTGTTGTATCTGAAGCCAATTGTAGCCAGTTGATTTAGACCCTTGTAGCACTTAGACACACTATTAGTAGTTAGCAGATATAATGCTAACTGGTAATTGTTTTATGGTTAATCAATTTTGCCATACATCATTCGAACATGCACATTCAATTAGAATAATTTAAGCACTTTTATATTTTTATCGTTTTAACATAGGTTTTATCTTACGTTTAAATGCATATCCCCATGTAAATGCAATATCTAAAACTGTTATCAATAAATAGACCTGAATTGCATGGCGCATGGACGGTCAGAGTATGGTATTAGTTCCCATCTTTCTATGCTATTTCTAGTAGAAATATTATCTTCCGCATTTTCCAATAGGATTAGGTACGAAACCTTGAATCCCTTGGCACAGCCTTTAATTTTGGTACATTTCTTTTTTCAGCAAAACCGTGTGGTCGGAGCCATGCAGCTCTACTCAGTAGAGCGAAAGGTCAGCCAGCCCATCGAGGGTCACGCTGCTGCCTTCTCACAGTTTAAGATCGGCAACAACGCCAACCCATCCACGCTGTTCTGTTTCGCTGTCCGGGGAGCTCAAGGAGGCAAAGTGAGTTCAAATCTCTTAAGTGTACATGGAAAAAAAATGGTAAAAAAAAATTATTGAACAAATATTTCAATGTGATCGTTGCTTCAACTTGTCACCCATTGAGATGGAAGTATTCCTATAATTTGTACATGTACCAGTATAAAGATGAGTGTATGTCTATATTCAAATTTTCCCCCATGATAAATAGTTGTTCAATATGTATTTTGTGTTCTTTCTCTAGTTGCACGTCATTGAAGTGGGCACACCGCCCGCCGGCAACCAACCCTACCCCAAGAAAGCAGTCGATGTCTTCTTCCCGCCCGAGGCTCAGAACGATTTCCCAGTCGCCATGCAGGTCAGTCATACAGCTCTTAAGTTTCCAGTGGGTCCCTGTATTGAAATTGATCTTTAAATAGCAGTACCATCCAGGTCTTGGTTAATTAGCGAGACAGTGTTTGTATGTTCTGATAACATTAGTTTGTCCCCAAACGTAGAGGGTTTTCATGGAATTTCACCTTTTAAGGGGTGGATGATTTTTGTTTGTATATACTTGGACATTGGATGTTTATAAGTGTTAATCAGAATGCCCAGTCGCTAAAATAGATTTTCTCAAGTTCAAAATAGAAGTACTTTTGCGCAGTATGTTAAATGAGCTAACACCGATATTACTCTAAAGAAAACACTGAAACCGTCCAGATTCGCAGAAGAGATTTTAATGTCTTTTGGCCACACATGTAACCCTGTTATACTGTTCTCTTCCAACAGGTTGGTCCCAAGTATGACGTGATCTACCTGATCACCAAGTACGGCTACATCCACCTCTACGACATAGAGACAGGCACCTGTATCTACATGAACCGTATCAGCGGTGACACCATCTTTGTCACTGCTCCACACGAACCCACCTCTGGAATTATCGGTGTCAACAGGAAGGGACAGGTGTGTAGGGTTTACCAGCCAATAAGCATTTTTCCGACACTTTTAAGATTTCCTATATTTTAGTGTTTCGGGTTTGAGTAGAGGAAATCCTATGGTTGCAAATTTGTTGCAATGACTATTACTGAAATTTATATTCTTTGGGAAAAGAAAAACATGAAAGAAAGAGGGGAAATTGGTATAACAGATCAGAAGCATCCATATGGGGAAACCAATGCTAAACGCCAATTGTGAGCTCTAAAAGAAAATCAGAATCTATGAAGTAATGTGTTCCTCCTTGGTATATCATAGAATTTTCATATCTGTTTTCCTGTAATTTGATCAAATGTCTGCACATATGGTTAAATAAAGCAATTCCATTTTGTATTTTCCAGGTTCTGTCCGTTAGTGTGGAAGAAGATAACATTATTCAGTACATCACCAACACCTTACAAAACCCTGACCTGGCACTCCGCATGGCCTCCCGCAACAACCTCCCCGGCGCAGAAGACCTCTTTGTCCGCAAGTTCAACACCCTATTCCAGAATGGTCAATACTCAGAGGCTGCTAAGGTGGCAGCAAGCGCTCCTAAGGTAACCACCTTTCACTGTTTCTATAGAAATCGCTATTCACCTGCAAATAAAGTTGTGTCCTTTTTTGTGCTAGGGCGATAAACATGCATATTGATACTAACTTCTGTCGATAATACTGTGGTAAACATCCAGATATCAGTGCAAATTTCTTAATATTCATATTTTTTTAAATAATTTTATCCCAGTAAAGCTAGAAGAGAACTACGCTCTGAAAAAAAGGCTCCAAAACCTTAACCTTTTGGAAAGTAAAGTACACTGACTGACCAATTATGCCAATGATAACCCGAAAGATGTAGCCTTTACCAATAAGTTTATCGCATTGTCTGTGCACATACATTACGATAAGTAATAAGATATTCTGTACTTCATTAAGCTCCCACTCATGTTCTATGTATCACGCATTACTAACTTTCCCGTTGTCTTCAACTCCTCGCTCGGCAGGGTATACTGCGTACCCCCCAGACGATCCAGCGTTTCCAAGCTGTGCCTGCCCAGCCAGGACAGACCTCGCCTCTACTCCAGTACTTCAGCATCCTGCTCGACCAGGGCCAGCTCAACAAGTACGAGTCGCTGGAGCTGTGCAGGCCCGCCCTGCAGCAAGGACGCAAACAGCTGCTCGAAAAGTGGCTCAAAGAAGACAAGGTGAGCCAGAGGAACAACATTTAGAAAATAAATTTTCTTTATAGAAATCTTGATAATTTTTTCAGTCTATGTTATATATTCCTATCAGACTACAATAATAGATATCACCACTTGTCCAGCAAATTTGCAGTAGATTTCAGTATGAATGCGTCTTGTCATTTAAAAGTGGATAGTTCCTCAGACTATATTAATATCTTGAACACGTTTGTATATCAGAACTGTTCTCAGCGGACGTTAAAGTTTAACAAGTTTTGAAAGCCATTTTTGATGTGGATAATCTTAAGAATTCAGAAATTTTGAGAGTTACAACATTAAAAAAAAATATAAAAAATAGTAAAAAAAAAGTTAGTTATAACATTATACAGAAGATTGGTGATGCTTACACAATCCTAGAATAAGCCCATCCTAGTATACACGAACATCAAAATTTACCATGAAATCACACAGCAATTTCTTTCTAATTTAATCGCCAAAGACAAATGTGTGAAACAAAATGGACCAAGGTGGTTTGGTTGACAAATTGCTCCTAAAATTTGTAAAATGCAGCTTTGTATATTGGCTTTTTCCCCATAGGAACCAATGTTAAAGCTTGTCAGCCCAACCTATAATGTCCAACCCTATTTTCCCTAAAATGAAGCATTTTGATTGGCTGGCAAACCTACAAATCTGTCAATTGGTGAAATTTAAGAAATCATTATGTTTTATCAGTACTTGGTGAAATAGAAAAACATAAATCTTAGTCATTCCAGTAATCCCAGCTCTGGGAGACAATGATGGCTTATACTTTAATTTTGTCCAACCCTTGTCCAACCCTGGGATATACCCAATGTGGGACCGGCTTATTGTCACTAACTATTCATCTCTGTCTTCCAGCTGGAGTGCGGCGAGGAACTTGGTGACCTAGTCAAACAAACGGACCCCACCCTCGCCCTGTCTGTGTACCTCCGCGCCAACGTCCCCAACAAAGTCATTCAGTGCTTTGCCGAGACGGGTCAGTTCCAGAAAATCGTGCTGTATGCCAAGAAGGTGGGCTACACCCCTGACTACATCTTCCTCCTCCGTAACATCATGCGCATGAACCCGGACCAGGGCACGCAGTTCGCCCAGATGCTGGTGCAGGATGACGAGCCCCTGGCCGACATCAACCAGGTAAGGGATCTGTGTTTAGGTATTTGGGTGAGTCTGGTAAAAGAACCCTAATTATAGGGATTATACTCTTTGCAGTGTCATACACTTAGTGTGATATGAGGATTCTGATTGGAAAAACACTGGCCTCTTGGAAAGTGGAGTATGAAATACAGAAAAAAAAGCATAATTAGCTGGGGGGTTTCAATGCCTGCTATGATTTCCAGATGGACATTTTAAAATCACAGTATAGGTAACATTTACCAGGACTTATTTGATCGCTTCTCGCTTCTAACTTTCAATACACTACTGTCAACATATTTTTTTTTGCCCACCCAACTTTAATATCTTTCAGAACAGCTGATTTCAATCAATATCGATATAAAATAACCAATTATTGCCGTTCTTCCTCCTCAGATCGTGGACGTGTTCATGGAGCAGAACATGGTCCAGCAGTGCACGTCGTTCCTCCTGGACGCCCTGAAGAACAACCGGCCCTCAGAAGGTCACCTGCAGACCCGTCTCCTCGAGATGAACCTCATGTCGGCCCCACAGGTAAGGATGAACAGTTACTTCAGAGTTTGGTAAAACTGCACTTCTTTAGGAATAGTATGAGTCTTTCAAAACGAGTTGACGTCAACACCAATATTGTTTTGCAGTATAGATGTAGTAAAGTTTTACAATTTTCGATATTGTTGTGTTAGAGAAATTATGTTATATTTTCCTTGATAAGACGAGGCTGAAAAAAAACTGATATAATATAGAAAATATATAATATATTTTCCTTGTAGCCTAAAACTAGGTAGATATTTTTTCTTATCACATAACGAAACAAATTTAATGGTAAAAATAAATAGCCAAGTAAAACGTTCATTAAGTATGGAATGACTTTGAAGATGCATGGGAACTTGACATTGTGAAATAATAGTAAATATTGGCCATATATACCTTCACTGGTAATCATATCGAGTTCTTTTCCTCCCTTCTTAGGTTGCCGATGCTATCCTTGGCAACCAGATGTTCACGCACTACGACCGCGCGCACATCGCCCAGCTGTGTGAGAAGGCCGGCCTGCTGCAGCGAGCCCTGGAACACTACACGGACCTGTACGACATCAAGAGGGCCGTCGTCCACACCCACCTTCTCAACCCTGAGGTAAGACGGTGGTTTCCCCAATAGTTTCTTGAAATATGATAGAAACAAACAACAAGGTTCTAATGATAGGAATGAGTAGCTTAAAGGCAGAGGCTATTGAGTTATCAGACTAGTTCTGATCCTAAAACTTATCCAAGAGTTTGTGAGAATATCTAGAATGTTATTTCCCAATTTTCTCTGATTTAAATCATATCTTCTTACCCTTTAAGTTTCATTATTAGAGACAACTCTTGGAGTTCATCTACATTAAAATTTGAAAAAAGGAAACCCATTCTAGAGCAAAAACCATTCATTCTAAAGCAAAAAAAGCGTACATTCCAAAGCAGAAAAAAAAGTACATTCTAAAGCAAAAAACATACATTTCCTCACCATTGATATTATCCAATACATATTATTGATACCTCATATCATTGCTCTGTGTGCAGTGGCTGGTGAACTACTTCGGGTCGCTGTCGGTCGAGGACTCCCTCGAGTGTCTGAAGGCCATGCTCCAGGCCAACATCCGCCAGAACCTGCAGGTGTGCGTCCAGATCGCCACCAAGTACCATGAACAGCTCACCACTCAGTCTCTTATCGACATCTTCGAATCTTTCAAGAGCTATGAAGGTAAGTTGTCTGTACCATGACTTTGAGTTTTTTCCTTCTTTTTACTAAAAGCTTAATTTGCAGAAACATAACTACTTTTATTTCAAGGTTGTGATCTATAGGTATATCAAAATATTTCTCATTTAACAAAAAAAGTATTTCTTAAAGGCCTTGAAATTATATTGACATATATTGAGGACGGTTAATACAATGTTTCAACGTGAGGGAAATCTGTAGAAACCTGCCTTCATTGCATAGGTACCAACTGCTTTTACAACTACAAGTATTGTAAGGATATGTGCATGTATACTTTCTAGCAGAAACCACAAGATACATATTTTAATGCCACCGACCTTTGGTGTGTTCCAGGTCTCTTCTACTTCTTGGGGTCCATCGTCAACTTCAGCCAGGACCCAGAGGTACACTTCAAGTACATCCAGAGCGCCTGCAAGACAGGTCAGATCAAAGAAGTCGAACGTATCTGCCGGGAGAGTAACTGCTACGATCCTGAACGCGTCAAGAACTTCCTCAAGGTGAGTTAAAATTCCGACAATTCAAAACAAATGTGTATTATATGCAGACAATGTTTAAGGACTAGTACAGAGAGTATCCTGAAATTGATCACATTTCGATGTTGGTTTACAAAATTATTTTCCACTTTGTGTTGTGATCGGATTGTAGATTTAACTGTTGGTTTCTTGTTTTTCAGGAAGCGAAGTTAACCGATCAACTGCCCCTGATCATCGTGTGCGACCGTTTTGACTATGTTCATGATCTCGTCCTCTATTTGTACCGCAACAATCTACAGAAGTACATAGAAATCTATGTACAAAAGGTTGGTTTATCTCAGTGATCAAACTTATCCACCAGTTAAAGTTACATTTATCATCGCACTTTAGTAACAAATTACATCAATATTGAGAGGGGGAAAAAAAAGGGAAATAGTTTTAGGAGACGGGTTGGGGATTTGCTGAACCTTTCCTTGTTCACTTTAAACTTGAAAATAATATTCCCCTCACATCACTCAGAAACTTCTGTGTTATGTCACGTTTCTGGTGCTCGCATTTAAATCATCACTCACGTACTATTAAATGCACTTGCATTTATAACTGATTTCAATTTCAATTATTCTTTACGAGCGTATGTCTCTTTAGCTTCTTTGGGGAACACCCCGACTATATCCTAAACTTAATTGTCACCCCCTCCGAAAGCGCACTAGTTTCGTACTCAAAGCAGAGAGACCTGATTCAGTTTTCTTGTACCACAGACCACTGTAGAAGGCGACCCAAATATTCCGGTAGATTTTTTTCTCTCTTTGTTTTAAGAATGGCTAGAAATTCAAATATTTGTGTGGTATGGAATTTTGCAATGTTAATCTGAATGAACCGCTTTCATTTATACTGCATGTCCATGCGTTCCTCCGTTCATTCCAAGTCCCCCGTCCCCTTCTCCAGTCACCATGTGCCGACATTAATTTGTCTTTGGTTGCCATGTTTGACCCCTAAACAACACTGACAGGACCCTCTATTATACTTTCCGTCCTCTCAGTTGTTCTGCCGACTCAATTATTATAAAGCAACACTTCTTTCCTACGGCCTGGAGAATTAGGCTCTTTTTATTCTAATGAACTAGGCCTTGGCCTGTCGCTGATGTAGAGCGTTTTTTTTTCTTCCAAATAATCAAACCGAGCAATGCATGGCCTTGCAGAAATATATTGCAAAATTTTATACCAACAAATGTTTCTAGTCTGTGAAAACAGGAAAACTGAAGCCACTAAACTATGCTGAAATAAAGATAAACGATAAATGATAAATTATTTCTCAGAACGATGGAGGATTTGACGAAGGAATAAATTGACGTTCAGTTAATACTCCCCCACTAAAGAGATTTAGAAACATTTGTGTGTTGAAGTTTTACTTTACTTTATTAACATATTCATCCTTTTTCCATTTCCCTATTCTTTACTCAGCTTTCTTTGTGTACAGGGACTTTCAGTGCTCAGCCTATTAAAACCACTTCAAACAAACTCTCCGATAGGGTATCCGTACATAGCTTTATAGTGCAGCATTCCTCAGCAACTCGGCTCCAATCATTGAGGAATAAAACAAATAACTATTGATTTGATATGATTCAAGTTTTGTCCCAGCCATAAATACACAAATCTAAGTGATAGAAAAGACCAATAGTCTTTTCAAACTATTAACCCCAATGTTAATTTCAACCATACTGAAAAAAGAATGCATCCTGGCTGGAGCGAAACAACAAGCAATATTGTTTGCAAAAGAAAATGAAATAGAAATAAGTTGCATAAAACCACTTGTCAAACCAGTGATGTTCACTGACTGAGGGATGTAGGCTTTGGCTGGCAGTAGAAGGGTTAGATGGGGTGACTCACTGTGGGCTAACGGCCAGGTACATGTGTGTTAATCTATGACAGGTGAACCCATCGCGTCTCCCCGTGGTCGTGGGTGGTCTGCTCGACGTGGACTGCTCAGAGGATGCAATCAAGCAACTCATCATGGTCGTTCGCGGGCAGTTCTCTACCGATGAACTCGTCGAGGAGGTTGAAAAGCGCAACAGGTATGGACAGGTTTCTGTATTACCTGAAATTAGCGGAGTAAATAAGATGATACTATTTCCAAATATGTCTCAAAAATATCAGAAATAATGTTTTGTTAATTAATTCCATATTATGCAAGAAAAACTGATATATAACCATTTGTGTCTCCCAGGCTGAAACTTCTACTGCCGTGGTTGGAAACACGCGTCCACGAGGGGGTGACCGAGCCGGCCACCCATAACGCGCTCGCTAAGATCTACATTGATAGCAACAACAATCCAGAACGTTTCCTTAGGTAAGCACCAAGAAATCTATTCCTAAGTAACCACTAGTTTGTTTTTATGGTGTACGAAAAGGTCTTATTCCCTCAAACGGCAACTAGCTTGTTTTGAGTAAAATTGTTAATTCACAAGTAGACTAAGATGTACATGTAGCAATTAAAAAAGTTATTTTAGAGCAAATGAATTAATAATTTGAGCATTTGTAACGAAACGTTTGAAACTTGTTCAGCACTTCACTAGATAGGATAAGGATGGTAGCATAACTTAGTGTGTAATCTGAACACTGGTTTTAGCGTCTTCTAGAAATGTGAAGCATATGTTTTAACTTGGTATTTCTTGGTTTTCAGGGAAAACCAGTTTTACGATAGTAAAGTAGTTGGAAAATACTGCGAAAAGAGAGATCCCCATCTCGCCTGCGTCGCCTACGAACGCGGGGAGTGTGATTATGAACTTATCAATGTAAGTACATGGTGTTCCCTTCATATACATGATATAGTAAAGTCTGACATAACGCTATTTTACATACAGCTTTATAAGCTGTACAATGCAGATATTTTCTCGGTATATCTCTGATATTTTCCCTGTTGTACACTACTGCTAAGAAATACAGCATGTATAACCAAATCTGTGATATAAACCAAATATAAAAGTTAGATCGAAGATGAAAAGAATTTTTTTTTTTTTTAAATTTAGGCTGCATCCTGATTATCCTTTGACCATTTTAGGTGTGCAACGAGAACTCGCTGTTTAAGAGTGAAGCCCGCTACCTCGTCAAACGTCGCGATCCAGATCTCTGGGCCCATGTTCTCAGGGAGGAAAATGAGTACAAACGTCCTCTCATCGATCAGGTAATGACAAAAACAGCTGTACTTAGCTATGTACAAAGTATTTTGCAGTTTAGATCGTGGTATCTTAGTTTCTTTTACAAAATGTTTACTTTAAACTCAACAGACTAGTTTCAATTGTTTGAAAAATAGACATCTCGTATCGAGAAGAACACAAACTTCAAACGTCTCCTCCTGTTAACGAATAATGTTTCTGTTTTGATTGAATTGCAATTCCATGATACTAGAATTTGTAAATTTTAAATCTTAAGTCTATATTACTTCTAGTTGGCTCCTCATTCTTAGTAGAAAATACAAAAAAGAGACAAGTTAAGAAAATGTTATATTGTTCTGTCTTTAGGTTGTGCAAACAGCACTCTCTGAGACCCAGGACCCAGAAGATATATCCGTGACAGTTAAGGCCTTCATGACCGCCGACCTGCCCAATGAGCTCATCGAACTGCTCGAGAAGATTGTTCTCGAGAACTCGGTCTTCAGTGATCACAGGTAAGTGGAATTTGTCTCCGGGCGTTCTTTGTGTTGGTGGATATGCAATGTTATTTACCTTGAATGGCAAATATACGTGATACGTGAAAAGCATTTAAATCCTGTTGTCTAGGTAAATTAGCAAACAAATCTGTAACATTACCAACACCTCCAATAGAATACCGAATGAGCACGAACAATACATACTAATTTTAGCTAATCAAAAATAGAATAGTTTGCCACACTAGATAAACATTCTGAAAGAACTATTAAAATAAGTATTCTTAAAGAGATAATCATACTTAAACCATAAGGTACATCTCAAAAATTCCACAAGAATTCTCTAACATATTGAAACGTGTTTTGTGGTCATGATATTTTTCCTAAATATTTTACCTCTCAAAGATCTGTTGGTTGACGTGTCTTTTGTTCTTTAACCTTGCAGAAACCTACAGAACCTGTTGATCTTGACCGCCATCAAAGCTGACCGTTCGAGGGTGATGGAATACATCACGCGCCTCGACAATTACGACGCTCCCGACATCGCTAACATCGCGATCAGCAGTGAACTGTACGAGGAGGCCTTTGCAATCTTTAAAAAGTTTGAGGTCAACACGTCAGCCATTCAGGTCAGTTTTAATCTTATTACAAACAGTCGCAGAAAAATGGAGCTCTACATAGAAAAAAACAGAACCTCAACGTTTAAAAAAAACAGTCATGATACATGATGGTGGAAAATTGTAATAATCTTTAACAAAAATTAATAAGTTAATATATCCCCCTAACTAAAACATCAATATCCCTATAACACTATTTCTCCTAGATTAGATCAGAATTCCAATTCAACTTCTTTTACCAAGGTAAGTCGCATATACATGTGTAATTGTGACAGAATCAAAGGATCCTGGATGGCAAATTGAAAAGTCATATATGGTGGCTGTAGACTCGGAAATTCACCTTAGATTGCAATATTGGCATAGTTGAATTTATTTGCCTTCAAAGATGAGCAAATGAGTTAAGTCTCTCAGTCTGATAGACAATTGCGGGATTTCTAATAGAAACCTATCTAATTTGTACGACAATTCCTTGTTTAAACTATTCACTCAGTAATCATCCTTGTGATTTGCAGGTGCTGATCGACCATGTTAGCAACCTAGATCGTGCTTATGAATTTGCGGAGAAGTGCAATGAACCAGCTGTGTGGAGCCAACTGGCTCGTGCCCAGCTGAGTCATGGACTTGTCAAGGAGGCCATTGACTCGTACATCAAAGCTGATGACCCCTCCCAGTACATGGAAGTGGTTGATGTCGCCAGCAAAAATGGTGCGTTTCCCTCTTTGCTTAGAATAGATAGTTTAATTTTTGGGCGGCCAATTCATGATTCAGTACATTGATGTTGACCATAATAAATCGTTGAACAATAATTTAAGATATTTCAGTAAAAGTATCTCCTCACTAGAAATAGTTTCAGGAAGATTTATGCAGTAATGGATACCCCTGTCAAAAAAAGTTTCAATGAGATTTTTGCAACTACTGTCTCTGTGCTTGGCTGTGCTCACTAAGGTAAAAGCTAAATGATTGTGTATTTTGTTGTACAGATAACTGGGAAGATCTGGTGAAATACCTCCAGATGGCAAGAAAGAAGGCTCGTGAGACCTTTATCGAGACTGAACTTGTTTATGCATATGCGAAGACAAACCGTCTCGCTGATCTTGAGGAGTTCATCTCTGGGCCAAACCACGCAAACATCACGCAGGTAAGCATCTTAGCATTGATTTCTTATTGTCTGTAAGGCCAAAATGATTTTCTGTAAGTATTTGATTCCTTGATAAGTAATTGATGTATAATTAAGTCCTCAAAACTGGACTTTTAAAACCTTGACAATTTTGTGGATTGCCTTTGCCTTACGCTGGAGAAAACAGTTTTATTGGGACGAAAGTTATCCTATATGCTCAAAATTAAAAGTGCACCTTTTCCCTCACACCAGGTGGCCGATAGATGCTTCGACAACAAGATGTACGAACCCGCCAAGCTCCTGTACAACAACGTATCCAACTTCGCCCGACTGGCCATCACGCTGGTCCACCTGGGCGAGTACCAAGGAGCGGTCGACGGGGCGCGTAAAGCCAACTCCACCAAGACATGGAAAGAGGTGTGCTTCGCATGTGTGGACAACGAGGAGTTCCGCCTGGCCCAGATGTGTGGTCTGCACATCGTGGTGCATGCGGACGAGCTGGAGGAGCTCATCAACTACTACCAAGACCGCGGTTACTTCGAGGAGCTCATTCAGTTGCTGGAAGCGGCCCTGGGCTTGGAGCGGGCCCACATGGGGATGTTCACCGAGCTGGCCATCCTCTACTCCAAGTACAAGCCCCAAAAGATGCGTGAGCATCTCGAGCTCTTCTGGTCTCGAGTTAACATTCCAAAGGTACGTCTTATTTGAGTATTTTCTCATGAAAGAGGTGGGGGAGGTTTGCACCCATTGCACTACGTACTTATAAGGTCAAATCCTTAAGAAGAGTAAAATTAATGTCTATTATGAAAATTTAATATGTATCACTATCTATAAGACGTATTGCTTTGTTTTGAATATATCACTTGCCACGTTTACTATAAACATATTTATTATCCCATTATTTATATTTCAAATAAAATTGGTAATTTTTTATCAAGTACATTGATTAAGACCTACTCATTTTGCTACTGTTTGTTCTTCCCCAACAGGTTTTGCGTGCGGCTGAACAAGCCCACCTGTGGTCAGAGCTGGTGTTCCTATACGACAAGTACGAAGAGTTTGACAATGCCATCATCACCATGATGAACCACCCAACCGAAGCGTGGAAGGAGAGCCACTTCAAGGACGTCGTCACAAAGGTAAGAACACTTACACCATTTCCATGTTTTCTAGGAGTATTGACAAAAACGGTTTGCTCCCTCAGATATAGTATTTATATCCCTCAGTTGTTTTTAAACGAAAGATGTATTTGTAACCACTTAGATACTTTACTGTTTTGTTTCTAGGTTTTTCCGAAATTATTTCAATTACAAGAATTGTTCGTTTGATAGTTTAAAGGTACAAGATGCAAAGAAAATGATAAAACATAAATAAAGGTTGTATTCTTGTAGCTTTTAACCTTGTAGTAAAATGGGACTAAATATTCTATGATTTTCAAGTCCCTAATTTGTTGATAGGTCATTGGCGGAACTCTCAACTATAAGTTAATATCCTAAACTTATTACCGTCTCTTGAGACAGAGCTAACCCAACCTTGTTTTGTTCATAGGTGGCCAACATTGAGCTTTACTACAAGGCGCTACAGTTCTACCTGGACTACAAGCCGCTGCTGCTCAACGACCTCTTGTTGGTGCTTACCCCACGCCTGGACCACACGCGCGCTGTCAACTTCTTCCTCAAGGTGAGAACCAAAAACCCGTTTCACGAACCGTATTGTGAGAAAGTAAATAGGAATAACTTGATATATGAACATTGTATGTGCCCAAAATATAATGTAACTTGTAAGGACAATAGCACAGCTAGAAATTCTACATGCACTTGGCAAAATACACTCATGATACAGAGAATCAAAAGACTTCCGAACCGTTCCTTACTCTTGAAAATTTCATAATGTATGTTTTAACAGAATACTTACAATAAAAGAGAAAATATTGGCCGTTTGGTGTGTTGTTAAACGTCTTTGCAATAGAAAAATTTACATGTAAAAACCATGTTTGTTAAAAGAAAATATCATAAATATGAAAACTAAATTCACTCCCTCGTCTTTGCAGGTGAACCACATCGCCCTTGTAAAGCCCTACTTGCGGTCAGTACAAAACCTCAACAACAAGG
This sequence comes from Lepidonotus clava, assembly GCA_936440205.1. Taxonomy (NCBI): domain Eukaryota; kingdom Metazoa; phylum Annelida; class Polychaeta; order Phyllodocida; family Polynoidae; genus Lepidonotus; species Lepidonotus clava. The sequence goes on from OW387137.1 coordinate 33,617,221, forward strand.
CCATTAACGAGGCGCTCAACAACCTGCTTATCGAAGAGGAGGACTACCAAGGCCTCAGGGCCTCCATCGACGCCTTCGACAACTTCGATAACATTACTCTTGCACAGAAGCTCGAGAAGCACGAATTGATAGAGTTCAGAAGAATCGCTGCCTACCTCTACAAGGGTAACAACAGATGGAAACAGTCTGTAGACTTATGCAAGAAAGATAAATTATTCAAGGTAAGCCTTTCACATTTATTCTCTATCACTTTGGAATTCGGCCTCCAGATAGACAATGAACAAATATGTCTACCTGTTAAAGCTGAAGACGTTCTTTTTTAGTTTGTTTAACATGTTAATGAAAACAAATATGATAATGGAAGGTTAGATGTTCCTCTACACGTTACGAAAATACATAAAATAACAATGGTTAATTTCTTAAGAAGACTACAGTGTTACTTCTTTTGATATATGGTAGTTTTGTATGAAAAATAGTTAAATTTGAGCCAGTAATTTACCAGATTCCGAGAGTTAATCCATTAAATTATCTTACTTACAGGACGCAATGCAATATGCTGGTGAGTCTCGAAACATTGACATCGCCGAGGAGTTGATCTCGTGGTTCCTGGAGAACAAGAACTACGAATGTTTCGCAGCCTGCCTCTTCCAATGCTACGACCTGCTGCGGCCAGACGTCATCCTGGAGCTGGCGTGGCGGCACAATATCATGGACTTCGCCATGCCCTACATGATCCAGGTCATGCGCGAGTACACTTCTAAGGTGAGCCCACTGTTTTGAACCTTCTAGTTCTACGTTCACCATTTCAATAAAGATTGTATTTTAGAAAGATACCCATACAGTAGAATCTGTTTTCCCAACTCATTGTCCCTAAACACAGTAATATGGACTTTCAGCAACCTCAACGGCTTGACTTTTCATGTTTCGTTTAAAATTACCAGCAGTGAAGTTAACAAACCCAGAAAAGTTTTCATTACATAACATGGCAAAAGGAGACTCGTTCTGATAATACATTTTAAATGAGTTGTTAAAGCTATGTATATGTACGTTACATTGTGTACGGGAGCTGCTAATGCCTATTCTATCAGACTCGTATACATAGCCAAAAAAGAAAAAGCACAACAAATCTTTCAAAATCAAGTATTGTAAATCTTTGTGGTTTTCCTAGGTGGATAAACTGGAGCAGTCGGAGGCCGTACGTACCGAGGAGGAGCAGAAAGCCGAGGAGAAGCCACTCGTCTTCAACGAGCCACAGCTGATGTTGACACAAGGCCCAGCCATGATGCCCCAACAACCCGTCTACAACTCGGGCATGTATGCCGCGCCCGCTGGAGCCGCCCCCGGCTACATGGCCGCTGGCATGCCCGGTTACGGCATGTAAGCTGTGTTACCCGCCTGCCTGCCCACCAGGATCGGGGATCGCCCAAGTGTACACTTCCCCTACAGACAGGCAGCACGCTACGTGTGCTGCGCGCGCCAGGCTTATCGACCGTCTGCGTGCTCGGGATCTAAGGGGTAGCTGGTTTTGGCCAGCGCCCCCGCCGCACCATCAGACGAAAGGCATGCACTTGGTTATTGAAGACAGTGTATAGGAGGGTGAAAGTGTTCTGTTGTATGTAGGAGGATTGTAATAATATTAATATTATTTCATACAGAAGAGAAATGCATGTAATATAAGTACATGGTCAAGATTGGTTGATGATATTGAAAACGTTTAGCACGTAGATGAGTTGCCATACATTCTTGTTTTAGGTGGCATAGCAATGGAAAGGAGAAAACACGTGCATGTGTCCAGTATGCTGGTTTGTCTGTAGGTAGGGACAATCACAGTCAGTAAGAAGCCAAAAAGGGGACTTTCGACCACAACAGCAACCTCATTTGATTTCCCTTTAAAAAAAACCTTGAAGACTTTGTAAAGTTTGGCATACCACGAACAAAACTAACTGAAGTTATAGAATGTATTGAATGCGACCCACGTACTATGCCGTGAAGGCTGTTTTTTCCCTCCCTTTTTTTCCTCTCCTGGTATTAATTTTATTGCAGTGACAACAGAGGATTTCATGTGAAAAAGGAGACGAAAAAAACACAAAAATCTGTTGGATACAGAAACCATGTTATTGTTGTATAAATATAAATCGTACATTTCCATGCAGAAAGCAGATGTTGCCGTGTGTGGCTAATCACGTTTGACAATTGATGAAAAATACAAAACAAAGATTCCAGCCCGAGCGAGTCTTGGGCCCGTTTCCTATGACCCCCCTTGTATGTTATTATCTGCCGCGGACGAAACATTAGCCCGTTCCCTCACGCCAAGCGCTCTAGGCGCTGCCCCTTCAACCGTGCTGCGACCGGTTGTTAGTGTAGATACTCTTCTCTATCAAGTGTTTTACTGAAGGATGAACTTACTCTACTAAAGGGTTAAAGTCCGGCAGGCGATTGCTGGCAGTTATGCTATTGATGATTATAATGTGTACATGGAGAAGTAATTCTAGAATATGCTAGCTGCTTTAGAATCCTACTCATTTTGAGCGTACCGAGCCCTAGGTCCCACTCACTCACTCCTCCTTTTAAACTCCTCTCTCCGTCTAGTAGCACAGAATATTGTGTTTTGTCACATATCAGAAGAAAAACACAGACAGATTCGCCCCTCCCCCTCTCAAATAACGTAGCGTGCTTAACGGCGTAGTAAGTGCGGACCCTCTTGATATTGTCGTGTTAAATATGTACATGTTGGTACCTGTGTCCACCCTGTTGTCCATATCCACTTCACTCTTCGGTTTTGTAAGATTTGAGCTACACTTTCAGACGAATCATTTTCCATGTCGATGTCCAGGTTTTAAAACGAGAAATAGATACTGGAAAGAGTATTCAGGCCAGAGCATGATGGTACAAATATGTATATGTAAAATGATATTGATGACAATATTGATTATAATAAAACCCATGTGAATCTGACAAAAAGTCACACAAACAAAATCCTAAATGTAGGTATGTACAATATATTCATACTTAAGGAAATAAAATGATTCTAGCAGTAATAATGATAATAATACCAAAACTCGAATGATAATAAAGATGCTGATCATACCCAGGGAACGTGCGGTGCGTGAAGACTTCACGCCCGCCGCCCCCACGCACGGCCCTCCTAGTTGCTCCCTGGTTGGTGGTTTGCTGTGGGTCCTTGCCGTGAGTGTGACCATACCTATCCCCTAGCCTGGGCCGGCCAACCACTCCCTGTGTGCCCGTAGTCAGTAGAAACAGAACCTGGCAGTGCCATGGGTTAATTATTAACTATAACAAAACAGGAGAAATGTAGCGCCCTCCAGTGGTGACCTCCGAAGGTCACATGACCTTAGCGCTGTGACCTCTGGTACGTCATTGCCACTAGGGGGTGCTGGGACGTCAGCCAGGTAGGCGCGCGCATGGGTGAACGGCACGCAAGCCGCAGACTAGGGAACAGACTATGGCATGGTCAACTGTAATTATTATCATGTATCATGTTCATTAAGGAACAAATAAATCATCTTTTGATGATAGAAAAATGGAGTTTTGTGTATCTTGTTTCCTGGAGCTGTTGTCGAGTTGTTAAACCTGGGGCTGTAATAAAAGCTTTATGATTTCAAATCAGGAAGGACTTGTTTTTAGAGTTTGTCGAATGCATGCAGTCCTAATAATCCAACGTTATCATTCCCTTTTAAACAATTACGACAATTTTGAGGAGTAATTTCTAGATTCTTGTTCTTAGAAAATAGTTTCTACCTTCATTCTTAGTAACTTAAGTAGCAGATAAAAACGACTCCTTTGAAATGTTATTCAAGGCAATTTGTATTACTGCAAAATATTTAAGCAAAAGCTTATGTATTCTTGTAGTCCTCAAAACCGTCCTGATTTGCGAAATTTTCGGTTCCTTTGGAAACTTAATAGACCCACCCCATTTCTTGCCAACAAAACGGCACCACAATATAATAACGTAGTTATTTAATCTTAAAAAGGCCTTTACCATTCAGATTACTCTTGTACAAAACAATTGTCATTTGGGGCCATGAGTTTGTCCAAAAGAATTTTGAAATTAAACACCAAACTGCCTCTAAAGATAGGTGCTGTTCCCTCAAATATATACTTCTTCGGAGAAAACAGTTGTTGAGAGTTGCCATGGCCCTCGGATCTTGGAAAAGTATGCTACTTTAATTTTGAGGTGCAATATTTCTGAGAAATAACGTTTTGATAACTTTTCCTATTGAAATTCTGAAATTTTATAAAGCTTTCCTAGTTTGAGAGTATCTGAATGCGGGTGTAATAAAAACACGTTTACATTGTACAAAAGAATTCGATACAATTTGAGTCGTAATTTATTCCATAAACATAGTAAAGTGTGTTAACATGAAAATAATCGTTTACATCGTACAAAAGATTCCGATATGTTTCGAGTAGTTATTTATTCAATAATCATAGTATAAATCGTGCAGATACGTCGTACATGAGTATAAAGGTAAAATGTATCGAACTATTTAGCACCTTTCATATATAGTGTGTACCCCACCTCCATACTCAAGTCGCAAACGAGGCTCTTTTGTAAATATACTCACCAGTCACAAAAATAGTCAATTTCAATTGAAGCCCTTACAGAATTATATTGCTAGATTTTCCTCTGCTTCCCTGCATAATAAGTACATCTCAGTTTGTCAATATCAAGTAAATTGAAGTTTTGTATTGGAACATTCTATTTGCTCGTTCTTATAACGATAGTGTATAAGTGCAAATTCTTTTTACATAAAGGTAGCTCGATTTTCAACTTTTGGTGAGCTATAGTAACAGATTATTCCGTAATAGACCAAAACTAATATTTTTCTTAACAAAGATTGTAACAATGGAATGTAGCCAGCGGAACAAAGCCCCAATCGACCATTCAATAAGAAAAAATAACATACATGTATACATCGGTGAACGACAATTTAGAAATTAGCATCAAAGCGCATCATATAGTTGCATTTCTCAGATTAAGTACAGTGATATACTACAAAGTGCTAATGCCAGTCTCCATCCTATGAGTTTCTACATCATTACTCGTGTTGTTGTCAGGACGTGGTAAAACTGTCGGGCAGTTCTCTGAGTGTGTCGTTGTCCGTGTGTCGCTGGACCCCCGGTCCACCCATCACCGTCTGCCAGCAGGTGAAGCCCTTAGCCGTCAGGTCCGCCGTCACCTGGGACACCACTGACTTCTCTGTGCCTGACAAAGGGGAAGAATTTTACTTTTATATATCGGATATGCGGGTCTTAAAAAGGAGCATCGCGTGGCGAAATTTCGCGGAAATCGTGAACGGAGGTTGGGTGGACGTTTAACATAGAATCCTATGGGAGAAAACATGTTATTTCGCTTTAACTTTTTAAATATCGCTCCAATCTTCAAATGAGAAAAAGGTTGGAATTAATCCTAGGAATGCAATACAAAACTTCAAATTTTCGCAGTTTGCGAATTTTTCGCATAATCGCGAAAATTCACGTTTTCTCCATAGGCCCCAATGCTAAGAAGGGTCACTTCTGGCACCTAGTGTTTCACCACGCAATGCAGAAAATGACGAGGATACCGCTGACCCGTTTACTCCATATAGGATTTGTTCACATCCACTTAATATATACTAATGATAATATGTTCAGCTTCCACACATGGATAGTGTATAGTTACAAAAGAATGATCTTAATCTATAAAGAAGATTCGTATGAGCGTGTACATGAAGGAAACACAAAATATTCTTGTATGTTCTCATAGACGCTTGTGTCGATTCTGCTAATATTTACATTTAAACTTGGCTTGTATTCCAAAGGATATCTAGGCTACACAATTTTAGTAAACATTTCAAGAAATAACTTTGTAAACGTGCTGACTATCTATTTAAAAAAAAATTGTACATGCTGAAACTAAAGGTATTTGTTATTATTAATGTTTCTGAGGACTACTTCTCGATGTTAATGAGTAACACGTTATGTTTTAATAACAGGCTTATAAAAGACATTGAACTACGTTTGAAAATCAAAGAAATCACAATAAACTGATATAGAAGACACCGAGTTGACCCTCACCTGGAGGTATGAGGGAGAAGGCGCACCCCCCTCCTCCTGCACCTGTCAGCTTGGACTGGAGGCCCCGCCGTGACGTCACGTGACACACCTCCTCCAGGGTGGGGTGGGAGACGCCCAGGGTGGCCAGGTGGTGCTGGTTCATGGCGATCAGCTCCTGTAGGCATAAGAGGGTAAGCTAGTGAGTGAGTGAGTGAGTGATGGATGTTTTACGCCGTACCAACGGCCAGGGTCATTTTCATGGCGAAAACAAGTTCGGACAAATTCTGACTTTTCAGACATGTGTTTTGACTTGGTCAGTCTTTGGGGATCGTATCTATGAGATGAGCGTGACAGGGCAGGCAAACAGCAGGGGATAAAAACCTGGAAATAATTTTTGATGTACCTCATCCCTTAGTGCACCCAGACACCAACCAGGATCGAACCCAATGAACCACTTGGTCAATGCTGGGTCCCCCCTATTGGCACCTTTTACGATCAGCAGGGGCTACTGGGGTGTAAGAGGGTAAGCTAATTATCAGTTCATGAGGCAGGCTAGCCTGATATACGGTAATATTGACGCGTTGTAAAGTTTGCTTGTTCTATGTAGAGTACAGACTAGTGTATACCATAATTGTTTACATACTTTTATTCATTGGAACTCATTGAGAGTGACTCACTATCAGAAATTATAGAGATTAGTGTGTATCAAAATCATTAGCATACTTTAATTTATTGGAGCTCCACTCACTATAAGCAATTATTAAACACCAATGCTTTTCTTTCACCAATTTAAACATCAAGACTACTTCACTTTTGAGATTTATTTTGCAAACCAAGATTATTCCAGATAACATTCTTCAACTTCCTTATTCGTGGGAATAATATGAGTTGTGAAAAGTAAAAAATACATACCGGTTACCATCTCTAAGGCATAGTCACATGAAACCTTTAAACCTGAATATTTCAGAGTTTACGAGTTAATTACCTTTAGAGTATCGAAGTGCTCTTCTTTGACCTCTACCTCCATGTCTTTGAAGGTTTCCTCACAGCGTGATGTGATGGCTTCTATAGAGTTAATGACAGGCTCTATGATGGTGGGAAACTAGAAAATAGAAACGGGAGGAGAATATAATCATAACTTTTTGTGCTGAAATATCAGATATCTTACTTCTATGTGTTTAATATTTGGAAAAATTTGTAAATGTCAAATGAAAGTGATATTCGGAAAATATTTTTCAAAAGGAAAATAACATGGTGCGTACTTACATTAAGTTGTCTAGATCCAAACTAGTTATTTACAAATTACCCTTACAGTTGAAAAATTGGTTATTTATTCTGTGCTGTTCGCAACTGATCTCATACCTTTTTGTACTTGTCTTTAACACCAGCAACAAGAACCTTGGTACTCCGAGGGACTTTCGTGTTGGTTAGAAGAATGTCTAATTTTGGAACTCTGAAAAAATATCATCACATTACTCGTGTAGAATATAAAACAGCTGCGATCATTGACTTATAATGACAGTATTATGTTGCTAATGTAGCCAAGTTAATTACTGAATATAGCAAATCGATGTAGAAAGAGTCTGTTGGACTTCCAGTTTACCTTGTTATTGGTGTAATTTTCCCGGCTTGAAAACATAGAGCTCCACCTGAAAGTTGATTAACGTTTGATTTGTTAGAGTAGGTAATATACTCATTGCCAGCTGTTAAAGATTAAAAAAAAACACTTTATTTATTGGGTTGAGCCATTTTCCATATTCGTGAAATGCATGGCATGACGCAATCTTTCTCTACAACATATTAAACGGCTAACATTTTGACCCACAATAATTTCGTTTATCCACGTAGATTATTTTCTATAATTAATATCAAATGATTCTATATTTTCGTCTAAATTACAACGCATAAAATATTTCCAACAAAACCTACTGGGTGTATATAAATTTAGATGTAAACCAACACCTTTCCAACCATTTAAGATACATAAGTAATCGAAAAGAATCCAAAACATAGGTCACAAGCCAAAAGAAGAAATCGTCAGTTCAGTATAGACCCTTACCGTATGTGCTGACCGAGTTGTCAATCCCAGATGGGTTGCCGTGTATCACCTTCTCCGACTGGAAGGCCCACTTGTTGATGAGGTCCAGTTGGTCCGGCTGGTAACTGGTCTCCCCTTCCTTAGTAGAGGGAATGAGACCGGCCAGCTCCAGCAGTCCGGCCGCCAGACATGCCGAGTAGGCGGCCGACGACCCCAGTCCAGCAGAAGGGGGCAGGCGCGAACCGAGCAGTAGTTGGATCCCTGGTAATTTCCTTGATGTGTGAAAAATAATGTACAATATTCATATTTTGAGAAAATGTCTTCCCGCATGCTTTACTTTTGCAGATGTGGAACTTTTTATCTTTTTATTAGGAGTTCCATAGATTGTACTACATGAGTCACTTTATATTTTACCAATTGTTAAAATTTAAATTTAGAACTAAGCTAGACTGAGGTATAGATGGGAAGGTGAATTACAGTAGACGAAAAATACATTAGACAATTTATCATCTATATATCAAGTGATGAGCATACCTTATTCAATTTCTAACTGGCAAAATTTGTATAATATAGGACATGAGTTAGAACTCACCTATCCTTGCAGGAGATGGAGCAGTAGAGGTAGAGGAAGGACACCAGTGCCAAGCTGCGTGTGTCGGTCGTCTCCGGGCTGAGGCCAGCCAGAACCCACAGCTGGTCCATGAGTTCTTCAGTTGGTGCCACTGGAATAGTGGGGTCACCTGGTGACAAGTAAAGGAAATGAACCAACAACATGTTATAATTGTAATATCAATGGTTATCAATTGATACTCTATACTTCGAGGTATCTGGTATATATGACGGTCAAAATATTGTGCAGTACATGAGCCTGTATCAATATGTCATAGGTTAGAGCCTTTGTGATTCTAGCCAGAACTATTTTGATCAATCACATATACAGCTGATAAAACACTGTTTCTATTATACATAAAGAATATTACTGACAGAGCCACTTGTGACTTGACAAAAAAACAACAACTTAGATCCAAGTTACCCATGGCTTTGGGCTTTTAGCTATGAAACCAGCGCGTGCATATTTTAAATCGCGTGCATAATATCATAGGTCATATAAAAATGATAAAAGAGGCGTTACAAAAAAACCCATATATTTAAAGACTAAACATATTATTCACTGAGCACCGTATAATATTGATATTACTCGAAATCAATCTTAAAATCAGCAACATAACTTACATAGTGGTAATTTCAAGGATGATTCTAGTTCTGCTTTCTTCCATGAAATATTTACATCAATGTCTGGTAGGTTGACTTTAACTTCATTGCTATCATTCGCTTTTAATTGGAGATAGGTTCTAAGGTCGAGACTTGCTGCCAGGGCTCTCTGAAAGAGGCATATAATTATATTGATGAAAGTTTACTATTATTGTGCTGATGTCTTCTATATATTGATTTGATAATAATATGTCCAGTATGGTATGGAAATGCCCGATGTTATCCCTTTGAACTTCGCATAATGTATCCTCGGTTTCGGAAAGTTATTGGGATACATTGGTAGAAATCAAAAGAAATGTTATTCTTGAATCAGGAAAAAGTAGACTAAGTTGTAAACACCTTCCTACTTTTACTTGATTAGCAATTATATAATTACAAAGCAAAGTGTGAAATAACAAATAACAAGGAGATTGTAATTTTCTGATTAACTGATACATGTATTTGTTTTTATTATTACAGTAATTTCTCGTAGTAATACATGTTCTTCCAATACATCAAAAGAAATAGAAAATAAAATACAAGCTACGGAAAAGTGTGATTATCCTAGAAAGAAAGCCCACTAGCAGTTCCTTTCTAATACCAACTTGGTGCTATGACACTCTAGCATGATAAAATAAGCATTTGTGACAACAGTCCTACCTCAAACCCCCGCGCTTCTTATCAGTACAGGTATTGATATTCGCACTAGACACACATTTGCACATTCCCAGCCCGGCCAATAATGCGTGAAAATGAAATTTGAATGCACAAGAGTTGAACCTGCTTGTGGCGTATATATAGTCTATTGATGGCAATGATGTGCTCACAGAGACGTGACAGAATGAATAATAGTTATCAGTGTTCTCCTGTTAAGGAAAAGTATTAACAGGACTCAGGAGTTCTGACTCATTAAGTTATGACATAATTTTATTGTGACAAATTTAGACATTTAGACTCATCTCTAGTCTAGATCTAAATTTGTGAAGTCAGAATGGTAGCAGTAGTAGTAGTAGTTTTATTGACAACTCGGAGTCATATACACTGATCTCATGTGTCATACATATACGGAACACAAGGGTTTGTGGTTTGTGGACGAACTCGCGTCATTTTGCACAATGCGCGGTGAATTACTGGACACCAGAAGTGACCCTACTTAGCATTGGCTCCTATGGAGAAAACGTGAATTTTCGCGATTGTGCGAAAGATTGACAAAATGCGAAAATTTCAAGGGCTGTATCGCATTCCTGGGATTAGTTCTGAAGTTTTTCTCATTTACTGTATGAAGATTGTAGCGATATTTAAAAAGTTATAACGAAATAACCTGTTTTCTCCATAGGAGCCCATGTTAAACACACCCCCAACCTCTGTTCGCGATTTCCGCGAAATTTCGGTGCGCGATGTCGTTTTTTGAGACCTGCATATTGCATGTACAGCAAGCATATACAAACGTACATCAATAAAATTATACATGAACAGATATGACAGTTAAGAGCAACAAAAACAAAAACAAGATGACATTTGCAGAAGCAGTTGTAAAAATGGTTATGAACCATTACATGGCAAGAACTTGCGACATCTTTTCTACTTACAAATCTTTATGTGTTACTTAGATGGCAGGGTAGCACCTGAGTACACAGATCTATTTTCAAAATATTTACAAGACTTAGAATACACAAACTTTGGCATGGAGTAGCACCATGAAAATTACTAGTTTATGTGTCAGACAGTTTATGGTCTAGGTTTGTGATGTATGGGTTATTCTTTTTCTAAAGACTGTGTACACATAAGTACCAAGAGCTGCCACAACTTTCACATCTTTGTTTTCAATTAGTATGACGAAAAGGTCATCCTTTGTAGTAGATGTAACAGTTAACATTAATGAAGACAAAAGGGTTCCTCTTTCCTGATTGTATAATGGACACTTTATAAGGAAATGTTTTTCATCTTCTATCAAGCCTGTATTACAATGTATGCATATTCTGTCCTCTTTATTTATTTTTGGTTTGACATGTCTCTCTGTCTCGATAGCTAAAGAATGTGAGCTCAGCAACTGCTGTCATATGCTTGAGGTTCCTTAGTTGTAGCAGGTAATTTTCCATACAGTAATCTTTTTTAAAGGTTCGAAAGGTTCTCAATTTACCATCAGTGTTTCCTGTGATTCTAGCCATACAGCTTTCAATGCGTTCAGTATACATCTTTTCTTTAATAATAGCAATCACTTTGATTCTACAGTGTCCGAAATTAAGGGTGCACCCTGCACCCGGGGTGCATGATTTTGCAGCAGGGTGCATGATTTTTTACACTGTGCACCCGGCAGATGCACACATTTTCGGTGGAATAAATAGCCTTACATCACTGCGGGTGCACGGACAGACTCGCTGGGTGCGCACATTTCAAAGCTGTGCACCCGGCGAGTGCACAGATTTAGACCTTAATTTCGGACACTGTTCTATCATGGTATTGAGCAGTTACAAGTGAGTCAGGTTCTGAGATATCTTAGTCCGCTAATAATTTACTGAACTCAGTCCACAAGTTATTTTGCCCATAATTATGTAATGTTACAAGAGTGTCTAAGGCGTTTCAAACAGGATCATTTTTTTGTGGGATCATTTTTTTGTAGGTTGGCCAGGCTTAGCCAATACTTAATGACATTAACATTTCTCCTAAGTTGTAGAGGGAAACAGCCGGAGTCACTCAGCACTGCATCGGTGGGTGTTTGAGGCCTCACCCCTATGGTACTTTTAATGAATCTCAGGTTCAATTTCTCCAATTTCTCATGTTCTTTAACTTTATAACATATAGATCTATCTCAGATCCATATTCCAATATTGGCAGAATTTGACTGTCGAAAACCTTAAAAGACAATTTAGGAGATTTTAGGAGATAATTTGCCTAACACTTCACCACTTAGTTTCCTAGCTTTGTGTACAGCTCTTTGAGCCTGAGTTATGAGGTAATCCGGGAAAGAACCTAATAAAGGTGACAGGAACCAGTGCTGTAGCAGCGACGACGCGTTAGTTCCGTTTTCGACCACCGGGCATGGTGGGGGCGCCACTGTCGCCTCCCCTTACCTTGTCCCTAGGTGACCTGTCCTGGCACTCTGACCCTGGACCTGGACCTGCCTACATGTGCTTGTTTGGGACCTTCTGGGACAGACCTTCAAACCCCCTTCAAACCACTTGTAAGTACAAATTATACATACAAATCTATTACATTGGTGCCAGGAGTGAAGGTGTACTTACCCAGGTGGATTTTGACCAGTTTGGATCAAGATTGAGACAGTTTTTGGAGATAAACTTTTTGCCATGTGCTCACCTTCCTTTGTCTACATTTGAGCTGCTCTCACAAAGGAAAGGACTACTCACAGGACTCAAACTCACAGGATTTATTTATACAGGACAACTTTATAAGTGTATATGACATATAGTGTGATTTTGTGTGTTTTGATAAACTTTTTGGGGTAAAACTTGGCAACTTCCTGTCCACCCTGGAGGAGGCCCCTTTTAACCCCTAACCAAATTATCACACACAATCTATTGCCATCCTATATTTATAAAGCCTGGGATTGACTTATTTGTCTCTCATATGAACTTTATACATCCTAAACTTTCATTCTGGGCCATTATTTTTGTGATTTGTGAACTTTTTAAAACTTTAGTTGGGGCCTTAGTTTTGACAAAGGCCCTGAGCACATGGTCAGTGTCAGCCATTTTGGATTTGCCCAGACAAAGACAAACACTGATATTAAGACTGGGATTGACTTATTTGTCTCTCATATGAACTTTATTTGTCCTAAACTTTAATTTTGGGTCTGGACTTCTTGAAAGCGATTGGTGCATCAATTGATCTCCCCTCAGCAACCGTCACAATAAAAGGTCGGGCTGTCGCCGCCCGATATGGAAGAGGCCATGGGTACGACTCCTACCAGGCATCTCCAACAATTTGTCTGAACAGGGTGACACTACCCCCAGGCTCATCAAAGCAGGTGATGGTGCGTACTGTCAAAGTTCAAAGGGGCCAAAGCGAAGAACTGGTTCTATGTCCTAACAGGTTCAATCCTGACATCCTCTGCCCTTATGCTGTACTAAACGGGGAGGGAGAGACTGCAGTTATTGAGTTGTCAAATATGAGTGACCACTTCGTTAAGGTCAAGGCAGGGCAGGTACTGGGACTGGCACACCCAGCCCAGATACTGGATGCGCACCTGGACATGGAAAACATCCCGGCTAAACTGCGCCAACTCTCAGTGCTCCCCGGAGAGGGGGGGAAGACACCTCTCAGAGCATCATCAGAGGAAGTTGCGACCTTACTCCAACAAGTCCCAGTCCACCTTCAGGACCTGTTCAACAGATCAGTCAAAATGCTATCCTTGCCTGAGGCACGGGAGGTGTCTAAGATCCTCGTGGAGTACCAATCAGTGTTCTCGTTAAATGACACTGACCTGGGATGTTTCTCGGCAATCAAACACACCATTGACACCCAGGATGCAAAGCCAATCCGCCAGCGTATGCGAAGGACTCCACTAGGCTTTCAGGATGAAGAACAGAAGCACCTGACAAAAATGTTGGAAGCAGGTGTCATTAGGCCATCATCCTCTGCATGGGCTGCTGTCCCAGTTCTCGTGAGAAAGAAAGATGGCTCAGTGAGGTGGTGCCTTGACTACCGGGCCCTGAACAATGTTACAGTGAAAGATGCCTTTCCTTTGCCTAAAATAGAAGAGTGCCTTGACTCCTTGTCGGGAAGCCGCTTCTACAGCACCCTCGACATGAACTCTGGGTACTGGCAAATTGAGCTTGACGAGGCAGACCAACACAAAACCGCTTTCATCACAAAGTATGGGTTGTTCGAATGGACACGGATGGGGTTCGGCCTTTGTAACGCTCCTGCTACCTTCCAACGCGCAGTACAACTGGTTCTCCATGGTATGCAGTGGAGCAAAGTGCTGTCGTATCTGGACGATGTTGTTGTCTTCGGGAGCAGTTTCCAGCAGGCTCGTGACAACCTTGTTGAGGCACTAGAACGGTTCCAGAAATACAATCTTAAGCTGAAGCCAAGAAAATGTAGCCTCTTCCAAAATGAAGTTATGTTCCTAGGTCGGCTAGTGACACCCGAAGGTATCCGCATAAACCCAGACAGTGAGAACACCATCAGAGGATGGCCAACCCCAAGGTGTGTTCGTGATGTGGAGTCGTTCCTAGGTTTCGCAAACTACCACCGAGAGTTTGTGTCACACTACGCAGCTATCTCTGAGCCGCTGTATGGCCTCACCGGACCAAAAGTCATATTTACTTGGTCACCAAAGTCAGAGGAGGCTTTCAACTTATTGAAGGATGCCCTAATCAAGGCCCCTATCCTGCCCTACCCGAACCCCGAATACACATTTATTCTTGACTGTGATGCTTCAGACACTGCAGTTGCTGGGGAGCTGGGACAGGTTGTCGACGGCAAACTACGAGTCATAGCATATGGGAGTTTTGTGTTGAAGTCAGAGCAGAGGAAGTACTGCACGACCCGCAAGGAACTACTGGCAGTTGTCCGTCTCACAAGGGAGTATCGACATTACCTTCTTGGCAGGCCTTTCCTTGTCAGGACCGACCACAACAGCCTTACTTGGCTCATGGGCTTCAAGAACATACAAGGACAGTTGGCAAGATGGCTAGAAGAGCTGGCAGAATATGACATGACCATCGTGCATCGGCCTGGAAAGAAACACATAAATGCTGACTCCCTCTCCAGAATCCCTGACCCTATGCCAGTGTGTGACTGCTACCGAGCTGGCTCATTGCCCGAAATGTTACCATGCAATGGGTGTGCCTACTGCCGACGGGCACATACACAATGGGCAAGGTTTGAGGAGGAAGTCGACGATGTTGTGCCACTGGCTATCCGTCAACAAGTCTCCGGGGAAGCCGCCGCTGATTCCACAGGGCCTGGCCAAGAATTGTTTATCAGAGCCCTGTCCATAGGAGATACAGAGGAAACGCCAGAATTCACAAGCACACAACTTGGAGGATATTCCCAAAAAGAACTTAGAGAAAAACAGCTGGAGGATACTGACATTAACCAAATACTTAACTGGCTGGAGGAGCATACAGAACCCACCCAAGCAAACCTGATGCTATGTAGCCCAGCTACCAAGTACCTCTGGCAGAACCGGTTCCAGCTGATCATGAAAGATGGGGTGCTGTACTACCGATGGGAGGACGGGAAAAAGTCAAAGCTCCTTTTAGTTGTGCCAAGGCCGCTGAAGGCAGAAGTTCTATCCTATTGCCATGACAACCCTACAGCCGGTCACCTCGGCCGGGACAAGACCCTGGCACGCATCCAACAAGGATTCATCTGGTTCAGATATAGGGCGGACTGCGAAGAATATGTTCAGACCTGTGCTACCTGCAGCAAAAACAAGAAACCCTGCAAGGCACCCCGGGGACCACTGGGGCAGTACCACGCTGGCATGCCAATGGAACGGGTCCATATGGACATCTTGGGCCCACTACCAGCCTCAGACCAAGGTAATACTTGTATCTTGGTCATAGTAGACCAGTTTACCAAGTGGGTAGAGTGTTACCCAATTGTTGACCAAAAAGCTGATGTCATTGCGAGCAAATTTGTCAATGATTGTGTGGCCCGCTTTGGTTGTCCCCAGTACCTCCACACAGACCAGGGCAGGAATGTGGATGGAAACATTATCAGATCTATCTGCGACCTCCTACGCATCCACAAGACCCGGACTACCCCTTACCATCCAGCGTCAAATGGTCAAGTGGAGAGATACAACCGCACTATCCTTCAAATGGTGCGCTGCTTCCTTGATGGCAAGTCACGTAGTTGGGACCGTCACCTCCATGTGCTGACTGGTGCACTGAGAACAGTGCCACATAAGGAAACGGGGTTCAGCCCAAATATGATGATGTTGGGTAGAGAAGTAGCCCAACCTGAGGATGTTGTGTTCGGCCTACACCTGGCAAATGATCAAACCAAATTGGAAGTCACTACACCCGAGTATGTTAGACACCTGCGGCAGACCCTCGAGGAAGTCCACCACATGGCAAGAGAGAGGCTAAAGGCTTCTCAACGACTGCAGAAGAGGACCTATGACCAAAAACTGGCCCACACCAAGTATGGGGTAGGAGACTTGGTCTACAGGCGGGACTCAGCCAACAAAAAAGGACAAAGTCCCAAACTCAAGCCAGTGTGGAAAGGTCCGTACCTAGTAGAGGCCGTACTGTCTCCGGTGCTTGTGCGTATCGGCGAGAGGAAGAAGTCAAAAGTGGTTCACCATGATCGGCTCATGGTTTGCAGGGATAGGGCCATTCCCCTTTGGCTGCGCAGGAGACGTCACAAGCTCTTGCGGCTGGCTCACCAAAGAGAGACAAACGAGGAAGGTGAGGAGGCCCTGGACCCCCTTGGACTGGAGGAATCGGGAGAAGATCTGCACTTGGATCTGTTGGGGAATAATGAGGTGGAGCAAGGAGACATAGGCAATCAGGATGCTAACTGTCCAATGCCACCGAGTCTGGATCCCCAACCAACAATTACCCTTGAAAAGGAGCAGGACCATGTCACAGCGGACCAACCACCATTGGAGGAGAGAAAGACAGAAAACTGTACTCCAGCGAAAAGTAAGCCTGTGATAATCCCGAAATACAAGGCTCCAGCGGTAGAAGAGTTAGAGCCCGAAAAGGTGACCCGGAGGGGCAGACGTATCAGAGTCCCAGCAAGGCTAAGGAACACTGTTCGCCGCCTTTCCCAACTCTTATACTAACCATCCTTTTGCATGAATAGGTAGTAGCATGAGCAGTTAGCTAGTGTAAGACATAGTTTAGCAAGTTAAGAGTCTAAGATTAAGGATTAAAATCACATCTTTGGTGCCTTCCAGACGCGATGGCAGGGATGGTTCCAGTCAGCTTCGGACACTTCCCCATGATGTCAATGACAGGGGGCTCACTACGCATGCCTATGACACCCGGCATGGCAGGAGAGGGGGTGGTCTGGCTTCCTGTTGCAGTGTCACAACTAGGGAAACAACAGTTCACCATGCCTGCCCCGATACTAGGCCATGGCATGGCCTTCCCGACAGGTTGGCAACTGCCAAGGCCAGGTCAGTTTCAAGCCTGGTCTCATCCTCACCTCATGGTAAGGCATCCAAACCCACCAACATTGAGTGCTAGCTCAGGGAACACCAGTGCTGCAACGCCCGCCCCTGGGAGCCCACCGAAGACCAGGGAGAAAGAAGTTGTGGGAGTGAGTGAACTGATACCAGTCCGACAGGAGGAGACAACACCACCTATGCCAGCCCCAACTACAAGTGCCTCTCTGGGACTTGAAGTCACTGTCCGGGCAGGGGATGCACCACGCAGGTTGGTAAAAGCTAGCCAACCAGTCCACCAAGGGAGCTCTGGAGCAAGACACCCCGGAAGTGCGTACGGTCACCATTACCGGACCTATAGCGTCTCGAAAAAGAGCTCGGTCTCCAACCCCTGAGAGCACCAGCTACCATGCCAAGCCACGGAGGATGTCACGTCACGGGTCAAACAGCCCATGCCCAGTCTCACACACCTGTGGGCACCTGAGCCATCTTCGCCAACATGTTGTGGGGAGCCACCTGCCTTTCTTTATGCAGCCTGAGACTGCCTGCTGGGGCTGCTCAGAACAGCTGGAGAGGGCAGGACCCCTGGAGGAGCACATGCGATCGTGCAGTAGGGCAAGAGCCTTCAGCGATGAAGCTCTGGGCCTATGGGTCCAACTCTGCGCTGGCCTGCTCCAAGAACTGGCAGACCAGGTTGGGGTCCGCAGGAGGGACCTTTGCCGATTCTTTTCTTCAAAAAGGCTTACATCGGTGGGCTGTGTATTATCGCCAGCGCAAGAAGCCCTCATGGACTATTATGACCAAGCCATGGGCACAGCAACTAGAGGAGCACGAGTCCTGGACCCCCCTAGCTCTGAGGGGTCCCTCCTTCACTGGAGGGTGCTGCTAAGTTTCCTTTCTGTCCTGGGTCCCCAAGAACAACAGCGGATCAAAACATCAGCTAGAACCATCAGCGCTGTCAGAGAGGTCTTGCCAAGAGGAATAGACTCTCACTGCCATCTCAGAGGGCTGTCCCGGAGGGCTAGGAAGAACGCTGTAGGCAGAAGGTGGCAGGGAGACCTGTCATCCCTGACTGCCGTCAACATTGACTGCTTCCCTAGGGACTGGGACCAGCGACCTGTGTCGATCCCAGGCCTCCGTGTTGTGAATGCAGTGGGGTTACACCCTACCTGCATACCAAGCGATGCCGATGAGGTCAACAAAATGATTGCGGCAGCAAAGCGGGCTGTTAGGCAAAGTACAGTTGCGGTAGGAGAAATTGGACTTGACCTCTTTCACAATGACTCCGAGGATGTGGCCCTGATGCAGCAGGCAGCACTGGCTAACTTGGCCAGTTTCGCTGCTGTAAAAGGACTACCCATTGTCCTTCACTCACGAGACAAGAAAGGCAACCGTGAGGCGGGGGACATCTGCCGCGAGGTACTCCGTAAATCTGTGCCGAGATTACAGAAAATTCAGTTGCATTGTTTCGACAGTGGACTGGATGAACAGCGCCGCTGGGAGGAGGAGTTCCCCAATGTCAGGTTCAGCATCTCAGGGAAAATTCTGAGGGCTGACCGCCACCCAGAACTGGACCAGGTGGTACAGGGCCTGGGGCTGGACAAACTCCTGCTTGAGACAGACAGCCCCTACCTCTGTCCCCAAGGAACTCAGCCAAGTCAACATGGCCCAGCCTCTATATGCCTGGTGGCGGACAGAATAGGAGAGCTCCGCCACCTGCCATCAAGCATTGTCCTGGAGCTGGCTTCCCGGAATGCCCGGGACTTCTTTGGGATCTAAACCAGAGAAGCCGCCCTCCAGTGTACATAAGTAGCTAGGTAGTTTTAGTATTCTTCTCACATAGTTATAGTCTCACTCTTTCCTGGGATCCTCTATTGCATGTTTCTGAGCTTGGGTCCTGGGGTGCTTCTTTTGGAATGAGGCCTCCATTTCTGGTGGAGTGAGCCCTCCAAAAAAACAGAACAGGGAGGAGTGTAGCAGCGACGACGCGTTAGTTCCGTTTTCGACCACCGGGCATGGTGGGGGCGCCACTGTCGCCTCCCCTTACCTTGTCCCTAGGTGACCTGTCCTGGCACTCTGACCCTGGACCTGGACCTGCCTACATGTGCTTGTTTGGGACCTTCTGGGACAGACCTTCAAACCCCCTTCAAACCACTTGTAAGTACAAATTATACATACAAATCTATTACAGTGCCACTGCCAGTGACAGAACACTTCTGAACAGGTGGAAAACATCTTCAATCTGGCCTTATACTTGCCTTTCCATATACGACTGCATGTTCTCCATGGAGGATAACCTTTCCCGGGGCAGAGATGATAATGTCTTCCATTTTTACCTGCATCACTGCCAAAAATGACTATTATTAGGCGATTAACCCTCTAGATATCTGCCCATCGCGCGGGCCGGTCGCGCCATGCTCGCGTGACCGGATGTTTACATTCAAAACCTGATACCGAAATAAACTGAGATATTTAGAAATCATTAACTTTTCTTGCCATTAAAACTAGCGGCTGTAAATACATGTTTATGGTTAACTCTAGGAACTGATGTCAAATGTTTAGATATTAATTAATTATATTCTAAAAATAAAATCTGTTTAGCGCAGTTTTTCGCACTTATCAGCTTGGAGTGCGCTGGTGCCCGTAGATCTCTCAAGACAGCTGAATATCAGCGCAAGGGCCGTAGCGCAGAAGGGCCGTTGGTCCAATAAGACCCTACTGCAAGTAGGGTCTGCAAAGCCTACTTCAAGTAGGGTCTGTGTGACAGCCAATCAGAATGCTGGAAGCCTACTTGTAGTAGGGTTTTGGACTTAGAGTGTGGAACTCAAAGGCTATCTGTGGTGTGGCATTAGAAGGCTACTTGTAGTAGGGTATGGGACTCAAAGCCTACTTCTAGTAGGCTTTGGGTCCAGAAGCCTACTGGTAGTAGGCTAAAGGAAAGCCTACTTGAAGTAGGGTTTGAGACCCAAAGCCTACTGTAAGTAGGGTTCAGGACCTAAAGCCTACTTGTAGTAGGGTTCAGGACTAAACCCTACTTGTAGTAGGGTTCAGGACCTAAACCCTACTTCAAGTAGGCTTTGGTTCCAGAAGCCTACTGGAAGTAGGGTAAGAGAAAGGCTACTTCTAGTAGGGTTGGGGATCTGAAGCCTACTTGTAGTAGGGTGCGAGACCCAAAGGCTACTTCTTACCCCTAGGGACTTGAAGCATGCCTACTGGTAGTAGGGTAATGGACTCAAACCCTACTTCTAGTAGGCTTTGGGACCCAAAGCCTACTTGTAGTAGGGTTTAAAAACCCTACTTGTAGTAGGGTTCGGTACCCAAAGCCTACTTGTAGTAGGGTGAGAACTTGGAGTTACAGTCCTGGAACTTGAAAGTCCATATTAGATACCCTATGTATAGATCTAACTATGACCTTCTAAGCAGAAATAACTTCAAAACACCTAATTGAAGTAGTGTCTGAATGCACCACATTACTTTTAGTAGCCTGCCAGAAAAATATACAACTTCTAATACTATGCAGAAAGTAGTTAGAATATATTCTAAATGGTTTAGATTTTCATTTGCTGGCTGAGTGTGAGACCCTACTTGTAGTAGGCTTGGAAACCCTACTGGAAGTAGGGTCTTATTGGACCAACGGCCCGCCTGCGGCAGTAGCAGACAGTTCACTGTGCACCTTTTATTATTGCAAATTTCTTCATTCTCCAAAGATGAATACTCTTCATCGTTTAGTAAGATTAACAAGTACATTACACAGAATACCTTATTTGGTCCAACAGTCCACTCCACTATGTCGGTAAGTTGCAAGAAGGATGAATATTTATTACGCTTATATTATCGCTCACGAAATGTGAGATGCATTCCTTCACGAACCAAGATTTTACAAACTGAACCCTGCTAAGTGGTTGATAATAACGGAACAAACTATAACTTGGGTAAGAAGAAAGGGTTTGAAAAAAACAAACGATTATCCGCTGCCCATTCTAGGTGCCTCATAATATTTTACACGTAGATCTAATATCTCCAGAAATTATTAACAAGCCTTTTAGAATGTACATGGAGTTGATTCATCAACCATTTTCACATTGCCAATGTGGCCAAGTCGTAAGCGGGTTGATCATCCCACCTCCTCTGCTTTATTTTACATAGAACTGCACGTTTCGTGTAGTTCTGTGATTTTTATTAGAGTCAATTTCTAGAGATTTCCCTCTATTTGCATGACGTAATTCATGATCAATCAATTGTTAAAACTTATACATTGCTCTTTCATGTCTTGCAGATCTTATAGTGAAAAGATGCCTAAAATCTATACGAAAACTGGGGACAAAGGTATGTAACCACTGAAAAAATAATCTAGGCTATTTATAGTTCTCTCAACTAGAATCTCTAAGCAATGCCAGACGAAATTTCTGTTTCATTTCCATTAATTTCAGCCCTTTTTTTCTTACAAAACTCGTAATTGAAAAATCATCAGTTTTTATTGCACCAAAACCAGATTATCCAATCAAAAGTTATTAGTGAATTTGTAACCAGGTTTTCAGTAGATCACCAGTTATATAAGTATTGGCCAAAACAGAGCCTCAGATATATACAATCTTGAAATTTAAAAGGCCTTAGGTCTAAGTTCTGATCTAGTCATCATAACCAACTTCATTCAAAAAGTGCCATAAAGATGAAATTTTTGACTGTTCATATAAAATTCAAGCTAAACTACCATTTTTAGCTTTGAAGTGGGGCTTTTTTTTTAATTGAAAATAACATCTTGTTGGCTACTTGGGGCACCTGGATGATTTCGTACAAATTGAAAACCAAGTTCTCTGATATTTTGAAAAAAAAAAGCGGTTATGTCACAAATCAATGCAAATATTCGGAAACTACAATGTCTAAGCTTCAAAATTATACCAAGTTCACCAATTTCTGACTGAATACTTGTGCGAATATCTAAAACTTAAACCCATGATAAAGTGCAAAACGTGTAAAATCCCAATTTAGTTGGGCGACAATTTGGTATTCCTGTTATATAGACCACTCGTCCATAACATCTACTTTGTTGAATATTATTATTAAAGAATATTAAAGAAATGAAAAAAAGACAACACCATCAGAATGTAGATTTTCTTTTGATTCACTATTTCAGGAACATCTGCCACGTTTACTGGTGAAAGACGAAAGAAAGATGACGCCGTATTTCAAGCTTTAGGTAATACAGACGAACTCAGTTGCTCAGTAGGGTAAGTTTAAAATATTACATTACATAATTGTTGGGCGTAGCAAAGTGTTGTGCTTTACAACAGAACATATTTTCATAATTTCACATGGAAATATAAAATTATGATCACAAACATTAATAAGAATCTTTACCATGATGTATAAGCGGTAACTAAGGATTAATGTAAATGGTCAGAAGTTTTGTCGGACATAGAAGTAATTAACTAATGTTGGTTTTAATGATCTCCCTTATGTGAGCAGTTTAAACGTTGTATCTTGTCTTTTGGCAGGTTAGCATACGAATTTTGCAAAGAGGCCGGACATGACTTCGTTGACAAACTCGAAATTGTAAGAATTGTTCATCGTAAAAAAGTAGATTATTTTCCCAGAATTTTAAAATGTTATCTTTTTTTCCTTTTTAGAATAGACAACAGGAGTCATCTCCATCAGTTAACATCTAAGATTCTGACCTTTATGTCAACAAACGGCTAACTTTTGGGGTTACCGATCCTTAATTTTCTAAAATATGCACCAGAACTTGTATCAGGAATTATGGATTCGATTTCCTCAATCTAGATTTCATGGATACGTCAATTTAAATGATATCACTTTTTTTGTGTAGTTACTGAGATATCAATGTTAAAAATATAAATAAAAAATGCCTTTTTGTGACTTTTTGGAAGTGTCACTGTTATATGTTACCTGCATTTATATAATTTATATCGATAGATATGTTTTCAATTAACATTTTAACTATATAACCATGTACAGATCCAGTGCGTACTTCAAGACGTTGGCAGTAACATAGCGACACCCCTCAGTTCGGCACGCCAGGCACACACAAGTAGGCACTCGTCCGTTATATAAAAAGCAAATGTCACATATTAAGAGAAAAACGCTAATATTTCTTATGTTTGGATCAGAATGCTGCCGCTTTACGGTCTGTTGAAAGAACGTGATGAATAATTAAAAATTAACACTGGATGAATATTGATTGCTTCTCCACATGTTATGATATGTATTATTTCTTTATTTGTTTCAGAACGAACTTCCTTCCCTAAAGACAACACCGCCGACCTAGAACAGTGGATTGACCAGTACACAGAACAGTTACCTCCCCTCACCAACTTTATCTTACCGGTACTATGAAGCGCAGCTTACTTTATATAAATTTATAAGAATTTATTCACTGAAAACCAAAAAGTATACAGTTCATAACCGCAAAATTTAATTATCATAAAGAATGAATACTGAAAACCATTGTATAGGAGTAATCATTCGCTTGTTATATTTGTAACACCACCCAACATGTTTCAACTAATAGTAGGACTAAGATATTCACGAAAACAAGCAGTTAACTGATTAAACATACAGTGCCAATTATTTAGTGTTTGAAAGGCAATACTTAGAAAAACGTAATGGCGATTAGCGCATGGTATTGAGGGATCTCTTGCCCCTGCCAAATGTCTTCTAGATCGTAGTTCCATCTCTTGCAGTCAGGGGGCAGATCGAGTGCAGCACTCCACCAGGCACGCGCCATCTGCCGGAGGGCAGAGAGGAGGTAAGTTGTAATCTCCGACACAAAGATTATGCATTTAAATGTTATTTTATCTGTGATAATTTTGCCAACACACAAGAAGAACATTCACCAGTGTCTTTGAGAATGTTTCATGCTATCCGATCTTTCACGTCTGTAAATCATTGAAACAATTAAAAGTAGGTTCAACCAAAGAGATACATACATATATATGCTTATGGTTTAACGTTTTACTGATGCATTGATAAAATAGCTGTTCATGATATATACATACATGAAAATTTGGATAAAGTGAAAATGACTATTCTAGATTAAAAATTATAAAGCTCTCTTTTTTCCATAATTCCAGCGTTGTCCCAATTGTCCGAGCAAACGAGATGGACGCCGAACCAGGAAGGTACCTCAACAGGTAAGACTCGTACAGGTGTAAATAAAGAGGATTTTATTAGTTTTAAGTAGATAAAGAAGACTCAGACTAAATCATTAGCCATTGGTGATCGCAACTGTGTGTACTATCCACAGGTAATTGCAAGTCATTGCTGTATGCCCGAAAATACTTCGAATTTGTGTTCACCACACGCTTCGGAGTTGAAGTTCCCTCTACATGTTTGCTCTCGCCACCACCTTGTCGTCCTTCCAAAAGCCCACCCATCCTACCCTTTAATCTGGCCTAAATTTCATGATATTACGATGTATACTGTCATAAAAATCCATAACATGTCAATCAGTCCAAAATTATTTTGTCATACACATGCTATTTTGAAGTCTTGTTATTCGTCCCTACATCGTAGGGACCACCACATCCATTTGTTCTAAATCTAAGTGCTGAACAAACAGTAAATGAATTATGTTCCTTAAATGCCTCTCATTCATCATTTCATATGGCACAGGGTCATAAGACCCATTTTTTGTATTCTTTATATGATATCATCATTGTCTGATGAAAAATATGATTACATGTCTACATAAAACGAAATATTTTGAATGGGTGAAAAATAAGCATTTCAATTTTTTTTTGTCCTGAAGGTTGAGCGACTTCCTCTTCACCGCTGCCCGGTACGCAGCAATGAAAGAAAACCGAGAAGAAATAGTTTACAAACGGGTTCATCCCGATGATGAATCTAAACAATAAATGTACGAGGACAACTGTATTGCGTCTGAATATAGCTATATATGGCACATCTTATTATGTACATACATCGCTTCTAGAAAACCTGAAACGAATTCCAGTGAAATGTACGAACATACCCGCTCTATGTATCTTATCAAACCCTCAAGAAATACGTATTCATGCGTAGTATAAGAGACATTGAATCTCCAGTTGTTCCTATCTGAATTGGCCTCAGATCATTTAGTTAAAACGCACAGGTTAACGTTATTAATCCTTATTAGGGATGGGAGAAATCAATACGTGACAATTAGAATATATAAAACACACTGGTTGTTGATGTAGGTGTATTCTCCGGGTTGAGATGTTCTGCGAAATCTTTATCGTCATGTTTGTCGATCTTCTCGTTCTAGTCCCTACAGCGTTTCCAATTTGAAACTACTTCCCTTCCACAATTATGTGAATAGTGCAGAAAATGATAATCTTAACGAAAATGGCTAAAAAGATTTGCTTACAAATGTATTTCCTCTGCATATTAGAGTTCTGGCCAGGCTGATAACTGAGTTCCATGAAGATCTAATGTTATTTTATGCATATATTAAACATTCTTTTCACGTTTATTCTATGTATTTAAAGATACAGATACCGTTTCCCTTTCCGTGATGTATCGTGATAGAAACTGGCATCAAGTCTGCAAAATGCTTACTTCATGCAGATGTTGGCTGGATATATTGTTAAAGACCACAAACTGGCTATTTATTGACATTTTTGACATGTAGATTGTATCAAGAATTACGTCCCGGTAAATTTCTTTGATTAAATCAACGCGTACATAACACTGATACACTTTTGCTGTTTTTTGTTGATGCTTGATTGACTATGTCAAACCTACATAATATCATATATGTATATGGGAAAATGAAGGTGGAGAAAGCCGATAAATTGCAGTTTTAGCAAGGATCATGCATTTGGTGAAAAAAAAACACCAAAAGTAGTGTGTATGTATCTTGGGAAAGACGTCCCCTGATAATTCTATAGTAGAAGTGGCACCACCTAGTGGAGATGTTTAGCAGCGGCACACTATCTCTCCCTAGTGGTGGTTTTGGCGGTGACCAGACCCTGGATGGTGGGGGTGTAGGTCAGTGGTATGGTTGGTCAGACAGGGTGTCCATTTCCCCCCGAACCCCCAACAAAGCCAAAGGACAGACCCACAGTGTAATCATGGCGCTGACATAACACCATCTAGGATCGATTTCCCCCTGTTAAATAAAATGGTATTTCCTCTGGTCCTTTTTCTCTAAGTGTCATTCACCATGTTAAGCTGCAGGCTAATAGTGGAGTGAGTGCAAGAAATCTTCGCTAGGTTAGATTATAATTAGGGGCAAAATGGTATGGCTTCTCATTTTAACATGAACAGACATGAATGCCCGATTTTTGATCAGATTTTGCTGTGGGATTAAACTCTTGCTTTAAAACTAAAAGGATGATATAGGACTAGTCAAGCGCCTCCGTCGTGTCCTTGCCAATTTTTTCTCCCCGAAATCGTTGATCCACCCCTGATAATCAATACATTTTGTATCTTTAATATTACAGAATTTGACTTCTTATAATACCCATGTATCCATTTCTTTATCAGCGTTTTGGTGTTCACCATAGGAAATGTCCTATCCTCGCTTTCCTTTATTCGCCATCCCTATATGGAAAAAAAAGTATAATTCAGACAAAAAAGTTTCAGTACCACACC
Organism: Lepidonotus clava; assembly: GCA_936440205.1. Lineage (NCBI taxonomy): Eukaryota > Metazoa > Annelida > Polychaeta > Phyllodocida > Polynoidae > Lepidonotus > Lepidonotus clava. The sequence goes on from OW387137.1 coordinate 33,644,250, forward strand.
CTCCTAACTTCATAATTCAGAAGTTTCTAAGTCGGCCACTGTTATTAGGTAATCCAGGGTCGTATTGTAAATAAGTATCCTATCTGACACCCTTTTGACCCTCCTCCTTTCCTCCCTCCCCAAATAGAAAAAAATAAACACAAAAGGGAGTACCAAACGTCAGTTAAATGTCGGCTGCTCATTGTTCCCGCCAAAACAGCTTCATAAAAAGCCGTAGCACGATTAGGTCCCTGCGATTAGAAGGTCTGTTCCAGAGGAGACTGACACAGAGGAAATAAACAATTAGAGATATCCAGTGATACTCTAAGGGGTGGGTACCAGAGGGAATGGAAAGCATTCAGTCTGTTCCTTTAGCTGACATGTTCGAGGGCGGGGAAATTTGGTGAAACCGCAAACTTCCTCCCCGGTCACGATTTTGAACCAGACAGGGTCGCAGCTGACTTCCCTTTATTTCTTATCGGCGGGGCGGGGTGTTTAGAGAACCTTATCAGCTCCAGTTGGCTTCTGTGGTATGCCCTTTTAACATTTCTATTAGGCAAAGTGGATCAAAATGATACTATTTCACGTTTCTGAATTATATCGAGGCTGATCTAGAAGTTCCATTAGGGGAGGCTTTACAGCCATAGTGCTTTATTTTTCACTAAATAATGTATTTCAGTATGTCTGTACAAACATGCTTCTACAACTTTGGTACATTGTATTCAAAAATAATTATTTTGTTGCATAAAATTTGCCACCCCCATGCCACCCCCTTTGAAGTCTCCTCTGTCCCCCAAACACAGTTGTTGTAGTGATACTAATGGAGCGATGCACTCGTATTTAAATTCTACTTTATGGAAAGTATGAACGTTCAAGATGCGCCTTCTGATCACTATGCAAGCGATTGCAACATCAATTTGCATCATAGTGCTCATTGTTATGAAAACGTTCTCTGCAAAGAACAATATGACCCAAGATAATAACTTTTCGACAGTTCCCTCTAAGTCTTGTTAGCATGCACGGAATGTTACACATAATTCTTTGAGATATCACCATTTAAAGATGAAAATGGAACGTCTCTTCTCCAGGAGTACTTTTTGTTAATATTATATATTTTGGGCAAATAAACTTTTGAACTTCATGAAACAGAGAAAAAAATCTTTCATTTCATAATTATATATATAGCGACTATTGCTGTAGCCCTTGAGATATTGCAATCTGATTAAAGAGGCGGCAAACCACCATCCATTCCCCATCAAAAGTGTACGTTAATCTTAATCTAATCCCAGAAAGAAAACTAAAACAACCACCAACCATGAGTCCCAATTACGCCGATACATTCCTGAACAAGTTTATCTCATCTTTCCCAATAAGCCCATCCCACATTGGGTATATCCCAGGGTCGGACAAGGGTTGGACAAAATAGACATATAAGCCATCCTTGTCACCTAGAGTTGGGATTACTGGAATAAATAAAAACTATGTTTTTTCATATCCCCAAGTACTGATAAAATATTATGATTTCTTAAATTTTACCATTTGACAAATTTGCAGGTTTGCCAGCCAATCCAAATGCTGCATTTTAGGGAAAATAGGGTTGGACATTATAGGTTGGGCTGACAGGCTTTAACATTGGTTGCTATGGGAAAAAGGCCAAAATATAAAGCTGCATTTTACAAATTTTAGGAGCAATTTGTCAACTAAACCACCATGGTTCATTTTGTTTTACACTTCTATCTTTGGGAATTAAATCAGAAAGAAATTGCTATGAAATTTCATGGTAAAATGTGATATTGATCTATACTGGGATGGGCTTATTACACCCTACTACCTGGGGAATGTCCTGGTCAACGCTGACCCTGGTTTGGCGGGGTCAGGGGGTGCACTGGGTGACCCCACCCCAGCTGATTGGGGGCCTTAAGTCTGGGCACGTCGCTTCATTAATGGTCTGTAACCAGACGCAGGATCTGAGGAGGGAAGGGGAAGGGGTACTGACTATTTGTAGGTAACTACCCACTGCCAAACTACCACCCCTACTTTTTGAAACTGAATGCGCCTGAATTTGAATTGGCCACCCTTTATTTTGGGGGTATGCAGATCACTGCACCCCCCCCCCCCCCACCCTCAAAAGAAAAAAAAATCAGGGGGTCTCGATACCATGAAATAGACAAAAATCACCAGAATTGTTAAGCAAACTCATAATGAAAATACCATAAGTTGTGTGTGTGATATGATGTAATGTTGAAAGCTAAGTTTTGAGTTATTGCCCATTATTGTTTTATAATAGTACTTCACCCCATCCCCCTTAGGGGCTGTCCATAAATGATGTCGCCCTTTTTCAGGGTAATTTTAGGAACCACCCACCCCCCTGTCACACTGAATTTTCTTATTTAAACATGAAAGTAAGGCCCGTTTTCAGGCAGTGTCACACTGTTCAATATGCCCACCCATCCCCTTGTGTGTGACATCATTTATGGATGGCCCCTTATTGGCATAAAGGTGGCTGACCACCTTTTAATATTGATGTTCACTACCCCCGCTTCGCGAGTCTGTTTGGCAGTGGGTACCCTTTTGAGACCCAAGTGTCCCCCCCCCCCCCCACTGGACACAGGATCCTTCTCATTACAGGCTCGACCAATCACAGTCACTCACAGCCTGCCCTCATTCCCGCCTCTCGCCCCAACTATCAAAAGAGCAGTTCATTTGAATTAACCTCCTTGGATCATTAGCCTGCTTTGTTTAATAGCTGCGAGGAAGTTTGCCAATTAGGAGCAAAGAAGTTGCGGCAACTTGTTATTGGCAATATGTGGGGACTTCTGTATGTAGGATGAACTATGACTCTAGTCTATTATAGTCCGATGGTTACCGTTTTGGTCCATACATGGAGAGTAAAATAGATATTTTACTCTCCATGGTCCATATTAATAGAAAGGTGCTGATATAGATTTTGTCAATAGCCTATAAGATATCATTCTCATCTGATTGGCAAATTGTAGTGTAAGTAAAACATATACCACCAAGTATTGATGTAAATGCTTTTTACTAACTATATAGTCAAACATTTATTATTCCTTGTCCGGGTTGTGATGGCTCAAGACAGCCGGTCAATTATAATCCCCCTGACCCCCACTGTCCCTACCGGTGTGACGTCCATGACGGACCACCCCGAAGTGTCTATGACAGACCACCCCTAAGCGTCCATGACAGACCACCCGTTCCCGTCCATGACAGACGGTGACCACCCCTTCCCGTCCATGACGGACCACCCCTACGACGGCCACAGGTATGGCCCCTTGCACTCTGCGCTGTGGATAGAGGTGGCATCCCTCATCAAACTGGGTTCTAAATCATATGTCAAAAGAATCCTTTCAACGGAGAAATAAGGGCCAAAATATTATATCTAAATTTGAAGACACAAAGATTATGTTTCAAAAAGTACCTCATGTAATTTATCACCAATGGCGTTATAGATGTCCATATTAGTTGTCTTATATATTCAAGGAAAACCTGGTCCAGATTTAAAATCTCGAACCACTCTGCTATCCTGCAGAGAAAACTTATTTGTGAGGGAAAACAACCTGCAGGTGATGTGTGACAAGTTAGTGATATCGACTCCACGGAATGGTCACCCGACCCGGGTGTCACTCGGCCCTCTGCCTCCACATTCACTGACATCGACTAATTAAAGCAAATAAAGTGTCAGGGAACCTTCCTTTGCCATTTAACACTTCATACACACAAATGAGGCGTTCATAGAATCATATCATCACTTTTGTTGTAACTTCAAAACACTTATAAATTAGGATAATGATAATAACGGATGATAATGTTCTTCTTAAGCATTATTTAGACCAATGGATATCTGAAAGAGTTTGTTATTCCAAATTTAAGATGGGGTTTCATGGTTGCAGGAATGTTTATTTGACTTCAGCTGATGTTTAGTTGACACCATAGTTTAGTCCCCCCCCCCCCCCCCCCCCCATTATTTGGATACCTCCGTCCTCCACCTGTGTTCCCGCTAATAGACGCTCAGACGCTCATTTAGCCCCTGCAGTTTGTCGTCTGCTACAACAGCAGACATTTTTACGGTCAGACTGTCCTCTCCAATCCCAATGCCTGATTAGGTACTACTTTTTTGTTGCACCCTTAGATGGTAATAAAGAGAAGAAGCTATCGGAATGAAGCTACTTTGATCTACCATACATCATGCCAGAGGCTATCCAGACTACACAAATATACCCAGAAATAATGAGGAGCAATAGGTATGGATGGACGTCTAGTTTTGGGAGCCCTGGCTTGATGGAACCGGTAAAATGTGCATTCATCAACGCTTTTAATAGGTTTACAGCTTTAGTATGAATGGAAACATCTGTATCATGTCGCCCTTTCTATGAACATAAGCACCGAGTCAATTAGGAAATGAAAATAAAGCATACAGATAATAGTATCAAAACTTAAATATTGATAAAAGATTTCTCAGTACGGCATCCTACCTTTAAGCACCACTCATATGATCACATTACACATGATTCATTCAGGCCTTATCAAAAGGAGAAACAATTGACCAGGTCGTGTGTGGGTCAGTTGACCCCCAGTAGTGCGTGAGTGACCACCACAGCTGACCAGTCCTCCCCTACACAACCCCCCATATCCCTGGTCCCCATGGGAGCTGTGAGGGTTCGGGAGGAGGACAGGAGGATCATGTAACCAACACCCGCCAATCGGTGGGATGGAATGTTGTTTTAAGGATAGACAAACTATTAGGCATTACAACAACATGTTGTACACATGTTTACACATGTTACCGTTTGTTTATGTATGTGTGCGTTTGTAAGTTATAAGCCAGGGTTATAAGATATGATGACATGTACAGTAAATAGTTGTGGAATGTAACTGTGTAAGGGCTATAGGCAAACCGATTCAATGTTGGTAAACTTTAATGGTATTTTCTGTTTGGGCAGGAATCCCAATTCATGAATAGAACAAAAACTTAGTTTTGGTTATGGGTTTTTTGGGGTTTCATTTTTCATTAGTTGCTGTGGAAGGAAGAACTGCTGCATGTGTAATGGTCGTTGTAACTTATGCATGCGAATTACATAAAAGGGTCACTGCCACTATTGCAGCTGGTTTATGGAAATACATGATGTCTGTGACTAGAGCACTGCATGTGTATATCCTATTTGTAGCCTTTGTCAACTGATTTTAATTACACTGATATGAACATTGTATTCTTTAATATTGGATGCTCAGCGCTAGCATTGTGAATGGTGTTCATCGAGTAATAATATACAGGTGAAGGACATTAGATATACACGTATGGCCAATATAGCCACGTGATATAATCTGCTCTATATTATACTCTATACTATTCAAAACCCTACGAGAAAACAACGAGGTGCCCGCCACCCCAGGAAACGAGTTTTAGGGGCACATGCACATGTCGTCTGGAGGCAAAACAAATGACATACAATTCATCTCTTTTTACCTAAGAGATGGAGTAAGAAACCAGTAATATTGGAACAGAAATAAGAGAATTGAGGAGGCAAGTGAGGAAAAAGTAATCTGATATCTACTCAAATATCACAGATTCCTCGTTCTGCAAGTGGCAAGGTCAGAAGGTCAAGTCATTGTAAATATTGCCTATAAGGATTGGTTCTATATCGCCATAGTGATGCCAGCTGTGCAGCAATTTGTCATCTATCTAGGGTCACACTGAGAACAAAATTGAATAGGTATTTATGTATCCTTCCAAATATTGCCCATTAATATGCTCCCCTGTAAGTTGAAAGAGATAAGGAACGTGGAGTAGCATCACTAACATGCCTGTGGTGTTTGAGTTCATAGCATACATTAACTTGATAGTAATTCAACGACGCAGTATGGAACGTCTGGCTCCACCTCCTGCGTTTCAAATGTTTTTTTTACAGTTCTGTAACAGACTAACAGGGCTGGGAAATTTGGAACCTCAATTAAGACACAATCATAATAGATTCACAGGCTGTTTCTAGTGACCATTAGACCCTATAGATTCTGACTTCCGTCAGGTAGTCTTCCTAATAGCGGAACCTTTAACAGACCCATATCCGTATCGCACGGACCAGCTGTTCAGATTCTATATGTTCTTTTTTTGTGACCACAGTTTTCTTGAATGCCATCTGTGGCGTCTGGACCTGGGCTACGGGCTCCACAACTCTCTTCCCACAGGCTCCCGTCCGCCGCGCCACCTAGGGAGCGGTAGGGTCAGTCGGGTGTAGGGCGCATGCGCGGTGATACATGTGGGGAGTCAGTATGTGTCTGTTGGGAGTCACAGAGGACAGAAACTACCATGTACTGACCGCAGCTGCTTTGAGATTCACCTCAAAATATGTCTTCAAGGATACAGATTTTGGCTAATGATCAAGGAAGAAAGATGCATCTTTTCTTTTCTTTTTGAATTATGTTCCGGGATGTTTGTGATGAGAATGACCTGGGGAGAAAGGATGATAAATTGGTAGTGAAGGGTGGTGGGAATCCAAACTCTTACGGTGCATTTTTAGGTTGTATGGACAGAAGTAGGAAGGTCCTCTCATCATATTATCCCTATTGCCATTATAGTTTAATGGTCCTAACATAACCAAACCAGGATCATTTTATACTGCTGGACCAAACTCTTTTCACACAATCGAGAAGGTCTGTCACATATTCTGACGGCCTCAAAAAAATAAGTATGTAAGTAAGTAAGCTTATTGACTTATGTAAGCATTACATTCGTATCATTGAGGTAGGCGCTGTACAATTCAATATGTATATATTTGACAAATGTACAAATAGATTCTATAGCACTGTCTTCATCCTCTTTTTTACAAATAGAGCACGGCAACGGCTCATATCGGTTCACAGTGAGCCTTACGAAAAATACCCTCCTATTTTGGTCTTTTTGAGTGGGTCTCTCTCATTGGCTCTCCAATAAAAAAAGACATATTCCCTCTCAGGCATTTTACGGGCGACTTTTACGACCATGAACCCAGACCTCAATTTCCTATCAGACAATTGTTTCCTCGATCCCTGAAATTCGGGGCCCAGATATACTGATAGACATACATCCCTAACCCAAAACCAAATGGTGGGAGTCTGGGTAGAACGGACTCCAGACACGCATGGAGCTGGAGTATGGGTCACTTAGAAGTACTTCAAGACATTTGAGGTATCCGGAAACGTGGATACAGTCACGACAGGAGGCGACCTCTAGCATTGACCAGCCATCCGGCCAATGAGAAAGGAGTATCAGGTTGGAGATCACGAAGGGAACACTGGGGCGATAGGAAAAGTGGCGTAGAAGTGGACTAAAGTGCTGCAGCCGTTTTCAGACTCTGAGCAACTCTCTAATGCACGCATTGAGATAATGCACAGATAGAGAGCAGGTCGTTTCTCATTGATAGTGATGAAAAGGAATTAGGCATGGCCATAGACTTTTTGATGTCATGACCGACCTATTTAAAAGGTGAATTTGCTCATTTTTAAAGCCCAACTAGCATGTGTCAAGTTAGATGTGAAATAACACTTTTGTGTTTAGTATTTGATTGCATGGAACCCTTTATGTGAAATAATGTTACTTTAGAAGATAGTGCAAGCAAAAAACTGCGTTGTACCATTTTTTTCTAGCAGGAGTTCTTCCCTAAGGATATCCAAGAACAGTTATATAGATTAAAGATTACTTGCTGAGTTGACTTTAATTCTTCAGACATGTTTCAAAACAAAACCACAAGGAATATTACTTTAGGATATATGATACGGTCGTGGGAATAACAAAATGCATCGACAAGACCAACCGCATCCCTGCAGCTCATCTCAGCGAGAAATCCTGCAAAAAAGAAAACAGTACTCTGTTTGTTCTGTGTTGTTGTAAGGTCTACAGGACGTTGTGTGTCAGTCAGACTGGAGGTGTTGGCCTGACCCCCACCCCATCACACGCCCTCCTCCAGGGTGGGGCACTTCCAGGGTGGGGCAGCCGGGATCACATTGCCACACCCTTTTGCACCTCCCAACTGAAAAGATCTAGTTTTTTTTGGTTAATTTACTGTGATGCGCTCCGAGTGGCATAAGCAGGAGTTATTCCCAGTATCCAGAGATTGCAGTTTTTACCTGAAGGCCTTGATGGATGGACATACTCCCATGACCTCCAGTGCCCCAGACAACTCGCAAAGCATTTTCATTTCAGGGAATAGGCGGAGGTTATTCAACCTTTCCTTTTTTTATTAGATAGCCAGACGTTGCGTTTTAGGGTTTAGTAAATGAATTTTTCCATAGCCATCCTAACCATCCTCGTGTGTCCTCATCCAAATGCATCCTGGACGATTTTCAAGGGTGCTCTTACCTTTTTTCAAAACAGGAAACCTACTTTTTTTAAAGCATTTATCCCAATAACAAATCAAACCTCTGAGTACTACAAGAGGGGTTCTTCAGCCCAAACATTGTGGTTCTTTCCAGGAGGGCTTTAACTTTTTGACCTTGGGCGAACCTGTCTGACCATTGACAAGGTCAAGCTAGTGTCTCCTTCAATCAACTTGAGGAAGCCAAGTGTTGGCCGGACGGCTGCCGGAACTCTGGACGATCCCGCCCAGTTTCCGGTACCGGGATCAACTTTCTGCCTGTTTGGAAAAACTAACCCAAGTTAATCAAAGGGCAATCAGTGTAGTGGATTCTGGGGAGGTGACCTGGGCTAGGGGACACTGAGGTTGCCCCTGAGGGTCATCTGGGAATATGCGACCAGGTTATGACCTTAGAGATCCGGGTGGGTCTCTATTCTGCACATTAAAAGATAAAAGTGGAGGTTTGTATACATGCATGACTAAAGGATGGATAAAGGGTATGATCTTAACCCTGCATGAGTTTCATTCAAAGACTCAGTCACAAAGCACTTACAAGAACAATTGTACACTACCAGCTGATTATACATTTTATTAAATGTCTCAAACTCATATTTTCTCTACTCCCTATATTTAAAAAAAGGACCAACAAATAATAGAAGAAATTATTGGTCAAGAGAAAAAGGAAACCCCAATTTAATGAAAACTAATAGGTGTTCTTTGCTTAGACTTGTATGAAAGGGATATAAGAATTTGCACTTTTCCCTCCTCAAGAGACAAAGGGGAAAAAAGTAATCCACCATTTCAGTACACTTGTCAAACCTACTCCATGTAGGCCCAAGCAAACTAGAGACAACATACGAGACATATGGATACAAGATAAGTAAGGAGGCTCAAAAGCTCTTTTGAAAAGTGATGATGGAGCCAGGACTTTGGGTCTTCAATGAGTAAGTGCTGAATGAGTGTTGTTTTCTGGCCGTCCCCTAAAGGTGTACAACAGTCGCCTCGTGACCAGCCAATCAAAAAGCTCATCTGACAAGTGTCCGTTACTGCCGTCTGAGTTGTCTCTCAGCATATTATCGCCCGACTGTCTGGAGGGTAAGTCAAAGCTTCCTTTGAGGATCAGGTGATGATGTTTGAAATATGGGGAGACGGTGATAGTCGGTTTAATGTTATTAGATCTTTTGTTGGATTGGCAAAGAAAAAAGAGCTAGGGCTGAACCCCTGCTCATAATCTTTTTTCAGACCTTTACGTTTCTGAAGGAAATTTCACATACAGTTAATGTATTCACCATGTAATATTGTACTTTATCAGGATGGAGATTGCAGGATCCCATCCACGGTCAAGACAATAATCTATAGGCGTATATACTAAATAGCCGGGCCATAGCTATAGTTGCGCTTGCAGTCGTATATATTCCCCTGTGAAAACATCTAGCACAGATGCAAAGATTATCTTGAATTATTGAAACGCAGCTGCATAACCTATAGTGTCTAGTAAAATCTCCCTTTGAACTTCTTTTCATAAATCAAATAGATAGTTTGGGACAAACATTGGATGAAGTCGCGGATAATAAGGGTATACCTAAAGGATACGTGAATGTGAATTTAAGAAGAAAAGACCACACTGTACTAGTTTTCATTTACATAACTCCTATAAGATTTTGAAGAATATAATAATTACGCTCTTGACCTTCCGGGCAAAGGCTGACTCCCCTGTTCTCGGGTAATACGGGGACATCTGCCCATATTAGCCTTGTTGCAATAGAATTACAAATGAAACCGGATTATCTGGGCCACACATGAACTGTTTTACCATAGAGTTCAATGGGATTGACTCCTTTGCCTATATTAAGTGAAAGTCTATAATTCACACACTTATTCCAACTTTCTACTTGTTATAAAAAGGTTGCACCATGATGTGATGGTAGTTCATGCAATGCCCACAGAGGCGGATCCAGGAATTAGTATTTACGCAAAAAAAGAAGCGGAAGCGGGGTCAAGCCAGTTTTATTCAATCATTCTATAGAATGGTTAATGACGATGTGCCAGCAAGTTAATTTTGTCCACAAAATAAATGTCCACAATAATTTATCTTAATAGAGTCTAATGTATATACATGGTGCTCTAGATCTACATTGTAATAAGTCTCAAATAATGGCACCCCTAATATCATTATTATAATATTGGGGTGTCAATATTATGCCCATAGTACCCTACCCTTTGAATGTCTAGATATATACTATGCAATGCTTTGGATTTCCAAATTGTACCTTCCTTTTGGTGCATTTACTTTTGGTAATTCGAGAGCGCAATAACAAAGCATTGAACCCATTCTTATACTTATTTTTTTCTGTTACTGTAGTTCAGAATCTAGGCTGTCTGGGGCACTTGCAAATGAACAACACCAACGAATAAAAAAAGATTTGAACCATACTGATTTTTTTCTCTTTCCAAAGGGCAAAGCCGCTTACCTCATTGATGCAATTGGGCAATGTTCAGGGCCGACTGGCCCCATACCCTGTCTGTTACCAGTGGTTTGTCTGTGGTTTCTTTTCACGGGGTGACATCAGCAGCTCGTGGATGGTGGACAAACAAACTGTCGGATGGGGTGGAACACGCCCAACTTGGTCCTTCTGTTTACAAGTGGATGGTCATTGACGGTGCTTTACCCCTGTTTGTTTAACCGTATAAGTTATATATGGCTCTGTCTTAACACGTGGTTAAGTGCATGGACTGTTTTCGATCTGTCTATAGTTAGGTGAAAGCTATAGGCCTAAACTGTCCCTTTTGTGATGATTATCATAACTAATTGGAAAAGTTCGATTATCTTAAGGGCCTGCTTAAAAGCACAGTTCCAGATAAATATTCTGAAATAAAAGACGAACCGCAATTCAGTTACCACTTTCACGAAGGAGTTGCGATGTTCTTGTCAGCATTGATGTTAGAAATCGATAAGGGATGTGTCAATTGACACAGATATTTGCATGGAAGGCAATCATATCGCTGCAGCTATAACGATCCCTAAAGTCTACTCCCTCAAGAGTGACAGCCCCAAAGAGGGACGCAAAGCATTGGTCGACGGATTCGATGGCATGAAAATCCAGAGAAAACAATAATCTCAAAAGTAGGAAAGCAGAGCAATTAAGCGGCAGATAGTTCCGTCTTCATCGTTCCAAATAGACTTTCATAATTTCTGTTAGACATATGGGTTCTATATAAGTGACATTTTTCTTTAATTACAGAAACCTACAGCATGGTTCGACAGTTTCACACATGGGTATTTGGGTGGGGCAATCCTTCTGTCTTTGGGTTGTTTAGAGCTCAGGGTGTGTGGGGCTTCAACTAAATGCCCTGAACGAATTCCCGACTGTTTGTTTTTGCCAGGGCGCATCCGAGCTACTGAAAGACAACCCTTAACATAGTGTCACTGGGAAGAGCCTTCCCTTAGATCTGTCCCATAACAACTGTCACAGGGTGTTGTTGTTCTGGTTCCGTTTAAATCAGACTTACTACGTTTTGTGTTGAGGACAATAGTGGTACATGATTGTGATACAAAGATATCTCAAAGTACGAATTATATGGTGTTTATGGATTCACTTAGGCTTATTGCTTGTAGATCTTGTACATAAAGCACCAAATATCACCAATAAGAACAGGCATTCCTTTCTGAAAGAGGTGAAACACAATTGTCTAGATAAAGCTGAGTAATATCATACCCCATTATTCAATAGTGATCGAATAAGACCTCGTATAATTAAGTTATAGTACATGTACATGTTCTTTGGACTGAATTACATGGATGATAAAGTTATACACATGTGTTTACAAGATGTGATGCAGGGACAATCAAGTTACATCTGCTACAACCACATTTTAAGGACAATAATGGCATGGTGCTAAGTTGTATCCTTCATTGTTACAGGCATTGTGCATAATGGACCATATGTCATCACTATTTTGGTATGCAATATGATTAATGGACACCAATATCATTCCCCATTACTCAACATTGAGGAAATACAATTTAAGAATAAACGGTCAGTGTAGTTCTATAGTCACTCCTTTTCTGTTTTGCGTCTATAATTCATGGCTTAAATATTGCCATCTTAATTGAGACAAAACAGATCATTCATATAGAAAATGGGATCTACACTATATCATAATTATGTGATATGCATAGACAGGCTCTCAATAACTATAGGTCAGCTGACCAAGACAGAACCAAAAAACTTAAAACTTATGCTATGCCCTATAATAAAAGCTGATTTCAATGTCATAGTATGTTTCTGTAAACATCTGTTCTACAACTGAGAATTTTCAAACACCTTGTCCTTGTGACATTTCATCCCTGTGGGCGTGGTATATTTGAGCAATTATAGTGCTATAATCAGACCCCTTTGATTCTTTATAAGATGAAAGTCACACGAACAGTATCAGTCCACCAGCAGACCTATAGGGTCTCTATATATCATAGATAATGTAAATTAAAAGATAGTGAATGCGATCATCCAAATAATAAATTACAACTAATCAATGATAATTCGGATAGAGTCGGCCATCTTATTCCAAACCAGATGTTTTGAATGGGCAGTTGCTTTTGTTTAAAGTGCCAAATAATATCCGAAGTCTTAAATTAGATTAGATAATCAAAGATCAGAAACTAGATGGACTATCTTTAATTTGTCATATTGATAATCCCGTTTTATATAATATATTCACATGCACACCTCTGACTCAGAAAAGTCACGACGATGGGAATACAATTCCCTCTCCCAGCGCCACCATCACCTCCACGGCTGGTGATGTTGCTTCTAAGACTGTCACTTGACAATGACACAGGGCCGACTTTCACATGACCTTGGCACTAAGGTCACTCCGGGCCATGTCCAGGAGTTGACCTTGACCCTTACAAGGTGTCGTGTTGCTTCCTGGCCATGCCTGAAGGGTTTGTCAATGATGTGTGGGCCGCTCTCCAGGCATGGAAACGTTGGTATCTTGGGCCCATCGGCATTTTAGTCACATCAGCAGATCAGATAAAGGTTGTGGTATTCCCTAGGTATGTGGGATGTGCAGTACGTTTATATATAAGTATCATAATTTTTCTACTCTTAAAAATGTTTAATCTTTTATCTCTGGTTGAATCTTTTGGAAAGTTCTCATTAGAATTGCAACACTTTATAGGGGACATTTGTAGTTCTATATGTTACATTTTGTGTAATGTATCCGTTCCCAGGGGGCTGGCTAACGTGATCCAAAGCTGACCTATTAGAAATCAATTCTCAGGCCACCTTGCCATTTGACCTTTCCCCTGCCCTATGCTAAAGGTTAAATTTCTCCTACCACGTCCGAAGCATTAGCAAAGCCATTAGCTTTACCTCCCACAACCTGATTGATGTTTCACAGAAAATAAGCAACTGTAATGGGAACAGAGATAATATATAAACACAAGTGTGCATCTGTATCTTCAAAAAAATCGAGTCTCTGGGTACGCTCGATTTTACAATTTTAAAACCATATTATGCATTTCTGACGTCCATAGGCCTAGTCCATTGAAGATGGTATTGGAGTTTTTTATTAGCCAAAATCTACTTTACAATAATATTGAATCTATAATCTTTATCCAACCGAAATGATGTAGGAAAGATATATCTATATAGCTCTATAAATATGTTTTGTAAATAATATATGTAATACAACAGGCAATCTATAAAAAAAAGTGATAACCTGTGGCCATAACACATTCACAACAACCCAGTCAAACAGGTAAGCAGTTCCTCTTTCCCATCATACCCCTCACCGGAAGCACATGTCCCTCCTGTGGCGTTCTCTGGAGGACGCCATGATGTTTACAGAACTCCTCCTGAGATGATTTAACCATGCCACCTCACCTAATCACTTCTTACTGTCCCCGGTTTACCGGGTTAGTGGCATCTTTTCTGAGCATTGGTATGTGTTTCGGTGGAGAATCTCCGCTGTTGTTGTAAAGGCCATGATCCACGTTGCGATTTTGGGCCGATTTTGAACCGATTTTGAAAATCATTTCTTTAAATAATCATTATTCTTATACAACATACACTTTTCCAAAGAGTTTAGAATAATACATATAAGAAAAATTGTATTTTCCTCAGGAACATTGATGCCAAATATGTGAAAAATGCATGAGAAGAAAATCGGTCTGCCCAAAATCGCAACGTGGATCATGGCCTTTAGTGGAAAGGTGCCATGTGTCGCTCAGAGAATAAAGGTAGATTGTTATATGTTATTCATGGGAAGGGTCAGGTAGTACAAGGCGAAATGGTTTATCTCATCGTGTATGTGTCGTATATTCAGGCATTGTCTCATGCTATGTTGGGAATGCCGTGTATGCTAATGGTAAGAACATCTCGTGTAAGCTAATGATTTGCTGATAAGACCCATTCGTGCAGGCTAATGGTCAGAAAGTACTGTGTCTCCCTTATTTGACTCCTTTATTAAGACTGTTAAAACTGGAATTTTGGTTGTACAAAGATACGGTTGAATCCCTTTATAATTCATCTGTTTGTTTCACATGTTGGCGATGTTGATTACCTAACAGCAACTGCACTCTATGTAACACTCAAATTACGCGTGCTTGTACGGCACTGGTGCTAAGTCAGAATGTTTTACACACAAGTTGGCCTCAACTTATACATGCCAATGTAACCTATGTGCATGTCAATGTATAAATGGGAAAGGCTGAACACCAACTAATAGGGTTGCCTTATGCCTGTCTGACCAAGTCCAAGGAATCAGTAGTTCCAAATCGTAGTCACTATGGTAGGTTCCTAATACTCAGATGCAGATCCTGGTAGGGTTGCAACATTTTTAGGCATTGGATTATGTGCATGTTTAAATGTTTTAGTTTTAGTAATTTTATTTCAAATCAAAGGACATTGTCAGTAATCTGTAAGTGTGGAAGCCACTTGTAGGCAAAAGTGCACGACGGTAGTAAACAACAGCCTAAAGACTGTGTGACCTGGGGTTAGGTCACCATTTAGATAGGTACTGTAGTGGTTGGAGGCCCAGGTCTACACTTATCACCTGCTGGGCGGGTGGTCTACTACTCCCCCTGCAGGCCCTCTGATACCGACTTTCAAGAGCAGCTCCGAGCAGCTCAAGTGAGACCTTAAATTAACCGATGGTCGGCTGGTGTCAGGGTTAGGCTGAAAGTTTAATGCTAGACAATAACAGGATTAGAGAGGACCTGTATTCTTTCTTAAAGAATAAATGTTTGTTGCATATTTATTGTTTTCTGGAAGGAGAGTCAGTAAGCAGGTAAGTCACAACTATTGCAAAACTGTAAAGAATTATTGCATATAAAGAACTATTGCATAACTATAAAGAATAATGTTTGTTGCATATTTATTGTTTTCTGGAAGGAGAGTCAGTAAGTCACAATTTAGGGTTTATCCCCGTGTTTATCCCACTGGAGAATAGGGGTGGCTTAAGGTTGGGTTGTTTGCCAGGGCTTTACAATATAATTCAAGGGTCGTAGGCAGGGTTATGAAAGGGCGTGTACTCACCACTGCTCACTATAAGAGACCTTCCAAAAGAGTGTATCGTTCTGGGTTCCCTATGTCTCTGCGGACAATATCTGTCAACAAAATAGGGTGGGTCGGACGAGCTATAATCGACGCCATCCCCCACCTTTTGCGTTGAATTCCATCTATCAGGGCTTAATATTATGGTTCATGAAGATCAGATGTGCACCATAACTTTTGATATCTGGAGTGTACCCTAGTTTGGAGTGTACCCTACTGCTAAAGAAAATCCATCCCAAGCTGCCATGGCCTCATAGTTCAAGGGGAAGGGGGTCTCCATTATACATGTAAGTCTACTCATGTATGGTCTACTGAAAATGCATGATCTTTCACACAAGTATGTTGTTGATAAGTCCCACAAGTAACTTGGTTATAGGGTTTAAACGGAGGGTTCCAACTGAATGTTTATGAATAAGTTCCCTTTCAAGAAAAAAAGGGGCGTTTAAGACCTCCTCCACCTTCTCATGAATAGTATAGGTAATATTATGAAGGATGGGCCTAGAGTGACGTGAACCAGGTCCTTCCCTCTAATGATCTGGGTCTCTAAGGGGCAACAATGGTGTAAATGACACGCTAAGGGCGTGAGAAGAGGGCGTCGGGGAAGTGCAGGTAACTAGGAGGCTGTAAGAGGATTATTGTACGAAGGGCTTAAGGGCCTCAAGGACAGATTTGAAGACTGAGTGGGCTGCTTGAGTGATCTCCATCTCTTCCTGAGAAGGTGTGTAAAGAGTGTAAATGGGGGGAGAGGACTTGTAATGGGGAATAGGTGATAGATTCGCACCCGGTGATAAAAAATAAGTGACATGAAGCGTGCTAAAGGGTGGTGATACGACAGAACTCTTTATTGGCACAGTTTAGATCAAATACCTTTCCAAAGACCTAACCATTTCTGTTTAGCATCCCGTGTCGACATTCGGATTTTGTAAGGTATTTTTTCCTACAGACCATAAATCATGCAATAAGCCCATCCCACATTGGGTATATCCCAGGGTTGGACAAGGGTTGGACAAAATAGATGTAGGCCTATAAGCCATCCTTATCTCCTAGAGTTGTGATTACAGGAATAAGTAAGAATTATGTTTTTCTATATCCCCAAGTACTGATAAAATGTTATGATTTCTTGAATTTTACCATTTGACAGATTTGCAGGTTTGCCAGCCAATCAAAATGCTGAATTTTAGGGAAAATAGGGTTGGACATTATAGGTTGGGCTGACAGGCTTTAACATTGGTTCCTATGGGAAAAAAGGCCAATAAAGCTGAATTTTACAAATTGTAGGGACAACTTGTCAACTAAACCACTTTGGTTCATTTTGTTTTACACCTCTATCTTTGGGGATTAAAATGGGATGGGCTTAAATATTATTTATAACATCATGATAAAGGTCTCTTACCCGTCCTCTATAAAATGTGTCATTGTACAAAGCTAACCACTGAGCATAAATGAAACCACTAGGTTGGATGAAATTACGCTCTTGAGATCAGACCATAGCCCCTTTAATATTCACCGTAGAAAAATAATCTGGCACTCAATTGCGAGTCTAATCAGACGTATGATAATGCTTGAATGGTTTGCAGCTATAATAGTCTTATTTAGCTGTCCGTCCCATGCATATCGTGGCCAACAGTTTGTAATACATGCGTTGGTCATTGAATGCAGTTTTGGAATAAGCTTTTCATGTGCACTGGACAATGTTTTTTAACGTGCACCCAGGGTCATGAGGAATGCTGGTCGTTGTCATTGGTCATGAGGTGGGCAGATCTTTGTCCGTGGTCATGAGGTGACCAGTTCGTTGTCATTGGTCATGAGGTGAGCAGTTCGTTGTCATTGGTCACGACGCTGAGCTGCTCACCCCACAACTGACCACAAAAAGCCATTAACTTGTGTCCCCCATCACCCCTGTAGAGTACCTCGTGTAAGGAGAATCAAGGCCATTCTGACCACAACACTAAATCAGAGCTATTTTTACTTTCTAGTTTCTCTGTACACTGCAAGAACTCCTGCAAGAACTCCAGTTTGTAGTCTTGTGTATTTTTAGTAGGTCACAATTATGTAGTAGCCGTTATCTTGTACCTTCCACAATAGTTATAAGAGTATACATCTTCAGCAAAAAGGTACGCGTCGAAGTCCCATTGTCACATTTCTCATCCCAAAGAAGGCTCTATGAGGTTTTAAAGTTGAGACAACGTGGGTATAAGTGATCGTGGGGATAAGAGAAAACAAGCTATAGGTTGAATTGTAAACATAGCATGTTTAAGGTATAACAGTCTATATCATATCACATATATTATCATGTTTTTCTCTTGTATATAAAATTCATGAAATGAACAATAGCAATGGGGGAATTTAACGCGGTTCGCTGATATTTTCCTCATTGCTTTTTGTAATTGAAAAGGGATATTGGAGATTTATCATTTCAAATAATCTTTGGCATTAATTGTTCCAATAGATATGAGAATTTATGGTATATTGAAATATAGAATTTATTGGATATCTCTAAAACGCGACATTATGACAAACACTTTATTCCCTTTGCAAATATCATAAAAACAAAGACTGACACATATAAATAGAAGATACCAGCTTCCTTGACATGAAACTCCCAAATTCCCATGCCTCGATCATAACCCCGATCCCAACGGCGTTCCCAAATCCCTGCGCTAATGTGAAAAGTACTCTATTTGCAAAATGAAAACGAAAGACTCCCATAGATCACAGTTAGACGCTAGACAATTCCTCTTTTATTTCCATTTGCTCTGTTGGCAAATCTAGCAGGTTGCCTGGGCCGCTGGAGAGGGCCCGCCACTAGCTCACCCCGCCTCCATATCTCATCCACATAACCCACTTCTTTCTGTCAGATTCACCCAAGCACAGGCTGACAGAGGAGAAGGTTTCCTAGGACACGTTGCATGATTTGGTTTTATTTCCAGAATATGGGACCGCTTTTTGTGAGAGACAGAGCAGATAGAAGCTTAATAATGAAGTTTATAGCGTCGGTGCAGCCTAGCGTAAAGGATTTGGTCGTTTCCAGATATGAAGCGTTGTCCTCGGGAAAGTAGACGGTTCTGGTTATACTGGGGAGTTTTCAAATGAACGGACATTGAAAAGAATTTATCTTTTGTTTAGCATGTTCGGCGAATATCCAAAATATTTTAGGTAATTCCTCTACTTCAAGCAAGGAGTTTCCAAATTAAGGAAGACGGTATTTGACGAATACTAAAATTGTTCGTGCAGAAGTTGTCTCTTTGTTATTGAAAGAAATTGTAAGATATCAATAGAGTAAATTTATTTAAGCCGATGTACTTCTCTGTAAAAGCTGCCGGAGACTTTCCTATTTACATTGGCCTAATAACTTTCTAATAAATTTCCAATTTTAACATATATGATCATACGCTGGTCTCAATTATGGTAATCGCTATCGTCATCTTCATCATCATTCATCTTGTAAATACTTGTTACAAAATATCATTATTCTATTGGAAGATCGATTAGGTAAATGTTTACCATCGAAATAGTTTGGGAAAAAGAATTGTAGCAAAATAACACTTTTCAAGTACAATTTTTTCCACTATACTGACAGGTGTCTAGAGACAGAGATAGAAATAAAAAGGACAATAACAGCAATTATATCAAAGATTGGTTTATTCCATATGTTTTACAAATGCTTAGAAACAAAGTATGAACTGTCTACTATGGTTATCAGGGCCGTTATCTATATAGTATAAGTGGGAATATCTACTGACCTACGATATCCATGATTATGGTACATGTTTATTTCGCATTTGCCACTAATACCTGCATAGCCGTAGCATAAATAATAATACCAAATTCAGACTTCATACCAAAGCAATACACACCTTAATCAGATTCACTATAAAAGGTATTTTACCTATAGTAATTTCTTTGCAAAAAGAATTCTACATTACTTTTTTTTTATTAAGACCAAATTAAATTTTTATGACCTTCAAGAGCCCACTGAATATTCATGCGTTCTGCCAAGCCATAGATAATGTTGATCTCGATGACTGGAATCATTTTTTAATCGAGCATACCAGATGCTATTTACTATAGATGGATCTTAAGTCAGGTTGACAAAATACCCCCTCCCCCCATTTCTTTACCAACTGTTTACACACTGACAAACAACATCCTGTTTAGATAGTCACACCAGTTTACAGTCGTTCACGGCAGTGCTGTTCGAATACACATGTACATGTTTTCATTTTGCCACATGAATATTAAATACCAACCACAGTTCGATGATTCTGTCTCATTGCACAACGTGTTGTGTGATAGTAATGATTGACATTATTGGATGAGTGGGGAAATGTATAATGAGTATTACAATGATGGCAGATAGGTGCCCCCTGGACACTTATCTACCCTCTACCACTCAGTGACAACAACATTTATGTCAATGAACTGATTAACTTAACCTGTCAACCCTGACAAACTGATTAACCTGTCAACCTTGATAAACTGATCAACCTGTCAATCCTGACAAACTGATTAACCTGTCAACCTTGATCACCGTCAGCACTTGCCAATGTATTTCAGATACAATCATCCCATAGAAAATATATACTTTTAGGGTTCAACTTCCACATGAGGTTTTGGAGTGTTACCTGTAGCATCACTTGAGATGAGCAGAAATGAATAACCCTGGTACAGCGAGAGTTACAACGTAAATTGAAACAAATACATGTGCAAATAACAAAGAGAACTTTGTATTCGTTTGCATTGCAACGAAAGTGTACTGTGTTCAATTACAAATGAGGTTTGAACTTGTTACACCTAACCTTAGGATGAGGACTTCATACAGTTGTTGATTTGACAAATTAAGTTGGACGTAACACATTATGCTGACATTATCAAACACGAAATATTGATATAGCCCAAACATGGTTAGGGAATAACTTCGGCTTCCAGAAATATGACATGAGCTATTTCCTACTGATATACGGCTAATTATTTGTATAGTGTTGAGTTGAAGAGATCTGGTTGACATTTAGAGGTTTCGGCTGGTTTCAGGTAGGTCTTTTTGCTTTAAATACTACATGACTAGACCGTCCTAACACGGGGCGAACAGCTTTTAGATTGAAACGTTCTGGTACTATGCGATTTGTCATTGGGATCGATTCTAACCTCGGAATCTGCAAGCATTGTTACATATATAGAAGGAATGTCCCAAATACAAATTCGTTCCTAATGGTCTAATAATGTCCCCTGCTTGTTAGAAAATTAATCAAGATATATTTCAAATTTCGTTTCGACTGCTTGCGATTCCAAATCCTAAATCCCAAGGAGAAATCACACAGTGATTTTCAGACTAAATTATCTTAGATTTTCCTCTTTTCATAGCCTTTCACAGGCAGTATTGCTTTTTGTATTCTGTAAAATGCAACCCAATCTGTTTAGATTTTTAAAAGTATGGCAAAAAGATAAACATACTGTAGAATATTTTAGGTGCAAATCTATATCTGTACTGTACACATGCTAACAACTAGTCAGGCTTGAAAATATATCTACTTTCTAAGACGCCTTTATATACATCAATCTGCTATCAGGTGGTATCAGATTTGCTAGTTACACAATGATTTTTCTCAAAGCATGACCAGTGCTTCTGATCATTCAGTTCGCAAAGTCCTAATGAAATGAAACAAACATATGGCTGCAGACAGCTTACAGAACATGAATACGAATAACACATTAGGGCCTACTAGTACTTGGTCATATTGCCTGAAAAGACAACATGGCTGTTAAAAAGTCACATTTATATTTGCCCCATCACCCAAGCCGGACTTACACGCATTTGAGTTTAAATTGTGCGTATAGTAACACCCCACAGCAAATATATGATAATGGTAATACCTTTTAAGATGTCGAAAACTCACTGTGACCACATTTAAAACCATAACCTTGTAGTAAATGTTCTTTTGGGTCTATGCATGTAATAATTATAAAAGGCTCCTATATCATTGCCATAATAATCTCACAAGAAAAACAATGTTGAGAAGTTGAGTCTCATCAATCATGAAGATTGATATTTTTTTTCTTTATTAAGAATTTGTTACATTTCTTTAAAAATCATGATGGCCCACTTTGAATATATGCATGGCCTTTTCTTTGATTCCAATAAGCTAGCACCATTGGTGAAATCATATAGCAATTAAATATGATTATCATATAATCTATTGAAATGCATGCAATTATTCTGTTATGGTGCAAAAACGTCAAAAGATTGGGAATATACTGCTATGATTTCGGTTTTTCTTTTTTCCATGCAATAAAAAGGAATACAATGATCAATAAACCATCACATCAATTTTGTGAGGTGAACAGTTCTTTTTTCTTTCTCATGATACAACACATCGTGAAAATCCCATTTGTCCCCTTACTCGAATAAAACTTTGTGTGATAAAATATCATTTTGAAAAATACCACACCTCTGTCTCTCTGAACCCAAGATTAATGATGATGGATTTGAAGTAATTCTCTCTATCTGATAGCTGAGGTGGATGAATAAGATGTGCACAGCAAGTACAATGTGTTGGTTTCCTCCGGTAAGGTTTCAGGACAGATTGAGATATGATAGACACACTTGTTGATTGGAACATGGCGAAAGCCAGCAACAAGACAACACTTCATGTTATAATCTCTCGGAGAAAACTTATATTCAGACATCTTGAAATGGAGAGCACATTTTGAGGCGAAGAAATAGCCTACTTTTCCTATTCTCTATCTGTAGATGTATTTAGGTGTTAGTTGTTCTCTTAAGATCCCCTGAAGAGTGATCTGGAGTATATTGCAGCTTTTAATTTGATAAATGTACATCTACTAAACAACTCATGCATTGCCAAAATATTGAACATTACAACGTGAACTCCTTTTCAAGTAGGCGTGGAGAGAACCTCGAACACTACAGAAACCGCTCACGGTCCCAGAAACACCAGTTTTTCCCTCATTTTGAATTGATTGATTTCCAAACTAGTCTCCATTCTCACAGCGAGCAACACCTAGGTAAAAGAATCCCCTAAAACGAAAAAGATCAACAGAGAAGACGAAATGAAGGATGAGTCGGGTTAGATGAGCAGCGACAGTAAACGCCACCACCCTCTATAATATAGATACCCATAGCTACAGAGCAGCTCAGAAAATCAGTCAACCGTGAATTGCTCATCATATTTCTATAACCGAATGAGCTGCTCAGATGAGGATGAAGGCGTTGTTCTCGGCCGGGTTGCACGTGCACTCCTCGTGTTGTGACGTCATCATCCACTTGCCGTGGCATCCTGGCACCGTCATGGCGTTCCACCTGGTCTCCTTGAGGTAAACCCCATGGCCCTTACAACGCACGCCCAACTTCCTCTTCATGGCGAGCTGCTGGCACTCCACGCACACACTCAAACCCTTCTTCAGGGAGCGACTCCACGGGTTGCTCGTGATGAAGCAGGAGCCCCGCGCCCGCGTGATCTCGAACTTGGCACAGTATCTGTTGAAAAAGAAGCACATCATGAGTGGAAATGTATATAATATCATTATACTGCAAGTCATTGCTCGGCTTTTGCAATGGTCTTATGATCCATACTGGAAGCCACTTGACAGACAGGGAAGCCAATGCACACGTATAATTATATACAGACTTAAAGACAGCGTGGGACCAACAACAAAGTTTTCTTAAGATGTAATTATATTGTTTTAATTGCTTCTTGATTCATTTTGAAATATGTTATTTCTAAAACAGTCAACGATGCACATTGACTTGTATTGTGAATTGTAAATACTGTAAATTGCATTTCGTAGGTTTGAACTTGTATTCTTTCCTGTATTTCTTAGGTTTACTTGTAGGTTTGGCAGGATGTATTCTGTTATGCAAGTATACGAATAGATATTGTGGACAGTATTTTAATGGTATTTTAAGTAAATGTGTGACTTGATTGGACAATTGCCTCTGTACTTAGTATGGAGCTGGTGGCTTTTGTGGGACATGTTGACATACAAAAACAACACAGACATGTCAATATTATGTTTTTCTTCTTAGGTCTATTGCATATCAAGTAGGAGTTGCATGTGTTAGTGTAGTTTTTTGCGCATGTAGATCTATGGTCAGTGTTGATGGGGTCTATACATAAGGGACACACCCCTATGGACTAGATGCGAGAATTCTTTTACTGACTTGCTATAAATATGGTTTCAGATTCAGGGAAATTGTCATTCAGCATGAACATTGCTCATTCATTCACTACACCTTTGAGCTCTAAACATATACATACTCTAATAACCTGGTCGTTTGCTGCAAAACAATCTATCTATAGTGTATTTGCTGCAGCAAGTCGAGAACTCTAATCTTAAGCTTGGAATAAAAGTGCGCTTAAGTCTATATTGACATGCATTTAAGTCATCACCACATTGCAAACAACTTAATGCATGCTTCGATTTCTCCACTCTGCTGTTCTGTAAATTGATACAAGAGCTTGTCTTTTCTTTGACCTACGATACCAGTAAATGTAATACAACTTCACTCTCACCTGTACCTAGTTAATGATCACATTTTTAAAAAAAATTTGAAGCACTTTCACAGATTAACATAATTATGCTGCATGCAATCTTCGCCCAAAAGGGACAACAGTATTGTATTGCACACACAATTGGATTAATATCAAATAGCACTTTTCAATGTAACTGTGCTTAGTATTTCTGTAGGTCCACTGGAACATAGTTCCAATACACTTAATTAACAATCATCACCCAAGATTCTGCGACAAAGTACCAATACACTCAACTGTTTTCCCAATGTTTTCCTATGTTCATGCAATCAAAGGGAAGCCATACCTATTTCCTTTAACTCTTAGTCCCTATGATGACAAGGCAAACCCTTTAACAGTTTCTTACTATGATATACCTAAGATTTACGATGCATAATGGATCATATTATAACTACTCATCCTAGCGATAGCCTCTGATGATTGAAAGTAGTACATCATTTCTTTTATACAAGAGAACCCCCCTTGTATCTCTCTCACCTCCCCCCTCGGGTGGTCGGCACATCGAACTGGTTAGTGTTGAGCTATGTGACCTGTTGGCCAGCTTGGCAGCGGAGGTGATACCCCAGTGTATCCTGGGCTCCCGGCTGATTGATATCTCGAGTCATCGCTAGATGGCATTGGGAGCACGCCTTGGGAATGGTCAGGGTATGCTGGGGGAAGGGGGTGATGGGTCTCCGAGTGACCTGAGCCCAGGTCAGCAGGCTGGTCAGGGGCTGGTCAGTCCTGTTTACCACTGTTTACGGGGTCCCACCGTCACAAGGTCGACTTAAGGTCGATTCAAGGTCATGGGCCTGGGCTCAAGGTCAGGCAACTAAGTGGCTGAGGTCACGTGACCAGTGCTTTGGAGGAAAGGATATATCATGATGCCATTTGGGCCATTTCCTTATCCTAAGACGAAGTAGGTGGAGATTTTAATTCCGATCTCAGGGCATGTAGGCACATCTGGTTTTGCTCATGAAAGGAGCTTTTTTCAATGACCAAGACCTTTTCAAAAACCAATCTTGATGTTTACTTACTAAATACCAAAAGGCTTTACAGATTGTGCCAATATTTATGGATACTGAATGGCATAATGATTAATCCCAGGAGACACACGCCTGTCTGCAGGTAACATTTCTTTCATCAGATCTGAATCCCTAAAATCTAAAAATAGCCTCTGGGGCGTGGACCAAAATGGATGTGTTCTGAAACGGCAAATAACATGAACTAACATAAATATTTACAAAAGCGGTTGGAGAAACCACATTGGAAAAACTAAGGGAGGTTTTGTTTGACATTGATCGAGGATTGAATATCATGCCACGCATGTGACTGCAATTTTCAGTGCTTAATGCCATGCAATAGGTCCTATAGACTTTTTCACGTGTGTAGACAATGTGTGTTGGTTTTAGAGTAGAGACCAACAAACATCAGAATGCGTTTATAAACGCATGAAGGCCTAAAGCACCGTGTCACCCCTAGGACTGAAGGAAGGCCTAGCTGCTATAGAAAAAGAGTAATGTCTGTTCGCTCCCCGCAATGTGTGCAGGCGTCAATCTTAAATCATCTTAAGTTTCTACCGGTAACCCCCTACATGCACAGGGATTTATTCTTTATTGTTTGTACCTGCTTGACTTAGCAAGGTGTATATAAACATCATAAAGACTAGAAACACAAAACCTCTTTGATTTAGCAACGTCTATAATTATATGAACTTAGAAACACAAGCCCTTTTTGACTAAGCAAGGTCCAGATAAACATCATAATGACTAGAAACACGATGTCTTCTTTCTTTTGATATTCATTAACTTCTTAAAGAAAGCACCTGTTTCCAGTATTTGTTTATATAACAGGAGACAAGGGAAACCTATTTCATACTTAATACAATATCAATGTAAAAAAGTGTCATATTTAGCTATATTTTTGACTCCACGTTCCATCCCAAATGGACCCCATTTATCAATGGCTCCAGCCCTAGAATCCCCTGCCGCCCGAAGCGACCTCAAGCGACAATGACCCCCGTTATGCATGTCGCAGAAGATGGGTTGTCTTCCTGCCTGCAGGTTTTTATTTGCCCGAGGCCGGAAACAATGGGATGTGTACCAGGGTCTAATAAATCAGACCCGGGTATCTGGGGCTCGCTGGGTCAGAACAGAGACAGACAACATAGAACAGGGGCCTCAGCGCAGAACCCTGAGCTACACCATTGGGGCCCTTGATGGAGGGGTCCCTATGTCGTATGTTGAACTCAAGAAATGACAATGTCGCCTGTCATTTAACTCCCTATGTCACATGTCGCCTCAAAGAGACTGCCATGTCACATGTCAAATTTAAGAAGTATGTTATGTCGAGTTTTTGTTTTTTCACTCATGTCTCTAAGCCTCATGTCACATGTCATTTTTAAAAATGGCCATGTCGCCATGTCAGATTTTAGGGTCTAAGGTCCTACCATTACAACTGTTTGACTCCTCAGATGTGGGAGGGACTCCAGACACATCCCTCAAGCCTAGTATCTGACCACAAAAAGGCAGGGAAAAGTAAAGAAGATGCTACACACACGCGTCGACTTTTCAACAGCCCATATTTCCAAGTGCCTCATCGTTAGTTTTAGCGGTAATAACTAAGTACTGGGGGTATCAAGAAAAACACGAGTCGTGAGAAAGAGCAGGGTCGGGTGTTCTGGAAACGTTTTTGTCAGTTCTCATTTCAGTGTATAGGCCTTATTAAAGATGCTGGGTATTTGAGATTTATAGACTGAATTTTTCAGAAATACGAACTTTGTCCTTGTGTTTCTTGTTACAACAGCTTCTGAACGTAATGTAAGCGGTAACACTGAACTTGTATTCATTAATCTTCACAGATTATACTCGCGCTTGCATTTATTCCTACTTTAAACATTCTTTATGAGAACAGGGGCGTGAATTTACGACTGGGCAATGTTACACATTATTCATCGCCACTCTAGGCAGCTTATGGGGTCCTATAAGGGTGCTTTGAAGTTACTACCGGAGTTACATAGAGTATACGAAGGTTTAGGAAGGAAGGTAGTACCTTAAGAATATGCAAATAATGAAAAAGATGCAACGTTTATGACGAAAACTTAAGTGACCAACAAAAGGCAAATTCCGTAGTGATAAATTTGATTTCACCTACAAAATTAACCTCTTCATTTTCTTATGAACACATTTTAGGCCTATATCCCCTATGCTTCTTTGATCCAAAGCACAAAGACATACGTGTAAACATATAGAATGATTTTTTATTTATAGAAACCGTCAAAATTGATCCCAATGCTAACCCGACAGCCAGCAATCAGTCTGGCCACCCACCGTGGGCGTTCAGCGCTTCAGTGGAAACAGATCAAGCCTGTCGGACGTAATGGTCAGTGACGTCCTGGGATCTGTCATCGAACTTAAGCAGGTCAAGTGCGGCTGGTTAAGTCATTTCAGGTCACAGGCTGTGAGGCGACGTCACAGGGACGGGCCCTAACGACGACTGATGGATGTCCGTCACAGGGGCGACGCGTGACGGATGTCTGTCACTAGGGCGACACCTTGGGGTGGGTGGTACGTCAGGTGACGTCACAGAGGCGACGGGCCGTCACGGTGTGAACAGAGTACTATCCACGACAAGACGGTTGGTTCGGGGCATATTGGGTGTCGGGTAGTAGTCTGGGTTGGCCTGTACTTCTGGGAGAGATTAGATAAGGAGTTGAAATTTAATCCTGAAGTCTGAAGGATGTTCAATCCTATTCTTGGAAATCATTGCTGGCCCCCTTGGGGTATTATAGTGACATTTGTAATCTCATTAGAAGTTCTATTCTTCTTTCTAGACAGCCTGAAGATTGGTGTCATTACCATTAGCTGTGTATCAATAGTTTTGAACCAGTATGTGCTAAATGTCCCTACGGTGGTACCTCATTTTTTCACGGGTGTTTTTCTGTACAAAGAGTTAATTGTATAACTGCATAGAAACATATAATGTGTTTCATATCCTTAGTAAGGAAGGACGTGTAGGAACGACTTTTAGAATATGATAACATTATTTGCCTTGAATGATGACAAAGAGCACAACGCCATTCGATTAACATTCTTTTCAATAATTTTCTCCTCATTAGATAAGTGAATGGAGTGACACGTCCAATTAACCCGACTTGTTAAAACGAAACAATACAGATGAATTGATTATGCTGAATTAGGGATTGCCTGGCGTGTCTTCATATTTGCGGCTACATACTGCAACTGACTATAACCACTACTCTATCGCATACAGGAAGTCACTTCCGGAAAACAGGTGTCCCAGCAAATGATCCTTCCCATGAACATCATAGAGAACCACCACATAGCCTCTAGCGGCAGCAGCCTGAACCACAACTAAAACAGACCCCGCTTTGACAAATTCATAGATCGGCCACCAGGTGGTTCCCACTCCCTGGCGCGCAGGATCATGGGATCATTGGACGCACGGGGTAGGGAACACAGGAGGTATTGTGGCACTACAGAACGCCTGGAGGAACCCAACGGGAGGCTGGGTGGGTGCTGCGAACCGGGGGTGGGTGCCGCCAAGGGATCAGAGGGGGATGAGACCCCATCCTCTCTGCTTAAGCTGACATCATGCAGAATTAGAGAAAATAGCCTCCAGGGTGTAGCTATCTGCCTCCTGCCCCCCTGCCGCGCCTCCTTGTGTATTTACATATCTACTTCTCCATTCCTAACATTTAGACACCCCGGTAGGCAACTTATTTGATGACTGACAGCTGGGTGGGTATAGCACAACGTTTCCTTACTTGTTGCTTGTCACTTAAGCGAAGTTGGAATTTCCCATTGCAGCGTGATATCCTCTTAATTATTGCAATAATAAAACAAATCGGTGTCTATTCCACTCATTCATCAGGGATGACTGTTGGAGAAACATCTCAGGGGCGAATTTAAGGAAGGGGGGGATGTGCGCTTTTGTATACTTTCTTGGCCGCGCCAACTGAACGCAGGATATTTTTATTGATGAATGTAACATT
Source organism: Lepidonotus clava (assembly GCA_936440205.1). Classification (NCBI taxonomy): domain Eukaryota; kingdom Metazoa; phylum Annelida; class Polychaeta; order Phyllodocida; family Polynoidae; genus Lepidonotus; species Lepidonotus clava. The sequence continues at coordinate 33,673,675 of OW387137.1, forward strand.
TTGGAAAAATTGGTCCTCCAGGTCCCAACTCCCAACCGCGCATGTCTTAATTATTAGCGAGACCTTTGAAATATGAGAGACAGGAGTACAATATCGTTGCCCAGACCATTGATATCATTATGGTCGGGACTACAGTCTAGGTCTATCGTTTGTGGTTGAAGGTACATGTATATTGCGGGATGACATAAACTAATATCTGACCAAATGAATCACGTCAGTCCAGCACGCAGTATTACAGCTGAACCACGTTGGATACAGTGTCAAAACTGAACAATTGCACTTCCAAGGCCCAGTCATATAGACGAAATCGGAATCATTGTGAGCGATTGCTACCTATTGCCAAAGTCCCTATCAGTCTGTCTACGGGTCGGGCATCTCTGTATGGATGACATAGATCACTGATCAATGTAGAAGGCAGTCTGACTCTTTGCTATAACTTTGACCTTTGGGCCTTTTGTAACTTGAAAGCCATTCCACATTTAGATGCTCTACCCTTGCGAACATGAAGCAATTGGGATTGTTAGTAATGCTACCATGTTGCATATCGCAATGCAAAGGCCTAAATTGCAACGTCTATACATATCATATAGGATTACCGATTTCAGAGGCCTGTTTATTGTTATGGAGTCGGAATTTAAAGACATTCAGAATGTGGTCTGCAAATCCTGTATTTGTATTTGGCATTTGATTTCTTGTTTAAATTCGGAAAGGGAATTGATTCTCTTAACTTTGTAGCCTCCACGCCCCATGGAGTACTCAGAATAATCAGTATTAAAGGGAGAATAGGGAATGGAATACGTCAATACCATTGCATATGGAGATAAAGGTAAGAGTTTCTGTGACGTAGAGTGGGCATACTGAGTGACATACAATGTCCCATTGTCAGGGCCTTACAGGAGGGGGTAGGGCGTCTGGGGGTTAGGGTACGGGAAGATCCCCTGGAGGGGAGACTATAGGACCCTGGATGGCGTGGGACCAGCCTACGAGCACGTGGTCCGATCAGAAGAGTGTGGAGGTCTGTAGTTGGTTTGGGGTGGGGTGGGGATGGGGATCGACCAGTGAGAACTGTGTGTTACTGTCTGCGCCGAGCAGTTCATAGGGTGTGATGTGGCGCCTGCGCGCGCAGCCTTGTCAGCGTCCCACCCAGCGTCTGGGGCTGATCCTACCCAGGAGCAGCTCCAGGGACACTTCCCGGCGTGACGAGCTGCTCAAAGCCCCCGGCATACGGCCTCGGGGCTGATACTCAGCGTGACGAACAGCTCATTGTTCGGCCCCACTCCCACGCTTTGTCTACGAGTTACTCACACAGACTTGTTATAATGAGGGTCCCGAGTCAGCTCAAGCCATGGGGCCCGCCGAATGTTTGGGAATTTTTCATTTGCCCTTTGTCGTTTCTGATGTAGCTTTGTTTTACAGACGGTACATATGACCTCGCTCTCCCCGACGATGTTTTTGTAATACTTTTTGCCTGGATCCTAAATATTGGAAGATATTACAAAGAGACAATTGTTTCCTATGGAACGTTATACCACTACTTTTTGCCATCCCTTTGTAAATGAAGTGCCATTGTAGACTCCTTTTATTGATTTTTTCCTTGCAGTCTTTAAACTGTCTATGTCGTTTATGTTACTAACAGTCTGTTTATGTATAGGGGTAAGGGCTGGGACAGTATTGTTCTTAGACAAGACTATCAGGTGATGATTTAGATTAAAAATGGCACAATAGGCCTTTAGGTATATAGTTGTGTAACGATATGTATAATGGCCTGGGAATGAGAAGCATACAGTATAATATTATCACTTGAACATTTCTCTTCAGAGAGCGACTTTAGAAATGGGAAAACAAATTGACATGCTTTATACAGTTGGATGAATCTATATAGATTTATATTTCCTTGCAGAATAACTTTGCATTTGACAGTGTGGCAGAATAGTTCAGTATGGATTGATGTACCTCATTGTATGACTCAACAGCAATTGCTCTATTCACTGGAGTATGTATGTATCTTGCAAAGCAAGGGCAAGTTATGTAGTCACACAATGAAAGCCCTCAGGTCCTTACAGTCATCCTTAGTGAAGTCCATGAAGAATAGAGGCCCTTGGTGTCACGATACTGCCCTAAACCTAACAAACAGAAACCTTCAATGAACCCTGCATGAAACCATTATGTTGTCATCAGCACTTGCCAAGTTACCCAGGGAATTAACCTGAAATCAGTGACAGTTACACAAACCTCAGTGTCCGTCACACAGGTCTGAGAGGTGTCTGACAGACCACAGGAGGTGTCAGTCAACCTGAGGCCCCTCACACAAAGAGTAATTTGTCAGAGGGCAGGCTGGCCTACACACTCACCTTTTGTGAGGAAGGCAGGAAAACCAACATGACATGTTACCTCAGCGGGTACTCCAGGTGTAATGTAATGCCTCCAGGTGGGATAGGTCTCTCCAGTAGGTGAGGGCATCCCGGGTCACAGTTGTAGGTTGATACACCTTGGGTGTGGGTTTGGGAGGGGTAGGGGAGGGAGGGGGAGGGGGATTGGGGACCTTGTGTGTAACGTTAGGTCACCATTTCTTTCCATGAATTCTGAGTATGATTGATGAAGGGTTTTCAAATGCCTTCAACTAAAATTACAACTAATGATCAAGTAATATGCGGCTAGTTCTCATATTTAGGGTATGCAGTATTTGGGAAATCTATAATTTTGCGTCATACTGTACTACAAATTTCAAACAACCAGTTAACTGGTTAAATTGTAATACTATTATCTAGAGGTGAAGGAAAGTGAGGGAGGAGGGTCAGGGTATGGTCCGGCCAACCCTTTAATTCACCTGTTTCTTTTTCCAAATAACCAATAATGGTCCACTATCACCCATTTGCAATTCCTCATTCTACAAAATTATATATTTCGTATTTTTATGAGAATACAGGAATGTGGTCATTTTCTGCCCCCCTTTAGCCTATTCCTGGTTATAACATTTTTTTTTTTTTTTTTTTTACAAAATTGAGAAAACGGAAAACGGTTTGCAAAATGCAAAGCTACCTATGTCTTCCCTTCTCCATTTTCCCTTTTCCTTATCCTACTCACAAAATCAGGCCCCCTATCTCATTAGTATGACTACTGGCTGAAATTAATTGACTCATTAAGCACCCAGGTGATTAGGGGGCGGGCCTATGATAATTAGGGGGCGTGACTAAATGGTGGGAGGAATCATGTGAAAAGAGAAAATTGAAAAAAAGGAATAGGTCAAAATTTGAAAAAATACAAAAAAAGGAAAAGGGAAAACGAACCAAATGGTATAACACTTAAAAAGCGAAAAAGGAATAGGGTGGTAGATTGGGCAACTTGACTATGACATGATAAGGGAAAACGGCTTAGGGTATGACCATGTAAGGATGAAATAGTGTAATAAGGAACAGGGAGGTAAGAAAAAAAATAAGAAAAAAGGGAAAAGGGAAAAGGGAGAAGGTAAATATGTATACAAAAAAGGGGTGGACACTCTATACCCTCATCGAGGAGCCCAACGTATTTCTCCTTATCTAAAATGAGGAGACTCTCTGAAAGTGTCATAATTAGACTATGGGATACCACACAATACTTACTGTGCCAATCAACATTAATTACAATTATTTTGACAGCAATCAACATTAATTATATTTTGCCTGCAGAGTAAGTATTGTGCAGATATCATATGCTATTCCCGATCTGATGAATATGTTTTTCAGTGGCCCGTCATATTGATAAGTTAGAACTGCAAGTGAACTTATCATATCAACTATTATTATTGGAAATGAATTCGAGTCTTTCCCACAAAATTGATGTCCAGAAAACACTTTTGTTCACAAATCGGATGGGCTTGAAGTGTAATGTGGGTGGTCCCCTGCAAGTGATTTATGCCTATTTGTAGGAGAATCGTCACATTAAACTGATGAATTAATTGCCCAGGAGAAGGCAGGAGTTGAATTAATGGAACAGCCTTAGGCTACTCCTGGCCCATCGACGGGGAGACCAGCACCATTTGAGCTCTTTGACAGTAACACTCCTGCTGATTTGAACCTAATTTTATTTCACGAACCCCCAGCTGATGCCTTCTTTATAGTCTATTTATTCAAATGAACAGCTGCTAAATGACTAAACACAAAATGAAAAGAACCACTTCAATTAGGAGCAAAGACATTATGCTAACAGGATGTTGCTGACCTTATTCATCACCATGCAATTAAGGGAGAAAGAGTGATGTTTAGATTGAAACACCTCTAGAAATATTTTAAGTTGGTTATAGAACACTTTCACAAGCAGATTCAAATCTTAGTCATGACCTTCACTATAATTAAGATAATATAGAGCATTAAAATGACAAGTTACAGAGGTTTGGCATTATTTTGAATGACTAATCGGGCCCATTTTGGAGTCAGCTCTGAGACAGTAATTTGGCAGAACACACATTATGTAGAGGATGCTGAAGTCAGTAGTAACCCAAGCTGGCATTGTTTTACTCTCGGACCGTCACGTTTGTCTCCCTCTAGCGAGATGACGTCACGAAGTGGTCATGTGATAGAGATTTCTCACACAGAGACCCCAGATGAGCATTTGGAACTTTAGAGTTTAGGCCTATCTAAAACAGATGTGTTTTTAACTTAAAGAGCACAGTCAAAAGACCTTACATTAGGAGTCTATAGCATTCGGATTTTGCTGCAAGATAGTCATAAAACATCCAACCTCACTTGTCCTAAACGTTTTATATGCAGGCAACATATAACCTTAGCACTGTTAGCATACTATGTGTTATTTCTGTCACAAATGATTACTTTTGAACACAAAATATTCAAATTTAGTTTGACGGCCTGCTGTTTTTTCTTTATGTAAAAATAGCAAAAAATGACAGTTTCTGACACTTGCATATTACTCTGCACCAACTGTCACTGATCCAACTGGTACCAGGCTGAGGGCCAGATTGAGATTGTTTGAAATTGGAAGCCACAACACTACCACAAAACAGTACCACTTGTGTGAGAGTCTGAACTGACATGCAGTGCTTGTCACAGGGGACCATGTGGTGCCAGCTGAGCACCCCTCCCAACACCCAAGGTGAGAGGCCTGCTGGTGTGTTTACTGTTAGCTCATGTCACAGTGGATGTAACGTGAGCACCAAAGCCTACCTTTTACATGTTGTGATCACCACAAAGAGTATGCTATGCATTCACCATCAAATAGGGATAAGGGATGATGATAAGGTATTCGAATAAATGGTTTGGATCCCTTTAAATCAAATGTCAATGTAAAAGAGGATGTTAGGAAATAATTGGTATGTTTGTTGTCTGAAGTTGAAAAAAATCGAAGGATAACCTGGATGAAGTGGCAGTATGAAGAGTTTTCTTCAGACCCCTGTCAATAGCACCTGCCCACTGCCAAAAGGGTTAGTTCACTTGAACCTTGTCCTAATAACTGTCCTTATTTTCCATCTGATATCGCTACAGACAACCATATTTCAGAGTTCTGTAACAATTCAACCCGCAATTCAAGTAGGGGTCAAGAACCTTCATTCTATACTATAAGTATCTCCAACTTGACAGGTTCCTTGTGAGGCGAGTACTGTACCATGGGAAGTGTCTCAGCAGAGCTTAAGGGTAAAGGGTAGGACTTAAAACCCTGTCAGTAGGTACCTGATACAGGTAATGTTGTAAAAGTAACACTATACAGAGGATCATGTATCAGTGAGATCCTTCAGCAGACAGCCACTAATCCTCCCTCAGCCCCCACCTGTAGCCTAAGGGATTACACTCTTGAGATCAAAGCCCAGCATGGACACCTCAGGGTCAGCTATCGCTTACAAGTCTGTGTCTGTGTAACCTTCTTGCATCACATAGCCAACCTTGATGAACAGTGTGAGAGCCAGGATTCTGTTCCCTCTTCACCTAGTTCTGTTACCTGAAGTGCACTTGTGGTGCAACTACATGTGTATGCTGCATTTTACCATTCCGTTGAAAGGGGGATTAAATTTGACATGTACCTGTCAATTAGCTTTTATATGTCAGTGACATAAGTGAATGGTATAGAAAGGTAAATTGATAGGATGGGAATTACCCCCATTCTTTGGCTTTTTCAGTTCAATAGCCACCTTGCAATACATCTTTGAGTGCCCACAGGCATTTCACCTATTGTTATTAACCTTATCTAAGATGAAGAAAAATAAAAAATATAAATGCAGACAGATCGTTTCTGATTTCAAGAATGTTTGAATAAAGAAACTCTAAGTCAATATACCCTTTTCCGTCATTTTAACAAAGTTCCTGCATTTTATATAATATAATATAATAGGTCACAATGATGAGTATCTTTCCCAGCTTCTACCAACAAGAGATTAGTGTCACTCCAGGCATAGAGTGTGTTACGTCTGGGTCCACATTTAGACAATTGAAGCATGACGTTTTCGGCCTATAGTTTTGAATATTTGTCTTGTTGTCTTTCTCGACAGGTTTTATAAAAGGTACAGCCAGTTATACATGATACTCTGGTTTTTCCCTGTCAAAATGACATGTTTATTTAAGCAGTATGACTCCTGTTACACATTCTAAATAGGTAAAATACAGGAATTTTGATAAAATGGTGGGAAAATGTAAGATGTTATAGACACATAAAACAAGGTGCCTTCCAGTATGTAATTTCCTTTTGAACTTAAATGTATTCACAAAGTTTTTGTTTTGTCCATTCATCTGCTATGGCAATTCGTCACACTCTAATAAGTTCCTTCTGGTGAAGATAAAACTTCATTCATAAACTATATTCTAGTGAGTATACGTGAATGAAGTATAAGTTACTGCCTGTGGTAAGGTTTGACCTGGGAAGGTCAGAAAAGTCACCCACAAGGTCAACAGAACCACCCCTATCCACAAGGTCACTAAAACACCCCTATGTTAGAACAACCTCTTCCCGCAAGGTCACCGTGAAACAGTATGGTGGGACGGCCTCTTGAAATATTGTTTTGAAAGGATAGGACTGTCTTGCAGACTAACGATATCCAAATGTGTCTTGTCTTTATGTATGATCACTTCTATAAAGCCTGTTGTTTGAAGTTGAAATGAATCAGAAACGGATATACAAGGTGTCTAGCAACTGTTCTTTAAGCTCTATAAGGGTGTAAATGTACTACACGCTCTTTTGATTTAAACTATACTATATCATCATTCATTCATTAATTCTATATCATTTCTAGTGTTTCTATATGCATCCTTGTCTGACGTAACAGAGAATTGCTGAAGATCCACCAACTTTTCCCATGATCAGTGCAGACTTTAATAGGCTATGATCCCACAGGTCAGAGGGGTGAGACTTTATAGCATGTAGGCCCCCACCACAAAGCACACCCCGATCGCCGCCATCAACGCTGCAGCTTGTCTGCACCTTCCTGCCGACGACAACTTGCCAATTTAGACGTCCTCAGTTGTCTGGGCAGGAAGCTAGGGAGGAAGTGCAAGAACCTAAAGTGGTCAGCTAAAACAGTGGGGTCTTTCCCAATGTAGAGTTGTGCATTTCATGGTTTGGGGTCCACATGCTTTTGTGATTAGTTGTCCTTTTATGCACGTTAGTATTTTCATGATATATGGTTATCTATTTTGATCAAATTATGTGTTCAATTTCCTTTGATGTTATTGAGTGCCTTAAGTGGCCATTATAACTCAAAGGTGAACTTGGCAGATCATGATTCATTAGCTATATCTAAACGCTACCTCTCCAAGTTTAGACACATGTGTGTAACGCTAGACACCCTTTACTCTTGTGGTGTCAAATTGAATGTGTAAAGTAAAAGTTTAATCTATTCACATTTTTTCTTTTTCCCAGCCGCTTAGTGACTGCTCTGATAGGTGAGTGGCCTGTATTTCCCTCGCCCACAGGCCACCTCGGGTAGGCCATTCATCATAGGCCGTGACAGCGGTTACAGCAACAGATGTTAGACACTGACACCTGAGTGACAGCCACTGACCTCACACTTATTCCTGCCGTCATATTTATTTCCCCACTTCCCCTGCTCCTCATTTAATATTCCCCACTGACGTACAGCTTGTCATTTAAAACCTTCCAGTTTTGGTCCCATCTGATTGCTATTCCAGATTCCAAGGACGTGGCAATGTCGGTGGGTTTTAATGGCAAAAACTACAAGCATAACCAATGTAATAAAGTGTGTTGACACTTTGGAAATGGGTGCATGACCTTTTTGGCATCCAGAGTGAAACCCCAAAGGGCTTCCCATGCCTCCGGACCTACCGTCAATTTGTTCTAATCAAGGGCGCCCAGAAAGGTTCAGTCTTTTTCTTTTAAGGTAGTGTGGCCCTTGGGTGTTGCGGTAGCTGTCAGGAGGCTAGGTCCTATCCACCACTACGTATCTATATGCTGCCTCAAGCATCCTTCAGGTACGTCATCTCATTATCAGTGTAGGCTTTTTGTGTCTGAATGCCTGCCATGCATGTCCTGCAGCCATTGGCATCCCACCACAGCCATACAGTCTCTGCCCTCTTTGAATGGGTTTACATAAGGAAACAGATGCCAAGTCTCTGCTTTTTTACATAAACTTGGGGTTTGCCACCGTCTTTTCTGTCTGCTGGGTTGCTCTAATGAGGAAGTCTGTTTCCTTCAGGGGTTGCCTCTGGAGAGTTCTGTCATTAGTCTAATGATATGTTTCACTATCAAGATGAAAAGAAATACAAAACAATAGACTTTAGAAGGTTCAATACTTAATATCAGAAGCAATCTGCTCAGTAAAGCAGTATCAAATTTTTCTCTGCATCTCCAATAATGAACAAGTATTATCACTAATTTGAGGGAATATCTAAGCTAAAGTTGTAGAACTATACAAAGGCCTACATTCCATATGAAAACCTTGAATAGACCAACTTCCATTAGGATAGTACTAAAAGGTTATCCAACCTGTATAGACCCAAGACCTAGAAACCCATAGCACAGTCTGCCTTTTCGCCAATGGCACTTAGCTTGTGTAACATAATTATAGAAATTGCCATAGTTGTTGGGCCAACTGTGCTCTGGGGGTCATTGTATATTGGCTGTCAGATGTCAGAATAACGATATGCACCGACTTGTACACCTCCAGGGGAAGAGGCACCTGGTACGGCGAGGTAAGGGTTGGATCCTGGGCGCTGCTTTTTATCTTGATGCAAATAACACCTATTTGCCTACAAAGCGGAGTCAAGGTTAAAAGATCATAGAGATATGATGGATAATGAATGCTAAAGGCGAAGTTTGCACATCAACAGAATGTCTGAGTATATTTGTCTTTGTTGTAAGACCGCGTTTTCCCTGTGTTTTCTTTTCAACTGCAGCCAATTGGCAGAATAAGAACGTCTTGCTCAGGAATCATAACAAAACAAGTAACTTGTAGGATAATTGTTATGCTGAGTTGGGGATATTTATGACTTCAGCCTCCAGACTGATCTACGTGTTGCTTGTTCAATTTATGATGGTTTCCACAGCCAGAGTATAATCAAGTTTTAACTATTCAACATTGATTATGAGAACGTCAACACAGTTAATATGTTTTACCCTCAATTCATCTAATCAATATCGACAGTTTTCCTCTGTATGCATCACAACCACCCATTCTTTCAACCATGATTTTGGCGGACATATACCAATTGCTCTTTACATTCATCCAAATTATGCCCACATAATACTTTAAACCTTGATAAAAATGAATATGTAAACTCTGCCACTAGAAGTTGAAAGTCATTCCAAGCTGTTCTTAAAGTTAAAACCCGACCTTGTCCTATCTACGGACATATCTGACAATTTCCTTTGCTTTCTATTGCGCAGTATGCAAGACGTAACATTCTAAGCTGTTCTTATAGTTGAAACCGGCCATCACAATGACTACATATATATGAAATTTTGGGCATTATGCAACCCACGACCTTCCCAACCACCAGCACAGACCCTGGAGAGTTCTCCAGGCGTGTGTTCCCCTGGTAAGGCCCGATCAAGGTCTGCTGGCAGCTGGAGGAGATCGGGGCCCTCAGTGCAACCTTCGTATTCTGATACCGCAACAAAGGCTGACCGGGAAAAACCTAGTCTCAAGGGAAAAATCACACGGGACTGAATACGGCTGGTCATGATGGGGGTAAGGCAGGCGATGGGTCGAGAATCGTCGAACTGGGCAGCGCTTATAGTAGGCAGAGAAAACGTTAAGTTGGGAAAAGGTCCATTTCAACCACAATAATCTTTCTGTGCAATTGGTCAATGTTGCTGTATTTCCATCGGAAAGAAGCATAGGCCTACTTTAATGTATCGCAGTTTTCAGAGTATTTTATGTCAAACTTCTCAATTTAAAAGGATTCCTGGGATAGAAGAAAGTGTAGTATGTGATATAAATTGACAATGGCATGCCTCTACTATGACAGTCATAAATGTTTGAAACCAAGTAGGTCAGTATTTAAGATACCTCCTCTAAAATATATTTCTATTCCATCTTGCAGCAAATCCATTTATTTTATTCCTGATCCAGACACATCCACAGTCAGATATAACTGATGAGAATGGAAATCGAAGCTTTCTCATCCATTAACTTATCCGTCTTTCCCACTGCCCTAAGGGATCGAGACGACAAGGGCCTTTTGGTTCCGGCTGAGTGGAGGCGATGTTCTGGTCATTGACCTTTTTGGCGGATGGCTAAGCAGCCAGCCGATTGTTGCCGCGTGTCCAAATAACAAGAAACAACAGAGGCTGAGGAAAGAAATGGGGATAAATGTCTCAGTGGGCAAACACATTGGGCCTTGGGGCTCACTCAGCAAGGAACGGTTTAGGCACGGTGTTATCGCCCAGACTGGGAGCAATGGGGAAAGGGTGTATAGCATCCCGAGTGTTAACAACTGAAAACCTATTGAGAAAATTCAACGACTACTCTATCAAAGTATCATTTTTTCTCTGTTTGTTTTTTGGTGGGATGACAGCTTTATTAGACAAAATACCTTGCCAAAATATGAACTTTATACGGACAAGGACGTGCTTTGTACTTTTGCTAAAAGTATTAACAGGTGATCAGGTGCTACCAGCATCACATCTAGGCCTATTCATCAGCTGGTCATACAAATGCAGCAGGTGAGATCTGGCACCTTTGGTGGCGCCCTCGCTAGCTTATACCGGAATTGGTAGGATTTATGATTATGTATTATGTCTCATAATTGTTTGGGAATTATATTATCATGGAATATAGCTGAAACCAAATACATAACTTGCATTGCATGATTCTCCTTAACACCAACAAAGTACGTCAGAAATAGAACCTTTTTGTTGGATTACAGTTGACGCCCCATATGATTCGGGAGCCTGGAGGCTTGATATGCAGGCGCCAATCGCAACTAAAAAAGGGCCTGATCTCATTACAGCGCCGTGGGTCATTAGGCGGGGTTTTATGTCCACAATGAAAGTTCTTGTGACATGCTGGATGGATCTGGTGAAACCCTATACCATGGAAAGACACACAAAAATGTATTCAATTATTTAAATCTCCGAGTGGTCTCCGTTTGTGTCGTTCATCAAAAATGATGAAATTATGTATACATTTCTCTGTGATGCCTTGAGAAATGCATTGGTGAGTCTATGGAGTTTTCTGTGGCATCTTTAAGGATGTGTACAGAGGCTGGAGCATACGTGTGCGTGGGGTAGACCTCTGCCAATAGAGAACATGTGCTAGGGCCATGGGAAAAACAAATTCGTGCCAGCCTCACGCCTCTAGGTCACAACCTGGGTTGTGTGGCATACAAATCGACGACACTAATCGTGAATTATCTCCGTTGATTTTCAATTAGGCCATGTGGAGATTAAGGCAAATACCAGTTAAAAAGAATTGGTTTGATATGCATGTGTGAAAGATTTATAGATTGAATGAGATTGATAAGTTTTGGCAATCAATTTCTTTGTATATTTATATTTGGCTTTTTAGTTAACCACTGCAGTTCTCCTTAACAGTTCGGAGCAATATCAAAGATAAGGCTCAGATGCTTACAGTCTAGGCCTATAGCAGTGCAACCCAACTTTTGGGCAATGAAAAAAGCATTGATCTCGCAATAAATGTTTTCTTTTTCCTAACACATCTGGTAAGTGCACATTTTTCTCCAAGCCACTTGGCGTGTCCCAGGTTAAGGGGACTTGAAGCCGGCATTTTCGTAAGGTTCACTAAACGTTTACTTTTTATTGTTCTGCCCACCAAGTGCTTTCTCCCTTGGTAGCTGGTCCTCAAAAAGTGTGAAACTTTTCTAAGTGGAATTACAGACTTATCAGTCTGAAAAGAAAATATGCATGAACGGTTGCAAATTGCTGTTGATTTTAACAACATGCTGAGGTTAAGAGATCTTTTACGAATAAGTTCAAAAACAGCTGTGCTGGAGGTGATAACTGGAACCAGGTGCAGCTCACCCATGGCTGTGAAATGCCAAATCACAAACGAATAACATGTGCAATAAAGAAGTAGTACTTCCTCGTGTACTTCCTCAGTGACAAATTTGGGAATTGCTTTAATTTCTTTTTTTACCAGTACGTTACTTTCTCAGTCCCAGTGATTCCATGCAAAGCCTTTTTACAGTTGTCTTGGGTTTTAAGTTAGACATTGTGAAGTTCTTATAAGGATTCTTATTTGTGAAATACCATTTTAGTGACCATTTCTGTCTAAGAAAGGAGATATCAAACAAGAAAACTGTCAAGAAGAATTCAAAGCAAGAAGAAAATGAATATCATTGATAAGGTCGTCATTTCTGAGTTAACGATACCTCAGTGTTATGGGCCTTTCTGACAACATCTTCTATTTTTCTGCTTCTCTATATATCTTCTCCTTTTGTATTCTCATAATAATGTCGTTTTCAAATGTAACAATAAACATGCAAGACCAACCGATACAACATTTTAACATCACCTCAATCAAGTCTCAGTAGACACCACTGTTATCATATTGACGAAATGTGACAGGTTATTCAACGTAAGGTTGTTTAACTTTAACCAATCTCTGGAAATAACACACTGCCCATTAGACAGGAAGGCGAAGTAGTACTACGAGTGTAGAAAATGACAGGTATTTGTGAAGTATAATCGGTATTTTTATGGCGCCTATCTCAGACCCTTAACTGATCCACTTACTCTGAAATTACCAAGGATTATATTGAAAACCATACAGGTGGAGCTTGTTTCACGTTTTTGTGATGCGTAAAATTGCTCCTTTGTCACACGTGTGTGTAGTGATTGTAGGACTTAAAGACCTGAAAAGTGAGGAAATGCTCACTTTGGAAGATCCGCAGAAGGCTATTTCCTCCTATATTTATCCACCCATATCTCTTAGACCTCCTTTTCCTGAAATCGCCAAAATGTGTGCCAATTGCAGACACGTTGACAGGACAAGAGCTTAATCGGAGGCATAACAGGTTTTGGCACTTACTTTTATATCCATGAGAATAGCTCACTTTGGAAGATCCGCAGAAGGCTATTTCCTCCTATATTTATCCACCCATATCTCTTAGACCTCCTTTTCCTGAAATCGCCAAAATGTGTGCCAATTGCAAACACGTTGACGGGACAAGAGCTTAATCGGAGGCATAACAGGTTTTGGCACTTACTTTTATATCCATGAGAATACTTAAGTGATGCCCTATGCTAATATAGTCTGACCCTTAGGGACACTTGGGCATTTCTAAGAAGTTCAAAGCATTCATAGCTCTAAGCACCTGAGTTGGTGGGAATAAACTTGTAAAGTGGATACCTTGGTTGCTGTTGGCCTGGCCCTTAATTTTGCCTGCTCCTTCAAAAGCTTTGAGGCAAGGGACTGGCGGCTAGGGACAACTATTTACACAAGACACCTCGTGTGTGAATATCCTCCTTTCGATAGGAATCTACCTCCTAGGATAAACCCTTATCCTACTTGTGTCAGCTGTGCATAAACTGTATCAAAGTAAAACAAACAGCAGAAAACTATTCCCTTCCCCTCAGCCCAACCCAATGGGCCTCCTCCTTTGCGCCTGTGTTTTAGTACACACCCTTAGCAGTTGGTACTTCAATCCACATAGACGTTACCTTTCAGCATTTGCGCTGGCATGCATGGGGTTTGTTGAAAGATCCCATCTTTCTGTTATCACCACCTCATACACATAAAATCCATACGCATCTGTTCCGTGCGTTCCCTCCCAGATCAGAGGGGATCAGCATTCACGCGGTGGGGCGGGGTGCGCGCGCCTCCCATCTCCTGGTTTATCTAAACCTTCTTGATTCCACGAAGGGGGCAGGGCATGGCCGTGCATGCGTTGACGTGACAACCTTTAGCTGCCGGCTCTATTTATATGTGCGTTATTTAGACCCTGGGGCTATGACCCCAAGCGGGTGGCAGCTGCCATTGGAGCCAAACCCCTGCCAAAGATCCAACCCTCCAATCCGCCTATAAATACCAGCAATAGTAGCGTGTGGACGGGCATGGCGGCCCCAACCTGTTAGTCTGATATCAAATGGCCGTGGCCCTCACTGACCGCTAGGCTGATGGGTTAAGATTGATCTTGACCCCTCTGACTTTTTCCTGGACGGATTTCTAGGATATTTCTCGCCCGGTCACCCAAGCCTGGCATAAGATGCTGGCGACACAAATAGCCTGGTCCATCTCCTATATAGGGCGGTTCCACAGCACCATAAGGTTTGCACCAGTGGTCGTATATTGAGTCATAATATTTTACGTTTAGTGTCTCACTTATGGATATTCATGGCATTACCAATTGATTATCAACTTTATGTTCAATTAAACACCGTTGTTATTGTGGGGGGGGGGGGGGGGGGATTACGTAGCATTATCATATTTTCTTGTTCTTCGCCAGCATGATTTTATATCATGTTTATGTTGAGGGGTAAGAAACGTTTGTTTATTATGAAAGAATAGTGTTGAACCAGATGTACCAAGTGTTTGTTACAAGAAAGCAGTACCGAAATTTCATTATTGAAACCATAGCAATGATATTTTAAAATGGAACAATTATTCTGAAAAATACATCAAACATGCACTTGTTTGTTTGAAGATTTCATATTTGCATTGAAGGTGTTTTTAGTGTGGATGTTTTCGTCTGGATTAGTTTTTCAATGAAAGATGACCGACCATCCTGCTAGTAGAATTCAGGCACTTTGAACAGTCTAAAAATTAATTGATTATTTCACCAATATCATCAGTTTTTCATTCTGTACTCAGGCGAATGAAACCTTACCCGTCTCCTGATGGCAGTGTCGATCTGGTTGGGTACAAATGGGACAACCTAATATTCAGTATTATAGTGGAAGGAGGACAATAAAGGTATGGGTGTAATCCTAAAAGGCCATTTTCTTAATCAAATGCATTTTAGGCTTAACTGTTTCCATAGGCCCCACTGCTGATGGCGGGGGGAATATAATAGTGATTTACTTAAGTTGCGAAATTGACGATAGTCTTTTATCTATTGCCTTTATAGTAAGGTATTATTGTAAATTTGTGTCATTTTTGTGTTTTAAAAACATATATATACATGCACTGACCCTTTTGCCATCAGATAGAAGTTCCAATTGGAAACAGTATTTGTTCAACTCAGAGGTAACATCAGAGAACAAGGGATAATAAAAATGATGGAGAAATAAAATTATATCTGTTCACTAAAAGACACAAGTTCAATCGAAATAAAAACTCATTATGGGCAACATAAGACATTGCAAGTGTCTAGTTTTTACAGCAAACTTAAGTACAGTACATGCTAGTGAAATAATTATGAGGAAAATGTAGGAAGGAGGAGGAACACAATCATTTAAAGGTGGGCAGAAATATCCAAGGGACACATTTTATACCAAAGCACAGTTAGAGATCTGCTACTTACGCTGGTCTGCGGATGATCTGGTTGGCACTGTAGTGGTGGAACAGGTTTCTCCGGATGTCCTGGTAAGGGTTGTACAACTTGTTTTTCCTCCACCGCCCGTACATGGCTGGGATGATCTTAGCCGTTTCTGCAAAACACAAGTTTGAAAGCATCTTTAGTCATATTCAACCAATTCTTAAATAAAAGTATTTGATTATCCTTCTGCACTGTGTTCCTGCAATCCAGGAGCTCCCTGGTCACTTAAGACATAGTAAGTAGAAGACATTGAAACATACACTCTTGAATAGACATTGATATAATGTTTATGATTACATAACAATAACGTGGTTATTCAAGTTTCAGTTTGGTCATTTTCCCCCAATAGGTTTACTTGATACAAATAGCTGCTGCTAGAGGCTCCTAGAGTTTCTCCAACAAGATATGGTATTTGTGTAAGAAAGTTGAGCCATTGCAACTTTACATTGCTCGATATTGCAATTCATTGCATAACCATAATCAAGGCTTATAGAAACATAATCCCAAAATGTCAATGAAGAAACCAAGAGGTTTGACAGGTTGAATCAAGGGGATCAAGCATTGTTGACAGAACTAGTGGTTCTAATATCCTATACAAACTTGTAGCTCTGACCAAGTAGACCAAACTTTAGAAATATGAGCCCACCAGCTGTGGCACAGTCCCAGTGGGCAGAGCTAGGACCTGAGAAAGCTGTTCTCTGATTTCTAAGACAGGTGGGCACCCTTTAGGACAAATAAAAACACCAGTCTGCCTCCTAATGTTTTTGTATTGCTCAGAAAACAAGGACTGGAATAAGTTCGAATTAATTGTTCAGAGCAGACAGGCCATGCCCCCGTCTAGTATCTCACGGTGTGGTCCACGCCTTCAATGTCTTGTATGTCAGACCTTGGTCACGAAATGGGGAAGGAAATGGACATGTGGGAACATTCACAGAAAAAGAAGACAATAGCCACCCCACCCACCCCCCCCCCCCACCCCCCCCCCCCCAAACCCCGCCCCCACCCCAACCAAAACTACCGAACCCAAGAAGGGTGACGGATAGGGTGGCAGTGCCACTGGGGGCGCCTAGAATGTGAAGGAGTTGGGTCAGGGGGTGGCAGAGTTAGGTATCTGGCCAATGGTCACCCCTTGGAGCCTGATCGCCTCTGGTGCTTTATAGAAGTGTGGGAGAACGCCAGAAGGCATCTGCTGAGCCCCCTCAATATATTGTGGCGTCTGGGCGCAATGTATTTATGTTGTAACTCTAGCACATCTGGGTCAGGAGTCACAACACTGGATCCATTCTGTGGATATTTCTAGGGAGCCGGCCGTGACTGCCCCGCCCCTGTCATGACGCCTGCTGCCCCTGACGTGATGCCCGCTGCCCCCCTGCCCCTGACGTGATCGACCACTGGGATGTATATCAGCATCTGTGTATACAGCCACGTCTTAGCGCACAGCGGGGCCCATTTACCTACGGCTACTTTCACATACCGTACTTCACATGGCTTTCTCAGCGGATGCATTTTCAGTACATGTAGCTGCATTCTCAGAGAATGCATTATCCAAGTGTTTGCAGCATGCAGGGATGAAATAGGGTACAAATTGCAAGTTGATATTCATTCTATGATTTACTAACTGTAATACTGAGTAGGCAACTTTTTGAATAGGTTTCGTTCATGGGTCAATAAAATATAAGGTGGATTAAACATTGTGTGTAATGGTAATTGGGAGTGCTGCACGGGATGAGGAGTAAGCAATATAGTCTTTCAGACCCACACGTCAGAAAAGACTCGGTGTTCAATATCTTAATATCTAATCAAAAGCAAAAAAGATCCACAAGTTTCACTTCATCAATTCGGACCTAACAAATCTGAAATAATGTCCTATTCCACTTCTATATTTCGATTTTCGAATTTGATATGTACACTATGATCAAACACTAATATTGACTATTGATACGCTGATAATATTTCATCGCCTATTTATCACTCTAATTCCGACATATCAACCATATTTGATTTATAATTGATTTATAGCATATTTGGATATGCAAGGAATGTTTCTCTTGGCTCCCTCGACGATTACCTATCGCCGTATCATAGGCTTAAACAGGTGTCCAACAATCATAATCTCCTCCTCCACCTATCAACGGAGTTATCTGGACGTTAATCCTGTATGGCCGACTCTGCTATCTGCTGGGCTAGGTCGGATTTGTAATTGAGAAAGGGGATTAGATGAGCTAGTGACCTATCACAGATGTAAAGGCAGAGGTGAGAGCAGCTGGATCTGCAGCTGGCACCTCACGAAGCAGACGACAATTGACATTTGGCGGGAAATTGTGTACGTTGCGATTACTGAAACCTTATCGGTCATGGCTCCTACTTAGCTGTCAAGTGCGACGGGAGATATCGGCAGAAATGCCATAAATTATGGATGAAAATACAATATATGATTATTTTGAATTATTTTGATATCATGATTAATGTTCTCTTAGGAAATACACTTCTTAATAACATAATCATATGATTGATCTTTTCGGATAATTATTCCCAGAACAATTTCAATAGGGTCCGCCTATACACTGATATACGTTAAGTTTTTTCAAATTATAAGGATAGGCACAATTAGCTGTCTTATATATGTTAAGTGCACATTAATTCTTTGTGCGATAACCATTTTACAACAAACCATGCATTAAGTGTACTACGTGGAAATTTCCTGTGGCATTTTCATGTAAGTTTCGTTTTTCTCTTTTATTTAGCCACAGGCAATTGCCTTGAAAAATACACACATTTAAAAAAATCATATATGTATTTCCTTTAAAGTTCACATGCGAAAAAAATAGCCAAGAGTCAGTGTGACTCAGTGCGCTCATACCGATTGTTACGGTCTTTCAAGGAAAGGATCACAGGCCCACATGAAAATGTTGTATCACAATTGCCACCAGACCTGCAGGCTGATCCTCCTTCAGGCTAATCTTTCAGTCAAATATTTGAGATGAAATATTTAGTCACATGTCCCCCTGGGATAGCGCCCTATCAGGGCAGCAGTTCCCACCTGAAGACTGTTTCGTGTAAGTAAACACAAGCAACGAAATCTGCGCTTAGCCTCTCCTCTAGAGGCCAAGTTTGCACATTTCTGAATAATCCCTTAAAAGTGGGATCAAATAAGCATAGTGCATGGACACATTAAGTTCATACTTACTATTTGTAAAGTATGACTATGCAGGGCTATCTACTCATCATCGGTAAATATGTTAATCACCCAAAAATGATATTCTTATTATTTTCAAGTATATGTCCATGTTATTTTCATTTGTTTTGGCGACATCAAATGGCCTGCGTTTCCTAAAAAGATTTGGTCTTGGTACTGTCGCGAAGGCTGAGTGATAAACCCTAATGTCTACAAAAAACATGAAGCTCGTATTACGGATTTGCCATTTCCCAAACTGCTGCATGCTCTAGATCTATAAACACACGTTTCATGGTCCATTACAAGGAGGATAATCTCTAAAGATTATAGGTCACTAATTCAATTTTCAGATAACGTGGGTTTAGATTAAGTAATTATGGGATAATCGACGATCATGAACACTATAATCCCTTAAGTTGCTACGATCCTTTTCCTACAAAGGTTATTCAGCTTGGAATTACGATTAAAGTACACAAACTACCCATTGATTTACTACGGCATTGGTCATTAGGCAAGTTAGAAATTGTAACTATAATAGTATACAAAAAAAACTAGAAAGTTCTAGGTAGAGTGTCAGAGCCCTGGAATTTTCTAGAATGTATTACTATGTATCTAATAATGTACATGGCCTTGGAAAGACTCTATTACTTTAATAAAATACATTCGGTTTATCAGCTATTTTTGGAACATGAGAATTGTATTAAGAGATTACTGGACAAATTACATGTACTATGTTTATTTGACTTCACAGAGCAACACTAAATTCGAATCCCTACTGTAGTATCCACCTCCAAAGCTTGTGTCCAGATATAAAGGAAACACTGGTGCCTCCACTATCTCACAACTTGTCAGCTTGTCGTGTATGGCGTGAGTGTGTCTTAATCTGTCGACTTATCAGTGCTGGTTCCAGGGCCGTCAGTGGTCAGCAGCCTACAGGCATGTCTGGTCGGACATCAAAGGGAACCTGTATAAGTTAACTGACCACACTGACCACAGGCTGAAGCAGGAGTCAACAGGTGCAAGTCAAGACCTCAGTGCAATGCTTGGGGGAAGTTTAAGAGGTGTCTGTTTACAAAGACTGTGTATGTAGGGCTTCCACAGTAATAAGATAGCAATTAGCCCCTAGATCCAAAGAGTATAAAACATACCACAAATACCTGAAAATATTTCAAGTCTCTAACTCAAATTGAGGATCTGTGATACCTCCTTGCATGCTTTTGTACTGTTAAGCATGAAATGTAATTGCTTGTAAACTTTCTCGACATAATATCGTACGGATTTGCAGTAGAAACTATTAATGATATATGATTCATTTCGATGAGAAAAACAGATTGGATATTGATAAGGACCTGTTCTGTTGTTGGAAGCCTTTATTACAATAAAAGATCAATTTGCCTCTAAACTAAATATTCTTTTGTCATACTAATATTCTTTTGTTAACACCGCCCAGCTTCTCTAGCAACTACATTGTTTTGTTGAATGTACTTCATCTGTTTCTTTAGTTTTCCCCAAGTGCACTTCAGGGGGTGGCTGGCGACATGCTTCTGGTATGTTGGGTTTCGCGGCATGCTACAAAAGCGCCTCTTTTTGCCGACTTTGCATGTCTTTTTTCACAACTTATTGTGTGGCCCGTCTTTGTCCATTGTCGGGTCTGTATATAGGGTTACTGTTTTCCCAGACCTCTAGAACTAGCACTAGGGCATGAGAACTCAGCCCATCCAGCTTAGCCAATCAGAGCCGTGCTCTCTGGGACGGCTGAAGTCTCGCACTAAAAACGAGAAATGGCGAGAGCAGACCAAGGTCAATGAGGTTAACCCTCCCCTGCGGCTCTTCAAAAATGGGTTGAGCCAAAATTCAATTACAAGCAAACAGGGGGGCTTTGATCAGTTTTCCCCTCCCTCTGCTTGTATACATCTGCATCATTAGCACTGTATTTTTCTCTTATGCAATGGGAGTTTATTACAAGGCGCTCGGCGGGAGGTGGGGCTCAGGATGTAACAGTTTGTAGTTGATGTATCCAACCTGACAGGACAGATTGTCTGAGGGGCGGTACATCCCCCGAGTCACGAATAAAGTAGCTCCTTATTATAACTTTTTTTTATAACCGTCCTTTCCTCCCAACGTGGGTAAAACCTAAATCAATAAGCAAGCACCTTTTCCTGTTCTTCAGAGATATGGGCGTGTCACAAGACGTAACTCCCTAATGCATTATTGATGGTTGGTATCAAAGCCTAATTTTACAATGATGTGTATGATATCTACTGATGCATTTTTTCCTTTGTTGTTGGAACATGAGGCTCTGCTACGTCGTCTATAGTTTTTATGCACTGAATAGCCTAGTAATTCCATTTATTGTGAACAAAACCAATTATCCCTGATTTAGAATTAATTGCTGTTGTATTATATCGTAAAACTTAATTTTACTACAAGATGTATTGGTGATGGATGGCTCTTATAAAACATTTCATCAAAGCGTCAGACTGCCCCAGTGCACCTATCTTACAGCGATGCACTGAATGGTAATTTAATTGACTGTGCAAACGCACCTGCACTGAAATTCCCCATTTTCCCATCACCACCCCTAGACTACTCCTGCACATGACACCCACTATATGCACGCACACACCCACGCCTGGCTCAGCCTACACAGCCGAGTACACGTGAGTGAGAAGGAAAAACAATCATTACTGACCCTGGATGTTGTACTGTATAGATCACGCCCACCTTATAAAATAACACCACCTGTCCTCCAATATAGCACGTCTCACTAATAAACAGTTCATACTGGGAGTTGGGAACTGGAGACTTTGATACAAAAAGTTTTAAAAACCTGGATTTTGAAGACACATTATGCTTTGTATTGGTACAATGTATCATCTAAAAAGGTTACAATGTATACGTTAAAAAGATGGCATTTCGTGACATCTTATGTATACACTACTGTTATGAGCCTGGAATCTTATTGCATCAAGAGATCTATCTGTCTGCTCATGACAAAGCAGATCCTTTATATTGACTTCTAAAGTCTAGGGCCTTGGCAAAAGAAACGCCATTTCTGTGATCTTGTTTCTTTTTAGTTTTTTTCCTTATTTTACAAGGAAATAAAGCAATATCTTAAGGAAAGACTAAACGTGCGCGAGCACTTATAGCCTGAGGGATGTAGTAAGGCAAACCGCTTTCAATGCAAAGACAAAAAGCCTTCGTTGAAAAGACACTTCGCAAACGTCGGCCCCCCAGGGGCTAAAAGCCGGAATGTCCATTTAGTTATCAAAGATGTCCCACAACAAACCCCAAAGACTGAGGCTTTCAAACTAGACTTAGAGTGATGACAGTAAGGATTTAGACCCTACAGACAGCATGAGGGTTCGGAACAAAGACCAAGGGGTTAGTAAGGCCACTGTTGAGGCCTTCTGTTGACGTTTTCCTTAACTAGAAGAACATGCACAGAGGCATATTTGTATACAACATGAAGAAGTTGGTTCGCAGACTGACCTGCCAAGCCAGTCTTGTTTTTGTTAAAGGGAGGTGTGAGGTCTTGGAGTTGACATCCGTTTTAACACGTGGTACATAAAACAACAGATTTAAGGCTTCCATATCTATAGAATTGATGACAAGTTCATGTTAAATTTGCAGACAGTTTAGATACAGATTGACACGTGTATATGCGCCCTTTCAGTAGTGCACCTTTGATCATCGTGAATATTTCAATAGTCAATGAACAGAAAAGATACACTTCTTAAATCCTATAGATCATTCCTTAAATGGACCGTTAAGGATTCTTCTCAAATGGAATGCCTTAGACTGCTTTAATTTAGAATCATATTTAGATCTTTGACTATAGCAATGGCTGCATGAAATAGATGCAATAAGAAAACAGTTCCTTACAGCGTTTCTTTTTCATTTTATAATACTTCCAGGTAGATATAAAACACCATAGGAGGACACTGCGGGAAGTTTAATCACTCTAGCAGATGTTTTCCTATTTACCCTACCCTAGATGGCCCAGAAGGTATAGGTGGCGTGGCAGGCGCTTGACCCCTGGTCAGGGAGCGGTCAGCTGATCGGGGTGACAAATGGGCCTGGTGGGTCACTAATTAACTTATCAGGCTACGCAGTCAGAGCACGACACGCTCAGGGGGTGAAGCAAATGCTAACTTGGGCCTTCACGATTCCACAGAAAGATCTGCACTTTGGGGAATCGTGGTCTAACCACATCGTCGTCCAGGGGCGGGTCCAGGGGGTTCCTTACCATTACCCCCTTTAGTTTTGGACTTTTGAAAACATGGTTCCGCCCCTGCATACATTGCCTTCCAAGTGGTACATGCATGGATGCCATCACATATTCTGAAATTGTCTTGACTTCTAACCACCAGATCATAAGGAAAAATGAAAGACGCATTAAGGTCAAAAGAATTTCCAATTGCTACAACTGACCCTAAGGTAAAATTCTCTGAGGGATTTTCCAAACTCAGACAAGAGTTGTTGAATCTATTTTAACGCAGATCTATGACTGTATTAATAGTCTCCAATCGAGAATAAATAGATTAACAAACATGATGCTTTATGGAGATATAGGGCCTATGCATTATCGTACCAAAAGACTGAAATACCATTCATTGCTTCAGACTAATGCATCCGATGAATGCATCGAAAAATGCCCAACACCATCTAGGGTTATCAGAACATTTCAACAAGACATCTGTCCGGCAAATCCCAAGACTTTTTACGGGACAGGTATACGCATCCCAATGACCTCCAAGGTGACCCCATCCACTACCACATTACTCCAGACCGACTGCTCACCGTTGAAGGATACCCCATGTGCATTGCGCATTTGTGAAGGATACATTGCGTATCTGTGTCCAACTTGTCTATGCTAATCACGCAAAGGGTATCTGCGTCTGCCCCAACCATGTGACCCCTCTCCGCGAAGTAGGTGTCTGAGACCGGTGCTGCCCCCTACAGCCAGGTTTTGGGGGGTTTATGGTGTTGGTGGTGGGGTTGGGGTGATGTCCATCCATCACCTGACCAACTGACCACTCCATTACCCCCGCCGGTCAGCTGGTGGTGTGCAGCGAGCTGGTTGACCAGTGGTCACCTGAGGGGTAGACTTGTTACCAGCTTTACATCTTGTTAGGTCCCTCAGCCTGCCACTTGTGGCTTTCTTTTCCAATTTTAGATTAGTTCGGAGGATTGAAATGAGATTGCAGACTGTTAATCGCTATCAGGGAGGTAGTCACCCACTGTCTTTCTGGGTTGCAACAGTTCCTTACTCAAGTTATTGGGCACTCTATAGATGCAATGTACACAAATGAAACAGTATACCACTCAATAAAATGTATCGTTGTTGATAACAAAAGAGTGGTGGATTTAGAGAGGGCGTGGGTACCCCCCATCCCCGGGCTCCCCTCCCTCCTTATTTTGACCAATTTTTTTTTTCTTAAAGTAAAATTCTGGAAACATGGCAGCGCGTCCCCCTTTCTATTAACACGACCCCACCTTTATCTGAAAGCTGGATCCGCCACTGTAACCATTCAAAAATATGTATATAAACTAAATACAATACAACCCTTGACATTTGCGGTGATACATTGCAAAATGAAAATCTGTATGCCCCGAGGTGTTCCCACTACATCTAGACACAAGACCCTTTCCAGTCTAGGCATACATGATTTCCCATTTCTCGAGATGAGTGGAGGGTGGAGGGGCATTCGACCCTTGACCTTAGCAGTTGACCCCTGCCCCTGGGCAGCTGGTCAGGACTGTGGGGCCGTCCATCTCAGACCGGAGACTCTGTGAGGTCTCACTCCACCCTGGAGGCTGTTAGCTCACCCTGGAGACACAACAACTGCCTCCACGGCGAGACTCGATGGCAGACATGGCAGCCTGCCACCTGACTTGAGGCATCTCACCTGTGATTAGGTACTTTTTTGGTCTTATACTCCAATCAAAGTGGAAAGATTTGTAAGAGTTGCCAACGCCCGAAGGAGTAATGTGCTTCAAACAAGTAGCACATTGTGTAATATTGTGCCGTAAAAAGTCACCAGTAAGATTGATAACTGTAAAAACAAATTATTCTAACCCTAAGACCCTGGGGGAATTGGCACGTGTCCTATGGCAATTGTTTTTACCTACCTGCCCAAGGGGAACTGTTTTATTTTTAAAACTTCTAAGGCTACACTGGGAAGAATATAGCAGTGTTGGGTGGGATGGATTGGGGTATATGCAGTACGTGCCAGAAAGTTTAAAATCCCCATCCCCATCGCTACAGGATATTTGGGGTGGAGGCGGGTATGGCTATTAAGGTGAAAAGGAATCTGGAAAGCTTTCAAAATGAGAAAGGAACCAGGCTTGTCCGTCTGGGTCTTGTACCTGCCCATGGCACTCTGCACCCCCTCACCTGTCTGGCCCGCACCCCTTACCTGCCGCAGGTGTCACATTACAAACACAAACAAAGCCAAAACAAAACCCGCCGGATAACGGCCACTTCAGGGCCCCTAGCACTAAGTGCTGGAACCACTAAAGTGTCAGAAGCACTAAGTGTTAAAACCACTAAGTGTTAAAACCCCTGGCTTCACTTAAATGCTTAAAGAATTTCGCCACATTCAACAACAATAACACGCCCCTATGTTTACAGGGTGGATGGCCCTGCCCCAGAAAAGGTACATCTATTTCCGGAAATTGCTTATATTGGCCTTATAGATGCCTTTATTCGGCCCGACCGTCTTTTGATAATACAATTTATTTTACTCAACATAACAACTTTATTGCAATTTGTGAACGATCCGTGACCAAATGTCTTAAGAAATGGTCACCAGACAGGCATTTACTGAAAGAGGCATATAAGGTGAATCCTATAAAAGCAGTTAGATTGAGCCCAGATGTTTATAGAAATAACCATTTCAGAGGTCTAAATGTGAAAGTAACTACCCCTCCCTCACATAAAAGTTTACTGCTTATATCACTTACATTAAACCCTAGGAAATACAAAACAAAAACAGGGGAGTATCTTTGTCTTCAAACAACTCCACTATCAAGTATCTTTGTGTGGGTGACTTTGTGACAGAGTCAGGAATAACATCTTGTGGGAGTTTATTTTACTTGTGGCGAATAGACATGACGTCCCCAGCAGCGCTGAAAGCTCCGAGTGAACCTGGGTCTTCATTCCACTCCGGGTGCAATCGTCAAGTGGCTTTTTTTAGAAACCAGAAGTTAGACTTCTTTGCTTCCCACAGTGGTGTAAGAGGATCCTTCTCCTTAAATAGGAAGACACTGAGAACATGTTGAACTTTCTTAGATTATAGCACTGTTTTAGCTAATTTTCAGTGTGATTTCAGCACTTTCAGTACTTTTTCAGTGAGAGTAAAGATAGCTCTTTAGTGATCTTCCAAGGTTTTAGTTAATTCGCTATTGTAATGCGCTCATCAACTATTTGATACTCTGGATCTTTAAAATAATAGTATATCCATCAGGTCATGCACTATTCATATTTGATCTGTCATTTGGCATTTAGCAATTCCTTACAAATAAAGGATGCCAACTGTTTAGGTCCCTAGAAAAAAAGATTTAGATATAGAAAAAACTAAAATCAAAAAGAAATAATAACAATGTGATTAAATAAATCGCGTTTCATTGATTACTAAGATCTTAAGGCGGATCCAAAGAACACCAACTGATTGCACATGCAAATCCATAAATATCAAGTGTATCCAAGGTCATGGAGTATCAAATATGTCTGCCTCTTCAAAACACGCCACAATTCAACATCTCCTCCAATATCACGGTGTCTGTTACAACACAAAGACTACATTTTTCAGACATCAGGCTGTATTTATAAAGCTGACTGGGTGCGTTTATAAACCGAATCCCCAGGCCATGACCAGGTGAACCCCCCTAGGTGCACCAGGGGAGGGCATAGAGGGGTTGGATCTGGTCGGATCCACGGGGATGTTTGCAAGAGGCCAGGCGGCGGGTTACATCTATTATTACCCAGGTGTACATAAGGCTCAGCAGGCCGACCGGCAACAGGTTAGGCCATGCTGAGTAGGTGGCAATAAAAACCACATTTCTCCAGGGGGTGGCCTCCCCACCCGCTACCCATAAACCCTCCAGTCCACCCCCGTGTACCAATAGTCGGGGATGGGGGGCTCCAGCCACCTACAGGTGTGAAAAACACACACCTGCCCAGCGAGAGGGCCACACGACTTCCACTCACCTGTCAAAGGAGTTTTACTACCACCCCACCCTAACTTCTAAGGGCCTTAGTGACGCTACAAAAACCTACCTATAATTGGCCACTTATATACTGCCTCTTCTTTGTGAAGAAACAGGAAGTTGTTTCCGATTATTATGAGTGAAATAAGACCATGCAGCGAAATGCCCTTATCTACACTAGTCTCAAGGTTTGCTGTAACCCTTTACCACAGTTTGACATATAAATATCACCTTCTTAGGCCTGCAAATAAGTCTTTTCAATTTTCAAATATGCATGATATATCTAACCATTCATTTACTTTTCTACCCCAGAAACACCATTGAATAATTGATATTTTATAAATAACACATACAACCTTTTCCAAAGCAGTCAATGGATTTCTTTTTCAATAAGTGGAAAGCCTTTTCATTCAGTAACAACTTTTGTCCACAAAAAGAAGATAGATTGCACTAGACCACACACAACTTCCAGAGACAGTTTGGAACTTGCACTGAGACTAGATAGTTCTCCCTGTGGTATAGGCTGAGGCCAGATCTATCTTCACCTGGCCAGCCTCCCCTCCCTGGGGACAAGATGGGAAACATGAAAGGTATGTGGGACACACAACCTGCCAGGATCACCTACCAGGGTTCGCCCACGCCAACCCCCTTCCCCCGGAACAAACCTACCCTTCCCTACCCCACAATACATAACCACATGTCAGACCTTGCCCTCAACCACAATACATAACCATCTGTCAGGTACCCCAGAGTAGTCTATGATCATGAGCTCATGATAAGGTCTGGTTGCAAGGAAGAGTCATAGCGCCAGATCGAGGTATAGACTTACATATAACTATAGTTTCTTAGGTTGCGTTTATACCCATGGAGAGGGCGGGCAGTTGAACGTGGACAGTTATTGGTAGCAGTTCATAAACTGTACATTTATAACTTTGCTATAGATTTAGTGCTTATCCTTTATAGCAACGCCCATTTTTTCTGCTACCAACTATTGGTGAACCAGTAAAAAGGCTCCTTGTTTGTGATATTGGTAATCATATTTCTTTTGCTGCACTGTCATTGGATTGATTTCTCACTCAAATACGATTCTTACTTGAATATCTACTAAAGTAGAGGTCTACACATCACTATTTTCTCTATTTCTTAAAGATGAGGCAACAGATTACGTCAAGCAGAAAATAAAATATCATCCTATGTAAATTTATATACATTATTGCTGATAATCATGAGCTATGATCATGACTGAAAAGATCGTATTCGCCGGTAAGCTGATGGTGGACAGCTGCAACTCCCCCTCCCCAAGGCCACCTTCCCTCTGTTTTCTTCATATTTCTTAAAGTCAATCTTTATTGGACCTCCCACCCTCTTCTGAAGGGTGTGATCCATCCTTGAACATCCATCCTTGAACATGTCAGTCTTCTCTTTCAGATTAATGGTCTGTCCCATGGTTCTCAATGCACGCCCCCACCCCCCATGTCTGTCTGTGATGGCCTCAAGTAACGCCCAGACGGCACCGTGCACGCCCCACGTGCGGACATGGGGAAGTCTGCCTCTGCTAAAAAGTATGCCCCGTGTTGAATCCTACGAATGTCTTCCTGAGTGGCCAAAAAGATTTGATTTCAAGGAGATGTCAACACTTTTAACCTAAGGATTGACGAGAATAAATTCAGGTGACTATAGCCTCAGGGAAGAACCAAAAATTTACAGATTGATTCAGTGTTACTCATTATTGTAACCTGATGATTTTGTATTCGCTACCTTTACCTAATAAAACACCTGAGCTTCGGAAATCAAACGATGTATGCTTTTTTCCTAATTGTAGAAGATAATTATAATTTCATGGACGAAAAATTTGTTCTACCATTCTACGCATGTAAATAGTTGTCTAATGCGCTGGAAAACTGCATTGCAACGTCGTATAAATACACAGATACATATTATCACGTATTTTTCTCTTCTCTGAAGGTACAGCTCTTTCCGAGTATTTCTCTATGTTTTGAATTGGCCCACAGGTTCATGTCCTCAACCTGAGTTAAAAGTACCCAAGTACAACAAACCCACTAAGATAAGTTGGTAGGTTTAGTCGCCGATTAGATAGGTCTTAGCTAAGATTAATTTGGTGCTTGGTGCTCGCTGTGTTTACGTCTTCAAGCAAACTGACGAGGAACCATTGGGCCCAGTGGTCCATAGGCAATACCCTTGAGGGGGAGGTAGGGTGTACAAGCAAACTCAAACGTCCCCTGGGTTCCCTATATAGGTGATAGCAGTTGAGTAAGGTGCACGTGCGATACAAACGTAATTTCAAGTTGCCCACTTAACGTTAACGTTGGGATTGACAACACTATATTCAGTCTGAGAAAATAGAAACTTTCAGCAAACATCATCTCCTCTCACTTTGCACCCTGCCTTTTGTTATCAAACAACATTGGCCTTAGGTACTAATCATCAAATTCATTCCTAGGCATTTGCTTTATAATGCCATCGAAGATAAACCTCATGCCTTTTGTTGTTTACTTGTATTAAATGTATATGGCACTTGACTTGACTGGGGGCAACTACATACAAGTATGCCAGCTGTTTCAGCAGAGAGGTCGTGTTAAAACTAAGGGTTCAATGTGAACATTTCAAATAAGAAAGAAATCTTCTTGCAGAGACTGGTCAGTACGGCGATGGGGGAAGTTCGAGGGCTGAGTTCTTGCAAGTATTTCGCAAAACTACATGGGACTTGTCATTAAAGTTACTTCTTTTTTTATGACAATCGTTCAGTATAATCTGACTGGTCATGGGCAATCCTACGAATATTCAATTTCTCTGCATTGGGTGGTGATTCCTTAATTGATATTTTCCATCTGGTGAGATATACACGGCCATTCTTTCGCATATCTCAAAGGGAAGTCCTCTTCAGAAGATTACTGCTCAATGAGCAACTCAATTTCCAACTCATTTGCCTATTCCCGAGCTGCTCTGACGTATCACTCAGCTCTGCTTGTCATTTCCAGAAGGGGTAAAATGTTTGCAGCCTTAGCCCCTATCGGTGTTGGCTCTGCTGGCAGCTTGCATCACGTTACATACATCCTCATCACTGCTGGCCCGACACAACCCCCCGGAGGAACAGACAAGAGGCTGTATAGACATCAACAGTGTGACGTCAGGAGGCCCTTCCCGCGCGGCCGTTGGGCCTACACAACCCCCACTGTAATCTAGGTCAACCCCTCCTCCCTGGGACCGGCCCCGGCCCAGGAGTAGTGACCACCGACAACAGGGCCAGGGGGGTGGACCCTCCCAAGTTTTTGCTTGATTTCTGCCTTATTCTGAGGCTTTAGTCATTGTCATCTTAGCAGATGTAATGATATGACCTCCCATTTGTGTACATCAAATTACATATCTTTAATGTGTTTCCTAACAATGATTTAGAAGGTTTGACAGCTGGGTTTACTATAGGAAACATGGCCTTGTTTAGGCCCAACCGGGGTGCCGCAGAGGGGTTCCCCGAGTGAATGACGTCACTACTGTTCATGTCTATAGGCACGCACCACTGTTAACTATACCAAGCCAGACACCCTTTATCTTCTTTATCTTATCAGACGGAAAGGCAAAGCTTCAAAGGCACGCCACAAATGAAAATGTCCGAAGCCATACACCTGCCACTTCTTTGGACATTGCATGTGCTTCTACTGCTTGGGTTGATCTTTTTTGTGCTAGACATAGCTAGGAGTCATGCATGCAGAAATGCTCTGCGTTGTTTTCATGCAAAACATTCAAGGGGGGAATAAGTCATGGGGTGCATACATTTGTGCTATATTTTTTCAGAGTGTCCAGTAACTTTGGGTATGCTGGTTCATATATTTACTCCTTTCTTCTGGCATAGTTCTGTCTGGAATCTACCTTGGGTTCTAACTACTCATACCATGTTTAATGGGAGGGGGAAAGAAGCACTTTCCCAATAGAGGTTCCCTGTTTTTTCCAGATTTTAGTTTCCTCAATAATAAAGAATGTTCTCTACAATTGGTCATCCATGTATTATGAAACAGATCCTTTAATTCTTTTTTGATTCTAATTATAAATAGACATTCGATATCTCCGTCTGTACCTTCCAAATTTAAACCAATTAGTCTGAATAGAGAATAGAGTTGGCTGGTCAACGTCTGTACGTTCTAAATTAAACCAATTAGTCTGAATATAGAACAGAGTTGCCTGCTCCAGGAAACTCCAACAGCTCGCTTAGCCCATCACCCTATCCGCTGGTACAATAAGGGGGTTGTCCAGATCATGCCCTCTGGTGTCAGATCGCGTAACCATCTTGCATAACACAAACGGAAATACGAGCTACTCTACGCTGGTTCCTGCCGAACAGACACAACACCAAATACCTGACTTGCATGGCACCAGCGAATTTCTGTCTGCACTGGTTCTCAGCCAATCAGGGCACGTGGTCTGTGGGCTAATCTGGAACGAGGCTCTACTGGCAGTGGACCAAGATGGCGCTCAGCTCGTGTTAGGCTTGGCTTTTCACCGGTCAGTGCCTAGAACGTTGGGGTTACACAAGAGTGTACAGAGCAGGGTCTACCGTGCTATGTAAACCTGTCGAGAACGGGTAAATACAAAAGGGTTCATTGCACTGTAAATGGGCTACAGCTGACTTGGGGGATATTGGGTGTGAAGTTTGAACTGTTTTAGTGTTTGGTTTGATGGACACCGACATAGACTATTGCTCTCACCTTGGAGTTAATTCATTGGCACACTATAATAGCTTGCAACATTATTAAACCAAAGCTCTGTAATACTGCCCATGAGTATACATATAATGATGCTGTTTAAGTAAAGCTGTTTCAATTTGGCCACAGAAATGTCATTATTTCGTACATAGCCAGGTGGATATTGGAATTGAATACCAGCTATATAATAAATGAAACAGAGATTAATGATAAAAGATTAATTACACTTCACCCTTATATTTGGCACATTCATTACAAAAAGGCCTAATGTGTTTCCATGTAGGTAGCAACATGGATGATTATGTTGTGATTTTTTTCCCCATATGACGATGCCATATCCTACAAACTCTTCATTTTCCACGTGCAAATTCCTAGAGAAAGGCAATCAGAACAGTAATTAGAGGGAGGGCAGGCAATGAGCAGATGACAACAGCAGGGAGAACAGGCGATGATGGAAACCAATGACATTAGACAGACGTGTTGTTGGGTTGATGGACCCAAACAGAACCGATCCGTCAGTTCACTTTGTGACTGTTCCTATGACAATACCCAGTGACCACTGTTTACCAAAACCCTGTCTGTTGACAGCCAACAATTCACAGACTGTTCTTGTCGCAGCCCCTGGTCGCCAGAACCAACCCAGATCAGAGACATCTCTGCCTAAATTAACCTCCGGCATGTGATGACACCCATTCCCCATCTGCCGTCTGACGCACCCTTAAAATGCCGTTGGGGATATTGCTGCAGAGGAAAAACAGAGATGCTTATCTCAAGAGACTTAGTAATTAGGCTCTTGTGTATTAAAAGACAAAGAAAAAGTGTTGATGGACATTGAAAACAGATGTTATGATGGATAGAAGTTGACTTTTGATTAAGGCAGATGAATAATAATTAGTTGTGCTTTATGTACCAATTGTCTAAACATCTCCTCGCCATCACGCATGGTTCTTTGTTCATTGTTTATGCATATCTCATCTTTTATATGCAGAAAGAAGAAAATGCATTTTCATAATTGTTTGTACAGCGATGATTGGAAGCACCACCAATTGACATTAATGTTTTGGTAAAAAGATAAATCAACTTAATGTTCCTGTAAAATTGTAAATTAACTTAATGTTGCAATAAAATTGCAAGAACTTTCAAGCACATAAATGGGGATTACTTCAGTCAGCTGCGGCAGATGTTAACCCCTTTGGGAAGAATGTGACATTTTCTTAGCCAATAAACACTGTCAGACTGCCAGAAAACATGCAGGCCTCCATGAAGCATTGGCACAAGGAGCATTTCTGACGGTAAGAGAGGCAGTTACAGATAAGAGGGAAATAAACAGGTATAATAACGACGGAAAGTGATGAGAGCTTAGGTATAAAACACACATGCATAGGGAAAAATATGGGTTGCAGCAGTGACATAAATACACAAGATGATGTGCATCGGGTTATCCCTCAAGGAAACACCCAACTGTAATTGAATGCAGAAAATGTAGCAAAAATGATACAAGTTAGATGATGTTCTTGCTAATGGCTGACACGTGCAATTTCAATGGCTATCTGATGTGAGAAAAGGGGAAAAGGCAACACATGTAGGCAATAATTCATGTTGCAGACTGTGTTGTGTGCTTGGTTTAAGAGGGATAGAGTGGGAATGAGTTACTGGAGGCCCTCTGGCGGGGTGACTGCTGGAATCCTTTATGCAACAAATCAGAGCAAACCCTAAAGGCAGAGGATGAGTCTGGTTTTTGTCGGCCAGGAGTAGGGGAGGCACCGAGGCCCCTTGGCCCTCTTGCCATAGGGATTAGATTGCGTGAAAAGTGTGCTCACAACTACAAAGCCGTGGGGATGCATGTAGTGGGTCTACTGTTTGATGGAAATACACAATACAAATGTGCTACATGTTTCTCATCGAGTATAGCAAAATGACACAATTCTGTGCTAGTTACCTAAAAGCTCTTAAAACTGCATTTAAGGTGTATCAAGATCCCTCAAGTGTTCTTTCTTGTTTTATGTCTGATGTAACGGTCTTTTCCTATTTGCACACTATGCCTTCGGAATGCCTGTAAGATTTTGGACAATTGCGACTTATCAGTACATCAAAGATAGATTACACTGCATTGAAATCCAAAATACCGCTATGCATCTATAAGCGGAACAGGCGTGGCATGAAGTGAAACCCCCTTCACAATCAGAGATCTTCAAAAGTATCAAATTTCTAATAATTATCCCAGGCACGTCCCGGCCCCGACCATAACCCTTACCTCTGACACTGTTTGCCCCCTTACGACAGACTTATCAGTTTATATAAGTTTCAACAATGCTTGACGGCCATCTCTTGACATATGCTCAGTGCCGACACCAGGCTGGTCTGGTCGGGTTGCCTTAGGGAAGCAGGCAATGTTTGCCTTGGGATGGCCATTATTTGCCTAGGGATGGCCGTTTGATCCCTGCCGCCCTCCCCTCTTACCCTACCGCCCTCCCATCTTACCTTGCCGCCCTCCCCCTTTACCCTGCCGCCCTCCCTCTTACATTTGCCCTTACCTAGCCGACCAAACAAGCCGTAGACACACCTTTGTGGGATAGGGGAAGGGTGGGGGCGGCCTTCCCCTTTGGAGTGGGTTCAGGTTTTGTTGGGTTGTACCCTGTACTTTGTTGCTGTTACGTAGGCATGCGATGTCCTTCTCCGTTTCCGGCGCCAGAATAATATTATAGGTCCAGGTTTCATTTTAATCAATGAAGAGAGTATTGTGTTAATGATCAAAGTATTGTTGGGATAATCTACAGGCCTGCAATAGGAAATAGATAATGATACTTATCCTGTGAATAAATGCTTTTCTCAAAGAAAGTTGAATGTAACTAATATAGGTGGTAAATTGTGTTGGCTGGTGAGAGCAGAGAGAGAAAAGTTAAAACTGTTAACTTTACTCTCTCTGGTGAGAGTGAACAAAGGAATAAATGAGCAAAGTATATTAATGATCAAAGTATTGTTTTGTTGAACATACAGACCTACAAGAGGAAATATAATTATGATACAATTCTGTTAGAAATATTCTTTTCTCAAAGGCAATAGACTGTGACTAATCTAGGTGGTAAATCATGCTGGTGAGAGTGAACAAGGCGCAATAAGTCAACACAGAGATAGATAAGCTAATGTCTCACAAATCTAGACATAATTGAATTCAGATCAGTTCAAAGGAAGACAGTTTCCCCTTCTCACTGTATGATGTATCTGTCTAGACCTTTAATTTGCAAGAAATGGATGGTTCGCCTCATCTCGCTACTGTGAGAAAGATTTCAGGGTGAACAAGATTATCTGACAACCGGAAAACAACATATTTCTTAGAACTTAGAAGAAATAATACAATGGATCTATCACTATTCTTATGAAAAGAGTGGATCAACTTTGAAAAATATACTGGGGCTTCCAAATAAACCTTCCAGCCATGATAAATGTTCCAAATATGGCGCCATTGGGAAATATGTACGGTCTTTGTGACCTAATCTATGGTATATACCAACTGGCGTGTTTCATGTAGTTTTTTCCCTTTTTTCTTTTGCTCTTGTTGGCTGGCTTTTGAATAGGATAAAACAACGTTGCCTTCCGATTGGACCGTGTCCTAGTCGGATATCCCCGATAGGTTACGTGTTCATGCAGTGACCAGAAGAATAGAAATATATGGTTCAGGGACGGATCAAGAGATTTTAGGGGACCCCTGTGAGGGCTAGAGTTTTACATTTAAAAAATCTGAATTTGGCCAAAATAAGGCCTAAATCCGTCCCTGTGGTTGGTCTTAATCCTATCATCGGAAACTCAATCAGCAACAGTCTTGTTGTTTAGTTCTGAGGCCTTCTAACCTATCATCTTAGTTACTTTACATGTCTAAACCATATAGCTTAAGGCTCATATTATTATGGCTGATAATAGACCCATTGGTATGCCTTCCTAATCCAAGAGTGGATTTCCCGCAATGGGTTGACACTTACATCCGTGCATAAATCCTATTTCACATTTTGTACCGCACTTTTCAAACCAAAGAAACATGTTCTTTTATTACTTGAAGTTGGGAGTGACGCCCAGGCCGCCCCCTCCTCACTCAATAGTGAGACTATCAGTAACTGTGCTCAGTCACATAGCTGTAAGAATCTAACAGTAATGCTGCAGACAAATAGGTTGTGGTTGAAAAGAATACCTTTCCAGACTAGGCGCGTGTTTCGATTTTGAATCCGTACTTTTTGTGATTAAATCTCTTTGTGGTTTGATATAGAATGACTGGAAAAAAATAGGGAAAAACTGTCCCCATTTATAGCAAGACTGCCTTTACCATTTTCACAAGGGTGTCTTTGTTCAGAGTGCAACGTACTAGACACAACATGAAGGGGTACATTTGTTTTTTGCTCTGAAAGTCGTCCCTACTCTTGACGCCTAAGAACGTTGTAATTTCCTATGACAGTTTCAAAAGTTCTGGCATTTATACTAGTCCAGCATCATGTCAATGACCACTCCACACTTGGAGGTAGACACATTGAATCGATCAGCTAAGGGTAGGAGGCAACAGAAGTCCAGTGTTGTCTGATGTGGGTATTGCATGCAGAAAAACAAAGGCTTTGATGGAATTTCACAACTCAGACAAGATAGAAAGACATAGTCATGAATGTTGCCACTGCATTGGTGACAAGGTAGACACATTGGTGCCAAGTTTTAGTATTTATTAGTCTGCCCACATGGAGTTTTCTATAATAGATGGACAGCTCTGTGACAGCAGAACAACTTATCCTTATCATGCACACTTAAGGCCCATATGCCATCATTTGCCTGGCTTCCCAGAAGCTATTTGTAAGACATTGTGTGTAACTACAATAAATGTCAAGACCCTGACATTATTTCGCAACTTTAAAGCAAAAAGAGCATGGTTGCTTACTTGACATATCCTGTGACGGTGGAGAAAGTCTTTATGAGGGTATGGGGGTTGTCACATAAACTATACCCCCTAGCTCTTTACAGATTACCAGTAGAACTCATTACTTTTTAATGGGCGTAATTGTCTGGCAAAACTGCCAAATCTGGCAAAGATACTGAATCAAACGATTAATCCCCACATACATTACGTGACCCAAAGTCAAAATTGATATCACAAGAAAGTGTTAAGGCAAGGTCTACACAGAAACAGAATGGTACAATGGAATGTTTGTTTATAACTGCTACTTCACATTAATTCAGAACTGTAACCAAGATATTGCAATCAGTGACCGTTGTAAACTACAGGTATTGTAGGCCAGTTGTGAACTGCAGCACGCAACACCAATACTGTCACTTCAAGTAAAGGGAAAATGTGACAATTTGACTCTTGATATCATGATTGTCCAATAAGCCACATGTAACACCATGTGACTAATCAGGAGAAAATCACACCAAACACTCTGTACGTGGCAAACCAAGATCAGATTGAGATGAATGATTGATACAGGCAAAAGTCATCTGGAGACTGCAGGAAACCTCCCCAGGTTTGTCTGGGTCTAACAGAGGGCTATTTTGGCTGGTAATGTATAGGCAGATGTAATCGTACCCTGGTTATTCAGGTGTACCTGGGCAACCTCAACCCAAGCTTAGCCTGTATCAGCAGGGTGATGTATGATGGACTGAGAGAACGGTAGGGCCATGATGAGAGGAGCTACAACCCATGTTCTACTTTAGAAAGCATCTCAAATCCTTAACATACCCAGAATATATATTTACAAGTCAAATACTTGTGTACAATTGTGTAGAAAAAAACGAGCTTATAGTCCTTATTTAATAATGTCTGTGCCTTCTTTGAATGTTGGAAGAATTAAGGAAAAACTCCATATAGAATCTGTGAATCGCTTTTTCAACTCACTAAATGAACATCTACACAAAACTTTGCCTTTTGGCCTCTTTTTTCCGAAGCTATCCCACGATTGTCTGATCTATAAAGTGAAAGCCTTTAGTTTCATTCTCTCTGTGAGAATATACTTTGCCTCATATCAAAACTAAAAGGAATGTCTTTGTAAAGAAGTTCCTCCCATTGGCCTAAATCCTCTCGTTAATGGACGAACTCGCCCGTATGAGAAGATGACAATACTATATTTTCACACTCTACACTTGGACTCATGAACTGAGTCAAGAGGCCCTTTTCATGTGCCCTTACAAAGGTCAGAGGTATGCTTCAATATCAGTGACCGGTAAAGTGAATCACTATTGACACTTCTTCGATGACACTTACTGAAATTGTAGAAAGTAATAACTTTTGCGGTTGCAACCTTATTGTGTTTGTTTGACCAAACAGGACTAGGAAGAATAACATCTGCATTGACCTTTCAAAACATCACGATATCTAGGTATCGTTAGATCAATCTATGAGTACCAGGTAATGTTGAAATAATGACCTGTCCCTACACGGAATTTAGGTGGATAATATCATTCTCTAGAGACCCCTGCGGTCGATTTTTGACGATTAAACCCCCCAGCCAAGCTAAGAATGTGACATCTATTTCAATTGGAACATTCATTTCAATCACCACCCCACCGGACCCCTTTGTGACAAAGAAGAGGTCCCCGCAGGACAGGTCACGAGGTCAGCACGCGAGATAGCGCGAGGAAACGCGAGATCGGGCGATCGTCCAATCAGATGGCGGGTAACTTGAGTCAAAGGGGGAGGACCCATGTCTGGCCTATTAATGACCGGGTACGTTTTCGGCTGGGTGTAAAGGGTCAGGGGCTGGGTGTTGGGGGGCCCTCCGCCCCCTGCGAGATCTAACACTGAGGACCACCGCACAGCTGACAGTCATGGGGCTGGGAGGTGAAGGGGGTGGGGCGAGGATCACAATGAGTGGCCAGGGAAGGGCGGGTCACGTCTAACGTATCATTAGATACGTCCGACGCGCCTGTCGCAAACGTATGGACCCGCCACGAGGGGGTCTCAATGACGACACCCCATGTTGATTATGTTGAAGTCTGGCGGGACCCCTTGTCGAATTTGAACCAGCAATTGCCCTCCCCCTCATACTAAATACCTTGCACATCCAATCCCTTCAAATATCCTTTACCTCACCCTATTGACTGACATGTGAGGCCAGAATCAAGTTATTTTTTCCCATTTTTTTCTTAACAAAAAAAGTTTAAACAGGGCGCACGTGTACAATCATGCCCTTATACGAATGATACCCCTATACCAATTGGCCTATTCAACCCTGAAACCGAGTATGTTATTACACATTCACCTCGTGTTTCATCTGTGAGTTGTTGGGATGACATGAGTATTGCGTGTTTACTCACCCTACACCCACTAAAAGTGGTCTGGGTTGGAACCCTGTTAGGGAATGTTGTCAGGTACAACATAAGCACATCAAGCCCTTAAGGATATAGTTAAGGACGTGCGAGCTGTAATACATGTGCAGGCCTAGGACGTGATACAGGTACACACATGTCCCGCTTGTCTTCATACTCCAACCACCTGCATCTTCCTAAACCCAACCATCACCTTCACCACATGGCCCCTGTACATATTTTGGTTCCAATTATGAGTGTCAGCTGCAGGTAAAACATTCCAACTAATGATCATTGATGGCCTTCTGTCCCCTGCATGACAGGAAGCATCTATTTTGGACCATATTCTTCTCAGGCTACCCTGATATCTTGACAGCTAGTGCTAGAATACGTGTGTTTCTATGTGTACACACATACGCTGACTTAATCACTTTTCATTTATTCAAGAAATTTGGAAACAAATAGATATGGCTGAGAGAACTGAGATAATATAAACACCTCAATCTATATCTTACTGCTTGAATTCCTTAATACCCGAATATCATATGGCTGACAGAACTGAGATAATACAAACACCTCAATCTATATATCTTATTGCTTGAATTCCTTAATACCCGAATATCATTTTCAATTTGATTGTTTGTGAAAGATGAGGCGGGCACTAAAGCCACTAATCCTCTATTCTGTATTATATGATCTTGCCAGTTAGACTATACTATAACCATACCTCAGCAACCAATATGGATGTCTAAACTGGTTGACCTTAGCAATTGCTATTCGTACAAAAGGCTGGCTATCAGGGTAAACCTTTGGTTGTCTATGTTAGTCAAAGATATGACTGTTTGACCCCAGGGTCGTGGGTTCAGTCCCTAATGTGGACACGGTCATGACCAGGTAGGTTTAACTGTAACTGACCCCAGTAGGGTCCACAGATTGTCCAAGGTCAGTGTCATTGCTGGACCCTTTTAGACATAGGCCTATCTACGCATACCAAAGACCGAACGCATATATATTTAGCGATAGGGAGACAGACTGAGATAATATGTATATTATGCATACTCATTAACAATAATTATATTGAATCATTTAGAAGTTTAATTGAATAAATAAAGAGGATTTATTAGTCTGGGAAATGGTATTCATAGACCTACTAGCCTAAACTATAGGGAACAGTTTAATAGTCGATGATACACGCTTGTAGTCAATAGTATGTTGGCAATGCAAGCATACCTGATCTATGTAAATTATTGCCCGCAACCTGTTGCTACGGTGTGGTGACATAGTCCACCAAGCTGGGTGACATAGTCCACCCTTTGCACTATACTATACATGCAGTACCCCTCCTACTTTACAGGTCAGACAGTAGGCTTGGATGTCACTCTGTATTTGGACACGTCCCATCCTAATTCACTGACACGGAATCCCCTTACTCAATACATATACATCGTGAGCTCGTGTATACCATTAATCCACAACTATTCATTAAACCTCCTGTTATGCAGCACCCCAGACCAACAGAGGAAGTGCCAAGTCATGCTGTAATCACGGGCCACTGGATGGAATTTCCGAAACAGAATGACATAAGGGTTGTCTGCTTCCGTATTAAATTCATTTGGCCCCCTTAAATCTATCTTAGAAATATGCGGTTTGGACTGCAGATTCACCGAGACATGCTGCATTGAATAGCGCAGGGTAATCACAATTGCATGTACGTCCTTAAAATATACCTGCTCAAGGTTGGATTTTTTCATAATCTGTATTAACTATTTATGTATTATGCTTTTATACTATTTTTTGTCATATATGGGAGAAACGAAGAAAAGGCTTGTAACTATGAAATCACCGAGTCAAACATTGAATTCGGTAAGTTCTCATAAAGACAACCTTTGATTTGTCGAAAATTGAACTTCAATTGAACTTCAATTGACAACACTCATCCTCTCAATGAATCCAAGGCAATACGAGTGGGTCTCAAGGTGCACTGGGATGATTCTCATTACTCCCTTCACCTGGACATAATACCAAGAGGCGACGTCCATTCCATTACCCAGAGTCTCAATGGCTGCTCTTCGCGGATCACTGAACCGCCGACAAGTAGGGTGAATAGTACTGCTCCACGGGGACAGTTGGGCTTTATGATTTTCGTTCCAGAAACACAATAAACAAGACGGGTCAGCGGGGGTCAGGGGTCTGCCTGGGTAGGGGAAAGGGCACGGGGTGCGTCCACACACTGGGAATAAGGCCCTTCCATTGAGTCGCATGCCTAAGGGCCCTTACAAAAGGTCGTTCAACGGGGCCTGCTAGCTTCTGTACCTAGGTGTAGTGTGTTTGGAGGGTTGGAGGTATGTTTATAAACGTGCTAGTGGTCAATGCACGACACTTAACTTATATTAGATCAGTGGGTGACCCTAGCCGGCGGTGGTCACAATTGTGGGACTCCAACAGGGCTTTTGACACAGTCGCTTAGGTCACAATGCCACCCGACCTAAGGGACCTTTACAATATAGCCCGAAAAGGGCCTCTCAGCTGAGGGCCTTGGTACACACAATAAGGTAGGACGTTTTGTACGCAGTTGGGATGGGGATGTATGAGGGGTGGCATCTTCAGTCATGTTGAAAATCTTGTTGAGAGGACGAGCCTCGACAGTTTGTAGGGTGATGAGTTGTTGTGTCCTGGCCTAACCCCACGGCCTTTGTCATACCCTCAACACAATGCAGGAAATGCCGCGAAATCGTTCACAGCGAGCTCCTGAATAGGACTGATTAAATGCTTGCCTGAATGCCTTTATCCACTATCTTGTCCACACTGGGGACCTAATACACATGTAATAAGGGCCCTAACCGCGATTCCCCTTCCCACAATGGAGTACTCCGGATAGGAATGCGAGGATCATGCCGGGGCATGTTCAGATTCACAGGGGTACAGGAGAAGTGGTGTAATGTAATACAGCATACATCATCTCAGCAATGTCGTTCACGGCCCTTGAATCAGGTCTCGCTTTCCCTGAGAGTCTCTTGGGTTCACGAGCCATGAATGTTCTTCCTCCATGAAAGGATAAGGACTGAGCGTCTTCATTTCATGCTAAATCTTTTCATATGACAAGTCGCCTTCAAGAACGCTAGTTTGAAATGGTCTCCAATTTGAGCCAGTATAAAAATGTTTTAACATTAGAAACTACTAAAGGGTTTAAACCATATAAAACTCTACTTCAGTAAAAACATACCGTTCTGGTCGGATTGACAGAATGTATCAGAATCTTAGATTTATAGTGAAATGCTAAAATCATTTGAAGAGGGCCTACACTAGTCAATGTTGCCATGGTTATTTGCTAGATATAATCAGCAATAACCAGATGATCACATTAGACTGTCGTTGATCCAATGTAATTAAATCGAACGGGCCAATCAAGATGTTATCAGTTAATGAGAGCTAGTACACATTCATGTAGATTAGAACTGACCTAGACTTCACTCCACAGATAACCATCACTGACCAACCATCCCAGATTATGACCACTAGCCTCCATGAAGGTCAAGCCGACCATGACCTATGACCTGAAGAAACCGCTACCAGACTTCCGCGTCTACACTCTTCATGCGCATTTCCTGAAAGATTCCTCTGGTAGGAGAAAGTTGCCCGACAACCTAACTGATTCCATTCCATCTCCCACCTGCCTGGAGCTCCCTGCTGACCACCTGAGGGCCCTGGACACTCAACCCCCTGCCCAACACCGTGCACGACCTCCTCCTTTCCCGCCATTTGCATGGCGCTGGTCACATCAAAGCTTGCTTTATTTACATAATTACGGTTGTCGTCTGCGCGACCCCGGTGGTCCCGACGACGCCTTTGGTGCGCGAGGTCGCCGCTAGGGGGCAGAGGTCAATAGATACAGCGATAAGCCCTCATTAGGGCGCCGATAGGTGGGCGATA
Source organism: Lepidonotus clava (assembly GCA_936440205.1). Taxonomy (NCBI): domain Eukaryota; kingdom Metazoa; phylum Annelida; class Polychaeta; order Phyllodocida; family Polynoidae; genus Lepidonotus; species Lepidonotus clava. Next base: position 33,716,859 of record OW387137.1, read on the forward strand.
AAGGGGCAGTCGTCTGCCGGCCCAGGTGTCCAATCGTCATCTACACGCCCGCCAAGCCTTCGGCTACGGAACCCAAAACCCCCAAAACTGGGCAGTCTTCTCGAGGGACATGTATACTGGCCTTATGTTGCTAGATCTCCCAGCGTCTTCCTCTCATGGTTTCTGGCATGGGGCACAGATCTCTTTGGATTGAACAGTTGGGGGCCACAGAAAAAGCTTCCTGTGTGTATAGGCCTAGTAATGAACTCATTTTAAAGGTGAAAAATACATTTATATTTATTTATTATTTCTTTATTGCACAATATTGCTGAGACAATACATGGCATGGACAAAAAAGAACTACATGAGCATCAGCTCTCATATACTACAGCAAAGTTAAACAAAAATGTTACGACACCAAAATACAATACAGTGGGTAATATTTCTGAGTATAAAGTTAAGTACAAAGATCAGGCGTAATCAACTGGCCCTGCTAATTTCAAGTTTGCGTAAGGAATTAGCTTTATATAGGAAGTTCATCACTGCTGTTATAATGGTAGTATTTGTGCAACTCAGTAAATACACAAACAAATTTTCAGTTTCCATTGACAGTACATCTGGTTGTTCATTGCTTATGACTTTAAACATTTCTCTGCGTAGCTCATTGTAAAATGGACAAAAGAGTATAAAATGCTGTTCTGTTTCAGGTTGCAACTTACATAGTTTGCATATCCTTTTTTCCGGAGGCACACGTGGATTATAATATCTCCCCCTTTCTATTTCTAAGTCATGGCAGCTTATTCGGAAAGCACAATAAAGCTTTCTATATGGTACTGGGACATCTTGAAGGGACAAATATTTCTCAGTATCATAGTTATTTTTGAAGGTTTTGTATGTTCTGAGCTTGCTATGGTTATTTATCATCATATAATGAGATTCAAAATAGGATTGAGGGTAGACACTCTTTACCTTTTTCACCATCTATTCTAGACAGTCATTTACTGTGACAGGTGCAGAATTACATGACAGTTCCTCATGGTTAATAAACTTTAGGAGCTGATCTATGAATGTGGCCCAGGAATGTCCACCGTTATTATGAATGTTTAGTTCAGAAAGAAAGGCTCTTTTTATATGGAGAAAGTTAAATGGCAAGGCAAATTCTTTAGGCTTACCTCTTGGACAACAGATCTACTATAATGTTTCATGACTTCAGCAATTGACCATTTGCTGTAACTGAATAGAGGGATAGCTCTCCTTGTTCTGGCATAAGAATGGTGGACAATAAAAAAAGGCCTAACATGAAGTTGTAAATTGTATAGGCCTAAACTAAGTTTTGCTAGCTGGCAGAAAATGGCTCTTCTGCTAGGGAAACGTCCAAAAGCCTCAAGACAAATCCAATAAAACAGCAACATGCAGAATCCTGACCCTACGTACACATACCCCCAACTACCAGTTGTCTCAACCTCCACGACCCGCAAACTCCATGAAGTAAAAACCTCCACAAGTAAGGGAAATAGTCGAGCCAGACCCACACAAACACCAGACGCCATCAGTTCAAATTTGTAAATTTTTTCTCAGGCCTTTTTACAGGAGGCTGGTCGTGCTTCGTGAGGCAGAAGGCCGGCAGTAGGTCTGTCTGGTGCTAACCCCACTGAGACCATACTGGGATGGAGGGCGCCCAACTCACCAGTGGACCTTCTATATTACATGCTCGAACTAGAGAATGGAAGATAATGTTTCAATAAGACTGGAGTATGAATAATTGATTTTATGTTTTATGTTGTCTTGTGCAGTCTACATATCTCTCTAAGAATGTCCTCATATTGGATTACATGTCCATTAGATGTCCACATTATTATTCTATTCTCTTTATACTTTCTTTCGTAACGCCTCTATGATTGATAGGTTGTAGTTCGTTCGTTGGCAATCTAATCCTCTTCTATTTTGTGTTTAGACAGCGACAAAATTCTGAATTCCATATATATTTGTATAAAGAAGTAGTGCATTACGTTACTTGAAACAAGACTGCAATTTACTGGGCCTACTTAATTCAAGAATAACTCCAATTCTTACATTTATTATGTTCCGCGCCATACGTACCACATGTATAGATAGATAATGGTGATAATTGATTGTTCTTCAATGCCCATTACCACATGTACATCTAAATGCATTGTTATATGATGAGACACATACAAAAAGAACATCACCACCTAAAGGGTATACATATGTGCGAATGTATAATTATATGCATGCATGCAGTTCTTGCGATTTGCTACTGCTATACATGTATTATTGCAATTGCCGATATATAAACCCCGGTATTGCCAATAACATTTATCAACTTTTTCGTAAAAGCAGACAACCTTGCAACACGTTCTCAGCAATTTCGTGGCAAACATATTCCAATAGTTATTTTGTGAAAGCAACATGATAGCAATACAAAATTGTTCGTATAATCATATCACGAATGAACAATACTAGTACATGCAATACTGCCTTAAATAAGTACTATCTCCTAGAAATGTATTGAGTTACTCACCCCTCAGCTCGAGTGTGGACGAGGAGTGGCGGGCCGTCTTGCACTTCTCGCCGTAACAGAAGGTCTTCTCCACGCTCGTGTTGCACTTCTTGCCGCCGTTCTTGGCCGGGATCATCACTGGACGACGCCGCTCCTTGGAGCCCCAGCCGCAGTCCTTGGAACACTTCCCCCAGGCTCCCCAGTCCCCGAGCACGCAATCCACGGCTGTGAAGAGTAATAGACATAGATATGTTTAGGGCTGTAATGTACAAGTATTTGAGGTTGTGTTGCAATAGCTGATTTTTGCTATTGATGTCACATATGACCAGTGGGAATAAGGGTTGTGTTATATATATATATATATACCATTAGGAAGGATTTTGAATTATCTGTCGAATGATATCTAGCATACAAGGGTTCCTGGGATGTTCTCAGTGACACTTCTTTAATGACACCTACCAATTTCTGGCAGTTTGAATCGCCTGGTGAAAAACAAGCTTTACGTGATATGAAGAGTCTTAAAGCAAGGGATGCCCTAACCTAAACCCTGTGTGTTTTGCATTGCTCTCATACTTAGGAGACATTGCTGGTATTGCTGTACCCCTGCTACTCTTAATTAATACATAATTAAGCTTGACCTTCAATTCAAAAAGGTATTAACGACAGTACATGAGTTTGCAAACAGGGATGTATTTGGATCTGTTTATACCTAAGTGTCTACGGCATTTTTAACTGTTAGATGAAGTTTAATTTCTGCTTGTGATTGCGGCAAAACAAAGTCCTAATAATGTTAGCTAAAGGAAATCAAAATACTTCAATATTTCCCCTGACTTCAAATGACACTTGAGACATCCTTCAACTCTCACAGAGTGCGTCTAGCTTTTCCTGACAAGCACTACCTATAACCATCTAAACTTGTACCATTGAATTTGATGCCTCAAGCCTCGCCCCAAACCCCAGCAGAACGACCCCTCCAGGCATAAACTGTTGTGTTCCCCCCTCAGGCTAAGTGTTTGCACACCGGTAGTCACCTCGTGCTGTGAGTTTTTTTTGTATGTGTGTTTTGTTTCTTTTTCTGTCTCTCACTTCATGGCTCAGCAAATAAACGCCAGACGGGGAGTGGGTTGAGGTGGGCTGGTGCCAACGAGTATGGCAGTCGTGCCACTGCTCTGATGATAATTTCAGACGTTTGCATTGCCATGAACGGTCGTCTCAAGTTAAAAGGGCCGTTTTATTGTAACTTGAATGGTAGAATGGTTGTGTTTTATTTGGTTGATGTCGGGAAGATTATCAAGGCATATTGTAGTATAACAAGATAGAAATCAGTATAAGCTTTGGGGACTATGGTTGCTATTAATTCAAAGGTCTAAATAGCATGGGAAGAACGATTAAACTAAACCAACGTGACTGATTAGGGAACATGGACGTACATGCATTTATGGATCTCTTAGCAGCTCACAATAATGTGCACCTCCTTTAGTGATTCAGTCATAAAACATCATACATAATTTCTTATCCATAGTTTTAAAATGTTGACTCCATGCTTATAAGGTTATGTTTTTGACCATCGCCCCAACAGGGTCTGTCCTTTTCAATGCTTTCCTATATGTATAAAAACCCTCAATGGCTGATGACAGTTCCAGCAGGTCTTGGGTACACAGTCACACAGGAGTCAAACGTTCTGACGATTGTAGTAATATATGGTTTCTCCAACCCTGTCAGTTCAAACTCTATGCCCTCCATCCCCCAGAGTTTAATAACCCGTGACACTGTGCAGAGTGGTATCTGTTTTCTGTTACGGCTGGGTAAAGGCCACTGAAGCTTCAGGGTTGGGGAGGTCCCAGCTACACACTGCTTTGAAACTTTATACTTGACCTTTGCCTGTGGTACCCTGGAATCAGTTGACCTTCGCATGTTGAACAGATTGTGACTTACTAAAGTTAGTGTTTTTTGTGTGTGTTGGGAGCTCATTACAGATGTTTAAATTCTAAAACAATCTTCCCAGAAATCACAGATCTTCTGAAATGATAAATTGCTGTCTTTAATGGAAAATTCATCATGTCCTCAGGAAATCGGTTTGATTGTTCGTGCCAGGAAGAGTCACATCAATTACCATAATTACTGGATATCATTAAAGAGGAGTGACTCCTGGGCATGGAATGAATGGTGCTCATTAGTCAATGGGGACTAATCAGTCTGTGAGAAACCTTGATTGCCATGGGATCTCAGAGATCTGATAAGGAAATACAACATTTATGCAAATGGGTCATTTTCAGGTCATTGGACCATCCATTAACTATTAGTTAGCTGCATATTACCTGTCCAGAAGATGAATATAATCACGTCACAACATATCTTAAGATTATTAGAAGTTCTCATGAATGGGCATTCTGACTGATATGCAGGGGAAACCTGTAGTTTGTTTTCTGAGGCATAGGTTTTGCATACTTTTGCGATAGGTGAAAATGGCAAAACTCTATAGTCGGAATCACACTAATAACCCTTCTCTGCGATATTTCATATTTGCCTGATAACGGTTTAGAGTCAATACCATGCTCTTCTATACTCAAAACATGATGGAGGAGGGCCTACTAAAGAAACCACACAACAGCAGTGGTAATTTTATATCTCCTCACACCAGCTCCTAAAGCAATGCTTGGCAACTAAAATTCCATAGACACATATTCTTTAGGACATGCCCCCTCTCGGTACGCACCATCGCCTGAAGGGGGCAGTGGTGTGGTCGCCTGCCCACAATCTGAACAAAGACACAGGTTTGAGTGACCACTGGCCACATTGACCACTGACCCCGGGGTGGTCAAGGCAAGCTGGTCAGTGGCCTCAGGCTATCCGACCACCACATCTGGTCAGTGTCACACGGCCCGCAGGAGGAACGCTGGGAAGAGGGGGGTTGGGCGATAATAAGGGAGATAGAACTACGAATACCGCAAAGATGTACACTGCGCATTCATCACAGAAGTGTGTACCTGTCATATATTTCTTTATGATGACAAGTAGCCAGGATCATACGCTGTGAAGTAGCGCATACATTTGGATATCAAGTGGCATAAGCCTTTGTAATCTGACAAGTTCAGCAAAATGGCTTAAAGTTGTGTTTTTTATGTAGGAATGAACAAGGACAACAAACAAAATAATATATATGTACATATAATGATATCATTATTTCAGGGTTCTCTACATGTTCCAATATGTACCTCAGTTATACTGTATCTATAGTCTGAATCTGAAATACTAAATGTTATGTTCCACATCCTGATGCATTGCGTTCAAGGCTCATAACACGCATCCATTATAAAAAAAAAAAATTTAAGAAAGGTTAAACCCTCTTCTTGAATAATTTTTCAATCCATTATAAAAAGAGTTAGTAAGCTCCTCCTTAAAGGGCAAAGTAGAACATCTGTAGTAAAAACTACAAACATTCAAAAACTGGAATCACTAGAAAACAGCTTTTAGCTTCACGTCTGCCTGTTTAGAATACTTGATATTTGCCACCAAACGACGTCAAAAGAGCACGTTCACCTAAAAGTGCCGTGGTTATAAATAATACACTCAGGGCACCTTTAACATAATATTATGCAATGCCCGACCTTCTGTATTAACAGGGGTTCTATCGTTGAATCTACGTTTTTTAAAAACCAGCATTGGGGCAATTAAATTTCAATTATTTCACATTGCTTATATGGAGATTACACGTGTTCACAAGTCAAAACATGTATTGCATGTCAAAGAGTACAGTGCTCGCTTGAGTGCATTGAGATGTGTGAAAAGAATTTTCAGTAGGGGGGTGGTGGATGTTAAAGATTGATTTAACATTTCTTTTGTAGTTAAATGGAGAATCGCGCAATGATTGATTTGTGCATCCCATGTGTCCTTGAATAAAAAAAGTCTTACAAATACTTTCTCGAAAGCTTGTAAACACTATGTGTAAGGAGATATTTATTACGAAATGTAATTTACAGGTTGTTATGCAATGCAGGTACACCCACAATCCAATGTCTAGACTTCTGCACCTTGTGAAGATACAGTTGGGTTTGAAGGACCATTAGGTCTAAGAAGCCATGGGAATGAAATACTCAAGCTTAGTTGAGTGTTTGCCAAAGTTGCCTCAAGGAGTTTCAAGATGTCAATGACGTCACCAAGCGTGATTATTTTCTGCTTTATTTGTCCAGTTATGCACCCCTGAAATATTCAAGCACTGTTGTTGACTCAGCATTTATCCTCAAGTGTATTGGCTATAAACCAGTGTTGATCCTTTAACCGTATCAATTACACCCGTTTGGGCCAATTTCAATTTAAAGTAGTTTCTTCAACAGAACAGGGAATATTCTGTAACAAATACCAACACCATTCAAATACTGCATAGTGCCTTTATGTTTATTCAAGTGGCATTGAATAGGTTCTTTTAAGAGGAATAATGGGTCCTCTTAGGGACTGTGCTTTAGAGCAATTTTATATTTAACTTAGTGTAGCCCCTCTAATGTATGCACCTTTATATTCAATGTATGCCAAAGGTATGGAATTAATATCTGAGATTAAGTAGCTTAAGAGTAAGCATTCATAGACAGTCTACATTAAATGTTTGACTGATACAAACATATGCCAGCTGGACACTGGAAATTTGGTCAGACTGGCAGGTGGAGGCACACTCTGACATTTGCCTGTGAACCACAATCTGTGTCTGTCAATGCTGGAGTGTTTAGAGATTAGAGCTTAGTGGACGAATGCGAATGTTTTATTTTAAATCGGTTTGAAATCAATGTTGGGTTTGCATGATTAAAACATTATGACTTATCATGGCACACTTGACCACGGTTTACCAAATGACAACAGGGATCATGTGATTTGATAGTTTATAAATTGTCATAATCAGAATGCAAGCCGTATTCATAATCATCCATGTCTATGGATTCAGATTTTCTGAAGTTATATTTCCCTATACCTGTTATATATACTTGTTTACCTTATATATTTATGTAATTTTATTTTCACATTTGATTTAATTCATACTTTTTATATAATTATATTGTTAAAATTTCTCTAAACATAAAAAGACTGTATCAACCAAGACTTCTGGAAGAACATGTACTCAAATGGAGATGTTAATAAAGTTGAACTTTTCACACACACAAATTCATCATCTTAATCATAATCTCCTTGATCAAAAGAAGTTCTGTCCTCCTACTAATTATCTCATACATAAATGGAAGAAAATGAATCAGCAGTGAGGTGTGAGGGTAACAGGCCCCTCTACCACGCCTCCTTGGCACCTTACAGGTGGCGATTGCCTTTTGGGTCATTATTTGCTGTCTGCTCGCTTGTAGTTGGCATGCCTATTGAGCTGTCATTCACCTAACACCCAGGGTCCCTATACTTGAGGCTTAGAGCTGGTACCTGGTGTGTCATTGACTTACAAACTCGCCCAGCTCTAAGGCGCCTCACTTCCTGTGACATTATTGACACTCCATTCTTACGGCTCTTTCCTGGGCCAGTTGGCAGAGTTGGCAGCTCCCCTGGCGGGAGGCAAGTAGAACTCTCAATGTCCACCCAGTGTGTGCCTGGTCTCTATGCTGCCGGCTTGAAATGACTAACAACTCCCTGGAGTGTTTTTCCTAGCACTATGGATGCTTTATTAGTTCTCCAAGGCTCACTCTGTATTAAGCTAGGGGTACTTTTTCATTGGATGATAGATTACCGAGAGATATTGAACAAAGGCAGTGCTTTAAATGCCCTAGGAGGCGGGACATGAGGACAGCAAACCAACTGTTATGCGACAATAGGTTTTTATCAGAATTAAAAAAATGATGATATTACTACAACATTCCATTCAGAAGGAGATATATAGCTGTGAGTGAAACTTGACTGATATGTATTCATGTCTGGGAACATCAATATCTGTCCAACCGGACAAAGGTTTAGTAATACCAAACACTGCAGGCTAGTAGGAGGCAGACAGAATAATCACTTCCAATGGTGTAATATGTGGGTACCCTTACCAACATAAATCCTCCTCTAGCGACATTAACATTTTTGATAAAGACATGCTGGGAGGTTCGATGAGTTTTTTCTGACCAAGAATCTCATTTTTGGCCCATCAAACCTTAAGCTTTTGATATCCTATTTCAAGTGCACCCCAATAGCCATAAAGCATTTGTACAAAAATCACATTCAAAAGTTGACTTTACTTCTTAAAGGCGTGCCAGCTAGCTACAAAGCCGCTTATTAAATAGTAATCAAATTACCTACCCCACTGGGTTATATTACACCTTTCACTTTTGTGCACAGGAAATACAGTAGTTTTTAAAAATAATATATCGCTGTTTTTGTCGTGGTTATAACATAAAAGAGGGGTGGTCTAGAGTGAGTCAGATCGTGGGTGGGAGTAACTGTTGGCTCCTAAATGTCAAAACTTGCAGGATCCGGGTAGTACCTACGGCAGATTCAGGACTTAGTCTGGAGAGTCGTACTTATCTGCTCACTCACCTGCCCACTGTACCTGCCCCAAAAACACCTGGCTGGGCCTCGGGACCCTGGAGGAACCCCAAATGTCAGGTGAGGCTGCCTTGTGTGAAGTGGGGGTGGTCCCAGTTTACTACACGTCTATCACATGTATGACTTACATGTGTTTTAAGTTGAAGATCAAGGAAGCAATTTTTCATGGAGATCGTAGCATGGTGGGTCTATGAGAATCAGGTTTTACCCACATCATCATTCACCTTTTCACATTATAATGCTGAATTACAGTATTTTATATTAGCTTACACAATGTAAAATCATATGCATTTTGCTGTTTGGGATTGTCAAAATCAGATGGAAATGCTGGGACTGTTTCTTCTAGAGCCTATACCTATCATGAATGCTTTCAAGAAAAGTGTAATGATGGGCCACCATACTTGTAATTACTGCATGTGCAATTACCCTTTATTTAAGGATTTGCAGGAGGCAACAAGTAAAATGACCAATGAATCAGTACTATAAAGAAAGCAACTTACAAGGCAAGTAAAATGGATAAATCAGTATAATAATCCTACTTGAAACGACTTTCTTTAAAGAAAGAAATTGAAGCCCACCCATGTAAAATGGCATGAAAACTAGAATGTATGCAGGTTTAGGCAGATTACTCGAGCCTGGGGTGGTACTTAGGTACAGGAAGAACATGAGGTGAGCTGAGGGCATGTGTAAGAGGCGGGCCTGACAGCCAGGGAACAACCCTGGAGCTTACAGACCCACGCACTTTACTACTAACGAGGATTTAATGTCAAACCGACTTAACGCACAACACGTGGAGGCCACTACTCTTTGGTGTTGCCCCCATAGTACTAGTTGCTAAAACAGGTGCGACTGGTGTGACTCTATCGGGGACTCTACATGTGTACTCCCTCGACAACGTTGCATGGTGTTGCGTTCCTCCACGCTGAATGCAGGACTTTTCCACAGCTGGTTAATTTATAATGCTAGATGTATGTTGTATATTTTTTTAACATATTGATCTGCTTGCATGATATTGCAGAGATCAGAAGAGAAATTTGTCTAAATAAATACCTTAATACATTACAATATTTCACATTGAAACTTTACAGTTATTGGTTGATTCAATATTTCACCAAACAGCTTCTCCTTTCTTTGTGTAAGAAGTCAGGCCAATACCGAGCAAATTGATAAAAATTGTTTTTAACATAGCCAGGCCTAAGGTGCAGAGAATTGGGCCTGATTGGTCTCTCCCATACAGGTAGGCCCAGAGCCCCTAACTTAGCTGGTTGCCGGCCTTATCAGCACCCAAATCACGCTGGGACCCTGATGGGACACGGCCCCCAAACGCCGGTACCAGTTTAGCTTTGACTTGGTCACAGACAGAAACAAGTAGTGGTCTCAGACGTGGCCATGTTCCCAACCCCCTGCCTTAATCGGGTATTCCGCTCAGATCACTAAAACACTGGGCGCCCCTGCTACCGCCTCTGGGGCACCATTTGTCTTACTACAGCTTTTGCTTGGGTCCTTGCTCCTGACAGTTGTAGGAGTATTGGGTCCCATCTGAGCGCACACTCGCACCTGATATGAAGTAAGCTTCACAGTTTTATGACTGTGATTATGTCTCCTATGTGCACTATGGAATATAGGGCTATCTTATGTGACCCAGTGGGGTACGTGTGGACATTCAAGATTCTACTGCTGATCTGGATTGCTTGATTACATTCAATTTCTTTTACAATCCCATGGTGTTCATTAAAAAGAAATGAAGACGTATGAAGAGATTGATCACATGATAATCGAAATACTTCAACATCATAATGTCGTCCTCAGGGAAGAAATGGCCAACTTATTTGCAATGAATCATTCTGATGAATTATGATACAATACTGGAACTGCCCTTGAGAACGATGATAGGGGTTGATCAAAAGGATGGGAAAAGATGGGGAAGACTTTGCCATGCACATTGAACACATAGGGAAGAGGGCAAGAGTGATGCTCGGGGGAGTGGGAGGGGGGGAGCGTGTTACTGTAACATGTAACTGTGCCCATGTTCACGAGGGAGCCGCAAATCTCGGCAAGCACAGAGTTTACTAGGCTAAGGCAAGAGTCCATGTCTGTAGGGCAGCCAGCATGTCAGCCATAATGGGAACATCTCAGCCTGGTGCTGTTTTAACACTTTAGCTTCTTCCTGGCAAGACCAGTTACTTCTTTTAGTCTGTCCATTACTAGTATGACGAGATTGCGTTTTCTATTCCAGATCTTCATTTGTTTTGTTTTTTTCACTAAACTAGTTTGTTTGTTACTCTTTTTTTTTTTCAAAAAGATCAATGTTGAAATACAACCAATATATCAATAACATACCATGTAATATAAACAGTGGCACAATTGAGGCAGTTAAAACATCCAAAGACAGCTCAGAAGGCTACTCATTCATCCAAGTGCTTTTATTGAACCTTGCCCCTTAGAATCGACTACTCATGTTGTCATCTGCTAGCTGGCTGTAACTCTTCCCCTAGAGATGACCTATACAGATCCTACACCAAACACAAGGCCCATACACCATATGCTGGTCCTAGGGTGGGCCCCCACTGGAGGCAGGGTGAGGTCACAGGGGGTATGGGGCAGTTACTTAGTGGGGGCCCGGCTGGGGCGATAATACAGGTGAGACTCCATGTGGGGGCTTCAGGTGGGGGCCTTAGCGGGTCCTCAGAAGGTCATCACGTCAGGGTCCCTACAGGGAACAGGTCGTTAGTTCTCCTGGGGCCCTGCAGGGGGCATGACAGCGTCCAGCGCCACCTGGCGGGGCGGGGATGACCTTGCCGACAGGGGGCGTCCCCGTGTTGACATGGCGTCTCAAGGAGGGTGAAATTGGTAAGGTAATGAAGGTCGACGTGGGGCTGATCCCCGCAAACCTTGGAGGGATTGGAGGAAGGGGAAGGGGAAAAGGGACTGACGGGTTATACATATTTAACCACACCGTTAACCACACCCCTGTACTTAAAGCATGTATACTTGTAAGTCAAACTCAAACCCTTTGGCTGGCGACCCAGCAGGATTTGAATAACCATGCTGAATATGGGTGTTAGTTTATTGTCTGAATTGGCATTTCTAATCTACATGAATTCATTCAGAAATCACAGGAATTCTATTTGGTTCTTTATGATAGCGACAAACCTATAGAAAACTATCATAATTACTTGAACACAAATGTAATACAATTCAGGGAAACGGTGTGATCTACTCGACTTCTCTGACCAAAACCGTTGGAGACAGTGTTTCTATCCAGCTTATGAAATCTTCTTTAGGTCACAATCCTTCACCTGAGAACTAAGCCTTAAGCTATACTGAAAGTTCACTGCCCTATTTTAACACTCCATAAACCATAGGTCCAGGCCGAGTCCATACCTTTACCCATTTCCCTTGAGCTAGGTCCTGCCAAAGGTTGCAGGCCCTTGCCCTACCCCCACCATTTCCATTTATCATCGCTGCCCATGTTCCTACCCCCAGGCAGACCCTGGAGAGCAGGGATATAGCTCTGTGCCTGGAGGGGGCTACCTGGAGGATCACACTTACAGGTTTCTCATGCAGTCCTTTCCGAAGTGTTATCCATATTTTAAATTCACTTTACTTCTTTACTTTTACCTTAAATTTTGAACAGAAATCTGCTATAAAGAACGATATGCGGGGGACGATATTTAAAAACGTTTTGGCTAATACACTGGTCAATACAGGTGCGATTTGATGATGCCAGATCGTCACGACAATCATGCGTTTTCCCACGTACTAAGCTCATACAAGAAACATGTATTTCTAATTCTCTGATACCAAGAGTTTGATCAAGTATCTTGCGTCATATCCTTTTTATGAATCAAGATCTCCCACTTCTGTTCTTCAGCAAACCAGCACTCCACCACTCTATAGTATTCCCAGGATGGACTGTATCTCACTATACAACTCCATACGTCTTCAAAGCTGTCTTGTCTCTAGAGTCCCATAACCTAGCGGTACAGGCCCCAGCTGCCTCCCACTCCCCACTGTGTGTTCTGATACAAATGCAGAAATATCTACAGGTCAAAACTTTCTACATACATTCGCATTGTTGCTTATGCATCTCTCAGCATCCCATGGCTACATCGATCCTCAAGAGGTTCCTACACGGCTGGAATTACTGACATAAAATCTGACAAATAAATCAAACAGCATGTATATATTTTCTAATATATTACAAAATAAAATATGCACCTTCAGGGACATTCAGAAACAGCTGCTGATCTAATCGACCAAGACGAAAAAAGGTCGGCTGAAGTAATTGAAAGGTCGTAAATTCTTTTGATAAATCGATCGGTCCAAGGCAGTGTTAGAATCGGAACCAGTATAAAAACCGAAAGGTGTTTGGTCTCAAAGTTAGTAGTCCCTTAATGAAAGCCGGCCATTTTCCTAACTCGATGACTCTATTTTAGACAGCAAACTCACCATAGCAGCAGAGGTATCATACTATGCGCACCAGTTACACCTACGTCCTATGTGAACTTCCTTTCGGTTACCTGAGGTGTGTACTTTAACAGTTTATGGCTATCAGATACATTAATTCAGGTGACAATTTTTCAGTAGCACAAGGTAGGCGGGAGGGAAATAACTTTGTAGAGTTAGAGGAGAGTAGGCGATACGGAACTGGTGACTTCTACAGCCAGCAAGACCTTAGAATATATGAGAGTTCCTGAAGGATTTACCTGCAACACGATACGTAAGTGGATTTCAAATGCTTAAATGGATAAAATAAAGTTATTTTCTTTTCGAATTTCCTGCGACGACTGTGCGGCAAGACCAACAGGTTATTAGTCCAATCTGTCAGAACAAATCGGTATAGACTATTGTAAGAAATCATCAATTACACAAAGACAGTTTTATTACTTTTGCAGAGCAATTTTTCAGCTTCGTCTTCTTCAGCTTTGCCCTGTCATTATGACAGTTACAATGCAGTAATAATTATAGGGAAGAAGTGATTTTCCTTCCAGGTGTAAGTATGCACAATGCACAACGCTTTGATGTCCCTGTGAAATTGTTAGTACTAATTTTTTAGAGTTAAAGTTGATGGCCGGTGCAAAAAAATCCCTCCAAATTTATTACCAAAGTAAGGGAAGAAAAAGTTATCACACTAATGACCGATGTTTCTCTTGGCAACAACTCCAAACATGCTAAAAAGTATACTAGTATACCATTTACTTAAAGAATAACTTACAGATTCATAAAAACACCAGTATAAAGGTTAGGTGCAGAGGTAAAGCATATAACATGGGATTAATAAGCGTGTAGGCGGAGCTAGCAGAGGGTAATCCTACTATTATAAATACTTAACCTTATTAGCAGATGTAATTCATCGCAGCGCTATAGCTTTGTCAAGCATTACTTCATCACACGTAAGCGAAGCCATAATATTACCTCATGCAAGGTGGGAATAGGACCTGCTGAATGAAAAACAAACCTGGGGGCCTCTGCCTCGGCCAGAATATCCCCTAAGGCCATTGTTCAATCAACCTGAAAGTGCTAATCCTCTTGACCATTGAACAGTTCTCCATAGGTACAACGTTAAGGGGATATTCATTATTCGCCTATTAATGCATTTGAGTGTAGTCACTAGCTGCTACCATTGGTGCATAGTGTGAAATGAAATAAGTACCTCTCTACATTATACATGTCTGGGCTTAAACTTAAAGCCCTATAAAGGTCATTGCTAAACTGGCCATTGGTTTAGAATGGTGTGGCTGGTCTGTGATCATCTGATCGTTATCATCCAAACCCCATACGGAACACTGACCACCAGTGTTAGGGCGCCGCTATTCAAGGTATGCTTAAAGGGATAAACAGATAGCAAATCTTCTCCCCTATAGAGGCTTAAGCGAGGGTTCATGGGTGTTGGGGTCTTCAGTAGGATCACACATACAATGGCAATTGCCCTACATGGCTGACTGCCCTTCTTTACCCTCCCCATCTCCCTCCAGATCAATATACCCCACACAGAGCCTGGATCCCCCCTACCAGCCATGATTTTCAGGGTTGGGGGTTAGAGGTTATGGGTTAGGATGAGAAGCCAGGTTGAGCCCCAGGCACTGGCCTACAAACGTCTGTCTACCTGGTTGAACAAGCACCCAAGTGCTACCAAACCCAAAATAATGGCCATTACATCAGTACTATTGTTACTTTCTTCATCATTATTCTAATTACCGTTGAAACATCAGATAAAACCAAGGTGAATTCATTAAGAAAAAGGGGTTAACTAACCTATGATAATGGACATTTTTATTTAATTAGGCCGAGTTTTTAATGAGAATATGAAACAGCTGGGCATCTGCTATCGATCTCTTTCCCCCCTCCCTTTCCCCTCTTCTCTTCCTCCCCTATCCCACCTCAGGGTAGATACTATTACCTGTATCTGTCTGACTTTTGTCTCTAATAACACAGCCCGTTTCTAACCGCCTTAGGCAGGCAGTTTCCTCAAATTAGTCCAACCCCTAAAATTAACCCTTTTTCTCCAATCCCTTTCCTGTGTAGCCTCGTGCACCCGCCCATTTGCCTTTCACCACCCCTTTAGATAAGAGACTAGCAAATTGCCCCCTGCACATCAAGTAGAGAGAGTTTTCATTGTCTACCCGCTAAACCAATAATTGGTTGCGTTGTAAAACGGCTGTAAACGGGAGTTCAGTCCCACTGGTGGCCTGGATATCTAAGGTCGCAAAGGGATGGTGAACAGACACGGAGTAGTTACTACTGAAACCCATTGATTCAGAAAACTGATGGTTTTTACTACTTTTTCTAGTGGTGATATTCTTTCAAAAGTTGTGTTACTTCAGATATTGTTTCTTTTTCCTCTTTTTTTTTGAGTACATACACGTATACATTTTGCTTGAATAGAAGAAACTGAGGGGTATTTGTTCCCATTTATTTTGCTGATTATGGCCTGGCCGTTGGGAAAATATCTTGTAATTTACTTTTTTAACCACCCTATATTCTGTTAAAGGGTAAGAGGCTTAAATTGATTTTCAGCTTTAGAAAAAAACACACACTTCTAGGTGATCACATTGGACATGGATGGTGTCAGGTTTAGGGGGATCCACAAACCACACGCCCATTCCCCAGTAAACCTCTTGTAATGGGCAGCTGACGATGGGCAGATGCTCACCTCTCAGGCCACACGTGATGCTTTATTGCACTAAGTCCACATTCCAGTGGTCATTACGGAACAGTTATGACAGACAAATCGCCCGAGGCGCTAGTCGACAGATTACAGGGGTTTATAGACACAAGAGGAGAAGCTCTGTCAGACTGCATGATCTACTACTACAGGTATGTACGATGAGGAGGTGAGATGTAACAGACGACTTCCTTTGGGAAAAAATGGACAGGTTCGGATCTTTCCCAGACCAATTTCTAGCATTCTTACTAGAAAAATAGGGTTATACTATACAATGTATAATCTAGAGACTACATTTTAGGGGATAACCGAGCTTACACTTATGGGTTATACATCAAAATGCATTAGCAGAAATTTTATGAGTTACTAGATCAGTAGAGCACTATTTCATTTTTACTGTGTGTCAGAAACTACATTGAAATATGATAGACAAATTTCATCCAAATTTCACATTTAGAAATAACATTTGATTAAGTGATATTTATCTATCCCAGCAGAATCTTCTTCAACATATTACCCGCATTATTCCAATAAAATTCCCATTGCTCCCAAACCAAGATATATCCTGCATTTATGACATCATCTACATAGAAACGCTGTAAATCTGGCAAGGTGCATCAACACCTTCAGAGGGTATATCCGACACCTTCGGGGGCTATCCCCAGTTCTCACTTGCAGCATGTGGGGGCAGTTCAAGGGGTGAGAGGTGACCCTACAATCGGCCGGCTTGATGGGGCCAGCTCCCGTGGTTATTTGGACTGACAACAAGCCGACCAGGGCCCACAATAAGGCACATTACGGGCCCCGGGATGAGACCACCGTGAACACCATTAAGTCAACAAGGTGTAGCCGATCCCTGTATCAGCAACAGCCATGGCTTCTCCTTCCTGCTTCCTGCTCTTGGTTTATATATAGGGGTGGTCTTGAGATTACATTGGCAGAATTTAATGTAAGAATAGGCTCAGCGGATACAATTAACCAGAAGATGACAGTCCTATTTATTCTTATTTGTTTTGGATAGGGAAATGATTGTGATAAATGACCTGATGTTGGTAAGAAATAATAAAAAATGATTAAATGTGGTCCCTTGATCTATTCAGTACGTTATTGAAGAGAAGTTATTTCTTAACATTAACTTATCATGCGCAGTTTTCTAGGGAGGAATCCATGCATTCCTCATAAGAAATCTTTTCATTCATATCTACATCAACCCAATCATGGAAGCAAAACCAGACCTACAGGCTTAGTATAAAGCACCCTGTAATTACTATGAGAGGACTATGTAGTCTGTACGTGGCACACAGGTTAGCACATGGCTGTTTGAAAGGCTGGACACATTGAGGTATAGGTGCACACAAACAGACCGCCACATAACTGTAAACACGACGCCGACGGAACAACACTGCCCCAGCTCACCGACAAAAAACATCAAAGGAACAACACAGCTGGGTTTAAAAGACCTTTCAACAGGTCGTCGGACAAATACTAAACGGTGTAAATTGCTGTCGATTAGTTACATTGGTAACATGTAGGGTATTTTTTCTATTTGATTAAAAATGGCCTACCGCAGGTGGAGCATTCAGGACACATATGAATTCTAATTTGATTTGATCTGCCAACACATTGTTTTATCATTCCGTGGATTGAGCAACAGAGAAAACTATATCATAATAGCAAGGAAGGTCCTTTCTTTAATCTTTAGCTATTTCCCTTGTCAAGGAAAATTACGTTTTTCCATCTCCCTAGTGTTAAAATCTAATGTTGGGAAGTATGCCACAGAGAAAAGTACATCATAATACCAAGGAGGGCCCTTTCTTTAATCTTTAGTTATTTCCCTTTTTAATGAAAATCCAGTTTTTCCATCTCCCTAGTGTTAAAATCTAATGTTGGGAAGTATCAAGACATCTATATACAATCATTCAATCAGTGGGAATATAGAAAAAGTTCACTTTCACTCTAAGCCTCACCAAACCAGACAACATAGCAATACTTGTCTACTTGAAAGTATTTTCCAACAACCCATTCAGAATTTATGTTATCCTTTCACCTATTTCACCTCATAAATATATAGATAAATGGGGCAATAAATCTTTTTGTGTGCTTCCCAATTCTAGATGGGACAAAACCTTTTCATTGGGGTATTTTGTCTAATGTGTAGTCCAAGTCCAGGGTCATTGAATCTAATATGGGATTTACCAACCAAATCTTGATCTAACAATGTGTCAATTCAGAGGAGAGATAGGTCCCATTAAAAACGAGGTGTTATAAATTAAGAACACGTCTGTGATTGTAAGAGGTGTTCCCAACATGATGCATAGACCACACAAAAAGGTGCCTCACCCCCTCCAGCCCACCCCCTATAGGCAAACCCATGGTAAGGGCATAGGGGCGACCAACAATGCCCCCCTTTAAGGGCACTTCCCACCTGTCGGAACTGCACATTATCGCGATCCGAATCTAATTTCACACAGGTCTGGTTTAGAAGAGCCCCCTGTGTGTCTGAGACAAAAAGCAGAACAGGAAAAATATGTTTGGGGAGGTTGCCCTCTGGTGATGTGAAAACAGTCTGTTGCCTCTGCACCCTCTCGCTCCTCAGAATAGTGCAGACTTCTACATGCTTACACATGCTACCCATTTTGTGATCCCTTTCTGCAAACCCCCTTTTCAACCCCATAATTTCCCCCATAACTCTTATTTTCCATTCATACAGACCATATGTCCTAAAGGTTTTCACAAGTTGCCTGGTCTCCTGGCCACAAGCAAAGGTACCCAGTTTCCATTCATTTATGATTTACCATTGTTGTAGTTTGCGTTTAACTTTCCTCGTCTTTTCTTCTCTATGTGTATCTAAAAGTGGTCCAAGCTAAATATTATACATGTAGTTGAATGCCATTGATCCATCTATATCACTTTAGTTTCTGTACATTCATCATATATTATCTTGACCCAAAGGGCGTAATGCAATTGAAAACAACTTTTGAAATCGGTTATAAGGCATTTGATAAATCATTGGATTAAAAGAATAGCATTGTTGAGTGAATGTAACGCATTCTTCATTGGGCAAAGCAATCAATTTTACTTTTGATAACATTCCAGCCACAATGCATAATATATGTGTTGTTATCATTCCACATAGCCATGTTGCATCACATTATCCGTCATGTAGAACAAGCAGTAATCCTTTTGCCAACATCAAGAGAATTTGGATATCAATGACGTGAGTGTTATCTCTACTTTTGGGGATTTATCTAAAGCGATGACTGGGCTTGGATATAAGTCCATGTAAAGTCGCCTGCATAGACCGGATACATACATAGACAGTGTCTAGCTTGGCCTAACAAATCATACGTTTCCATGCTCTGGGTGCACACAGACCCTATTCTAAGTTTAGCAGTAGACCAGGAGCCCAACCCGACCAGATGAAAGGTTGGGGAGGGTCTGGGAGATATATAGAGGAATACTGTTTATATGACGCCGAAATCTGACATGACTGCTAGTCCCATCATGCAATGCTTTGTGTATGTAAACATAAACACAGTTCCGGCCGGCTCCTACCACAACGAGGCTGGGCGACCAGGTCATGTGACCAACGGTCAGACCTTGACCTGTAGCAGTCTCGTAGATTAGAGGAGTCTATTGACCCATGTCAAGTCGTTTTAGATTCATAGGAGGGGAAGTGGGAATAGTTCATTGATACAGCATGATACCCGTTGGTTGATTTTGCAAGTATGCATGGTCCCTTTTCCAGTTGACCAACTACCAACTGAATGGGACCTTACTTCTTGGAGAGAGCATGGAGAGTAAAGTAGTACTTTACTCCCCATAGAGAGAGTTTGGTTTTGGACCAAACCACATGCGGTCCATCTGGTCAAATTTTAATAATGATAAAATCATATGCTTACATCCATATTTATCAAGGTGTCCATGTTGAAATATAAAGAATTATCATAAAAAGAATTAAACGTCCTTAACGTCTCACACTAGATAGAGGGTGAGAAGTTTGTTAGCTGTACAAAAGAGTGAGCAAAATTGAAGCTGTGGTATTTTCCTAGCCAAGATAGACTAATTTGATCCTTTTCTAGCTAATATCATGGACTATTTTGGTCCTTTTCTAGTCAAAATCGCCTATTTTACAGTTATTTGAGTTGGGGGACCTCTGGTAAACATCATACAGCACTGTAAGAGAAGTGCCAATATGTTCACTTTTAGGGTACTTTGGGTAAAAAATGAGGCGTTGACAAACAAAGAGAAGTTGACAAACAGCCCTTGTAAGATTACCCTAACTTGTCGTGACTGTTGAATATAACCACAGGCAGAGAGGATTGGATTCCAGTCCTTCAAAAAACAAGAGCCCCTATGTTAGTATGGTTGAATTACCAAAGTCATGTCTGGCCACTTTCTGTGTAACATATGCCCATTTCCTTTGTGGAAGTAATTGCTAACGGGGTTTGAGGTTTTATGAATATACATAGTAAGACTTAATGGAAAGCATATTGGCATGAAGAATATGAGAGGGAAATAATATCCTTAAACCACAAACATGTTTATGGAAGGATATGATGGATATAAATTTGGGCTTGTTCCAATCATGGGTTCCCATACTTCATCACGGACAAAATGATACTAATGTTCCACCTTAGTAACTTTTTGGATTCTGCTTTTCATCCTTAACAGCTAAGGGCAGGGTTACTGGATAAAACGCTATTTTGTCATTTCAAATAATACTTTATTCAAGTAAAGGAATCATTCATAGAGTCATCAAAATTATCATCCTTTAGCTCAGGACATAAATTTATAGCCTGTTGAATGAGTTACAGCAACATGAAGTTCCTTGATTAGGACAAGTTACATCCATGGTGCTAATGTTCACACAAGGCAGATAATTCAATTCTGAGGTCATACAGGCTGACAGACCATGGAATATCCCAGATACCCAGCTGTAGCCAATCGGGGCCGTCCTCTCAGAGATAAGTGGGTGATCAACGGTCTGCCGACGGCTCCATGTTAGAAGCATTCTCATTGGACATAACTGGAATAGACAGATGCTTGAACTTCCGGTGGCGCAAGACATCACTTGTAACTCGAGCTGCGACCGTAAGGTGGCAGGATTGTCTTTCCGGCAGGTGTCTATGGTAGAGGTGAGACCACAACTAGTCCTTCCATGACCTATTTACCTCTTGCATATTAGTTTGAGAGACTAGCGGTCTTGGATGTAACTACAGTCTAGACTGCACCTGGAGGATGGGAGATGGTAGTGTGTTAGGGGGGTTAGGGGGGTTAGGGGTGTAGGGTGGGGTATGGAGGGTAAAAGTGTACAAGGGGTTGGAAAGGTGAGAATCACGTGTAGGTAGGTGTGGGCGGAGAAAGTCTCTTCATATACAAACACTTTATCCCTGGGATTATTCTATCCTCACACACTACAGCCTATGCATGACACGGTGACGGAGCAGCTGACTACCTGAGATTGATATAGGTAATACATACAATATACAGGCATATTGGCTACCTTCCGCTGCAAAAGGCACAACGTTTGGAGATAACCTTTCTTGTTACAGGAAGTATACTGAAATAATTAATATTGCGTCCAGCACATCCCATTGCAGTATGTCATATAGTTATTCCAAAATAATGTTATTCGTGCTGGAACGAAGTGCATTGCATCTGATTTCCCCAAAATTAATATGAAATATCATATTCAAAATATTGTCAACCTGTAAGATGGAACACACCCCGATGGAGCTCTAACGTTCAAGTTTAACGCCTTCGCCTTTTCAGGATATATGCATCCCTGTAAATCATATTGATCAAGGGAGCATTTGGGCTAGTCTGTCCTGATAAGGGAACGTATAGGGAAATTCCATTGTGTTTTTTTTCAATTGCCCTCATGTCTTGCCAAATGGCTCAGACATCCTGTGCCAAATATGAGTGCAAACTATACACTAATTTTACCATCGTCGATCTTTGTGGCCCAAAAGCCACCCTTTTCCTACCACTAATATTGCTGGGAAAAGATCGATTTCGCAATAAAGGATTAATTCATTAGAGGCTACGTAAGGTAACACCTGGGGATCAGGAATTCCCCTCGTTCATACGCTCATCTCATGATCCATCCCCATTATCACAGCCTCAGGCCTACTGTATGTAGCCTGCCTGACCTCGCCTGACCAGTGGGCCGGTCAAACAACAGTATACACCAAGTCCTTTAATAGGGAGCAGTGGGGGAAATGCATGCGGTCTCAAAGGTAGAGGTCTATGCAAATGCTTGAATATCAGAAACTTGATACACATAAAGACCCCTGCGCCGGAGGTTAGTCTACTCTAAGTAACATACTTAAAGAAGGTGTCCCCAGTGAAATACACTCAAAAGATCACGGGAAAAGGATACACTGAAAAGACTCACTGTTCCACACCGACGGCTCTCAAAGTAATCTTTAAGAAAGCACCAATTCTCAAAAGACCTTCATTTTCTTCTTTAAAGCGATTTTTAATCACAATCGCCTCAAAGCAGGTGGATCTAATCAACTCAGACATGCGCATAAACTTGGCAAAGTGACCCCTGTACTTCTTGATAATAGCCATTGGCGCTTTGAAACTGAATCATATTGACCAGGGTTTGACTGCTTGTCTTGAGCTGCCCAGAGGCGCCACGACCGGGGCGGTACCTGTATCTAACCTGGCCGTGCCCTCTTGGACATTCGGGTGCATCAAGTGCAACTTGTATTTGAACCCCTCCCCTCCCCCCGCGGGTTCACCACCACTGAGCCGACCCCCTGTGGCTAAGGGTTCCTGGTGGGACAGAAAGACACCCTCTGTCTTCTGGAATTTCCCCCCTCCCCTGCCGGGCCGTCCGACCTCCACTGGGGCCCTAATCAGGTTACCATGGAGGAGAGAACAGACCCTGGAGGAAACCGCCCCGCCCTCATGTGGTCAGGGCCGGAACTACGGCGATTGGTCAGATCACGTGACCCGCTCATTTGCCTCGCTTTGAAGTGAGTAGGTTATTCGTTAGCGGCGAGAAGATGGGAAGTTTCTTTTTGAAATGGTTAGGGATGAGGGCCTGGAGGTTCTGGGGGCATGTGGCCCCGTTTAGGGACCACCCATTGAACGTCCTCCAGGGTCAGCATATGACGTTGCCTTTCGTCGTCCGAGCCATCTCTGTCATTCCACCCTGTCTGCTGTTTGTTGACATTATACGCTGATATCGGTGTGCCTGAACTGCCCTGTTCCCACAGAAAGGGACGACATAGGCACTACCTGGTGGTCAACGGTATGGTATTGTAGAGAGTTTCCCCTTCACCAAGATTTTTGGAGAATATATGAAAAGAACTCTCCATCGATTGCCATCAAAGGATTTGATCCATAATACACATTAGTCTCAAGGCATATTATGTATTATGTAAAACTATAAGCCCTATATGATTATTTTCGGAAACAGAAAATAAGTGCTTGAATAAAGATAGTAATGTGAGAACTTTACATGTGACGCTTTCGAGCAATTAAGTTAATGTTAGCTCAGCTCAGGAAACAAGGAAATAGAAACTTTTTTTGTTCATTCTGAAATGGATGGTTTCATAAAGAAGCGACTGTATCCCATTTGTTATCTCAATCCTCTCTTGAGGCATGTCACCTAGCTGTGGGTATGTCACCTAGCTGTGGTGCCACCCAGAAACCACTTCCAGCCCCCGTATACAATGGCAGATTTCTCCCTGTTATCTCCAGTTTAAGTACAGAGGAGACTGGGTTCAACTGTGACCAGGAGCACTGACACAATGAACCCTCCCCCGCACCCAAACCCACTGGCGCCTTCCTTCTATTATGATGAGAATTCTAGCGATTTGCTTTTGTCACTGACCTCTCCCCTTGACAGGTCTAGGACGTTGACAAGCTAGGTCCCATCTTCTCTCACACCCTGCTCTCCAAGCACATTATTTGAACATATGCCTTGGACAACTACCAAGCGATGAGCAGCTCCGAGTTGTGCTTGAAGAGCGTTGTGTCGAGCTGCTCTGCCAGGAAGTAGGTCGTGTTTGGAGCTGTTTGTAAATGTGCTCAGTGGTCACTCAAGGACTTTTCACGGCCACAGGAATGTCCTAGGCCTGCATAGCATGAATGGTCAGTGGGCTGGTCATTGGGGTGGTAGGTGGGATGGTCAGTGGGGTGGTCAGTGGGGTGGTGGGCAGGTGGGGGTGTTTCCCACAGAACCTCTGGCCGACATGGCTATTTACCTAGAGCTCCTCTCCCCTCCCCCTCCCATCCAGACCACTGACCTCTGGACCTCAGCCATCCCTCCATGTCATTAAATACATTTTATAGAGCAATATGCAAATGTTAACCAATTATCTGAGAATGAAGAATGTGATTTTGGTTCTTTAGAAATGATGTCTTATTTACTTCTAAATTGAGAGCAAGCACCAAGCAAAGTATTGATTCCTACAAACATATAGATATATACATACACACATTTGAAAGGTAGCAATGGAACTGTATATATATAAGGCGTAAATGGGATTCTAAAAGCATCCGTTTGAAATCCAATACACGCCATTATCACCGTTCTGCGAGAAAGCAAAACCTTTGAATAAGGTTTTCTTCTTAGTGTGTCTGCCATTACGAGCTATTAGGAGTCCGTACAGAAGAACTGCTACTACAGTCCTTTGTAAAGATCTGCTCTGCTGTTCCACTAACTGTCTTTCGTTCTCGGTCTATCATTAGACTTACCGAATTAGATTCTAGAATGTGCAATACTGTCTGAATGTATTGTCGGACTGAGAGGAAAAAACAGAAGGTGTGACTTAAATAGACCCATGGCCATTGACACTAATACAATGGACGTGAGCCACAATTACAGAGACAGGAGGCAGAAGGGGCGGAAAGGGGTAAAGTGTTCCAACTCGATTATCATGGCTGTAACTGCATCATCAATTAGATTTGCTTGTTTCCCATCATAATTCATCTTCATGGAAAGAAGCAAGAGCATTATTTGCTACGAAATCCACTCTACCGATATAATAGACTCTTGATGTTTTAGTTTTCAGTATAGCTCTGTATCAATATCAGAAGAGCAATGCTAAATCAAAATGATGAAATTGAATGCTTTCTTGAAAAATCGATTATTCATAATTATGATTATGTTATTATCATCAAATTTTATTGATAAAATTACACTATGATTGTTCACATGAAATGCAATATGTATACTATCAGTGTACATCACCATTATTTTGTAAAATCAAATGACAAAACACTTACTTTTGTATGTTAATGAAATCTTACATCATGGTAAATCACACTATTTAACAGCCTGTATTCCACAAGGCGAATAGGAAAACCGAGAATTTGGAAATCTCTCAGTTTTCTTGGTAATTTTTCACTAGCAATATCAACCATACAGGAACCCAAGCATGTTACATATTATTTTAAAGGGAATTCAAAATCATTTCCAATGACATAATAACGTATACATTATTAGCAATTGCTCCCGCTCATGCCTTCCGAAAACGCGGACAGAAGAATACCACCATAAGTTTGGTAGGTTGCCGAGAACAGGGCCTGCGGTGGAGACGGTCAGGGGAGCAGCGTGACACCCCACGACAAGACTTACGCCGCCCGCCGGGCCATGTGCACCTCAATCACCACCATGTGGTTGGCAGTTCATCAAAACGCTCATTCATCGAGCCATTTATCACATGAAAGGCGGGCGACGGCAATGAAAAAAGACGCCCATGGGAACCGGAGGTCAGATTCATAAGCCATGCTGTCGGTTATTGACGATTGTCTCTTCTGGGAGTAAAGGATGGGAATTGGGCAAGCTTGGTGAAAGGGAGTGAGTGTTTCTGAGGGTAATCACTGAGGGAATAGAATAAGAATGCCATTGGAAATGACCCCTTGGATTTCAAATAGTTTGTTCTTATTCGTGTTAATTGTTGTCAATACTTTCGGGATTGTATACCTGGACGCTTGCATGATCATTGAAGTAATATTTACCAAATCATTAATTACTCTTGTGTTTATTCGTTACTATTATTATAATTGCTGTGTCTGTGATGAAACAATTTGGAAATGATGAATAGAGTTTGAAAGTCAGTTTGTAGGTGGAGGTTACATACAGACAGCACCTGATTCAATACCCTAACTGTCAATCTTAAGACTTGAGGAATTGTGATTGTTACCAGTAACCCAGGCGAAATAATAGCCAAATTGTGGTCAAACCTGTCAATCCCCTTTACAAAGATGCATTGTGTTTTACCAAAGAGATTAACCTCATTGTCAAGCTGCTAAATCCTACTCTTCCCTCTCGCCTATGACGTCATCTTCAGGTCACCCAATCCCATTCTGGGCCATGTACCACGTGGTTGACCTGAAGGATGCTCTCACTGGGTGCTGGATGTATCAGTTTGGACTTGGCATAAGTGTTCTTCAAGTGGCAGGGTGAATTGAGGACAAGCAGCGGGTCTAAGTTCATGTCAAAACAATGGCCTACCCTCATGCCTTCTCCCTCTGTTAAAGTTTAGGAGTTAGGGGTTTCTGGACATAAGGCTAAGGTCGGTGGGGCCTACTGCTTCAAGGGGAATTGTTTCATGAAAGTTGTGAAACTACAACTAGCAATTCAATGAAGGTACAATAATTGCTAGTAAGAGCGCTATATACCCTGAAATTGCAATGGGAAGCATGATTATTGATATTTCGAAATATGTATCCTAATTTATGATTGAGAGTTATGTGGAAGCTGATTTTTTATGTTTTCCTCAAATTAATCCGAAAAATCAGATGGGCAGACAAAGAATAGTTGAGTACTAAATCTTCCCCCTAACTCAACATCCTCTATTCATTCCATATAAACAGTATTAACAATGAAGACAAGCTCCATCTGTGCATGTGTTCACAAGACTTGTACATGACAAAACGTTTTTTGTACCTCACAGACAGTACAATTACTACATGTATTTGAAAAAAAGGGCACCAGAACCAAACAAAGGAGCTGAAACATGACCCAAGTGTAGACAGAGTGACCATTTAGGCGCCATTATAGCTTTGTTTATGTGTAGTAGATTATGTTGTTATCGCTTTTTATCTTTGGTTTACAAGGAATTTACTGATATGCTGCCCCTGGGCGGCCCCACGAGGACACATGGGTAGTGAAGGTTTGTGGGTTGAGAGGACTTGAGAGGGCTTGAGCCCACTGATAAGGACAGGATGTACAATTGAAAGGAGGAGGCATGTACATGTATTTGTCAGCAACGTATATGACATGGACAAACAATGTAAGAAATTAACGTTACATTTAGTGCAAGAACTAGAGGCGAAAAGACTAATAAATTATCATAACTAGCTCATGTTATCTGTTGATAGTATGTTGTGGAGGGGAAATGGTGTTATTTGGATAGTTGAAACTTAACACTTCTTTTGTGTATAATTTGTGTATTATAGACACTTGTATATCTTATGAAAAAACAACATTCGATAATTTTGGTTTAATCAATAAAAGAATAAATGGGAGGGCAGTAAATGCAATGTTACTAATAATGTTTCAAACTTGTTAACTAATTTTATTAAGAAAGAATCAGTCATTCAGTTACCACAATAATGCAAAACTATGATTAAACTGGATAGTTGGACCCAGGGATCGGACCTATCAAGTGGACACCACACAAAAATAATATGTCCCCCCCCCCCTCGTGTTAGATTAGTGTTGACAGCATTGCCGTTTCCCATTAAAAGGTCCCGACCGCACTGCCCCAGGCTATTAGACTACATTTACAACTACATAAATAACCCATCAGATATCATTTGAATGACTAGACAAGGTAATATGTAGATTTTTATGTAACACCGCAAACCCTATCCTTATCTCATAGCACATTGTATTCATTGTAGTAACCACCTAGCCCGGTTTATTTTGTGTCTGTCTGTGGGACCTGGGGTGTCACAATAGACTCAGTCTTCCTCCAGGGTCCCTGGTCTATTTCACCTCCCGGCGGTGGGGTCTGGTGAACCCTGGTGATGAACAGGCACTGGTTAATGGCACCTCTAACCGCCCCGTCCCCACCCCAAACCAAACGGTGTTGAAACTAGCCATCAAAACGTCACCAACGACCATACCCCCTCCCCTAATGTCCCAGACCCCGCTACCACGACCTCCGTGAAGGGGGACCCCCTAAGATAGAGGGGACCATACCCCCCTCCCCTAATGTCCCAGACCCCGCTACCACGGCCTCCGTGAAGGGGGACCCCCTAAGATAGAGGGGACCATACCCCCCTGCCCTAATGTCCCAGACCCCCTAACCACGACCTCCGTGAAGGGGGACCCCCTGAGATAGAGGGGATTTTTCCTTCTTTTTTTTTCAACAGTGGCGTTTCTTTGGGTCAAACTCTTATTAGTGTTCAGGTGTAACTACACTGTTTTGGACACTGCACACTGAAAGACCTTTGTGATTCCTTGATGCAATAACATAAAATCATGATAGTAGAACGATAATTACTTTAGGGTCAAATTGGGGCTCTTATCTCAAGATAAGGTTATGTGCCTATATCAATCCCCTTAGTTATGACATAGCAAAGAATAGTATAACTTATTACGACCATAAGTATACAGAATATGATGAATGGCATAAAATTGAAGTGCATAACGAAGCATTAACTTTCTAATGCATCAACATATTACCATCCAATATAATGGTATATGAATTACAACTTAGGAAAACATCAAATGATTATATCAATATACGGTAATACCTCGGTGTGATATTGGTAGGGGATCTTTCACTTTCAGAGTCCTTTCACTTTAAAAAAAAGTCAGACAGGGTGGGGTCCTTCTATCTCTGTGAGACTGGTTATCTTGATACCAATAGCCGCCCCCTAGGGGTTAGTGTGTAGGTTGGCAGTCGGGTGGGTAGGTGGGCACATGGGACACCACTGACAATCACTGACCCAGACGAAGGGCTGATAATGCCCATCTGACCTGCTATCTCTAGTATCAGCCAGTGACCCTTTGGGGGCCACCTTCACGTCAAGCTGGCAGGTCGTGCATTATCTCCTTGGTCTGTACCTAGCCAAGACGTGCGAAGTCCTTACGTCCTTTTCATTACGAGAGGGGAGCACTAACAAGGACCGACATGCACAACTGCCCTGATAGCAGTGAGACGCTGCGGCTGAGGGCTTTAATCGTTCAAAGGGCCTTCCCGCGGGGCTGATGTCCTTTAATCACTGACTCGATGTTCGAAGCTCGGTCAAAAAAGCCCTCAGGCTTAACAGGGGTTGATGGATACTTTGTATCAAAGGTCATAAAACGTTTAGATACACATCTGCCGTAATAGCTGTATTTAAGTGAGTCAGTTTAGGTATATAGGCCTAGCAGGGTTGTTACGACGGCTTCTAGGGAAACAGGGTATCTAGACGTTTGTAAGGAAGAACGATGAAGCAGTTCGACATATTTTAATATTATTCCTGTCACATTCAGGTTACTGAATGAGATTGCACCCCTATTCCCTCTGCATCCAAAGGTCTCCAATTGCAAAATTGTCAATCTAAATTCAGAGATAAGTGTTGCCTTTGGACGTGAGCTATTCAGGAGCTAGGAAGGCCCCTGGAATAAAGTGGGAAGAATGGTCTTAGGACACCAAATGCACGCATGCTTTCCATTGCAACAGGGATATCAGAAAGTTCTATCTTCCTAAATCATATACCTAACTTCTATACCTAGTTAGGTTACAATGAGAAGGCTAACACTAAACAATTATTATCTGCCCAAATTTTAGAAACGCAAGTATTTTAGAAACGCAAGTAACTTCCATGTATCATAATATAAGCTTGACCACCTTGTTAATTGGCTTATTACATGACTCTCTTCTACTACACTGATTAAATTTGAATTTAAGTTTGCATTGCTGAGGTTGGAGGTTCCAGGGGTGAATTTCATTGATGACCTTCAAATGACATCCCCATCACTATGGAGTATGGTGGCCAATGGTCCACCACTATGCACAGACCTTGAGGCATTTTCCACGGAGCGCCGTCTCCCTCTACTGTGCAGGGCGCGGTCGGGGCCGGAGGGGGAATGGAAAACAAAATCAGCCAATATTTGTGTTCGACTTTGTGACCAAGCCCGCCCCCACCCGGCTAGGTTTGATGGTGCGGGTACAGAGCGCCATGTTTGTTTTGGTAAGCTCTGCAGGTAGACAAAACCACAAGGCCGTCCTAATCTGCGCGCGCACCCTCTACTTCCCTCCCCAACCGCCAGGGGGAAATCACTGTTTGGTGGAGGGATGTAGGGGACTTCGATACACGATTAATCAGGGCTAATTGGAAAACACAAATAGAGGACAATATTGACGCGGAGGCTTACAACAATGGGGCTCAGTGCGGTGCTCTAAACTGCTAAAACTAAAAGGCAATCATAACTAGACGCAGGTTTTTACAGGTCCGTTTGCTAACGCTAATGAGCGGCCGGGCGCGCAGGGCTAATTCCGTTTGGGTAATTAAGCTTGGAGTGGATAGGGCCACACAATAGGGGTGTGTATATTCAGTGTGGAGTGTTAGGGGTGGGGTATTATTGAAAGGAGGGGCGGTGGAGGGAAGTGGTGTGAATGGGCAACAGGTCGGTTCCTGTCCCCGCAATGGCCACTTGTGGGACATATGGGGGGCCCAAGTGACCATCACATAAAGTGCCCCCTCAAAGGGCTTTATAGTGCTTGTGTGGTCAACGGGAACGGACAATGGGGTCCTGTTGTCACCTCGGCACTAATCCGCTTGTCTCTGAGGGCTGAGGGGAACGGCTTCAGATGGGGGCGACTTGTGGTGGTGAATAGACCTGAGGATAAATCTCCACGGCCTTTAACAGATGGAAACAACCTGGACAAGTACTCATTTCCCCATGGTTTTCTTCTCTGTTTCACATGAGTTCTCAGCCTGGTTGTTGGGGCATAACCCCAAGGAGGATGACTCCATGGTCTAAACCAACGAAACAAACTCAAATCTTAAAGGTAACATACCGTTATTAAAACCCTGAGGTCAGAAGACACACCAGGGAATCTTGAAACTTTTTTTTCAGCACCTTAATCTTTCATATATTATCGTTAATTATGAAGACTACCATAAAAGTGATGAAAAAGTGTTCCATTTACGTTAATCCGATCATGACAAAACTTCTGGAAAACAATAGATGGAAAAAATATGACTTATACTTTGACGTATTACATGTTAGTTTTAATGGCAATGAATAGGGACAGAGGTGAAACGCGCTGTACTAGCGGCTGTCTATCCTTAAAGGGGGGTTGTTCAGTTGCGGCAAAGACCCGCGCCCGGAGTTAAAGAGGTCCCCACAGTTCACTAAGGTCGGTACGGGGCACTGCTCTCACCCACCTCGGACAACGACTTGAAAATGAAAATACTTCCCGGAGAAGGCAGGGCGTACTTCCCCACACTGAACACACCATGCGTTAAGATCCGCTATTAAAAGAAAACATTTAGGGGAAATTGGATAGGGGAATAAACGGTATGGTCTTTCATTTTTAGAAGGGTTAGTTTCTCTCTTCAGACCATATACTAATACTATCTATAATATCTAAATTACTATATTTATAATGGTCAAGATATAATATATCATTTCTCAAATGCTTTGGCGTTAGCTGGTTTTTGAGCACTTTCTTAATGCAGTGGTTCGCTTCTTCTGAATAGCTGGAAGATGGATCGTGTATTCAGGAGGAATTTTACCTAATAAGAACTTACTGGTTCGTTTTTATCAAACCCTATGTACCAAATGCAGAAACATACTGTCCATGTTAAACGTACACAGGCAATGTATATATTAATATGCAAACGTTGCTTGTGTACATGTGGATTTGCATATAAATATTGAATGACACCTACAGTAAACATGTGCTTCTATTTGCTTTCTTACAACCAAAGAGTCTGCAGGTTCCTTGTGGGCATTCTTTGCTTGCATACAAGCATGTTACCCGAGCTTTTCATATACATTTATAAACTGGCAGAAAGGTTTTCCTGACCACAGCCACCGCTTGGGAAATTTCGACCCCTCTCCAGACGTCAGTTCGTGCGGGCATTATCCCTTATTGAATCATACTCATGCTGATATTCATATTGGCAATCAGACGTGATATCAGATTGCGGGTGGACATACGCAATGACTAGTCGACAAGCGCGGCGTCTGCCCTATTATCAGTGCAACATGTGTTGGCCTTATCAGCTGGAGGTAGGGAGGGAGGCTTACCTTTGCAGTGATCCTGGTAATCTTCACAGCAATCGCCCACGTGAATGCAGTGCTCGTCGCAGAAGCAGGAGCGGCGCGGCGACGTGGACTTGGCCGCCTCCAGGGCGTTGGTCTCGGCCGCGTCCTCCTTGACCAGGGCGGGGTCGTCGTGGGGGGTGTGCAGGGGCGCCCGACAACTGATGTTCTTCCCGGCACAACACATCTTGGCGTGCCGGCAGCCGGCCTCAGCGGGCCCGGGCAGGGAGACCAGCAACAGGGCGGTCCCTAACCCAAAGCAAAGCCACATGGAGAACGGTGAAAGCTTCATTTTGAAATTTTCAAAAGAGGTGTGCGTCTCAGGTAGTTTGTTTCACAGGTGCGTGGTTCCTAACACAGGTAATTAGGGATAGAGGGGTCAGTCTGCACGCGTGGTCTGTTGGTTTGCACTCCTATAACCTGCAAGCTGGCACGCCACTTTTGATAAGAACTGTCCTGCTCCAATGCCTCTTCTGTGCACGTATTGTAATAATATCCACAAGCAAAGTCCTCAAAGTATATATGCCTCTCCCTTGACGATGTCCAAACTACTGGAATCAATCACTCACTCTCAATCTATACCAAATAGATACGAGCTGAGCAAAGTCCAACAGCAGAGCTACAATCGTTTGAGAAAGTAGTGAGAAATAGTTGCCACCTCGCTTCCAAGAATAGAAGTGTGAAGCAATGCCAAAGCAGAGGACCTTTTCTGTGAGTAGCAGCCGCAGAAGTAGTAGTAGTAGTGGTGGTAGGTAGAGTGCAGTAGTAGGTCCACAGGCTCTAGGGCCAGCACCGCTCCCCTCCCGCTAGCCGTCCGCTCAAGTCAGGGCCCCGACAGGACTGACTGACCACCTCTTGTCGCTCCCAGGTCCCCACCAGTGGCTGGCTTGGTGGAGGGAGTCAGCCTTGGCCTTGCAGGTGGCGCCACAGGTCAGAGACACTGTGATTGGATTGGTGTTCTGTTCTGGCGCTAGGGGGATCCCATGTGACTGACAGGTGGATATGCACGTGCTGGAATGGGTGCTTGGTTAAGTGCATACTTTGAATGCCGAATTTAAGAAACTGCAATCTTTATATTTTCAAAAAGAATTGCTGGGACCTACTCATACACGCAACAAGACACTTAGGGATGAACGGACAGGTTATTCCTTCAGCCTTTCAATTACTTTTCTTTCATATTCTTCCTATTATGAGATATTGGAAGGATAGCTTAAGCTATTGCTCTTGCTTTTTGAATTGCCCATATATCAATACGACTAGCAAGAAAGACCCCCGCCGGGTAGAGGGATTTACTGTGGTTGCATTGTTTACTTAATAGGATAGAGAGTAACATGGGCTTTCAATTGAAATTATCGAAAAAACTAAAAAATTGTGTACATCCTTGAACTATCCTTATGAGGACCCAATTCTCCACACTGCAACTTCGCCAGCTTTGACCAGGAATTCCAGGAATCCTGAATTTCGTGGAACGGTCAACTTTGGTTCAGACAGACCGTCTGTTTTTTGTAGCCCCAGCTCCCACTATCGACTACTTCAGAGAAGGCCCTTTATCAAGCAGGTCTTTGTGGTATCTCCTGGTTTACAGGGCCAATGTATGCTTTATCTCAGTAGAATGGGAATGAACTGGTTTGCTGTCTGCCGCTGTTCTTCATCTTCGTTTTTTAGGTACAAACGGTGCAAGGTATATCTCTGAGAGAGGGCGGATGCGGTAGGTTACCACTGAGGCCTGGATCCCACATCCGCCTTATACTTATAGGCCTACGGTACATCTCACACCTTTGGTTTACCAGGGACATACCCTATACACAATACATAATTTATATATTGGAAGAGAGAAATGAAGCAGAAATGGGTCTCAGTGTCACAGGGTGCAAAGTTTTCATAGATCTAGAATGTTTTGCTTGTGTTCCATAATCACCCCCCTTATTAAGAAGTTAGACCCAACAGCGATGTTTGCGTTTAATGTTAAAAATTGGCATAGTACATTTATATAAAGGCTATGTAGTTATGTTGTGAACACTTGATATAGATGTTATTTCAATTTCGTGTGTAACTCAGTATGCACTACTTTTCAAAATCAGAAAAGCAATTAATATTGTTGTCCACGAAAAAGAATAATGCACATTGTACTGCCGGATCCAAATTACTTACAATGTTCCATCCATTGTAATCCATAATTATGTAAATAATGTTATGTATATGGACTATCTATATGTAATACAGTCATGTAGCATTATGATAAAAGATCGATTATATGAGAATACTCCGCGCAGAAGGGGACCTAAAGCTATCTTATCCAGGATCTTGTCACTTTAGTCCTTGGGCAGCTATGGTTGCCTATATCAGTGCTGTCACCAAGCGGTTGGAATGAGGACTTCCAACGGAACACTACCTCCATCTGCTAACAAAAATGATCACTATATTTTTGAAGCGATTTGGATTTGCTGGAGCACGATTAATATAGAAGTTTTACATCATGTATCTAGACTTTTTACTGTAACATGTCCATTTTACAAGTTGTATCAATACTTGTTTATTAAGTCGTATCGTTTTCCTTAAAGAATGCAATTCCCTATTGTTTTTTCTTCAAATTTATAACATAGGTTGAGGGACCTCTATGAAATGATTAGTAACATGGAAAGCTATTTCGTGACATCATTCAATGTACCTACTATGCAATTATTGATTTGGAACAATAATCTTTGAAGACATACTCAAATAAGCAATTTACACTAATGATTAATGTTCAAATTCCTTATTTGCAGTGGACCTTGAAAGGCTATCACAATATCCTGAAGAACATAAGGCATTTTATTCAGATGGTCAAGTTATGAAGGACACTATGAACCTTTATTTTATGATGATATGATTGGTTAAAGATAATCAAAAACTGACCGCCATTGCATCACTTATGGTATACACATAGTCATAGTGAACTTTGATGTTGTTTTTATATGCATGTCTTAAGAGTTTGCTAGCTCTTCATTACTTATAGTTCTCGTTAACTAGTGTGTCCTGGATCCATGGTGGTATCATAGACTGCCATATATATGATCCAATAAATGTCTTTAGTAACTACGTGTTCTTTGTTATTCTCTTCGGGTAGATTAGTCCTCAAGTGAATGAACACTTGCTTGCAGAGGTTCAATTATGTCTTTATTACAACAACGCATTACAATGGCAGCTGGAGTAAAACAATCTTTCATTGGTTATTCACCCTACATAATCCACGGGTTGGTGTTTACATAATTATATTACCTGTGTCTCATGTTATTTAGGAACCATATACTCAACTCTCAAGGTCTTTCACTATTCCCAGACTGTCAATAACTAGACCATGGTCAGCTAGTCAAAAGTATTTCCCATCGTCAATTCATAATCCTTCTTTACTACAATGTAGCAGAAGATAGATGTTCTGGACAAATGGGTTCATACTTCTATTCTACACCAAGCTGTATTAAAAGTACTTTACTGACTACTCCAAACTCTGTTCTTTATCAATTTCTAGTTTCACGTAACCCATCTATTTTCTGCTATGCAGGTTTAGCTATTCTACATGGCAGTTCTTATGACAAGCGGTAACAGTAAGCCGATTGTGACTGTTGTCTCACTCCTAAACCTATCACTCTTCTCCACACACCTCTTTGTTCCCTATCTATCTTTCTAATTTATTGTCTCAAATTCTATAAGCTAAATCGGTAATAATACTTTAAGCCCATCCCAGTTTACACCAAAAATAAAGTTTACCATGAAATACGTTCAAAATTGCCCCTGTGCTTATTCCCTGAAGTCAGTTGCATAATACAAAACTAACCAAAACAAATTGGTTGACAGATTACTTGTAAAATTTGCGAAATGCAGCTTTATATATTAGCCCTTTTCCCATAGGAACCAGTGTTAAAGGCTGTCAGCCCACGCCCATAATGTGCAACCCTATCCTGCCTTCAAATACAGCATTTTTGATTGGTTACCAAACCTGTAAATTTGTCAATTGATAAGATTTAAGAAATCATAATGTTTTAGCAGTACTCAGAGATGTTAGAAAAATATAATTCTTGCTTCTTTCAGTAGCACCAACTCTAGGGAATCAGAATGGCTTATATTGTTATTTTGTCCAACCCTTGTCCAACCCTGGGATTTACCCAATGAGGGATGGGCTAATTGTGCATACATGCACGAGCTAGCCTCAGTACAATAGACATAGTTTCCAAAATTCTATACCCGCCTCTGTAGTCAGTGACGTGTATACATGAATAAAAGAACATTTTCAATATAACTCGAAAATCTATGAAGATAAAGAAATAACGTCCCAGCCAACCTGTGACGTAACAGAAATAATTATTCTGCAACCATACTTTTTTAGTCAGTCTGTTACTTACTAAGGTGGCACATAACAATTACATTATTGATGGTTAGGTTGAAATCTCACCAAATCAGAATGTTATTACGGCATTATTTTGTGGTGAGGTTAGGGCAAAACCATAACAGAATGTTATAATATTATGAACATTCTGTTTGAGTTGAAGAACGTAACAAGAACGTTGTAATAACGTTGTAATGTGTATAATATTCGCACATAGATAATTTGACAGGTTCAATATCGCTGCACACACACATACAAACACACACACAACCAACCCCTATTTATATAGGGGATAATTTGGTTCCCTGTCCTCTTAACAGCGACCGTAAACTGTATTAAAAACAAAAACTTCAATCTAAGTGATGCATATATTACAAGCAAAAGTGAACCGCTCCACGACTGCTATTTTCCACGTATTTCAAGTGGTTTCTGTATCGATGTTCGTGGTCAGAGGGGTTGTATACAGTGTCTGGTATTACATGTGGCCAGTTGACTGTTTAATCAATGTGTAAAATAGATGCCCTGATACTCACGGTGACCCAGCCAACTGCAGCTGGTCAAGTCCCCACATAGGCCGCACCTGGATTGAGCATTCTGTTTAACGGTTTCAAACACTCATATTGGCCCTCCATCCGCGTCATTTTATGCAGTTTTTAGCATTAAATCAATGATATATACAAAACGCTTGCATATCACAGAAAACGGATTTACATTAATCGAAAAGTCAATTGGGGTATTTTGCGCATTAACAGGGCATGTATGTGTATGTTTGTGTTTATGGACAATCCAACGGGCTGGTTGGCACAACCCGGACAACATCTCATAAATAAATGATGAAAACCTTAAAATTCTTAGATGAAAATGTACCCCCGCAAAATGATATTCTGCGACAATCCCTCGTACATTGAGTTTTTACTGCTATGGCTTTTTATTTCTCTTAGGTGTTACCTTGTCTTTTATCAAATCATTCGTTACTAGTTGTTCTTTTACTTTTCAATCGTGATAGGCCTAAATGAAAGTACATTCAGGCAAGCAATGATCTTAGAGCTAATGATACAAAGAAACCAACGTCAATTATTATCAGGATAGATATGCCCTTTCCGGAAATTGCCCTACTAGCCCTCCTACTGCAGAGGGGTAGGTCTACATACACGTCATGCACGCACACACGCACGCACACACAGACACAGACATGCGCACATGCAAGCGCACACACACACACACACACACACTCACACACACACACACACACACACTCACACACACACACACACACACACACACACACACACACACACACACACACACAATAACACTAACACTAACACATGCACACATACTTATTCAAGATCTGCATATTTTGGTCCAAGGGACGTTGTCAAAATGTTCGGCCGCTCATGCATAATGATGCCTCTGATGACAGCTAGATTGGGGTAAAGTACATAGGCCTAGCAATGGTGAAATGATAACTCTATATATTGCTGACCTTTGTATGCGAGAGATTTGCACAATTGCCGAAATGTTTGGCTTCCTTTATGACAAGCCTTTTTATTTTTAAATATTGAAGTTCTTGAAAACAATGGCTAAAGAAAAGAAGTGAGGATCCAGACGTTTTCAAGTGTGTGTGTGTGTGTGTGTGGGGGGGGGGGGGGGAATCAAAAAAGAAGCGTGGGAGGGGGGAGGGGTGCCCCATGTGCCCCTTAAAAATCCTTCCCTGTAGGGGTGGGTACAATAGCTCAGAAAGGGGTATCAGCATAAATTGGCTTAGTGTTAAAACCCCCTGTATTGGGACTAGGACAATGAAAATAAGCGCTTACCAAGGCGGGTCCTAGCTATAGAAAACCCATCTCCATTGACTTTTTCTTTCTTTATGAACCGGCTTGCCATACCCTGGGTTGATCGTAGATAGGTCGAGGACCCTGGAGCAGCACGCAGTATGTACATGTATGTGCAACAACAGCCAGGAGATATCATACAGCCATTGGACAGTGCGGCTGCAAACCATACATCACCATGCATCGTGACCGTGACGGTACGTAAATGATACCTTTTTAAACGTAATTAAACAAGTTCTTTGTACTGTAATCGAGAAAAAAAGACTTATTTTTTCCACTCACCCTCACATGAAAAGCGTGGAACTAACAGTAAATATACATGGATTTGGTAATATTTTGATCCGTAAGACAATATTAAAATTTTGTAAAAGTATTAAGAAATATATAGGCTGTTTTCAATGATGAATTTGAGTGAAAATGTATGCTAATAAAGAATAGATGGCGTAAGAAAGGGAGACAAGTCAATAACAACATTTTTAGAAATGCATATAAATGGAAACCCAAGGAGCCGTATAACCGATGTATACGAAAAAGGGGGTTTTATACCCTGATCCCGTATGGCCGTGTGTCTGTATGGAAATCAATATTCTAACCATGGACACAACATTGGTGAAAGGTTCAAATGTGTAATTTGATTGTAAAGTACATGGATGAGTAGCATGGGGTCCGGAAATCAAACTTGGCATTCAATTTACTGTAAATATATTATGCTGCCCTTTGACCCACGAACGACAGAGAGGATGGCTACTAACCAATCTTGAATGAATCAACATAAAAGTAATATTTTCTATGATCAAATCTGCCCACCTTTTAATACTATAAATCCATTGGCATTAGAGCTGCACATATTTTCGAGTAGTTAGGCCAGAATGCCTGGGCCAGAATGCAAGAATTGGAAACTTTTGTACCATCTGTCAAACTTGAATAGCCGTTCATATTTCTGACGTTCTCTTAAAATTCGGCTTATAACAACTTGGAGATGAGTCAAGCCATTATAATAGTATATGTTAAATAGAAGCCAGTGAATTCCTCCATTGAACAATAAAAGCCAGATTGATGAATTTTATGTGTAAGTTGCATTTTGAAATGTATATTATTTTATTTAGAGGAACTTTTCAGGAAAAAATGGGAAGATCCTAAAGGAAATACAGCAATTCATATTGCCGAAAGGGTTAAATGTTGAAATAATCGATACAATTACATTGCCCCATTATAATCATCATGGTGTTTCTCTATCCTGCAGATAAATTGAGGCTGAAGGCTCTGCGGCCCAGCACCAACCGTTTCCTGACGTCATTCAAGATGTTCATAGCAGTCGTCTTCCTCCTCACCGTACTGCGCATGTTCGGCTTCATATGACGTCACTGCCTGACGTCGTTATGTATACGTTAAAGTGCTATGCCCTGAACCTGAGTTTCTACAGGCCCTACTGGCCTCCACTGCTGATTGAGATGATTGAATTCCGACTGGGTCGTGGACTTGCACCTCAGTTTGGTGTCTGGACTCTCCCATAA
This sequence comes from Lepidonotus clava, assembly GCA_936440205.1. NCBI lineage: Eukaryota > Metazoa > Annelida > Polychaeta > Phyllodocida > Polynoidae > Lepidonotus > Lepidonotus clava. The sequence continues at coordinate 33,756,989 of OW387137.1, forward strand.
TGTGGATATATGAAGGACTTATGGCACACTTAGAAACAACAAAAGTTAGTCTATGACGGATGTTGTTTATCATAATTTAGTCAATACATGTTCCATGTGTTATTTGTCTAACGTCTAGTCAAGAGCAGACCGTCTTCATAATGATATCATGATAATAGAAGCGAACAGCAGTTTAACCTGTTTGGCCCGCCTTTAATGGACTTGCCCAAGATCAACAGTATTTTTTAGATTCTTAATCACACATATTCGGTAGATATATGGAAAAAAAACACTGTAAAGATTTGACTTCAGACTCAGTCTTATTTGGGCATATCTACATTTTCTTGCATTTTTGTATATAGAATAAAGGCACAATAGTAGTATGATGGAGTCGCTGGCGCGCATAGTCAATGCTACTAAGTAGGTCAGTAGGTCACTACGACCGAGTTTAGGTCTAAAATAGGTTCATAGCTTAATAGAGACTTTGAATAATTAGGTCATTACGACCTACTTATAAAAGCTATTTTTGTAATTAGGTCAGAGGTCAGAGGTTAGAAATATTAGAAAACAGGGTCACTGAGAAAACATGTCAGGGGAAGAGCGCGTGGAACGACGTGGAGACCGGAGGCCGTAAGGCCGGAGGTCTGCACGTCGTTCCTCAACGCGCTCTTCCCCTGGCATGCTTTCTCAGGGACCCTATATTCTGGTTACGGCTAAAATATTACATATGTTCTGATATTTTTATTGCAAAGGGGGCGGTGCGGGCATTCCATGGGAGGGCTGTTTTAGGAATGAGGTGGAGACCGGAGGCACAGCCGGAGGTCTCCACCTCATTTCTAAAACAAACCCTCCCATGGGCTGCGCGCACCACCCCATTTGCAATTTTATCACTTATACTATTACTATTCGATTCGATTATATCTACTTTATGTGTATGTATTCATTTAATATGATTTTGATAAAGTTTCGTCTTCATATTCATTAAATAATATTCGTATAGAAACTGAATATAGAGTTTTCGTGTTTATATTGATTAAATAATATGCGTATAGAAAACACAACATATAAAATTCGTTTATAAGTTTTATTCATTAGAAACATATATAGAAACATATTTACAGTGTCACAGATACATGGTGTAATCTTTTATTTACATTGAAACTGTTCACAAAGTGAAAAATATATAATACAAAATCATTTACACTGTTGGCATAAGAAAACATTGTTTCCGTTGCCTGGTAATAAACAAATTAAACAATGAGAACAGTTTCGGGCAAGTGTCCTTATCTTCGGCTGTTTCAGTTTCTCTTTGTTCCATGTGTGAGTGTATACATATGTGTGATGAGGATTTCTGACGGATTTAGCAATGGTATGGTGAAAGAGAGACTGTGCTTTGAAAAAGTTACAGTCTACTTCAGTCGCCAACACATTGTGACCGAAAACAGGATTCATTTGCACCTGGTATGAAAAGAAATTTTCGATGGCCTGAATGTAAATTGATTTCAGCTCACAGTGTAGTTGTATACATGTAAAACAGAACAAAGGACCAACAAAAGTGACATCGGAATCACGGATTCGACATTTACAAAAGGCCTGTGAAACGGCTGTCACTTTATGTTGCTCAATGAAAACCATAAGTGACTTTACACTGTTGACGGTGTATCTGGTAGTAACTCTGAAACATGAGTCTTGATGATGTTGATACACCGCCAAACAGTAGTCCTTGTGGTTATCGCCGTTGATAAGCTGGCTCGTTGCGAAACTATACCCGTCCCACATAGCTTCTGTAAAAGTGGAACAGGATCGCGTCGTACCAGTGGTGTGGTCTACAGTACTAACATGGTGTGGTTTCAGATAAAAGTCGCTGTACTGTGCGGGGATAATCTCCCAAAAGAAATATCCACTACATCCGCAAAGTACAGCCACTTTATCATTTTTGGGTATAAGTTGAAAATTAATGTCTGCTGATGGATAGTTAGAGTCGAGAGGACTATCCGGAGATTCAGGTCGTGACTCAGCAATATTGAGAAATGATAAATCGAGACCCCAACTAAGTGTGGTCTCGTTATCATTTGTTGATGAATCATTGCTTGCCAAATCGATTAGAAAATCCGAATAGCTGCTGTCGCTCATATTGAAGCTGTAATATAATACTGGAAACTATGGCTACACTAAGCAACTAGATGAATAAAATATGGGTAGCCAGTTATTTTTGTAGTATTTACTATTTAGTATGTACTAAGAAAATAACTGGTAGTGGGTAGACACCTTAAATTTCTCTGTGATTCGCTGAGATTTTCGCTGCCGGGAGTTCTACCCTAGATAAAGCCATGCATAAAGCCATGCATTTTTTTGTTTTCTCTGAGATATTGTATAATTTTTTATTTTTTTTAATATTTTTCTAATTTTTAAAGTTTTTTTTCATTTTCTTAGACAAATATTTATATTTCAAGCATTTTTTTCTGTCTCTATGTGAGATTTTGTATAATTTATTTTTACTTTTATTATAATTTTAAAGTTTTTTTTCTTTTTAAACAATTATTTCTTTTTTTAATTTCAACTTTTGAATATTTTTTTTAATTTCAACTTTTGATAAATGATATGTACAAGCTTAATTTTCTTTTTCTTTTTATATTTTTTATATTTTTTTGTTGGAGTATTTCCTTCATAAATGATATATTTTGTAGTTATAAGTCTGTTATTTTTTCAGAATTAAAGAATATTTACAACATGATTGCCGAATTCCTAGATATCTAAGGGTATCGTGCTCACTCCGTCTTCACAAGTTTTTCTTTTTATATATTGATAACTTAAGCCTGTCTTTTTCTGTTTGTATGTTATTATATGATGATCTACAACTTTGAAACCAGTGTTAACGGCGTCCATCGTGATTTGTGTTTCGAGTACGGTGTTAAAAGATTCCATGTCAAGTATGTTTTGTTTCTGTATGACACCTTTACAGCTAGTTTTCTTTTCTTTTCCATGACCGATATAACATTTTGAATTTAGTGAAGTCATTTCATCTCCTTCCCATTCAATTTTGAATAGTCCTGGGGTCCGTTTATCATATTTTTCTCTTTCTTTACAACATGGTTGTGGAAACCATGGTAAATTATTTGTTTTTGCTATTATATATTGTTCCCTGTGATGTTCATTATCACAAGATTCTGATGGTAACCATAAGTGGCGTTCTCTATAATAGGCTTCTCTTTTTTCTGGAATTATTAATTCATCTAAAGTCTGTGCGCTGAGGGCGAAATACAGACTATCTGTATCCATTTCACAGAGTTCAAAGTCAGATTCTTCGATGTACTTTGATAAGAAGTCGTAGTAAAATTGTAACATTTTCAGTTTTGCGTATTGATATACCATGAAACCTATTTGAACTGGAAGGTCGTATGTTATTGACGTAGGGAGTGATGAGACTTCACATGTATCTTCACACAAGTCTTGGACATCTTGTACTGTCCAGTGAAGAGCTATTCTAGCGGCTTTTTCTGGTGTCATATATCGAGTGTTTGTGAAGTTTTGTTTGTTACAAATCGTTTTTCCATATGAACTGTTTCCTAGGAGTTTGTAGAGGTCAGAGAGAATTTTACAGTCAGGGTTTTTGTCGCCCTTTCTTCGTGCCTCTGTTACTTGATCAACAAATGAGAGAAACGATTTCTGTGGTATGTATTCAACTAGTAAGTGAACTTTTGTTACGATTAAGCCTTTTTCTAAATACCATTTAAGTAGTGGTGAACCTAATAAAATATTTTTTGCAAAATAACTTCCGATTAATTGACGTTGTGGCCTTTTGACTCTATCGTTCTTTAATAGATGTTGTTTCATGTGTTCTCCTACCTCATCTCTTGACACCATTGTATTTTTGAAAATGGGCGTCATTTCTTCAAATTTGAATTTAAGGTGCTCAGGTGTGTGTATGTCCACCGATACTAGTCCAAAAATAGTCCCATTTTTTACACCGTTTATTATATCTATTTCAGAAAGGATATTGTGTGTGTTTGGAATCGGTATGCTCCACAGTGATTTACATGCTATAACACTGTTGTTGTTATTCTTGTCTTTGTTCCAGTCACATTCGTATTTCTCAATGACAGTATAACCTATTAGTTCTAGATACAGTGTTGTTTTAAGAGTTTGTCGACATCTTTCTGACATTAGTTTACGACCTTTATCAGTAGAGAGAGTGTTTTTATTCATGTGACACGCGTGCCCATGCCAGTAGCAACCATGAAATTGATACACGGTTTTTGTATCTGGAACCAGGCCGTCCACTCGAACTCTTTTTGTACCCACACTAACTTCCCCATGGTTATAAGCATGTAGTATTTTAACTTTGTCTGTAATCTCTCGAAACCGCAACCATTCTGTTGCAGCGCGACTGACTTTTTGAGATTGTTCAGGTTTGTAATTGTTACTACTTCTGCGGACTACAAAGTACCCCGTACAGTGTTCTTCACCCATACATTTAAGGTAAAGACTGTTTGCATCTACTCCTATGATATGACGGCACACTTTACTTAATGGTCCGAATGATCTGCCCCGTATTCGTGTCACTCCTGCTTTTTGATGTCTATGAAATATAATCGATGGACCACCTACCAAATTGCTTCTAATTAATTTGTGTACATCTTTGTCTGCCTCTGAGAATATAATGTAAGGAAGGTTGTTTGATGATGTGTTATCAAATAGAAATTTTAGTGTAAGGCCTGGAAGAGTCAGACCATCTTTGAACATATCTATTCCTCTTTCACTGAAAAATTTCATGTGTTGGTTTATAGCTTTGACAAAAGGTTCTACATCTTTGTTATTGTAATATATTAGATAATCTCTGAAAGTTGTCATTCCATTATCTTTCCACACTTTCTTACACTTGGCATAGTCTTCCGCTGATATAGAAGTACCCGTAAGTGAACTATAGAAAGCTGAGCGAGGTGGAAGTTTTAAGTTCCCTAGTTTTCTAGTTGATGTCATCCACTCATATGGAAAGAACCCTTTACTTTCATCTTGTAGGAAAGCTTTTAAATAGCTAGCATACGAGTATCCGGGAGCTAGATAATTTAACATGTCTAAATAAACACAGTTCTCTGTGTAGACAGCTATGTATTGATTACTCCTTTTTATGGTTTTCATCTCAGCTGTTTGCTTCTTTGCATAGAAGGAATGGAAATCTCGCTTTATTAGATTTAAGTCGTAGCGACCCGAATTGAAACCTATGACAGGTACTCTGTAAATATAGTTCATAAGACGAATTTTGATTTTATCTATTCTGTGCGAAGTTTTATTGCTACTCTTTTTTCCTATACTCTTCATTAGTGATTTAGGCACTTTTTTTCCTTCGGCAATCTCGTTTTTCTTATACTTTTCAAGCTTTTTTATTATGTCAGAGAAACGTGTTTCTACAACAGCTCCTATTTTTTCAGCTAACTTTTGTATGTAATCCAGAGTGTCGTGAACTATTTCATCATTTTCTCCATCACTTTTTCTTATGAAACAAACTGGTTTTTCCCACTCTGGAAAGTCACTTGCTACACTAGATGAAAGCGGTACATGATGTGATTCGACTACTGTATTAGTTGTCTGAACATCACCTTTTGTTTTGTGAGAAAAATAACTTTCGAAATCATACACAATTTTGTATGGATATATTCGAAGTTCAGATGGTACTTTTATACCTAGCTCCTCCAGTCTATCAAATACAGATGGTTTGTTTTTGTAAATACCACCTTTGTAGATGAATTTAACTTGCGTACAGTCGCTTTTAATGTTAGTGTGTCGCTTAAGATTATACTCTGTTTCAAAGAGTCTTCTACACTTACGACACATGTGGAACTGTGAATATTTATTTAGATCGTTTACTAGACTGAAGTGATGGTCGTATAGATTTAGTGTCATAACTTTAGACTCATCCTCAACACTCATTAAATTTCCCTTTATACATTTTAATGTACAAGGTGTCCCCCTTTTAAATTTCTTTTTCTTGGAAGTAGTACTCTTCTTAGGAATGAGTGAAAAGACTCTTATCATAATGTTGTATTTGGTTTCTATCTGGGTCAATGCCTTAATTGAAATGCCTCTGAATGATACTTTAGTTTCATCAGGAAAACATTCTTGAAGTAGTCTTTCACAGTGGGATGTGTTTTTGAAAAGAAAATATGACAGACACCTAAAAAAACACAGGTAGTCTTTGTACACCCGTTTGCTCTTTGGATTACGATGAAAATGTTGTAAACCCCGTCTACGTAGGAAATTCGGAATTGTATCCAATCTTCCTATTAGACCATCCTCTCTACCTTGAACCCTTACTATGTAAATGTTTGCGTTTACATTACCCACTAGTCTCCAACTTGTGTCAGCTCTATTGACACTCCATTCTTTATCGCGTAAAAAACTTATTACATCTTGCAAGTCAGAATCATTTTTAATATGTCTGTAATTGCTTTGCTGTTCGTGCTCTAACCAAAATAAAGAGGAGTTATTCACTGAAGGATGGTAATACATAACTTCTCGATCTTCTGTATAAATCTTTTCTTCAGCAGTTTCTGTTGTTCCTCCATTAAGTCTTTCAAGTAATGCACCTAAAGATATAGCTAGTCTATATTCGAAAACTTGGTTCTGATGTATTTTGTTAATAGCCTCTATTATCTCTTCAACTGCTTCTTTCATGTTCAGAGTTGAGAGTCTGACATTGAAAATTGATTGAACACTTCCTAGGAGAACTAAACCGTTTGCTATTGACTTAAAGTTTTTAACATAAGTGTCGTGATACCACCAATAACTACCTATAGTTGATGGCATTACTGTTGTTTCTATATCATACTGTTCTCTTACGCATGTAGGTGAAGAACAGATCACCTTTCCAGAATGTAAAGAAAAATTGCGAGGACGACGTGGCACGTTACACATCGGACAATTTATATTCTGATTCATTTTCTTATTTTTCGACTTAATAACTATATAAATATACACTTATGTTCTAGCTAGTTATTTAAAAAGCTGACTAAATATTTTTGTTTGAAGCTAACTATGTGCTACACTAACTATGCGCTAGGTGAATATATAAAGCTGACTAAATACTTTCTTTGAAGCTAGCTAATATAATATCTACAGCATGATTAAATGTTTTCTGTGTATATAAGTATATAGGCAACCACACCACACCATGTATAGTTACTGATATGTTTTAAGACCACACCTACCTGCCCTTGGTGATTACATCATGTTTCTGTGATCTATTCGGACTGCTTTAAGTCATTCAGGATCTTTGGTCCCAGCGTGCTGACCAAGTCGAAGAACAGTGCGGATGGCACGGTGTGTCCCTGGTCTTTCGGAGGTGCGTCGTGCACCCCGCCCGAGTTGACCCGTTTCTCCAGCTGCTCCACGTAGTAGCGGGACCCGATATGGATCTTGGCCTTCCCCTGGTAGGTGGTCACGATGACCCAGATGTTGTGCGTCTTGTTGACCTCCTGGACGTAAGGCTTAATAGTCGGGATGCCCTGTTCTGCTTCACCTGAGGCCCGTTCGTACTGCTGGATGATCGTTCTTGCGGCGTCGAGAAGGTTCTGGAAACCTGTCTTACTCAAGTTGATCCGGCGTTCGTAGGCTCGCTGAGGGTACTGAATTATGGCGACCTGAAAAATATAAGCATAATTTTGTTTTGAGTTATATGTATAAATTTGGGGCTCTCTCTCTCTCATTCTATTTCTATTTAAACTATTATGTATTCTTTACTTCTATTTCACATTAAATAATTACAATGAAAGTTAACTATAAACGAAGTACATGTTACCTGAAATAAAAATACTGATTCTATAATTTAAAATCGTACTTACCCCTACAGGATCAGGTGGCCCATACACGTGGATGCAGGTGTTCTTGAAGGCGTCACTGTTGAGGAAATACACCTTCTTAGCTTGCGTGATGTAACCGTCCTTGTACTCGACGTCCAATTCCAGTGGCCAGAACAATCCGGTCAGGTCCAATATAGGCGAGAGAGGGGCGGCTTTACTCTGCTGTGCCTCTAGCTCCTTCAAGACCGCATCAGCATACTGCTGCGCTAGTGCAACGTCCAGTGGAACCACTTTACCTTTCTTTGCACGAGGTTTCCGTTCACCAGCAGGCTTCCGTTTTCTCGGCGGTGCCTTTTTCTTGTCTGTTGGTTCTCCCTCCGACTCTTCTTCGATGGTGATCGGTACCGAAAGAGCTTCGCCGTCTTTCGGTGGTGGCACGTTTTCTTTGTTGGAGTCGTCTTGGAGGGTAGCGGCGGCGGCGGCAGCGGCGGCGGTGGTGGCGATTGTGGCAGTGACAGCGTCAGTCAAAGATGCAGGTGGCTCGGGATTCCACAGATCAGAAATATCGTTGTATAGACTGGCATCAACAGCGTTGACGGTGATGGACGTACCTTCGCCTACATCTGTAATATAGCCAGATTGAGTGTCCATGGACGAATCTGTCGCATAACCCCCAACTGCAACAGGAACGTAACCGGCGTCTTCTCTCGATGGAAACACTCGGTATTGATCAAAGTATTCATCAATGACCGAATTTCCAGGAGGGGGCTGCTTCGGAAGTCCCTCCTGAGCGGAGGAAGATGTTGAGGTCTTTCCACGAGCAGTCAAACTTCTACGTCCCATCATGAGAGTGTTGAGAAGACTCCAGCCCATGAGTCTTTTATACAAAAGTTTACTATCAACGTCGATTAAACGTAGGACGGTTTTTCCATTTTCACAAAGTTTTTCATGAGCGTCGTCCGTTATTTTATTCGTATTTTGTTTTGTTACCGATAAGCAGATATCACTGAGTACATGGTTCCATTAGTGACGCGACGCGAGAGTCTGACACGTGCACTCCATAACAAAATATTCAAAATTTACATGTATCAGTTTCATTGGAGATACGTATTGTGGTCGTTAACAAAAATGATAATATACGCTCTCAGAGACCCTCTGAGATTCATTTCTAGACTTGTCACCAATCGCACCAGTCTCATCATGTACATGAACGCACAACCCTCGGTTCAGCACCGTGTACCGCTGGCACCGCTCATTGGAAGACCATCTCATTTTCGAAATGCGCTGGTCAACGTGCCTTTTGCGCGAGCATCAGGTATCTGTGGAGAGCATCATTGGGTGAAATACATCTGTCCGAGAGATGGAATGTATCAAATTGAGGGTGAAATTCATCCAAACATTTTATTTCAAAATTGCAAACTTCTGAAAAACATTCGGCTAACCCAACAATCTCATCTAACGCTCAAAGATATGATAACCAAGAAACCTTGTGTTGTCGGTTTACCGACAACACAAGGTATCTTGAGCCACATTTTTGCGCGACACTCTGTCAAGGAAACAGTGCAGAGACGTTTTTGGCGTAAATCAGAAGCAGATCCTGATGGAAAACCCTCTATATTTCTGCACGCTGATATTGTTATTCCCCTTATCAACGCAACCATCCGATATCCTGACAAAATAGTGAACACCCTTGACAACAACAAATTCTTCTATGAAAAAGAGTTCGATACAGAAATCGGACATGGTCAGGAGGGTTGTGACCATATTGTGAGGGTTGTCGGAAGGAATGGTAAAGAATCAAGTCTCGTGACGGCTTATTCTATTCCTAGATTTACTCCTACTCCTACTATCGAATATTAAAAAGAAAACAAAGATCCTCTTATGCTCCTCCAGACTATTCGGTTTTCTACCAAAAGGTAGAAAACCACCCTTCAACCAATCTCTTTTATTTTCACACTTATAACGTAAAGACGTCCGTTTATTTACTATACAGATCTATAAATCATGCCATTATTTATGTTGCCATTGAAACAAAACGTTTATGTAGTGATGAATTAGACGCTGGTTAGGTTTATCTCCTGCGACATACGAGCTGATAATAAAGTTGATACTATCAAGCTTGTAACTCTAACCACACGTTAACGGTTATAACCACTTAATCAAAATAAAAACACAAACGCCTCAAACGGCGTTCAACGCTTTTCTTGAAAAGAGAAAAGGGGGTGCATAAAGCTCACCCCTTTTCTCTTTTCAAGAAAACAAAATGCGCGCCGCTCCGCTCGCGGGTGATCCGCGTGGCGGGCGCGGTTCGGCGGTCGGTGCATTTTGGGTGGGAGGGTGCGTTTTGCACCCGACATCCAGGGGCTGTCCCATAACAAAGACTGATCAAATAAAAAACAAAACGTATGGAGAGCGTTTATGGTTCGGTTTCATTAATTTGTTATTCTTTTGTTTTGTGAAAGAGAAAAACCCATGTTATCACAGTTTACACTTTTAATTTGGTATTCTTTTGTTTCGTTCCGCATAAAAGATTGTTATGATGCCATCTCTTTTAATTTGACGTTATTTTATTTTGATCCTCATAAAATGTTGTTATGACCACATCTCTTTTCATTTGTCATTATTTTATTTCGTTACAGGAAAAACACCCTTATGTTATAGAAACCAAACAAAAAGGATTGTTTTTTCATTAAAGTGTCATTCAGTACATTAACCTTCGACCGGGTAAGACGTGTTATAACTTAAATAGAAAAAAATGGAAAGTGTAAAGGAAATCGCATTTGACCCAAGACTACAAGGACCTTTCACATGTCTTATCGCTGGACCTTCAGGATGTGGTAAAACACAATTAGTGTTTGAAATTATAGAAAAGGCGAAAACTGTAATAAACCCACCAGTCGATGAGATTATATATTGCTATGGACAATGGCAAGACGTTTTCAAGAAGTATCAGGGAAAAGTGAAATTCAACGAAGGTCTACTTTCAAGAGAAGAACTTTTACATAAGAAAAAGGATTTATCTCAACATTCTCTACTTATAATAGATGATCTGTTAGATAAAGAAGATGCACCTCTTATAAGAGATCTATTCATAAAAGGTTCTCACCATAGAAATATGAGTGTTATATTCATAACTCAAAATTTATTTCTGCCTAATAAGGATTTCAGAACACTTAGTTTGAATTCTCATTACATGATAATTTTCAAAAATCCAAGAGATATGAGTCAAATTCACGCTTTATCACGTCAAGTGTTTCCAACTCATCCACGTTTTCTTACCAACGTATATAACGAAGAAACATCGGCGAGACACTCATATCTAGTGCTAGACTTCAAGCAGACTACACCCAATACACTAAGGGTGCGTAACAGCGTGACTACACCTCTCAAGACAACTGTATTCATTCCTACTACACGGAAACAATGAAGGCTAAACAACTCGCTCTCATAAAGAAACATCTTCCTCTATTGAGACATCTGTCTAAATGCACTGGTAAGGAGTGTAAACATATAATGATGGGAATGTCTAATGAGGTGATAAGGTTGATAGCGCAAATAGGTGTGAATATTATGAATAAAAACTTGCACATCTCCAATAAACAAGCAGTCGGTCGTCTATCGAGGTACAAGACACAACTCAAGGGTCTTACCAAGCCTTCAACTACAGTAGGACACAAACGTAAGATTCTTGAACAAGAAGGTGGTTTTATTGGTACTCTATTGGGATTAGCTGTTCCACTCATATCCAGTCTTATCGGAGGCCTTACAAGACATCATTAGGAGAAAATGACAAGCTATAAACGAATGCTGCTCGTTCATCCAGATGTGTTGCAAAGTTCTAACAAAGTGGAAATGGAGAGTTCAACTGTTTCTGGCAAAGTTGATTCTCCACCTCCTGCCAAAGAAAGTGACAGGGATTCCTTTTTCGAAAGGTCAATGGTAAAAGAAAAACTTGAACCTACAGCGCCTACCGTGGAGGTGTTAGCTCGTTTACAAAAAGAAATGAGTCGTGTATTGAACGATCCAACGATGAGCAGAGAGGAGAAACTAGCCACATACAATGATCTCATGAACAGGTCCTCCATCCTTTCCTCTAAAGCTAAAAGTATGTTGTTTTCAACATCGCACCTTTCACGTTCTCCTTCACCATCTCCACCACCTTCTCCGACTATCATGAAACCTAAAAGAGTTTCTACAAAACCGAGAGGACTACTTATGCCAAAGGTACTACCACATAAGATGGAAAAAGCACTAGAAAAAGTTCCGGGTTCTTACCATAACTCTGTGCGTAATCTCTACAAGACCTTGGCCAAATCACGAAAACAGTTCACAAAGGACGGTCGGCTCATTCTAGGAGACACACCTATAGATGAAACACATTTAATGAATCTTCTTTCGAGTGCAGTGCGACCGACTACTAAGAAGCGAGCCAGCTTACCGGGCCAGAAACAATTCGTCCAGATTGTTAAGAAGTTAAATCCGAAAATGAAATATATAAGGAACTACAACATGAAGGGTTCCGACAGTGAAGAGGAACATGAAGAGGTGGAAACACCTAGGCGGAAAGAGAAGTCTCCTCAACAAGAAGGTCACGGCCGAAGTAAGAGACATCGACACTTTACAGTAACACCATTTGTAAAATGGTCTACAAGGCTCTGAAGAAAGATGTGGTTAAACACTTCACTGATCCTAAACAGCCAGCAAGCTTCACAAGTGCATCCAAAATAAAGAAACACTATTTCAAAAACACTGACATAAAGCATATTGAAGATGCACTTGAATCTGTTGATGCTTATACTAAACATAAACCATTCAAGAGGCGGTTTCCTAGACGTAAAACACAGACTTTTGGAATAGATAAACAATGGCAAATGGACTTGATAGATATGCAACAGTTCAAAAAGTATAACAAAGGCTATTCATATATAATGGTTGCCATAGATGTCTTCTCCAGATTTGGATTTGCACAAGCTATAAAAAGTAAAAAAGCCACAGATGTTACGGAAGCTTTCAAAGTTATGACAGTTAAAAGATGTCCTAAATACCTTCAAACAGATAAAGGTAAAGAGTTCCTGAACAAAACTTTTCAGGATTACTTGAAAGAGACAGGTGTATCTTTTTTCACTGGAGAAAATGATGACATAAAATGTTCTATAGCAGAAAGGTTCAACGGGACCTTACAACAGAAAATGTGGCGATACTTCACTCACATGAAAACCTACACATACATAGATGTACTTCAAGATCTAGTGCATTCTTACAACCACACCTTTCATTCTACCATAGGAGGTCGACCGGTAGACGTTAATAAAGATAACGCCGATCGATTGTTCTATCATTTGTATGAAAGAGTGAGAGCTAAAGATTTAAAGACGAAAAGAAAACCTTTAATGAAAAGTGGTGATAGAGCACGAATTCTAAGAAAAAAGAAAACCTTTAATCGTGGATATGAACCAAATTGGAGTGAAGAAATATTCACTGTAAAGAACCCAGACTATATTAAGGGGTATGAAATCGAAGATACCCTTCAAGAAAGAATAAAGGGGTGGTTTTATCCTCAAGAGGTTCAGAAGGTAAAAGTTACTCCGAGGAAGCAGTACACTGTCGAGAGCATCCTTAAATATAGAGGAAAAGGTGCTAAAAGAGAAGCACTCATTAAGTGGAAAGGATACGGAGACAAATTCAACAGTTGGGAACCAGTCAAGAACATACAAAAATGGATGTAACCTGCACCCTACCCAGTAACTCATCTACTAAGACCTTTCCAGACAACACTCTGAGCACTTACAGAGTTCTTTTACAAAAGTATATGGTACTACCAGCTGACACAGACTGTGCGTTATCTGAAATAACGCTTCCAGTAAAATGGTACAATGTGCGAAAATCAACTTTCTACCTTCTCAGCGCAGAAGCACCGTCAGAAAAGAAGAAACATAACACCGCACCAACTAGGGCAAGAACTTCCCGCGGTTCTGATGAACAGCCTTCTTCTGAATCTCCTGCTACTTCCACAACTACACCTGGAACTGCAGCTGGTTCAATTGAAACACCGACAGTACCAGACCCTGATCATGAAGAGTCTTCTGGAGCGTTTATTTCAGATGCAGTGTCAGCTGTAAGAACAGTTAGTGAGAGTATAGCTCCTCCGACACCAAGTTCTCACACTTCCGACGGACCTACACCTCCTAAAAAACCTAGAGAAGGAGTTACTCCATTACAAACACCTCCGACAAGGTCCGTTGAAGCTATCACTCGACTAAAGCGTGAAATAGAGAGCAGTAGGAAAAAACGTGACAGAGAACCGTTCCTAACAGACATGTTTGATACTGATTTGGTAACACACATGCATGAAACACCCCCGAAAAGAAAACTAGAAGTTGAAATGGAGGGAATTGAAAAAGAAGAAAACGATGACGATGACGACCAACCAGAGCCCACAGAAGTATTCGAAGAAGCTGATGCTGATGAACCAAAAAAGCTGCCTCCCACATTGAGTTACATCGATTCATTAGCAAGGAAGCACTTTCCAGGAAAACGGTCTTACGCTCGTTTCTCAATGGAAAGCGGGCGAGTGGAAACCAACAAAGATCTGATCAAACTCCTGAATAAAATAATGAAGAAAAATATACCAAAAGTCATCAAGAAAATGAAAGAAGAAAAGCGAAAAAATAAAGGAAATGGTCCAGATGAAATTTTCTCTTATAACGAATTCACAATGAAAACACTTATTGCACTGCCTTCCAACACAATGCTCGTCATACCAGAAAACCTTTCTTATCAACTTGGTTTCGAAGGAAAAATATACATGGGTAGGCGCACACGAGCAAAACAAATAACAGATGTCAACTACAGAAACCATACAGTCTATGTCTACTCTGACATTATTCACAACGGGGTAGTAGGAGATACTGAAGCGCCACTTCTTCGATGTATGGCTGTAAACAACTACTCTCAAAAAACAATGGACACAATAAACTTTCCCAATTTGATTTTCCATCCTCTACGAATAACACATTTCAAAGAGATCGGAGTGTACTTAAGAGACAGTGCAGGCGAACCTATACCATTTGAGCACGGGGAAGTGTCGGTAGTACTGACCTTTAGAGCTCTCTCTCATCCCTATAGTACATTAGTATAAGAAGGAAGACATTGGAAAATGGTGAGTTACTATATGAACGTGCCACCCTTGTATTCATCACCAAGAGGTGAATATGGCCAATATTATAAGCGTTCACAATTTGGAAGTGGACAATTACCTGCTTTCGGTGGAGCTAAAAGACAACGTGGCCACGGAATATTCGGAAGTATAATGAGATCGGCTCTTCCGATGATAAAGAAGCTCGGTGCGTCAGCATTTAAAGCAGCCGTCCCCACCATCGTCAAAACAGGAAAAGGTGTTTTTGACGATGTCGTGGCTGGAAAAAACTTTAAGAAGAGCCGCGTAAAAAGGTCAAAGAGTGCAGGAAGTTCCTTAATGGACACAGCATTCAGTGCAGCCAGAAGGTACTTAAACACTGACGACGATGGCCCTCCAGCCAAACGACGCCGAGCAACGCAAGGTGCAAGACGTGGTAACGGGAAGAAGAAGAGTGTAGGTAGACGTAAGTCTACCCTTTTCTAAAGGGTTCATCATGAGTCTCATTCACCCCTGTGCGGCAACATGTGCCGTAGGTGAATTGGATTTACACGCACTACCTATATCACAGAAAGATATTCTCCGAAGTCAATTCGTCAAGAAAACAACAAACAACGCTCTCACTGACACCACAACTTGTTTTGACTTCACCTTCGAACCGAGCAATCTTTACACAGACCTCAGCGAAGCTGAACTCTACCTAGAGTATGTAGTTCAAGCAAACGACGAAGCTGCCTTAACCGTGGCACACGATGCAGCTCCAGTCAACAACTTAATTCATTCACTTTTCAGCAGCGTGCAGCTTCTCGTCAACGGGGAGAAGGTAACTTCGAACAATGAAGAGTACTCCTACAAGTCCTATCTCATCGACCTCCTGACGACGGAGGAGGGGGCCAGAAAGTGTCGCCTCCAAGGTTGCCAGAACTGGTTCATGGACACCCCGGAAAAAATGGACACCAGAGGTGCAGCCAACGCAGGTTGGAACTCACGACGAACAGTCCATGTCGGAGGTGTTAAGTCTATGGTAGCAAGACCACACCTCGATTTGTTTACTCAGTGTAAACTCCTACCCTCTCACTGCGAGATCAAACTCGTCTTCGAACGTCAGCCCGCCAGCTTCTACATGCAGATGGCCGCTAACGAGAGTTACAAAGTCGTCATCAAGAAGGCCGAAATGACCATGCGCCAAGTTCACGTCAGGGACGAGGTGGTGGAGGTACACAATAAAAGTGTACGCGACCCCAAGATGGGACCATTCAACTACCCGATCACCAGGAGCAAGGTCACAAAGCACACCCTCACGCAAGGTTCATCGGAGTACACGTGGACCGTCCCCGACACAACGCAGATCCCCACGGGGGTGATTATTGGCTTCGTCAAAGAGTCGGCCAGCTCAGGGAGCAAGACGGAGAATCCGTTCAACTTCAAGCACTACGACGTAACAGAAGTAGCCTTGCAGTTCGACGATCAGAAGTTCCACGTGAAGACAGACTTTGTCAACGGAAACGTTAGCAGAGCCTACAGTCAACTCTTCAAGGAGACTGGACTATTAGCTTCGGGTCACGACTGCGGTATTCAGTTACATCATTTTAAGAACGGGTACACGTTGTTTGCTTTCGACCTGACCCCCGACCGAACTCCGGAGGACGCCCGAATCAACCTGCTGCGACAGGGAAAGCTGTCGGTGTCCCTGAAGTTTGCTGAAGCGCTGGGTCACGCGGTTTCAGTAATTATGCTGAGCACTTATGACAGCTTGATCCAGCTCACAGCCGACCGATTGCCGGTCACTGACTACGCCATGGTGTAGAACTGAAGATGGTTCTCAAAACCTCAGAATTGAACAAAATTCTACGCAACCATCCCCACACAAATAGATATTTCCTTGGAACTTTTCCCTCTGATAGAATACCAAAAAAACCACAACCCTTCACTTGTTTCATTAGCAACACAGATCCTCACAATAAACCAGGGGAACATTGGGTAGCATTTTGGGTATCACCGCAAGGGAAAACTTTCTATTTTGACTCATTCGGGTTACCACCAATAGCTATAAAACACATCTCGTTCTGCCAACGTTCGTCATACGGTATCTGGGAGTATAACCGACAACAACTACAAGCACTCACAACCACCACCTGCGGAGCGCACTGTGTTCATTTTCTCATAGAAACATGTCGCACTCTCAACCCCTACGTCGCACTGTCAGCGCTAGGTACCCCAGCCATGACAAACCTAACGGACAAGACAGTTCTTTCTTACATGAACTTAAACCGGTGGAAATGGAGAAGACGGAAACACCAGATGTTGAAACGCTAGAAATGTGGTTATCTACAGATACAGCGGAAAAAGGAGAGTCATCAGAAGAAGAAGATGTAATACTGGACATGCCTAAGAGACGTCCCATATCACTAGGTCGCATGCAACGTGATCTGGAGAACACCATTGACTGTGTGGAGGCCCTGTCGTCTAATGTTGACCGACTCCTCTTCGCCGTTACCAACTTGCAAAGTAAGCTGGAAGAACTCACAGAACGTTCAGCGCAATCTAGAGGCTGTGGTTTCTCATGCTCCAACAATTCCTTCGCCCTTTAAGAAAATAACTGACCAAGGACAATGAATTATAGATAAAAAGCTGAAAAATGACTGCCCAAGGACAATGAACTATAGCTAAAAAAAACTGAAACATTTTCACTATATAGGAAATGTATGAAAAACCAAAAAAAGTATAAAATATATGAAAAAACGTAAAATATTTAACAATTTTTTAAAAAATCTAAAAGAAAAGCAATGTATATATGAATTATAATCCGCTTTTTACGATTTTTAATAAAAAATAACTAAAAAAATGTTGTTTTGTTTTATTTATTATATGTAATGAATAATAAATGCCATAAGCTTATACAAACTATATACAAAAAAAATGTAAAAATAACGAAAATAATAGAACATCCGGTAAAATTATCCGGTAAAATATACGTAGAAAGTATATATAAAAAAAATGAAAAAATAACGAAATAACACATACGTTCCTTAAACGTATTTTTAAAAGTAGGTCACGAAAGTAGGTCGTAATGACCTAATTATTCAAAGTCTCTATTAGTCTATGAACCTATTTATGCCCGATGCTCACTCGTACTGACCTAGTGACCTAATTAGTAGCATTGACTATGCGCGCCAGCGACTCCATTATACTACTCACAATTATAATGTCCGTTTGATATCTTCTATTATAATATCATATCAGTATAAAGAAAGCTCACTATGTTTACATTTGAAAAAAAGGACCACTGACTGTATTATACAAATTAAAGAGCAAGTCACATTCACATTGTGTTAATTTTTCTTTTTATTACAATTCAATAGCTGCAATTTATCTCTTTTTTGCAATAAATGTCAATACAACCGTCGAAAGCAGTTGTTACGTTCCTAAGAAGTAAATACTTAATTGATTTTCATGACTCGCTTTACAATACCACATCTTTCTAGTGTACCTTCCCAACCACGGATTGCAATGTCCCCCAACGTCAAACCATCCCCTGCTTAAATAGGCGCCATTCAGGAACCTAACGAAACGTCATGCATATATAGAACCAATAGTGGAACAATAAGACTATTCTAATATCTGCAAAATATAAATATCCCTGCAATCATACCTGTTCTAGTCTAATTCAAATACACAAAACAAAAACCGTACATGCAATACATGACATAAATGTAAATTGCCAACCATCCCAAATACTGCACTTTCTGCGTCCTATCCCTTGGCAACAAGCTGTCACCATATGGCTTATTACCTTTATTTTGACCTTGAGGCCATATACACTTAGCCCTATGAACCATTTACAAAGTCGAAAGGAGCAGTTCAAATCACGCCTTCCTTATATAAATTTACAATGTGAAATTGTTTTCATACATAAACAAAACATACATATATATATATAACTTTATGATTAGATCGTTATTGATACATAGAGTGTGCATCATATAAGATGATTCTTTAATTGTAAAAAGACCATGCAATTAAAAGGAGATTTTTAAAGGGACAGTTTTACATGCACACATATTTCCAATATATTATGAACATATAACTGTAAAGACAATCAGAGCATTGATTGATTAAGAAACATGCTGTATAAATAAAGCTTATCATGTATAGAGATGTAAATTTCTGACAAAGTTCAAGAATTATGATGAGCTTAGTGCTAAACGCCACACATACCTAATCTAACGAGCTCCTATATGTGTTGGTTTAAAAAACAAATACCACTTGCAATGAGATATACTCGATAGCACATAGAATACAATAGACTTTAATACACAGAACCAAATTACGCTACAAGTCATTGTTACGCGATCAAGGTTGCACCTAGAGGTTAATAAAAAAAAATAGCAGCGGAATTACCTGAAATAATAGCAGGGAAACTGTTACAGCAGATCTAGTCGTTTATAAAATAATTCTGAACACTGAAGTCCAATAGGATATGACACTCGAGAAAAACATCACTAGACCAATGTATTATTTTAGTATGAAAAATATCTAAAGAAATAGACCATTACTATTTATAGCAACAAGAGTTGATTTATTTTTTAAAAACCTACGTATTGTGTTTTTGTCAGACATGATTTCCTCATACACAGGTTCTATGGATAATTTAGCTTAGTGGCTTTCATTATAATCATAACCAAGAGAACACTTAATAAGTAATTAAGTTCAGTTAAATGGCAACCATTATGAACGCTGAAGACCGATTGACACTAAAACAATGACGAAAAATATCTTGTTTGGACAAATTACAAGTGGGGGACTAGAGAATCAAGAACCAAATACTATTACTCAAAGATATATCAACTTTACAAGTATTACCGTGTATCATAAAATACCTATTTGAAAGTAGATGCAAGCACACTGGATAACAGCTATTCACAAAAAAATCACCTGTGCAATATATAACAGTTTCAGAACTGCTTATTTTCATTTCTCTTTGATATAGTTTGTAAGAATCCACTGTATATCTAAATGAAAAGGGTTCCATTTCCATCATTGACAGACGCTTACTGATTTATCAAATATATCTAAACACTCTCAAACGTACCGATATCAACTCGCAAAACATGTATCATCGACGCATTAATGGACAAAGTGAAAAGAAATAAAATCTTTAAAAGACTCAAGTTTGAGATTTGTAATCCATTGTTTTATGTGATTGTTTCCTTTTGGAAAAGGTCATGGTTTTGTGACTTAATGCTACAATAATTCGACATGTTATCAAGCGATTGTAAAATAAAATGTAGAACTGTTAAAGACAAATCAACTTAGCTTGCGTGTACTAACGGACGGTACTGGTACATGTCGTGAAACTATTTTTACAACTTTACGACAACTAAATAACTATAACTGCATATGAAAGTGACAGAAATATTGACTTACGAGGACTTTGACATAACAGCTTTTAAGAGGCAGCATAAAACACTTTGCATAAAGGATCACAATTACATTTTACAGCCATATACAAGAAATATTGTTAATTGCTTTTTATTTCTCAACTTTATCGAATGATTCCCCTTTGACGTGATAGCCTTTTATTTCTTGTGTTAACTGCTGCCCAGTTTGATAAAAGCAAATATACATGTGAATGCATACTGATTGTGATGTTATTAGGTTAAAAGTTAAGCAATGATTAAAATAGTTACAAACATTGTATGACAGCCTTCTGTCATTGACCTTTTATATAGGAAACCACAATTTCTACTAAAGTCTTATAGACAAGAGTTGATTTCTAAAATGAAAGTTTAGTTTAAACTTCAGTGGGTAAAATGTTCGACCACAAATTTTCTAATGTTCTTATTGCATAAATTTACGAAATATTTTGGGATAACATGTTTCTGGTCTCGACCTTCGATAAACTGACAATCCATTCATCAGAACATATAATATTATCATATTAAATATACAAGGAAAGTTGTGATTAAATGCGTGACAGCTCCGTTGATTTTCAAGAAAAATAATTTACAATAGCTTTTCTCGCTTACAAGAAGAAAAAGCTAACATAAAGACACTCCTGATGATAACCTATCTACAAAACAACCTATACGCCGGAAAAAAAAATCGAAAAAAAACCACAACTCTACACTATCTCCAATTTTCACAGGGTCCTATTCAAAATACATCTTCCATCGGCAAATTCAAAACGGCAATAAATTACAGGTGAGAGAAGGACATTTGATTCCTCCTTTGGCTTTGGCATAGATTCACTGTGAAAACCTGTGACTGGGGACAGGGCTCCCTTCTCACCACACAACTGCGTGTCCATGTGCTTTATATTTACTACTGTACACTACTGCTTCATGCTGAACAGCAGAACTGGTGATGCATCTAAATAGAGTTTTCCTATCATTGAAGCCTGTACAAATTTCCTCATTAAAAAAGAGACTGGAATACTTCATTTGTGGTGGTTATGTTTATAGATTCCGACCAAGAAGTATTGTTTGTGTCCCTTGTCCTTGGGGGATTAAGACCCCTTTTGTATTAAAATGAATCCACAAAATTCCGACTACACTACTTTGGTACTTTGATTGCCTCCTGGATTCAGGTGACGGACCAACCATGGCACGACTCCCAAGGCCTGTGTCCCACTTGCTCACACCAAGGCCGGCTTTTCGCTGAACAGGTCTTCATGCTTCGTCCCCTACGCATTGGATTCCTAGAAAGAAACGAGAATGGATATTGTTTTAGGAATGCTGTGATGTTTTTACTTTTAAAAGAAACAAATCTCATTTCTTCTGAAAACTGACTTTTGCTCACAGTTACTGTTATATGACATTTGGTTAAATTGAAAAAATGGTCGGTTTTACATCAAAGAAACAAGTGATAGATAACTGCAATGATTCAATTTTCAAACCATATAACAAAGAAAAGACTATTCCCTAGTTTACACTTGTAAAATTGAGTAGGCCAGAATAAACACGTTATCTATTCAGTATTTATTTATGGTCCGAACCGAAACACTAAGCTAAACAAAATCCATGCCCAACACCATGCCAGCATATCAGTTCTGCATATCTTTTAGCATCCTGTGAACATGTGAACTAGTTAGTCTTTTTGGGGTTATTTTCACAACTGCATTTATTCAAAGAACTTTTTTTTACAAAACACATAGACTTTTATGTCGTCATTGCTATAATTGTCATGCAATTCAAATCCTTTGGCATACACGTTGCAGTTAGAACAAATGCGTTTCAAACATATGGAAAACATATGAGCAAACTCAGAAAACATCTCCGATATTAAGCGTCCTTGGTAATATACTCCTATAAAAAGAAACGGGATAAAATGGGTTAGGGGGATAGGATTATCATTCTGAAACATCATTAGTAGGCCTTTTGTTAATACACAGAATGCGCAAAACTGCATTCAATCAAGCTTGGCCAACTCTGGGGACTATCATTTAACCTTGGTCGTCTCCGGAAGGTCAGTTGACTCTTCAGGGTCACGAAGGTCACCCTCCGAGGGGTCAAAGTCAGGGTCAAGGTCAGATTTGGCTTTTTGCATCTGGGCCAGTTCAGCCATCAGGTCGTCCCAGCCATCCATGGAGGCTGCCATCTCCATCAGAGTCTATGGGGAAACGGGAAGAAAATAGAATCAATTCATGATGATATTGAGTTGTTTTAGTAATGTGTATTATAAGGGTCAGATTTGGCCTTTTGCCTCTGGGCCAGTTCGGCCATCAGGTCGTCCCAGCCGTCCATGGAGGCTGCCATCTCCATCAGGGTCTAAGGGGAAACGGGCAGAAAATAGACTTAATTTGTGATGATATTAGGTTGTTTTTGTAATGTATATTATAAGGTCAAATTTGGCCTTTTGCATCTGGGCCAGTTCAGCCATCAGGTCGTCCCAGCCGTCCATGGAAGCCGCCATCTCCATCAGGGTCTAAGGGGAATCGGGCAGAAAATAGAATTAATTTGTGATTATATTAGTTTTTTTAAATGGGTCATGCTGTAGTATCAGTGGCTGATCCAATTTTTTAGATTTAAATTTCTATGAGGGGGAGCATGGTTTATCCCTCCCCCTAGAGCACTGACTCTGGATCCACCCCTGAGTATTAGCTGGATCTATAGAAGGTTGAAGCTGGAATGAAGTTGTCAGAAGAGAGTCGGTCGAACTTGTGTTTTTCTCTCAGATTTTGTGTATTCTATTCACTGCATTACTTACTATATTTGCATAAGATGAGAGAAATGTCTGGACATAGTACACCACCGTCTTTCCTTCCTGAACATACCGACAAATTTGTACATTCTGAAAAGGAAAATATATGAAAAGAAAAGGACAACAGCAACATGTTACCTTCTCACACAAAGTCATCATAAAAAGATATCTTTTCATCTTTGAAATTTGCACATTTCTTCATGCTGTTGTTGTTATTAGATGCACGTATTGGACGAACAGCTGTGCCTGATGCGTGCATGTAATGTACACGACATGGAGAGACGATCCGTGTATCTTTAAGATCAAAGAGCCAAGCTCAGCAATGTCATCTTTTTCTGCGCCTTAATACTAACACTAGTTACCAGAGCTGTCAATTTTAAAACTACCTGGATGGTTTCCATATATCTTTTAACGAACAAACAAAAAAAGGAAGAAGATAAATACGTTTTAAACGTTGGCAACCCTGGCATTTAGAGGTTTTCTGCACCCATTATCTTATGCTAAAGTGCACCAGTCTATATGATGTATAATCTAATAACATTTCCCTTCACTGTGCAGAAATATGACATTGCTTATACAGGACGTAGGGACCCTGAGATGGGAGGTGAAGAAAAGGACAGGAATTTGATGGACCTACAAGACGGTAGACTTGTGACCAGAGGACCAGAGGACCGAGCGAGACAGGATGAACTGATTGTCATTATGTACTTTATAGACGAAAGAGTTGATAAATTTAAGAATTTCCATAGATACTTCCATTAATATTTCTAGTATACTCCCTAATTTCTTCAAAAAGTTCAACACTTAAACACGCATATTTGTTTGATGAATACAATTTTTGAAATTTATGTTTAAAATAGAAACCCTTTTAATTTTACGAATTTTTGTATTATAAAGGCTTCTTACTTTTTGCTTTTCATAATTATATATCGGTCCCAGTCTCGCTCCACCTAAAAACTAAACCTACAAACCCTCGGGATAAGGTCTTACAGTTTCATAGTTTCGAAGCCTGCAATAGCACTTCACTACCCGGACACTCTAGCTAAGGTTAAAGGTTGCCGGCCGTGGAGTGTTGCAGGGAGAGGTCTGTCTATTCTACTCATAAGGTGTGGCCTTCTTTGTACCCGTTCTAGGGTGGGCTGAGGCAGTCAATACTTACCACTAACGGCGAATCAGCTAGGGGAGGGGCGTAAAATTGGTCAAAAAATCTTGAAATTTACAAGTACTAGACATATTGCTTGAACAAATCAAAGTAATTGGTGAAACCAAAATTTAATTAACAGAATATTTCTTGGGTCTTAATACCGTCATTAATCAGAATTCGCTAGTTTATTCTCAGCAAAATTGTTCACGTTATACAAAATTAGGACTATTACCTTACATGCAAGTATCATTAACTTAACGGTACAATTTGTATCTTACAAGAGGGACTCATGCATCCAATGGGGGAACTGTTCAATCACTCCTCAAAAGTAATGGAGTAGTTGACCCAATGAGGGCGGATTTCAAACTGTTCAGTGATGTATATTGTGAAACGGAAAGATGGGTACATTTCCTTTAAATGAGATTTCCAATATTGAAATTCCTGATCAAAACCTTTTGGTGCCTTTGTGCTAAGTAAGGGAAACTTTGAAAACACTTCAATTAACATAATTAGTTGATAAAATTGGTTTGCATTGTGGGGTAGACTTAGGTATAAAAGAAATTGCACATTTTCATGTACACATCCATTATTATATGAAATAGTGAACCATGCCGGGCAGGGAAAAGATAAGGTGTAGGTGGGTGCCGCCGCCTCTCACCTGTACCCCATGAGGGTTGTCGAGAATTAGGTATCTCCCTTTCTGAGCAGGCTTTGAACGCAATAGTTTTCTACTGTTACCAGTACAGTTATCAATATTCCATCCAAACTGCTTTGGTCAGTTTACACGAGGCAAACTTGACCATTTAATTGATATTCTGCAATACCTACAACTTACACTTGATTTATAAGTGCAATATTTTTGCAACCGGTGCATCATCTTCACTTATTACTATCAACTTCCGGTTGGTCTGAATCAAACCTCGCCTAATTACAAATACTAATCCTATGTACTTTAATTGACAGTTATTTCTAAAATCAATAGATCCTTATCCAAAGCTCTTTCCACAGAGCCACCTTATTTGATCCAAATTTATGACACAATAAAACATAATATTCATAACATCCATGAAAAGCACCTTCTTAGAAATATTTTTTCAAATGAGGCATATCTTTCCGATATGACATCCCTCCCATTGCCACATAACCAGGTAACGGCTAACACCCATGGTGTAGATTTTAACGGCTAACACACACAGTTCAGACTCTAACTCACCTCCTGGTCCCACCCCTCGCTCTCCCCGGCCAGTTGGTAGTGTTTCTTCCGCAGCTCGCCCAGCTTGACCCGCTCCTTCGTCAGGTCACTCTCCAGCTCCAGTAGCCGCACCTAAATGGGGATATATATTTTTTTAATATTGATTTAAAAAAAAATTAAATCATTGTCTTTTATTAACATGTTCTTCCATTAACTTTTATAGTCTGTATATTAATGCATGTAAAAAGGCACTTATATGTATTATCATGTAGATTATTTCTTAATTTGACAACTTCATCTTACATTGATGTAATACTGTTATGCTATAAATTACTGGTGTGTCCGGTATGGTTAAGTTTGAGTCAGAGAAAATGCAGGAACAAGTATGGAACCCTGCTGGATTGCCAGGGATGTCAGAGAATATATATGTCCAATCGTTTTTCTGTATTTCATCACACGTCGATTTCTGCATTTTCTTACTCGTGGTGAAACTAGCGGAGCTTAATTAGATCTTTACTGTAAAGTGAAAAGATGAAAAAAATCAAACTTACCTGTGAGTTCATCTCTAGCCGTTTTGCTTGATGTAGCGTAAGTTTGGAGAAGTCCAATGTATCTGTTGAAAAGATATAGAAATCATCAGTTTGGAATGAATACTGTGGAAAAAGTTAAAAATTACAAATAGAATTAGTCATATTGATTTATCTCGACATTTTGAGACCCTTAATAACGGGCCTAAACGTTCAAATGAATCGATAACAAAAATAACCAAGCTCAAAGGCATGAATCTATCAATACAGATATGTTATGCTATCGCCTCATAAATCTATATAGGGTGATTCGAACCTCGCCGATTGTCTTCTCGTCATCGAATGTTAGTATGCAATATTGAAATAATAATGCATATTTGATCTGAATCGGCCGATTTTCGCACGAAACGCACAGAAAATCACCTAGTGCGTATGGGGCTTATACATTACAAAAATATCCAAAAATAGAATATAAAAAGGTAAATGTTCATAAGCCATAACAAGCTGTACACATACCTAGATCCTCAATCATCTGCATACCGCTCTTGGCCGAGGCGACCACCTGGCCCGTGGCCTCTGTCACACTCTTGGAGGCCTCCGACAGGTTCTTGAGGTTGTCGCTGCCCCGCGCCGCCTTCACCTTAGAGGCCACCACCAGCTGGGCCGTGCTGGCCGCGATCTCCTGTGAGCACACCATCAGCTCCTCGAACTTACCGTCCCCTTTGACCACCTTATCCGCCGCCTCTCTGTAAAAGATATTGTTTAATTTAGATGTTAAGGACAATCGCGCCATTTTCCAAATATCCCAAAATTGAAAGTTTTTCAATCTTCCTCATATTTTGCAAATCTTTTCATGAATACATGCCTGACCCGAAATTCAAAAAGAAAATTTGCTAAAAGGAAAATTTATGGTCAAATAGGGCTCATTTTGTAGAAATTTTACTAATGCTGAAAAAAGATTTTAGGAGAAAAATCTACATTTTCTAATGTTTCTGACCCGAAATTCAAAAAGAAAATTTGCTAAAAGGAAAATTTATGGTCAAATAGGGCTCATTTTGTAGAAATTTTACTAATGCTGAAAAAAGATTTTAGGAGAAAAATCTACATTTTCTAATGTTTCTCTTTTGATAGAAGTTGTATAAAAGTGTATTATACATCTAAATTATTGTTAAGATCTCAGGAACAATATAGGATATTGAAAATAATTTTAGATTAAAACTTTTAGTGAATTTATGGGAAAACAAATAAATATGCATTTTTAGCTGTTTTTGGCTTTTAAAATGAATATTCAGCTGTGCTGACCAAATAAGCACGGTGACCCCCCAATTTTGTGATTGGATATGATAGCCTACACCTATAGGCATATGATATAAGATTTTAGAGCATTTTTCAATGTTCAATTTTTTTGTATGACAATTTATTTTAAGATTTTTCTATTTTTGGAATAGTTCATTTTGCATATTTTCCAGTTAAAACTACATATTACGTCATCAAATTTTACAAAAGTCTTTCTTTCTCACTTGAATACACATGAACACATTTAATAAAAACATTAGACTGATAGTCATATCAGTTCTATCGAAATAATAAGCAAATAAGATAAAATTTCAAAATTCATTTTTGGAAGCACTTTTTGAATGATTATCATATAAATAAACTGCTGTAGCTGAAAAGTTTCCACGGTGACCTATCATTATTTTTGCATTTTTGATATCTATATAGGTGTAGCTTTTACTGTGTAAAATTTTAAACAAATCTCAATGCTAGTTCTATAATGGCGCGATTGTCCTTAAGGTTTTAATCAAAATTAGAAAACTGAAATGCTATGTGATTTTTTTTCCCATCTTTTTCTTTTTGGAAAGGCCATGCGAAGTTGCGAAAAGAAAGGGGATAAATAGTTTGGGAGGGTGGCAGAAATAATTATATAAAAAGTAGGCTATTCATAATTAAGATGGACATGGCTACTTAGTACTTAGGTACATTTAAGTTAAGCTTTCAGATTCAACAGGTATAAAACTAAATATCAAAAACTCTAAAAATATATGTGGTCTCAAGCATGCACTGATTTGAGAAGCAACGACGAGATTAACGATGAATCAGCTGATTAACTGGACATAAATATCAATACTTGTAGCAGAACCATGATGAGTGGTTAAAACGACACGTAGAACCCACAGCACTACTTATACCCAAGTTTTGGAGTACTAATCATATATGATACTCACATAAGTACGTTGGCGCCCCAGCCCACGGCCTTGGCGGACGAGATGAGGCCCTCCGTCCACCGGTGGTGACGTTTGTAGAACTCCTTCGACGACGAGGCACCCTGAATCAGACACACCAAAGTGTAATATTAATACAACGTGGTTATTGCCAGCAGCATGGATCACCTTTTGGTGCACTATGCAACATGTTTAAAGGTGTTGAAACTGTATCAAACACAAATAAAGAGGTTTTTGGACAGGATTGTTTCATTGTGTGAGTGATCACAATTTGACCAATATTTTGCTATATAAGGTGGCTAAGGGAAATGTGTCGTTATAGTAATATATACTGCGTAATTGAAAGCTGACCGACGGAATATTTAATAAAAATTGGAAAACAGATGTAATAGGCTGTTCAACTAAGACCATGTTACTTACCCGTCCTTGTGAAACGATTTCCCGTTGTAATGATTTCGACTTTTCGATGAGGATTTTGATACTCTGGAATTGACAAATTAACATGAAATTAAACAATCTATGTTACTGTTACTGTTACGGGTTACGGACAGTCATACATTTTGTTTCTGAAAAATATCAATACACCTACTTCTGTCAAATCCGAGGCAAATGTCTAAAATAAATTTGCTTTGAATCTAAGTGTTTGTCGATTGGCAAAAAAATTCAGTATTGCAATTAAAATTGATAGTATGCCCACCTTCATGAGTCCGGTACAAGAGTCGAGGACCCGCTCGTTCACCTCCAGCTGTATCCCGGAGTGGGCCTCCCGCGACTCGGCCAGCATGTCCTGACGAAAGGGGCAACAATTGGAAGAGTGTTACATATGTACATAACCACACTAGTAGGGTTTCTGTCCCGCATTTGTCAACATAAATGCATGCACATGACTAACAAAACATCTTACTCGTTAATAAGGTTTACATCTTATTAAACGATAGCATTTACAAAGGTCGAAAAATACAATGTCTAAAGTTCAAAATCAATCAGTTTTGATAAGAAAATTACTAGAAGAGCAACGACCAATTTTGAAATAAATATATATGAATATGAAAATATATTTGAATCACTTCCATTCAAAACATCCGAGCCACTTGTCTCTGTACTATATAGCTGTCTGTTATTCAGAGATGACACTCCCGACTGATGAAAAAGTAGGAAAACTAGGAAATACTTTTCCTACATTTTTTTTCTAGAAGCAACTAGGAGGGAAATAACCTTTAGGAATAGAGACCTGACATTGAATTTGTAATCCATTAGCTTGAAAAATACTTTAAAAAAGATATTTGAGTGATGAAGGAAAAATCAGTTGCGTAATCCAAAATTGCCAAAAAGTAGGAAATCCTAAAAAAGTAGGAAAAATGGCATCTCTGGTTATTACGGCCATTTTATGCCTCAATTTATCTAAAAAAAAAAAAGAAAAAAAAAGAAAAAAAAAAAAAAGTAAAGAGCTGCTCACGGCGATGCGGGAGGCGGCGGCCTCGATGGCGCGGCTGGTCTGCTCCATCTCGTCCTCGATGAGGTCCCCCATCTGCTCGGCCTTCACGTCCTCCATCTTGGGCACCAGGTCCTCGGCCAGGGAGGCCAGCCTGGTGAGCAGCTCAGACACCTGGTACGTCTGGCCGCTCACGTCCTCAGCGCCTGGTTAGGGGGAATAATTAATTTTCCTATATTTATTAGTTCACTTTTTATCTATTTATTTTTATTTATATTTATTTATTTTTTATTTATTTACCATATTTATTAATCTATTTATTAAAATAATTAATAATTACCATATATTTTTTAAAGTCTGTTTTACAATAATCACTTTACATGGTTTGTTTGTCGTGTTAGTTTAACATCCGGTCAAGCTTTTAGGGTTCTTTCCAGACTGCACAAGGTAATGCTTTCCAGCTGGTTTTACGCCATAAATGTGGGTGACCGAATCTATGAGATGAGGTGGCTATTTGTAGCAGTGGGACCCTTTGCATGGGAATCATCTTATATAGGCGTAAGGAGTTACAGGTTAGTTCAATAATCAATGGTAGGAGGCCAACATACTGATTCCTTCCGAACTTGGTTCAGCATCGGCAATGAAGATAGAATCTAGAGCAAGATTCTTATCTTTACACGAAACTTACCATCTTTGATAAGTCCAAGCAGGTTAAGACTCTCCTCGCCGGTGGACTTAGACGTATTGGCCAACGCTGAAAGAGACCAGGGTGGAATCAGTCTCAGAACAGAAGCTTATAGGGTAGGATATTTAATCACCAATAACACACTTTTTTCACATTGAAGCACCTTCACTAACACAACGAACAATATTCCTCTGAAATTGACATGAAACTTAAATTAGTTTATGTACTTTGATTAAATTGTAAAACTTTTTTTTTCCTTTTGAGATATGGGCTACCCGAGTGGGATGACCTACCTTCTCCAGCCTCTATACTGGCCGTGTTGGCCGTAGCCTTCCCGTTAATGATGATCTCGGCCAGTCGGTGGGAGAACTCCAACACGGCCTTCACCGTCACACCCACGGCTGCACAGTGAGATAAGACTTTTTATTCGAAATAGAATAACTGGGCGAAAATACCAAAAATACCAGCGTTAATTTTCCTCAGAAAAGAAAAGAAAATCGGTATCAAACCTTCATTTATTAATGGATTAGCTATAGATCTATTGCGACTTGCTGTTACTATTTTTTTATCACTTTCGTACCACTTTATTGTATAGTGAGAGGTCATTGGTTCTACTACATAAGATACGTTAGGGGTGAAGAAATTGTTTCCTTAGATACTTGCCGACTTTTTTTAACGACCATTAAAGATTACTCACAGTTCTTGTCTTTGGTGTATTCACTGTAGCTGCCTTCTAGTTGCCTGACTGAGTTGGTCACTGCTTGTGTGCGAGATAAAAGATATTCTGCAAGAAATTGAAAGAGTGTTTAATGATCTTAAAATTTGCTGCATGCCTTCTGAGACACTTACGATAACAGGATACCCACCAAAAGCTACTGTTTTCTGCATATTAGATGACGCTACAACCATAACGAAATATGTCCTAAACTGTTAACTATTGACTTAATTTTACAATTCCAGGATAAAGTAAACAGAGACATCTAACGAATAAAAATGATAATGCTGACACATGTACGGTAGTTATGCTGAATAACATCTTCTTTAGAAGAGTTGATTCACTAAGTATTTTTCTTTTCTTTAACAACCTTAATTTTTGAAGTGTAGGGAGAAAAAAAAATTCCCTCTTGATGTCGAACTCACCAGCTGTACATGTGACTGTGGCGTGGTGCGGGTTGTCAATCTGGGACAGTGAGTCCCGGATGATCTCCTCACACTCCTCCACCGTGTTTACTGAAAAAATAATTAAACAGTTTTCATCAGCTCACTGAATGATTTATTGGGAACCAAATAACTTTGTTTAATTTTCTACGCCTTTATTTGTTGAGATGGATTTTTTAAACGTAATAGTGTGTGCTTTGTACATCATTAAAAGGTGATTGCCATAGAAAATATCGGGCATTGATTTTAAACGAAACTGATAAATTCCCTAGTTTAAAATAAAATAAAACCCAAATCTACAATATTTCTTAATTCATCTTCCGTCACATGAAACTGCTATTCATCCAGTAGCATACCTTTTCAAAATATTTTGTGTGTGTGGAGATCTAAGCTCGCTGTTGTTTTCAAGGGTAGATTGCTAGAAGGTTTCGTTGATTAGACGATATTTATTTGGCAATTCATACAACAAAACAGAAAAAACAGGCCGTGAGCAGCTCACCGAGCAGTCTGACCCTTGCGTCCTCCAGGTCCCTCCTTAGGGTCGTCTCCGTCTGTTTACACGAGTTCTCGGCGTTGGTCAGCGCCCCCTTCAGGGACGCCACCTCACCACGTGTCGTCTCCAGGTCCTGCTCCAGGGCGGACCGAGACTTCTCCAGGTCGGACAGACGGTCCGTCAGCTCCTGGAGGAGAACAGGGGGGAGAGTGAGAAAAGGTGTGATGTGTTAAATCTATGTAGCAATAATGCTTTTCTTCTTTTATCAATTTTTTTTTCGGGGAGGGGGGGAGGTGGGCAATTTCCAAATAATTTTGAAAAATTGAAAACATATTATCAAACGATCTATCATTGTGATTATTCACGCGTTCATTTTACTTCTTCACGTTGTTTTAGACTCAGATTGAAGGAGTTTCCATTCTATTACTTATATTGTGAGTGTATTGTACTGCAGCAAGAATATTAAAGAGTGAGCCAGATAAAAGATATTATACAAGGTTTCTCCCTCATTTCAAAAGCAAGTGACACCAAGAGGAGTCCCCCCAAGAGAATCAGGCATCATAAGCATTCACTCTAAAACCATTAAAGACTGTTAGACACAATTTTATATCTAAGGAAAAGAAGTTAGGAGACAATTTAAAGGTAGGTTAGTGGCACTTATATTTTGTTACTTATACTAAAAGTGAAGTAGCCAGACACAGGCAGGAGAAGTGAGGTGAGTTTAGCGGCACTCATTTTCACTCTTGAGGAAGGAGTTCCATATCCATCAGTGAGGCAGTCAGATGTAATGTTTTTATGGAGTGAGATATAGGGCTGTTAGATGGTGTGAGATTCAAGTGTTAGAATCGTAGATGGTGAGAATCAAGGCAGCACACATTATGTCTTCTTGTTGTCCCTTAAGCCTATGGCATTCCAAGAGAGGTCAGGCAGGAGAGGTGAAGTTAGAGACGCATTATTTCACACAGGAAGAAAAGGGTGAGGTGAGGTGTGAGAAGAGGCACTGCAAACACGCGTTCCTTCTTATCTTGTATGTTTTTTTCTCTACAACCTATCCCACTACCAGAGTACCTAGAGAGTATCAAACAGGAGAAGTGAAGTGGCAGGGGTTAGACCGAGTGAGGCTTCAGGCATTGCATACACAGCTTTTCCGACTTATCATCCAAGCCTATGCTCATCCCAGAAAGTCAGGCAGGTGAAGATGAGGCAGATCAGAGGCATTAATCCACACAGATCAGAGGCATTAATCCACACAGATTAGAGGCATCATTAATCCACACTGGTGAGTGTAATACCTGCTTCTGGGCCTCGGCCGCCTCGCAGGAGGCGGTGAGGGCGGTGACCTGGGTGGTGGACTCGGCCCGGGCCTGCTGGAGGGCCTTCTCCTGGTCCTTGGTCTTTTTGTGCAGCTCGTCCAGCTGACCCGTCAGGTGGGTGCGCACCGTCTGCAGCTTCTCCTCCAGGGCCGCCCGGGAGGACTCCACGGCGGCCAGCTCCTTCTCCAGGGTCTAATGGTGGGGGAATACGGTTAACCCAGTCTTTTTTTTTTTTAGTTTTAGTTTTTAACACACAAAGATGGCCAGTAATAAAAATTATTTGGCTAAACTATTCACATTAGATACATGCACCACTGAAATATTGGCAAAGTGAGCTGTGATTCTACTAAGTTGGAAGGGCAGTACTTTTCAGTGAAAGCTTCAGCATAACACTGGTAACTTTTCTTTGGACATGTATCCTCCAGTTACAGTGACACACGTAACGGTTAGTCTATAGCTGTCATTGAAAAGTACCAACCGTGAATGATGAAACAATAATTTTAACTAATGTGGGGACCAACCTAAGCATGACTCTATATATGCTGCAAAAAACTCCAAAAGGCATCAAAAGGCAAACAAATACATTTAAAGCATCATTCACACTTTAGTTATACTTGTATCTACATATATCTACACAATTAAATATACAGTAGCAATGTAAACTGAATGCTAAAAAGGTGAACAACTACTGTGCTTCTGAAACTATGGTAAAATAGCTGGTTGATTACCTGATTTTGTTCTTCGGCAGCTTCACAGGCTGCACGCGCTGCACTCAGCTCGGCGGTCGATGTCGCCTCGCTCTGGACAAGGTTCTCCTCAACCTGTGTCTTATCGTGCTCCATCACTGACAACTGCTGGTTTATTTCCTGAAAGGTATTATTATTCATTTAACACTTAATGTTCATTTTATTTCTATGTGGATAAGTGTTGGCTCCATTTTATGTTCTAAAAGGGCAGAAAATCTAGGTAATGGCTACTAAACACAAGTGCTCATCAGAAGGGGTTCTTGTTAGTCCCTTCCAATCTCCTCGTTTTACCTCCCTAAGGCTAATGCGTTTAATTTTCATGACTTGAGCTTGCATCTTTGTTTTTAAATTCAGTCACTTATCATTTAAGAACTACTCTCCTGCATATTTTTCAACTTTATTGCTTATTTGTCCTTTGAATCCAAGAGCAATGATAAGCGTGTAGCCTTTACTAAATAGGAACAGTGACGGTGAACCCTGATATTGAAGATTCAAACATCACTGAAAGAAGGACGAACCACTCTTAACCAAGGCAAGAATACAAACAATATGAAAATATCCAATCTATACAGTACAAAGTGCATGTCCCAGAATTGTTTGGCTGCTTTGTTAGTATTCATGCTACAAGAAGACGAAAAATGGAATGGTATTTTCTGTAAGAAGGGCCCTAGTTCTTTGAAAATATCTAATTCTTCATCATATCTGCTGAATAAATGCATGAACGGATATGAGATGCCCTACATGAATAAAATTTGAGCTTTAGAGTTCTTTTTAAATGATATAAAAGTGAAAACCATGGAGCTAAAATATAATTCCTTAATTGATCTAACAGAAATTCCAATGTAGATCGATGGACATTATGGAAAATAATTAGCAGGAGAACTACTTTTCTGGGCCGCTGGGTAGCAGCAGTAGGTTATCAGTGTAGCACGCCGGGAACTTTCTTGGCCACTGGTGCCTGGCGTGTACACCAATAACCTATGACTGGTACCCAGTGGCCCAGAAAAGTCATTCTCCTAATTGTTGAAATAAGACAAATTGAAATGGTACTTTTTTTTTGTTCGAAAGGTCATAGATTAAAAAAAATTTCGAATCAACAAAATGAAAAATGTCTATACCTAATCGAAGCATGCACAAGGAAAATGTTATCGGCTGGCTTATCATGTTAAACTTACATCCATGCAGAGTCACATCTACACGCATAAGTAAACTTTCTTATTTCTAATATATCAGAAATTCCCGTACAAATATCGAGAAGATCTCTATGGTCTAGCAAGATATTAATTGACTATACTATATTAATAAATATTAACATTTATATTAATAAAATGAAGCATTTAAATAAAGAGAAAATGAAAAGAATTGTTAAGAAAAGACTGACATTCTATGACTGGCATGGACAAGGACTACGTATGAACGATCTGAAAACTACGGAAGCCACATGTCGTTTTCGGATCAATGACCTTGGCTTGTGACCTTGGCCTTTGACCTTGGCTTTTGACCTTGACATGACAATGACATGACCTTCAGAGAAGGTCGACAATGCAATAGTAAAGACATGCGTATAAAAACGGGACACCCCTGCCGTCACCTCCAGTCTATTCTTGGCAAGTTGCATCTCTGTGTATTGTTCATTCAGCGCCTAGAATATCCACAACACATCCTGCTGTCAAATGTTGAGCTTACTTTGGTTTAGGCTTACTTTGGTACCTTTACATATTGTTATGAAAATTTATCCAAACCCAGTATGTAATGAATATAATTTTCCATGTGGAGTCCGTTGCTCAAATAAGGCAAGGAATTAATATGCAGTACTTACAGTCACTTTAGAAACTTGATTCTATGTTAGTTGAGAATTGAATTGTATCTTTCTTAGAATACTCGGAGAACACATGTCCCTAGAATGTGTAAAAAAAATGAAATTCATATCCCCGTTCAGAATTTGACAACTCACCCTCAGCTTCTGTTCCATCTCCTCGTTCGCCCTCTTATCGTCTTTGGATTTCCTCTCGATGTCAGCATTCTAGAGAACAAACAAAATACATGTAATTATAATCTCAGACAGTTGTTGAGACGACGTCAGTCTTTTACTATTAATATCCCTTTTTTTGCAATTAAAGTTCCGAATGCAGTAGAGACTTACTTTTCGTAGAAGTCCAACGTGCTCATCTCGAAGTTTCGTGTACATTGTCTTCATTTTGGCGAACTTGTCCTCAACAGCTCTGCCTTTTCCTGGAACGATTTAAAAAGATCTTCATAATTTTTATATGGCTGTTTCAATGTCTGGCAGGAATTGAGTAAACATGATCTTTTATACGGTATCATTAGTCATGCCATAGACATATATCTCCATGGCCCCACTCATGAAGTTTTAAGTACGAAGTGGGATTACGATCGCGAGAGAAAAAGGTGTTTAAAACTTACACATTTTTGTTGTGAATTGTAAATTCATTATTTTTAAAGTTATTTGAATAACTGAACATACGAAAATGACTGAACATATATGAATCAAATTCCAGTAACCAACACGAACATCCCAAGAACAAACCGACTCACGTTCGGACTCTAGCAGTTTCTGGTTGGCCTCGGTGTTGTTCTCCGACTCCTTGAGGATGTTTTTCAGCGTCTCGTTTTCCTGCTGGGTCGACTCCCCGATCTGTCTCAGCTCACTCACCTCCGTCTCCAGCTCCTTGATGCGGTTATTGAGGGACTCGATCATCATCTGGTCCTGTGTGTGCGAATATTACATTATATGATGTATTTGACATTTTTTAATATACTTGTAACGGTACTCATAATATCTGGAGGAAATTTGAGGCAATGACAACATCCTTTGTAGCTATATATTATACTAGAAAAGAATGATCATTTTTTGTTTTTATGACGTCATGTATTTGATTGAAGCTTTCAATATGTATCCATAGCTTCCTCTTTCCAATCTGATATGCTAATTAGTCATAGGATTTCTACAACCATTTTACCTTCTTTGCTCCACAGATCTTGTGAAAGCGGCAGCCTCTTATTGAGATAAGACTTTAATCTTACTTTGATTACCAGGAAATATCTGACACACATCTGAGTGAATATTACCAGAGAGACTAAAATCAAAAGTTTTAATTTTACTCTCTCTGACATTACTTAGTCAGAAACGCGAAATGGACTGGTGTATTTCTAGTATTATTTGAAAAACCTACCTCAGCCTGAACTCGCTGCAGTTCGTACTTGAGCTCATTCACCTGCCGCATGAGCTGCTCTATGAGCGAGTCCCTGAAAACGAGTACATGTATACAGTATATGTACATTTGTTATGTCAACATATTTTCTCACTGGACATCAACAGACAATTTCAAACCAATGAAAAATTTCCTTTGTTTTATTGTTTCTGCTAGTTAACGTGGCGTTCGTGTGTTGATTTCAAAATTTCAAATTTCAAGATGACCCAATTTCTTTAAAAGGAAAACTGTATGATTCTTATCCAGATAAGAGTACGTAGATGTTTCTAACCTATTTTAAATCCTATTCTGCATACAGTAGAATCTAGTACTCTAGAAGGCTCTTTTTCAAAACGTTACGGTGGCTTCTCTATCTGTCTGCATGTTTTTCATCTTACTTTTGTTCTATCTTGTATAATATTTTGAGAACACTAGTGGATTCTGATCCCCGACACACACGCCAACTGGTCAATTAATAGTCCTACCTTTCGTCAGGCACCTGGGCGGCCTCGGCTCCGTTTTGTGTTACTGGGTCATCGAAACGCACCAACTCTTCCTGAATAACAAATTAAGAACAAACTCAATCACATATAACTCAAGATCTTACTGTTTTTTTGTATCCAGTTTAATATACAGTTTGTATATAGTTTAATATCCAGTTTGTATATACCATCATTTACACTTTGTACTTGTCGCCCATTCCGTAACTACTGGAAGATCACGCCTGACTGTGAAGTGGTTCTTGATTAATAAAGAAAAATAAAAAAAATACAATATTTCGACTGGCGATATTCATCTCAATGAAATACTGTTCATGTTAATGTTCTATGGCATAATTTATTCCTGCTATTTAGTAAAGCGTTAGAACTTAAAGGGTCAGCCTATTCCAGCAGCGCTCTTTACAATAAAAAGATACAACTTTTGAAAACTTAACACTCATTCAGCACCTGACAAACAAGCTAATAACAATCACATTTTTCCCGACAGCATATACTAGCTGAATATATATACTTCATTTATTTTTCCTTTAATATTGGATCAGAGATGCCACTCTAGGAACATGAAAATTCCGGAAATTGTTGAAACAGACTTTCCGGATTTTAAGCAGGAAGATACCGGATTTTAAGCAGGAAGAAATAAAAGGAATAGCATCAAATATTATGTATGTTTTGACATTAAAACGAGCTTTTTAGCAATATTATCTGTTGCCTAACAATAAAATGTAATGTTTATCATTAAGACTAGTTATGTCTGAAAATGTTGCCACAGTCAAAAATCCGGAAATCCGGAAAAAGAAGGAAAAGTGGCATCTCTGTTGGATGCATCAGTTTGAGCGACATAACCATACACTCCCACAATACATATGGTTTATTTTATACTGACCGAGGCGTTGGAGGAGGTGTCGATCAGCAGGTCCTCGGCGTCCGGCGTGCCGCTGTCCGGGTCCTGGTCCGGCACGATGGCCTCGGGCCGCACGTGGCTGCTCAGCTCAGAGGCGATCAGGAAATTGGGTGGCGTCTGAGGAATAACATGAAAATAGTCAAATAAAATGTTTAATTTTCACAAGGGCAACTGTGTACGAGATGAGCTTTACTTCAGTGTATTTTCTTTTTTCATTGAAGATTCATCTGTATCTAACATTGAAATTAGTGGAAGGAGAAATCAATTTTAAAGCCATAAACTGAAAATATTGGTGCCACAAAAATCAAACTGGTCTTCCTCGCAATAGCTTTATTTTACTGTTCTTTATTTTTCACAGTACTTGCTGGTTGTATCCGTTCAATACACACAGAAGGGAATATATATTCATATCACAAGTAAATGAATTGTTCTGAATATTTCTACATTACTATGATATTGGCAATGTAAAAGAACTAAAATATTTCAAAGGTATATTATATTGTAACTCACGTCTGGTAGCTGTGGTACACGGATGATGTTTTTGAAGTATTGCAAGTTGCCCGCACTGTAGTAAAACTTTTTTAAACTGCAAGTAAAAACGACATATAGATATCAAATAGATATCCCACGCACAGTGAATCTATACCATATTTGGGAATGGCCACATATCATGCCATGTTTCTATAAATGAACCACTTCACTACTTAGGATCAAATTAGCCAAACTCCTTTTTTAGTTCAACTGTCACATCAATTATAATTCCGTCATAACCCCCTTGCTATATGTATTGTTAACGTAACACTGATATCATAATATATATTCATAGAGGGTTGGTACCATATACAATATATGTCATATATCCATAAGATATTTCTGCAAATGTATCATTTTGTGCGCTAGGGCCAAACCAGCAAACAATATTTTTTCCTAACATATACCATCAAATCAAACACATTTCTATGACGCCCCCGAGCTATATGCATGAATAACGTCCCGTTAACGCGAATCAGATACCATTATTTGACAGTTAACCAAAAATGCGCAGTTGGCATTAGGAGTAGGGACAGTGTGTCTGGCTCCTTGCCATTGAGGTCTGTGTTACTCGTAGAGTTAGTACTGATACTTCAGAGGAACCAACCTTTTGTATTGTGCATAAAACCGGTCTCTGTGGCCACTGAGTGTGTCGGGTGGAAGGCCTGCAACAGAGACAATCACAATGTCAGAAATTTAAAAAAAAAGATAACATGGATTAAAAAAGTATGTAAAAAGATTTTAATATGTATGTAAAAAGGCACAATTTGAATTTACTATTTTTCTCTTCGAATAATGCTCTTTTTGACTATAACTTTCGGATTTGCATTTAGCAATAATTATAAGCTTTCAATTTTTCCTTTAACGGTGGGGTCTTAATTCAAGAAGCAGTTCTATACAAAAGTTATTTCTGTAGAAAGATAGCGTACAATTTAGCTATCATTATAAAACTAAAGCAAACGCAATTTCTCAAACATCTGAAACCACATAATATGTTATTAACTTCAATATCGTAGTCCATTGGGAAGTTTAGTGCTTCCTAAATGGGTAACTAGAACGTTGAACAATTGTTTGAAAAGTGAAGTGACATATCATATACATATATACCAAGCATTAGTTGAACAATCAATGCTTTTTCAATTCAATTTTGCTTTCGTCCTCCAGGGCTGTGGAACGCGTGCCCTACGGATGGGATACTAGTCACTAGCCACCACCAATTCACACCCCCTTCCTCCAACACTCTGTACAGATGCACAGCAAACTGCAAAGTTCCCTAACAAGTTACTAAGTCCCAGGGCCAGGCTAGATGATTAATAAATGTCAAGAGCAATCAAATCATGGAAGGGAACGCCCAATCTTTACTTGAGGTACTTTTTTCCTTTTTGCAAATATTGGAGATATAAAATTTCTTTTGGTTTTAAAATCATGCGATGCTCTTTATCCATCTTCAATAACCATAATAATACCTCTTGTATGGATATGTTATATTATTTGAAAAATGAAAAAAAAGTAAACGGTCGGAGAATGATAAGCTATATTGATTATTTTCTTAAAAAGGCTTTCAAATACCAGCTACAGCCATGGCTATATATACTCATGGAGCTACTCTTCCATTGCCCGGGATGTGATAAATCAACAAATTTTCATAAATATGTCACAGAATAAACATTTTGATTAAGCACTTGATGCTAATGGGTTAGTAAACAAGGCGACTTACATGCTCCTTTCAAATAAACAAATACAGCAACATAAGATTAATTCAATAGTCATTTAATATGTACTTCTTTCGGATCATCAGATATAACTCACTATAATGAATGTTAGTAGTCCGTACCCAAGGAACTATTATGAACAGAGGGGAAATGTTATATCATGGGCATGTAGAATAGATAAAACGATTTTTCCATCTCCCAGTCACACTTTTATGCTATTCCTATTGATTTATTTTTCTACAAGTGTACCATTCCTACAACCTAGATGCACTCAAAACTGTTAATTTGAATCACAAGGCAAACTCTATATGTAGATTGTTAATCAAATAGTTTAGCTCAGAAAAGCTCAGGAACAATAACTTAGGACAATAACCGTTAATCACTTTTTTTTCTCTTTTTTTTTTGCAACATTCTAGGAAAATCTAAATAACGATTCTAAAGTAGGTAACGGCATGCTTTGACTATCAGGGGACAACGTAATAAGGATTTTCTTCTCGGAATTTTCAATTTTCTACAGAATCACAAATACCATACGGCAGCGATCAAAACTGAATCTAGGGATTGAATATAGGAATGAATTCTAAACTAGTCTTTGGGGGTGAAACGTTTCGGAGAGGGAAGGTTTCACTTTCACTGAACCAAAAGATGTTATATTAGAAAAAGATAATTCAACAAAACAATAGAAACTCGAACAATTCTGACTAAACAAAATGAAATGATCAGGGTCACATACCGGTATATCGACCCACTATCGGCGCAAAAAGAATAAAGCATTGAAAAATGCACACAAATTAAATGATCTGAAGTCATAATGTGTAACATACATCTATAATTTTTGAAAAATAAATGTATAAATTTGTTTATGGTATTCTAATTGCGTTAACTGTTGGCTGGGAAAGCAATTGTTAATACTACCATGAAACCTTTAGCTGACGGTCAAGAAATTATTTTTGATAAAAGCAATCTTGTAAACAGTAGGGTGTTTTTCAATCTAGAGAACCACGATCCGAAGAAATAAATTTGAAAATGCAGTATCTTAAAACGTTTTGTTTGGGTTTCATAAAAAGTTACATCATAATAATCGATTTCAATATATTATTTAGTTTTAACTAAAAAATGGAATCACTATCAGTAAAGAATGACATTATTTTAGGACAAAATAATTACCTTCAAAATAAAGTATCTAACACAAAGAAACAGACGAAAGTTCTTTTTAATTGGCCGTCAGGAAAGGGTTATGCGTAAGCAATACTCATTGAACCATGCTGGCATTCCAAGTTATGAGAATGTTGAAAATAATAGTTATAATTTGTTTTTCCTGCAAAAAGACCCACTTACTTGAATGTAGTCTGAAGAGGATTTTGACTGTGAAGTCGTAAAGCTGACACGAGTCCTGGATACACTGAATGAGAGGGGCGAGGCGGCACTGGCCTGTGGCCGTCATGGAGTTGGATCTGGACATGTCCAGAGACCCAAACACTGTAATGATGAGACAAGGGCAGACAATTCAATTTTTATTCAGATTTATGATTTAAATCAATTTTTATTTTTCATTTGAAATTGTTTATTCAAAATTTTATATTCTAACTTCTGATCTACACTGTTTTGCCAATAAGTATAAAACAATTGCAACACGTTTCTTCAGTACACGGTAACTCCATAGGGCAAAAAAGAAACATTTAAAAAAATACCAAGCAATTCAATGATTACACATGTATATACATATATAGTTAGATCACAATCAAATATGTATAGACGTAAATTACTCGAGTTATGATTTATGATGTTTGACTGTATCGTATCTGTCAACAACTATAACCC
This sequence comes from Lepidonotus clava, assembly GCA_936440205.1. Lineage (NCBI taxonomy): Eukaryota > Metazoa > Annelida > Polychaeta > Phyllodocida > Polynoidae > Lepidonotus > Lepidonotus clava. The sequence goes on from OW387137.1 coordinate 33,799,690, forward strand.
TTATGGAAGATACAATGACAAACTTACCTCTTGATTGAAGTGTCAGTATATCGTCCATATAGTCAAACATATCGCAACTTAATTCGAAGCTGGAATGAAGCAGGTAATATATCAGAGTCATTTATGATAATAAACATAAATCAGTGATATATAAAACTGAACACTGAAATCATATGGGATAGACAGCAGTCATTTATTACATCCGGTATAATTATATCAATTACATCCAGTATGATCATATGAATGTTTGCTCTTAAAGAAAAAGAAACATATGATATGTAAGTCAAAGTGTCAGATGTGCTATAAAATGATATAAGTCCGACGAAAAAACTTGAAATTATATTTCCCTTACTAGTCCTATACCTGTTGAGCATATAACAATGACTGCTGTGGTCTTTCATTCTTCCATAAAGGAAATGTTACACAGATACATTTCATTATCATTACAGTTGTTAAGGAGATCTGACTCCTAACGAAAACTTCCAGTTACAAAAAGCCCTGCGGGTTGTGGGGCCCAAGGGTAATACGAGGTGTTAATATCAACGGCCCGGAAGTTACGATGTCTATAATTTTCCAATAAAAATTCAGAACGAGAGCTGAACTTATTAGGCAATTAGAATTTAAAATCGACCCCTGGGGCATATCAGAGTACAGTTTGCTGTCCTCTTACAATTCAACATGTTCAGAGTAGTAACATTCCTTACAAGACTTGTATATTTCACCGATGTATTAATTCTTTCCATATATGTTTCAAACAAAGGTGAATATTTCATAAGGTTTAAAAAAGATTGACAAAGGCTGTTTGTTCTAGTTTTTTTTTAAAGATATGAATATTACATACACTTGTGTTTCGATATAATGCGATGAATATTTGTCATATTTGAAGTCCCCCCCCTTTTTTTTTCTTCTTTTTTTTAGTAATCAGAAGCAATCAACCTTTTGTTTTCGGTTGTGATCGTACTACGAATCTGTCTTGTGGAATAACAATCTGGAATCTAGGCACCAAGATGACAGATTATCACTGGGTCAACAATGTTGTCTCGTTGCCTGGGAGCGTGAGTGTTTTGCTCATGACTTCACTCTACCGACACGAGCAACTCGCGGGTACATTGCGCTGTTTCTTTGCATGTAACTGGACGCTAGGCTGGGATACTTGGGTCTCTAGGAAACCACGTTTACAGTGAAATAATAAGGACGTGAGTTGGAGCCTCAGTATAGGGTTGGGGCTAGCAATAATTGCATGTTCGGTATCAAATAAAGATGTAATGTTTGAGTCCATATATTATTTAATTCATCACCATAATATCGTAGGTGTCGAGTCTTTATTGATGCAGGATATTACAAAGCACACATCCCAACAATGAACAAGAACTTACTATTGGTTGATGTCGTGATTACAGATTTTGTCCAACTCTTCATCCTCTAACCGTAGACTGCCCGGTATCTGGGGGTACTGGAAGAGAATGGAATAGGTAATTGAAAGTTTAATCTTAGATGTTTATCAGATTGCATCGATAACATTCAAATTCTTGAAAATAAAAGACGTAATGCAAAAGATTAGTTTATAAAAATAACTGTATATCTATGGCATCTATCAATCTATACGACACATTATTGTGAATCCGTAAAAACATTCAACGACACAACGATTACAAGACCCTGATGCTGCGGATGTTTTATTTGCTTAACTTTCCTTTGAGTATATGACATGAAACTTTGATCCTAAATATCATTTAAAGACGAATATAACCTTTCCGGTGCTATATAACATGTCTACATCGAACCGTAATTCCCAATTGCGGTTTTTCATAATCAGCAGCAAAATTGGCATGGGGCATATAGGCTTTGACATGCCAATAAAGCGCAATCTAAAAATAACGCTTTCTTTTCTTTTCTAGCAACTAATTGTGTGAATATCAGTCAATAACCGTACACAGTCTTACGTCATATTAATGGACAACCACAGACCCTGTTATATTCTATCCTTATGCCATGAATACACATATATAATCGGTCTACAGGTTGTTTACTTAATTCACCTGTATGTGTCTGGCACAGGCCAACTCTGAGGCTGTGATATTCTTCTTATTGGCCTCAAGCCAGGCGGAACACTTCTATGGGATTGTCACCTATACAATACCGCTTATAGGCGCCAAGCCGAACACTTGGCCGTATAGGAAAAGCGGACAAAATCCCTCTCCAGATACTGAGGTTGCACAAACATGCTGGAGCTTTTATGCTATAAAATAAATGAAACCTGTCCATAAACTGAGTCCATTTTTGTTCTTTTGTTATTATGACACAACAATGGGGTCATTAATGGACCTTTCCGGTTTGCTGCCCGGCATAACTAGGGCAAATGTATACGCCCTTGTTTTTATATGATGAATAATCTGTATTAAACAGCAACTCGCAACGGTAGTTGATCTGCTCATTCCTGTATTTTGATAAAGAGTGATAAGTATATATAATAATTTATGTGAAATTTATAAATTTGTATCCACCATCAGTGACCATTTTTTAAATCTTGATAATGTAGAATGGTATCGGACAAAGCATAACGAAATCTGCCGTTTCATTCCAATTATTCAGATTATTGTTCTTAATTGTTTTTTTGTTATTAATTGTCGATCCTGCCACTTGACCCCTGACCCCTCCCGAGGCCTGCAGCATACGGCACACTGGCCTACCTGACCCTGACACACCTCCTCCAGGGCAGGACGTAACAGCTGCCGATCACCAAGTCTGGTCTCAAACACGGCACCAGGGGACCGAGTAATTATGTATGACCCGACCCACTCTTTGCTAGGGCTCTGGGTCGAGTGCACTGATCATTGGTTTTGAGATCAAACTCAAGGCCTCCAGAGGTGATGGGGATTTAGGCCAAATTATATGAACAAAATATTACAATTCTTTCAGAGGCTATTTTGCTAAATAAGGGCCATTTCTAATCTATATTATAGAGAAAATTGTCTCTCCTCAATAAGGATTTTATTCTATGTTTTATACTCCAGATTCATAAGTTATCTCTAGTTGTAAATATGTACACTGCATTACAATATAAATGCTATGTCCATTTATTTTAGGTTACTTGCAATTAACTGAACTGTTCAGTGCTGATCAGGCTGAATATTATAGTGATATGGGTCGAATGGCAAGGCCATCGGTGAATTAATAGCATTACACACTTTATTCTTGGCACAGTCAATCAATAGTCTGTGGACACTGCCGTACACTGTTTGATAACAAACTCACAGACGTCAGTGTAACCAGGATCGTTTAAAATCTTTACTAAGGGTGGTAGTACATCACATTGTAAACATATCTGAATATTACACTACCATGTGGTTGCCTAATAACTTATGAAACATAATTCAGATTACTGTGAGAAGGTGGGATATGGTAATTTATTTTTATCAATATGATGTTTTTCCTCGTTTGTTTCTATCAATATGCCAATCAAATTTCACGATCCATAAAAAAAAAATGGAGATTTGATAAACCAGCACCTGGCACCAAACATGAAGGTTAGAAAAAGATGTATTCACGAACTGAGCGTTTTTTTTCTTAGAAGAGAGTAATTACTGCATGACAAAAACGGTTTTTCCACTCATCATACTAATGCATAAGAGAACTGGTAATAAATAGCCTACAATGGTCGCAGCTATCACATACGGTCAACAGATCACATGAAGTAAAAACGTCCGCCCACTTTCATTCCTCACTAAAAATAATCATAATTTTATTTCCTGTCTACTGACAATGAAGTATGGACGCAAATCCTGTTATTGTCACATTTTAATCAGGACATTTCAATATGAGCTCAGGAAACTGACAGACTAATACCCCCCTCACCTTTCTACTGCGTCCCTACCGCACACCCCTCTGACATATCAATTAGCTGCAGCTACACAGATGTCAGTAGCAGGGGGCCAGGAAATAAGACTACAGTCAGGGGATCAATAGGTCTCCACTGAGTCGCACTGTACCCATCGGGGCCAGGCTGCAGCTCCCTTATCTCGAGCTTAGCATAAGGCTATAGCAGATTCCGTGTGTAGTGACTTAAAACAACATACTAATGTCATATTTCTATGTAAAATTTGGCCTGAGATCATTATTAAGAGAATGTCTTTTTTTTACATGAGTGATTAGAAAAATCAAAATTTGAGACAAGGAAATGAAACAATGGATAATGATAGATATTTGTACTTTCTCATCAATCTATATCACTGCAATAGCGAATTTATTATATGAGTTGGTATTGAAAGAAATAACATTCTCTCTAGAAAACTTGTAAGCAACGATAAGCAACCACCGTGAGTCAAATTGGTATTCCTTTTTTTTTTGTCTTCAGGAAAAGGTCACAAGCAGGTGATCCTCTGAAGGGGGGAAATTGCTCCCTAAGGTTATCCCCCCGGTACGACCTTTCCCGTAAAGGGTACAGACAATACCACCTCGGGGAGCGGATCTGATACATTTAAACAGAAGGCATAGCAGAGAGGTTGCCGGACAAATCTATAACGGCCATCTATAACCCCAAAGTCGCAATTTCCCAGACTTCTGCTCAGGAAAATGGAATTTATTTATTCAAAAGTTCAGTAATTGTGCCAGGAATTTTGACAAGGCACGATTTACGGCTGCAACACATTTATTTGTAGCATGAGCTATTCTACTTTAAGGAACATTTAATCAAATGTGTGTTGGAAATATGTGATTTTTTGTCTTAATACGCGATATGCAGGCTGTGAATCTCTAATCCTAATACTGGAAGATTTACATGTATTTTTACAAAAAGACTGAAGTTTTCCCTTTCGATATAATTCCAAATAATGATTTTCATCAATCGCAAATTTATTTTCTTTCTTTACTGTTTTCTTCACTGATTTATCATTTTATTATTTACAATTTTGATAACCTTGGCCTAAGACCAACATTTCTCAGTAGTAACCTTTTAAATTCCATGAACAACAGGAACAAAACAAATTCCACCCACATGGCGAAATCCAACACTCTGCCCAGTTAAACCTAACGCTCCATGGCATTTAACACCAAAGGCTGGGGTCCTTTTACTGCCAGTGGGTCAATTTACTGGGAACAGACTATTGTATGGGGCTGGGTCGGGGGTCTTTTCGCCGGTTTAATCAGGACATGTCACTGGGGTGCTGGTCGGCATTGGGGTGGTTCTATTGGGGTGGTGGTCGGCTGTGGGGTGGTTGGGGTGGCCACACAACAGGCAAGCCCTCCCCACAGCAGGCAGGCCTTTTGCCAGCCCTTCGCGCCGATCCCAACGCCTGTATTGACCATGGTGGGACCCCAGGGACCTGGTCAGGCCTGCCTGGAGGAATCATTTGGAAATTGCGTGGGGATGTCCGCTGGACCTGATCAGATCTTCTTGAATCAGGGCCGGATAATAAGGATGCGCGTCCTATAGGTTATTTATTTGGATCATAGAACTACACAGAGAAAATAAGAAAGAGTTGAAAACTGGCACACGCTGCATGACAAGATGAAGATCCATTTATGAAAGGAGGCTAAAAGAATCCTGAACTAGCTTGGTGTATGCTGGAAACTGGAAAAAAAAAACTTCTTTTGTATCTATAAAATCTCATGGTTTTCTAACGGTTTTATCGGTAAAAATGAGATCCGTTCCTCCATATGTACTAAACCTAAAAGCCCATACCCATTTGGGCGAAGCAGACCTCACCGATCATCTTCCTTATAGAGATTATCCGTCAGTATGTGTCAATGAAATGTACATATTTTATCTGAATCGGCCAAAAATCGGCCGATAATATCGATAGAATTGGCCGATTGTACTAAAAATATCGGCAAATTCCGCCCATTCAGTATGAGGTTTTACAGTCCATGTTAGAAGGCCGGGACCTCATTACCAACGTTAAGCCCCACGGAGGCTGACAGAAACTAGACACCCAGCGGCTGATACTTTGTCCGCGTGGTCAATGCTTACGTCTCCGGTCGACAGAAAACTGAATACTGCACTGGTCGCCTGACCAACCCCATCAGTATAAATAACGGGCCTCGGAGGGGGTGGTAAGATTTCACGAAGGGATATTTCTGTTTGGAAAAAACTCAGTTTTGCCCTCCTTTCCAACATCTCAGAGATTTTTAGGAATATATTATGTACAGAAATGGCCCCCTTTCTCCAGAAAAAGACGTTTGGAGAATCCTAGAAGTTGAAACGATATATCCTTCATGGCCAAGAAGGTATATTAGTGCTGAACGTATGTTGTATTGTCGTATTTCATTCAGCATCATACCATGCGAACTAAACTGTTGTCAATGGTTCTGTAAACACCAATTTAGTACCGTTATATGAAACAAGATATGCCTTTTGTTTTTTTTATATTTTTTAAGATATGCCCTTTGCTTGAATATTACGTTCAACCTGTTGCTGAAGTATTGTAGGAAGAAACAACTTTTTAAAAACTATGTTTATGTATTTCAGACTGACCTTTCTGTGAAAGTTCAGTTTCTGGACGAGCAGTTTGGTATAGGCGGCGATGAGGCGACCGTAGCCGTCTTGAAGGTGGCCCTGAAGGGGAAGAAAATGAGCAGCTCGTATTGTAGACAACTACAACAATACAAACTGAGCAGCTCGAACTGTAGACAACTACAGTAATACAAAATGTGTAACTCGCACTATAGACAACTATGGTCACAATAAATGAGCAGCTCATACTATAGAAAACTATGGTAATACAAAATGTGAAACTATAGACAACTATGGTAATAAAAAATGAGCAACTCACACTAAAGACAACTATGGTAACACAAAATGAGCAACTCGTACTATAGACACTATGGTAATACAAACTGAGCAGCTCATACTAAAGACAACTATTGTCATACAAACTGAGCAGTTCGTACTGCAAGCATCTACAGTAATACAAACTGAGTAGCTCGTACACAACTATGGTAATACAAACTATGCAGCTCATAGCTTGAAAATACAACCGTTCTTTTCTGTGAACTTATCAGAAAATGCGTCATTTGGATATAAGTTAAAGCATGGAAGATGAACTATAATTTGTACCAGATTATGGCCACTTACCCATAATTTCCCCAAGTCTAAGATGTATCCAGAGTACCGTTGAGAGTCGTTGATGAGCTGTAAGGAGATCAATAACGTTCATTATAAATGATTTCACTTTTCAGATTCTTTTTAGTCACGAATGAAGTAACATGCTGATGGATTCCGAAGGGTACTGATCAGACTTAGGCCAGACAGTACGTTCCTTAAACATTGCATTTGAAAACCTTTGACAGTTCGAACAACCTTTAAATCTTGATCTATTTAGAATTGAATTGTTAACCTAAAATATTTTTATATTAGCAATGGGGCTAATATATGAATATATTTACGTAGGAATTATCGTAAAATATCGAGAAAGACATTTTGAACTAAGGTTTTTATTACATTTCTGTACCGAACCCTTACACTTTTAGGAAACGACATTTAACAAAGGGATGTTTTTAATCAGGAACCAGTTGGTATACTTTTCTATAATTTCCTAACCAACTATTTCCAAATAACTATGGTAAAATTCATTTATTTGAGTTACCTCAATTACTCCGGTCTAACTTAGAAAGGCATAAAATCTCTAATATATCCGAATAACAATGGTGAAATCGATTATCATACCCACATCATACTCGTCTCTTCAATAGGCATAAGCAGCCTGTTCTAATTCTCATCGCTTCTGTAACAATCCTAGTTTAAGGATAACAGCTGTTAACTTGGGAAATCCAGGGCAGGACCCCTATTAACCCACGAGTCTAACCTGCACCAATCTCTATACTTATCTCCATTTTCTTGATGATCTAGCATTTGAGGGCAGCTTATTATGAATCTAACCGAACGTCTCACTATCTTTAGATCAATCGGTGCCTGGTGATAACACACTCCCGGCAAAACAACTCCTTTGTGAGCACAACTTTGGTCTTCCTAATACTACAGCAAGGCTGACATTTGTAGATTAAAAAACTTCACGGTAGTGTGAAGGAAGATGTACACTTTTTGTTCACAGGTAAAACCACCAAGGGAAAAGACGTACTATTTGTCCGTACACAGCCTCTTGGCTTGTGTCCAATTATAATGAGGCACCTATGCACATTTTACCTACTTTCACCCACATTGCATTCCTCTGAGACATACTGATAACTTATTAGAGCATATCTGGAAGAGGCAGTTTATATCCTACTCTAAGCAACATATTTTGAAAATATTTTGAAACTATAACAATATAGCCGTATTCATAAAGACCCACTCAATATCATTTGAATTTAGTAGGGTGAAAGTTGAACTCTTACTTTTTTCCCTACAAGCCTCTGAATATAGAATGGGGAAACCCTGGGTTTAAACAAACAGTGCTGGAAACATAGGCTAACAGACTAGGTCCGTGCGCAGAAGTGACTAACAGTAGCCCCTATCTCGCTGAAACAATATGCCCTCTAGGTCGGACTTTGATCTCCTTTTTTACATCCAGCTATAAATTCACTCCTTTCACATGCACAGATTGGCTCAGAGCGAACATCTAAGTCTACAGGTTATCTGTATACTGCCAAACGACCGAGTCAGTTTTCACAGGGCATGTTCTTTACTAACGCCCCACCCCCCTCCCATATATAAATTGATGTGGTTTTCTAAACAACATCCGCCTTGACTATTTGTAAGCGTTGGGGCAAACGGTTGCACTCAAACATCCTTAATCCTTGATGCTCAGTGTGATGCAGCGGCAAACGTGTATTTTTGTTTTATCTATTTTTTTTATTATCTATTTTTTTTATTTTTTATTATCTTTTAACCATATTTCACCATGTGTTGTAATTTCCAGATTCATAAGCGGACAATCTCAAAACATATTTAAATCTTGATTTACAATGAGATGTAGTGGAAAACACTTACACTTTTTTGTTAACACAAACTTCACCATGTGTTGTAATTTTGTAATGTTGCGGATTATCTCAGAACAGAAATAACAACAAACAATGGTAAAAACAATCAGTAGAACTTTATATCAGGCTGGAAATACCACAAACTTCTGCTCGTTATGAGGCAGCCTTGGGGGAGGATTGGTTTGGGTGGGAGGAACCTGGCACTGCGTCTACAGTTGTAGTCGTTACGACCACAGGGGTCAGGTTGACTCCAACGTGAGGCCGAGAAAAATCAATGAACGCAGGTTATTCCGGGCACACTCACGCGTAGCGGTTAATTAAGAATGCCGAGAATACCAACATGATTTATGGCCCACACAGTATTACTAAAACAATATGAAGGCTTCAAGCTATCTAGCCATTCTGTTCCATGCCTTGGAACAGAAGGGATAGATTCTATCCTTATCACTCTGCACCGATTTGGCAACTTCAGGCATTAAGGCAGGGTCAAGGGAAAAAGAGGTTTCTTTTAAAAGGTCTGACACTGAAAAAGAGAGTCAGAATTAGGAAAAGCAGAAGCTGAAAACAATATTTATCTGAATTTCGAACTAAAAATGGATATTTTTGCGAATGGTTAACGACTTTAGTGTCGAAAGCAAAATGTGATTCTGGTTGTCTGGGCTCTCAATCTTTTGAAAAAGAACAATGAATTGGGTCTAGATTTGTTTTAAAAATCTCATTTTGGCCCCAAAACGAACGTATTTACTGACATCCAATCCATTGTGTTTTGCTGCTAATTATCCTGTGAACGACTCATTTCAAAGAATCACAGGTGAAAAACATTTTCTTTAAAAAGACAGCCATGTTTAAGCTTCTGTATCCTCTGCCTTTAGATACCAATAGAGAAGATTTAATTAAAGACAGAACCAAACGGAGACTTGGCAGACGCTGCTCAGAGCAGACGACAACCAGCTTCATTATTTCAGATCAGCTTTGTCGCTGGTGTCCCTTGGTCTTTGCTAAGTCTATATAATTACGTTCGCTGGTCGCGCATACTGCTTGTTATCCGTCGGCTCACACACAGCGAGGTATTGTCAATTAATGGGGATTCCCCTTCGATAGATCACAGGGAGAAGTAGAAAATGATATACATGTAGATGTATTGAGCTACATAAAATGAAAATAAAAAGTGTGTGTTGACTCATCTCCAAATCAACAAAGTGTACCGCCTATTTGATGTTATCTACGCTCTAGCGAACATTTAAAAAATACTGCTGCTTTCATGGTTACATTGATATGGTATTTAGATATGTAGATACGGACCATTCCCATCTCAGAATGATATGATCATCTCTTTACTCTCAATTAGGATAGGTCGTTTACTTCTCTAAGGGAAAAATGATCATCTTGAATAGCTATTCTGGACTATGTCAGTACAGAAAATTGCAGATTTTTCGCATGGTTGACTGAGATATAGACAGATTAGTCACTAGCAAACTGATCTTTTTCTCCTAACAAAAATGCGGTTACCAAATCAGTGCAGCTACTTTTGGCTTTTGTCCAAGTGCCTCCTGACAGGTAAGTATGTACATGTGATCTTGGTTTTCCTTTTACGAAGGAGATATTGCCGTCAATTTCCAAAGGAGAGACATGATACTCGAGGTAAAATGTAGATTATATCGTTAGAGTTGCAACACTCTATAAAAATCTAACCTCGTTAGCTAACAGTCTGGGTTGGCATAATGGGAAGGCAGCATGACAGTTATCTATTCAATCATGCTCTTATTCATTCGGAGTCTGAAATATTAAATAACTTCCTCGTATGTCCATAGACATTGTGCAAATGAAGTCACAGTACCCAGAAAGGAACTACATGTGATAATATAGCAATCATTTGACGTTTACGAGCAAATTCATCGTATTCCTATTGTTATGTGACCTACTGATGTTTTTCACTCACCCGTGTGCATAAAAAGTAATATTTAGAATATGGGAACGGATTCCTATTTTGCCTCTTGTTACCTGAGCACGACTTGGTGATAATTTACACATGGGGATTACCAAACTATAACTTGACCCTGTCTGCAGATGGTCTATACTACTGTACACAACATCTCAATATGGGTTGATCCATAAACAACATCTGCAGCGGGTTCCAGAGAGAATTCAGGATAATTATTTTCGATGCCGATAATTATTTTCCCGTCAGAGAGAAATCCCCGATAATTATGATCCATCCAGACAAAATTTGGCCACTATCGTCAAATAATTATCGGCAGTGTAAAAACTATCGGGAGAATTATCCGCAACCGATAGGAAAGTTTGCTATCGGTGCCCTTATAATTATCCGGAAATGTTTATTTCCATGTTGGGACATCATTTGATCCCAAATTTCACTCTTATGTGGATCCATGTTTTACATGCTACTTCACATTTGGCGGTAATATCAAATGTGCTCGGGGCAGTGGATCACGTCTTAGAGGTTTGTAAAGCTTATCTAGTGTTTTTTCTTCACTTCTTTATATCTTGTGACTTGTAGATGAAATATATTTGCAAAGCGAGCAGCTCCTTATGATATTTATAGAGGAAGGAGTATTTTATGAATGCTGATAATGCTGATTTTAACATTTATTCTGTTACATAGCATGGCGCCTTCCAAACGCACAGCAGAGGCTGCTCGCTGTGAGAGGTTGCAGACATGGCTATTACCCACAGCGCTCTTAAACAAGCCAACTAGCATCCGCTATTCCGGTCCAGGAAAGAAAATATGCCGTTCGACTAGAATCTACAAGGAGCGGATAGATCCAAGGGTGGAGTACCCTCGTTCAAGGGATTTCCAGGCCCGCTTTCGTCTCCCCCCAGCAATGGTTGAGCAGTTAGCAAAAGAGTTTGGAGAGAGTCCTTTCTGTACCACGAAAAACTTATTCGTTGATTCTGAGAATGTAGGAAAAGGACGACCTATTCCTATATTCAACAAGGTAAAAAAATAATTATATGTATATTTGATAGTAATCTATATATTTTATTTTCAATAAAATCATTCAATATTTTCAATAAAAGCTGATAGTAATTAAATTCCCCAAAACAATATATATCATAGAAATCATACAAATAGAAATCTAAAATAGAGATTGGCAGTAACGTTACTCTATCTTACTAGTAAAAATAAAAAGCACTCCCAATAGAACTATAAATATCTTAGTACTGCCAATATTTATACTAACATTATATCTTTTTCTTCCTAGGTGTGCTACGCCTTGCGCTTCCTTGCCTCTGGTGCATCTTTCACTGTTATTAAAGATACCCAAGGGGGTTGCAGTGAGTCAAGTGTGTCTCGTGCAGTCAATTCCTTTGTCAGGTTTCTCGTGTGGAAATCGAGAAGTGGCGTAATTTCATTCCCATCGGTAAGTTTGTCTTCTACTTAGTATCTTCTATTTATTATTCATTATTTATTAGACCCCCCCCCCTCAAAAAAAAAATATGTTCATTAGAATAGCTATTCTAAAAAAAGGAAAATCATTGCCAATTAATATATTACAAAAAAACTTTATTCCCTATATATCTATGTATGCCCAACAATCATAAGATTCCTTTACATATATAATAACTACATATTTATTTTGTTTCCAGAAGAACGAGATGCATGAACATGCAGTGCGTTTTAGTAGACGCTATAAAATGGATCAGTGCATCGGGTGCCTAGATGGCACTTATATTCCGATCAAACGTCCAGTAAACAACGAAGCATCCTACGTCAACAGGCACGGCTATCATGCACTGAACTGCTTGGTGTGTTGAAATATAACATATATACTTTTACTAATTCATTGGTTACAGATAAAAAAAAAACAGAACAAAACAGAATCAAGTACGTCCCACAGTAGTCATACTTATATTACGGATACAAACATTGTTGGCATTATTCCCAACTATAAATATGAATAGAAATATTATATGCCATTTTTTGTTTTCCAGGTTGTAACCGACAGTGAGGAACGCTTCACGTTTCTGGAAGCCTCGGTCGCTGGGTCGAACCATGACATGCATGTGCTTGAAACATCAGAGCTTGGGCCAAGTATCCTTGGAACAGACCGTCTAGGAGATTATTTTCTACTAGGGGATAGTGGGTATGTGGCATGTCATTTATATTAATATCTTATATTAATATCTATATCAATATTACCATCTATATTAATTAAATTTAAATATTTCACCTAAGATAGCTAAATATTTTATTAGATCATGTTATTAGAGGTAAAAGAGTACGACTTTGTTTTAAAAAAAAACCATCATATGTTACAGAATACACTAGGAAACATCACAGTTATTGTGCTATATAATGATTAATTTTCTGTTCAAGGTATGGACTATCACCTCAAATCTTCACCCCATTTCGTTATCGTGACGTTGATAAGATGCCCCTCCACGAGAAGAAGTACCAGAAGGCGCATGTCCACGCCCGCAACTCCGTGGAGAGGGCAATAGGACAGCTCAAGATGCGTTGGCGGTAGGTAATGTTTCTTCTTAATTATCTGGAGACTCTTCATGTTCATAAATATTCTGTATGGATCTAAGTAGCTTTTTAATTCTTATTATACCGTAACATCCTCAGTTTCTGTCCGCTAATCTGCACCTCTATTTCAGAACTCTTAAATTGTTTTTTCCATTCAATTTTGACTAACTTTTATGTATCTTTCTTTTTTTTTACTTTTTGTTTGACTTTCAGTTGCCTGTCCAAGAACGGAGTTGGTGTTCTCGATCTTGACCCTCTACACGCATCCTGGGTGGTGGAAGCATGTTGTGCACTCCACAACATGTGCATATCTTGGGGCGTGCGTGAACTCCAACCAGGGGAAAACAAAGACCCGGATATGGAGGAGCAGATCCAGGAGGAGGCAGCAAGGCGAATTCACAGATCATTGAGGCAGGCTGCTCGTTTAGGTCTAACAGAGCCTCCTACTGCTGCTGTCCGTGAGAGGACAAAGGCCCAACTGTACCATGCCGGACTGGTCAAACGTGCAAAGTACATATTCCATAACTATGGTGGTCCGCGACCAACAATTCGTGAGCGTCGACCAAGAAGACGCTAAAAATATCTGGGTAACAGAGCGTCGACGAAAAACACGCTAAAAATATCCATTGTTTTCGTTGAGATTCAATTGATTACACTTGCGATCAATTCTTCCAGTTTAAGGTACATCAATTTTGCAATATCGGCAGTAGACTGAACATAAACTTTAATATTAATTATCTGCTCAATAAGCAAATGAACTTTCATAATAATTATCTCCTCAAGAAGCAAATCAAATGAAATTAACGTATTGTGTACTTCTCTATATGTAACCTTACATTCCGTGATCAACTGTTGGTGGTAAGGTGTAACATGATTTCGATTTTTTCAAATATGCGAATCAAACTTACAATGAACTGCGTCAAGAATTAAATTTTGCAGGTTCAGTGATTGAAACTAAGAAAGAAATTCTCAAAGAATGAACTGTTTGGTAAAAAAAATTAAATAAACCCCGAAGTATTGCAATTTTGGTGTTTGGGTATGTTCTCTCTTTAATATCGTATCGGTGCAAGCGCGTGATTACAAAATATTTCTAAATATTTCTAAAGCGTTATGTTTACGAATTAAAATAGACATGAAGAATATAATTTTATTTCGACTACTTTATTCAAATATCGAACTTCAACGGTAAAATACTAATGAACCCTTACCAACAATTCCTGAGAGTCCCATACACAATAGTACACAATTAACATGCAAACATGCACCACATGATAGTGACACCTTAACATAACATTATTCAGTAATGAAAAATACACAGAACATCGTTTACATGTTATTCACATGTTAACCCTTCACATGTTATTCACATGTTAACCCTTCACATGTTATTCACATGCTATTCAGTTTTGCTTCACATCTTTTTCACATGCTAATCTGTCAGTAAGCATTTGTATCTGAAAAAAATATCGAACGTACACCTACACACGTTATACGGAGTGTGGTATTTTTCTAAACTATTCTTAACCTTTCACATGTTATTCACATCTTAAGCGGTGCTACGATAAGAATGTTCTTTACATGCGAACCTGTATGATAGAAATCTTAACCGATCATAATTAGTAGATAATTATTGTGTACAACGATAATTTGGTCGCAAACAAAAGCACAATTCCACAGAGGTATACTTTTTTAAAAAATACAATTAGTTTCCGATTACAGTAGCATTGTTGAAGAAGGCTCTTGGTAATACCATGTCTAAAGGTTCTCACATGGAGGATCCTCTACTGTTCGTGTGGCCGGCGCCATCCCATGTAACAGAATAAATGCTAAGGTATTCTTTTCATTACTCTTATAGGGGAACACAATAATAATATTGTTTTACAAGTCGTCGTAGCATCTTTCCTCCCGCAGATAATTAACCCCCCGGCAGATAATTATCGTATCATGATTAATGTTAACTTAAGCTGACATAGTACTAAAGCACCAAACTGGTCGTAACTCAAATTACATCCACAAATAAACGTACTCCTTTCAAACAACGCTCTGCTGAAACTTATACAAAATATCTCATTTATCCCTAAGCTTCCTTGATTTTTTTTTCGGTCTTGTTGATCGCCTAGAGCCCCCTGTAGCACTAACTATACTGCCATCACTGTCTGTTTCTGGTGGTGCTTTCTTGGAATTGCTTTCTCCTACATAGAAAGCTATTCCAGTCTGTCCTAACTGTGCAGTGGATGTTGATGGTGCTGTAGGCCACTGCATTCCACTGCATTCCACTGTTTGTCCTAAGTCTGCAGTTGATGTTGATGGTGCTGTAGGCCACTGCGTTTCTTCCTTTTCCTTTTGATCACTTTGCGGTACTGGGTTATTGTAATAAATGGCCTGCTCACCTTTCTCAGTTGTAACACTCTGAGTAGTACGAGCATTAGCAGGATCACTGCCCGCGATTGCTTCCTGTATGGCCTGCTTAAAGGCTTGTTGTAGAAATTCCTGATTATCTAGCGGTTTACCAACATCTCCAACAACCTCTTCTCCAGCATATTCTATCGTAGCACCGCTTAACAAAGCGTTCTGCACTTCCAGAACGGTCATACAGGTACTGGTTGGAACACCACCTTCTACAAACTCCTGACGATTCACATCATTGTTCTCTTGATTATCGTCTTGTCTACTCTCCTCTTCCACATTCTCTTTGGCCTTTTCCCCCTCCCCCTGGTCATCATTGCTTTTATCAGCATCTTTCTCCTTCTCCAACCCCAACAACTGTCTCTCAGAGGTGTTTTCTTCTCTTGTTTCTTGTTCTGTTTGAAGTGAGACCAGCTCCTGTGTGGGCTGAGAAGTCTGAGCTGATACCTCTTCGTAGTGCTGGGTGCAGACAACTTCTGCTGCTTCACTACCTGCTGTTGGTTCGGTACCTATCGTATGAAGCACACCTAAGGCTTCTACGTCTTCTGTGTCGCTTTTTATGGTAGGAGTTTTATTCCCCCCTTCTTTGTTGGAAAGTACTTGTTGCAGCAGATCACGAATTTCTACCAACATTGGCATCTTCTTGTTCATGTTTTCTACAGAGTTATTTATTCCCGACACTTCACCTCCCATCAAAATAATTCTGTTTTTGACTTTCTTGAGGTCATTTTTCAATGTGCGGACGTCCATTTCAACCTCCTGTAAGTCATTTTTAACGAGTCCAATGTCGTTCTTGACCGTGTTTATATCCGCAGCAGCTGAGGCAGCGTCAACTTTCACGTCCTGAACGTCGGAGACAACCACACCTAACTGCCCTTTTAGAACATGATGATCAGATTTAGCAGATTCTGAGTTTCCTCTTACTGTTTTTATGTCCTTTCCTGCGGTCTTGACGTCCTGCTTCATGCACATCACTGCCGAATGTACATTATCATAATCGCCCTTTAACCCATAGAACTCCTGTACCAGGTGTTTGACCTCACCCGACATACTTGCCGTTTCCAAATTGAGTGCATCCAGTGTCCTTGTATTAGTTTTCACCCGTTTCAGGTCATCGATCAGAATCCCTATACCATCCTCCAAAGTCCCTTTGAAATCAGTAGCCTTGACTTCTGCAATGGCTGGTTGTTTTGTGGGTGGTTGTTGTAGAATTCCTGATTGTTCTTTCGTTCCCGGCTCCTGTTTGGTGCCTTCTTCTTTTTTGCTGGTTTTTTTGCATGTTGCCTTCTGTGTTTTAACCCCATCCTGCAGCTTGTCTTTTTTGGTACCAGCAGTAAGATCGATGGTGTCCGATTCTGTAACCTCCTCACTCTTGACGGACATACGATAATTGGGAGCACGTTCGTCATCCTTCGGTACTTTTGCAAGTGGAGTACTTGCTTGCGGATGGAAGTTCAAGTCAGGCACGTCTGGCAGTTCGTAATCTTCGTCCTCCTTATCGGCTGGAAAAATTTAAAAACAGATTCAAATTATTAGGACTGTTATACACAATATCCAGAGTCTAGTTCTGTCGGAAATTATACTTCACTTTTTGTTCACACAATATTTCTTTCAATACTAATTATCCGCAAACTGTATGAAACAATATTTGTTCGCTGTTATATGGGTTTGACCACTGTAGTCTACGCGGCGACTCTTGTTGTACTAAACATTATTTTCTAACACTAATAAAGAGAACAATTATTTCTTTATATTTACCCTCGTCAGTGTAGCTTAGCTGCCTTTTTGGCTTGAAGACATCACCCAGTATGTCTGTCATCGACTTCTTCCCTCTAGTATTTTTGGCCGGTGGTGTTGGGGATGCGGGTGACGTCTCCGGGGTATCCTTCTTAGCTTTGATACGTGGGGAACGTCGTTGTTGTTTTGCCTCTCCGCCCTCACCGCCGTCACCGTCAACTTCACCTAAAAAAGAATAATGTGCAAAAATTATTAGTTATGTATGCAAAGTAGTTATCTTTATTCTCATTGAATAGGCAAACATGTGTTCTTTTTTCTTTATTGTTACCGTATACAACATATTCACTTCCTTATTGTCATTGAATAGGAAAAGACGTGTTAATTTTCCTGTTTTTTTAAAATTAAAAAAACAAAATGTAGTGCATGCAGAATAACACCTTACCTATTACTATAGGGCAAGATGCATCACCTTTTCTGGCTTTCTTGGAGCGGGTGGATAGGCGGCTGACTTTCTTCTTTTGCGGTTCGTAGTGTTCGTCACGATCCTCGTCATCTATCTCCTCCGCCTCTGACGACTCACTCTCGCTGCTATCGTCTTTTGCTTTGGGTTTACCCTTCTTGGTCTTTGGCTTCGGGTCCATACCTGCAATATTCCCATCACGTACAATAATTTTCCATTACTTTGTAAAATATAACTTTATGATTAATATGTTATGAACCTTAGAGGAATTGTAATTCTTTTACAGTCTGTATTAATCCTATTCTTATATTTTCATAGTTTTTTATATGTATATAGTTAGGTATGTTTCTATTTAATATTTCAAACTACTTGTAATAATATGGTAAGCGACGCTGACAAAGTATGTGTTCTGCCCGGCCTGGCCCTCGCTATATCATAATGCATGTTTTCTGTTATTATCTGGAAAAAAGCAATATCGTCGTTTTACTTGTATTATCTTAAGCTTACCATACTCCTCCTTTTGAACTTTTATTTGCCGTTTAACGTCTGCCTTCGACTCGTCCATGGCATCCTTCTGTTTCTTTTCGGCCTCCGCCATGCGCTTCACGAAATCCTGGGCTGATACCACAGAGTTTCTGGTCGGGTCGGTTTCTAGCGGACGCTTCCATGAACCAGGAAGTACTGAAATGTATTATATCGAAACATAAAAGTTGGGAACAATAATCAATAAATTGATTTTTACAGTGCGCAAATGCTTTTTTTTTCTCAAAAATCAACTGGAAATAAAGTGACTGTTTTATTATTGGCAAGTAAACACAATGGCCCCACACGGCAATTCAACAAACTATATTAGAATATCGCATTATTATCTGTAACTACATAATTAAAACTATAGTTGAAGAATAAAAGTTAACAAATACAAATACAAACCTCCGCAGCATTCGGGTCCATAGAATTGTAGAGTCATAATTTCCAGCGAAGTTAGTTTGTCTTTCTCCGGAATGGCAGCACCCCCAGACTGTTTTTCCATCTTCGCCAAATTTTTCGCCTGCAAATAAAATAAATACATAACTAAATACATTCCTAAAATATTAATCAGTAACCATCTGAAATAAATCAATTATTTTTTTATAGGGACACTAAAAGTGATATATAAATTTGTATGTATGACGAGGATGGTGATGAAGACTACCAACCGCAAAACAAGAAATTAAGCCGCCTGTCATGTCTAAGCAATCAATTTTCTTTTTTATTCAGACACTAATAGTAATATATAATTAAGTATCTATGTATAGTAGGGAAAAAATAGCATTTCGTAATTATCGGTATATGGAATTATCCGTTTCTGTGCATTTGATCTATTAGAGAGAACTAACCTTGGTTCTGCAGTCGGACTTGTACGTAATCATCTTATAGTAGATGTGTTTTTTTCTACGTTTCTTGCCCCCCACCGCATTCACTCGCTCTTTGATGGCCTTGAATGCCTGGTTCTTGAGTTTGCCACGCTCTGATGGCTGAGTGTTGGCACTGTCGAACTTCCCATGTATGATATCCCTATTATGAAGAAAAAACAAAACAATGTATACCAACATATATGAAAGTACCAAAGAATCACAAACTTTTTTCTACCACACTTTTCTATCAAAGGCAGTAAATTACACAAAATATCCATAATATTTGGTATTATTTATTGTCGACATTATTTATTGTCGAGATTAAAGTGAAGAATAATAAGGTATTGAAGATAAGCATTACTATTTAATTGTTTTGACTACAATTTTGACTACAGCGTGAGGTGTTCTTACTTGAAGTCTTCTGCCGTAGTATATATAGCGGCCAGCTCGGCCGACGTCCACCAGGTTCGTGAGGTGTCATCTTCATCCTCGCTGCAGGAGGAACACCACGATAAATTCGGTCTTTTACCACCGTCAGTTTTCTTCTTTCGTTTATTACCACCTGCAGCAGGTGTGTCGGTGGCGGCTTGAGAACTTGCGTGCGAGGCCTGGGAGGTCTGGGATGTATTATCCTCAGAGTCGTCCATAATTTGTTGTGAATCTTCCAATGAAGCTACGGATGTGACAATAGTGCTAGCTCTCCGGCCAACTTTTCGTTTTTTTTGGGGGGTTTTAAACGGTGAGTCGAACTCCTCATCTGAATTTGTTTGCAGTATTTTTGATAGAGTGTTCTTAGCTTTTGTGACGGAGGAAGATGATGTGTCTGCTGAAGGCTTGGCTGATGAAGCCTTTGTACGAAGTGGAGGAAGGGGACTGTCTGGGGATTCAATATCGACAAAACTGCTGGATTTCTTGTCCGGAGAATTATCCTCCTCAACACTTAGTGCGAATCTAGCAGAGAGTTCATCTATTTTCTTCTGTGTGTCAGCCGCTATAGCAGATTCCAGTAGCTGGTTTAGTTGGACTCTCTGTTTTTCGGTAGTTTCCCCCTCAAGAAGCAATCGTATACATTTGACGTCCTCACTTTCTTTTACCAGTGTAGATGACTTTTTCTTTTTCCCCGACATCTGCAAAACAAAAACATAGATTTAGTATTATTAGTGTTATTGTTAATATCGGACATCGAAAAGCTAAGCGTCGCCAACAACTAATGTGTTCGGCTCGGTTATGGCTTGCCTGACTATGTATAAAAAAAGAATATGTCCCGATAACAGAGTTATATTTCGCCGGCATACAGGCGCTCGCCCCTTTCACCAACAACTCACTTCTTATCCGGAAAATATTTATAGGCCTACACAGGTCATATTTTCATAATATTGTTCAGTTCTAATAATAGGGGTGGCCCGCCGCCTCCGCCTAAACAGGTAATATGGTCCAGGCCGGCACACTTATGTGCAGGCCTAAAGGCGCTCCCCCCTTTCACCAACAATTCACTTTTTATCTGGAAAATATAAAAAAAAAGAATTTGCGCCTAAACAAGATTGTTTAGGCGAAGACGGCGGGCCAGGCCTATAAATATTTCACGTTCATCCTAGACCGATCGAACCAAATAAACAGCACATATTGCTTTTTTCCAGATAATAACAGAAAACATGCATTATGATATAGCGAGGGCCAGGCCGGGCAGACCACATACTTTGTTAGCATCGCTTACCATATTATTACCGATCGAACTATACAAAGAGAGGAGCAAGCCGGGTACAAGCTTCGGCGAACGACGGGCAAACGTCCGATGAATATTCTGTAAAATCCTTAATTACCAATACCAGCAGAGTATACACACTACAAAAATAAATTATTTATATTATATTTATCCTAGAAATGTTATCTTTTCATGTGAAAACTGAGTTTGGTGCTGCAGTAGTGGATAACTGCTTACATGTGAGGTTTAGACACCTTCCCTGTTGGGTGAAAGACAGGCACTGGTATATATACTCAGACATGGGAATCTACTTTCGGGTAGCTGGGTAGTGCATGCAATCAATTCATTACCTTGATTTGTACAGAGCACTCAATCAATTGGCCTTAGGCCCCCAGCTACCTGGGTGCTGTGAGATGAATGTTAGAAACCCCACTCATCTCATGGCACTCTAAATTTTTTTATTTTTTAGGCCTATAAAAGGGGAAGTGCCCGGTCGGCCGGATATTGAACTCTACACCCCTATATCAAAATAAAATAGGATAGCAACAGGCTCCGCCCTCGTATATAAGTGTGTTTAGGCTGAGACGGCGGGCCAGGCCTATAAATATTTTCCAGATATCGAACTCTACAAAGAGAGGCGCCCGCCGGGGAACAGCCGGTTACGTATTTCGACAGCGCTTAGGCTGAGACGGCGGGCCAGGCCTATAAATATTTTCCGGATATCGAACTCTACAAAGAGAGGCGCCCGCCGGGGAACAGCCGTTTACGTATTTCGACAGCGCTTACGTCAACCCCAGACTGATCGAACTATACAAAGAGAGGCGCAAGCCGGGGACAGCCGGTTACGTATTTCGACAGCGCTTACGTCCACCCCAGACTGATCGAACTATACAAAGAGAGGAGGAATCCGGGCACAAGCTTCAGCGAACGACCGGCGAACGTTCGCTGAATATTCTGTGAAATTATGACTTACAGAGTATACACACTACAAAAAAAACTTATTTATATTATATTTATCCTAGAAATGTTATCTTTCCATGCGAAAACTGAGTTTGTTGCTGCAGTAGTGGATAACTGCTTACATGTGAGGTTTAGACACCTTTGCTGTTGGGTGAAAGACAGGCACTGGTATATATACTCAGAGATGGGAATCTACTTTCGGGTAGCTGGGTAGTGCATGCAATCAATTCATTACCTTGATTTGTACAGAGCACTCAATCAATTGGCATAAGGCCCCCAGCTACCTGGGTGCTGTGAGATGAATGTTAGAAACCCCACTCATCTCATGGCACTCATAATTTTTTATTTATACGTTCACTTTTGATTCTATTTTGAGGTATTTTTTTTCCCTAGCCTCTTAGGCCTAACGCAGGCCTAGTGCCTTTCACCAACAATTGTACAATTAAAGGACCGAACACGTCAAATGTTGGCTGGGGTTAGGAATTGTGGAACCTAGATTTTATATATTTATATAATATAACCCACACAGGGTATATGACTGTTTAATATTGTTTAGTAGCAGATGGGGGGGGGGGGGGGGGCAGGCCTATAAAGATTTTCCGGATAACAAGTCTCGAGTTGTTGGTGAAAGGGGATAGAAGGAAGGGACAAAAAGATATTATTAACCCGGCCTGTCATCAACAATTTTTACCCCGCCGACATAAGCGTGCCGCCCTGGACCTTATTACCTGTTTAGGCACATACGGCGGGCCAGGCCTAGTATTACAACCGAACAATTTTTTAAAATATGACCTGTGTAGGTAGAATGGAGCTTAGCCCCTCACCCCCACCACCACAAAATTAGAGAAACACAAACATTATTGATAGAGGGGGCGGAGGGAGAACTGTGTGCCACACTTTATCTGTATACACCCTGGGCACGAATAAGATAACATCAAAATGACATGAAATACACTACATTGTTTGTTATTCATGATTGTTTAACGGATCTGCGCTACATTCACGACTGTTCAAAACTGTCACTATTGTACTATAGTGACAGTTTGAGTATTTACGTTTGGTGGAACATGATATCTACATGAAACACGGACAAATAGGCTAAAAAAGCTGTAGCAACCACTTCTAAATTGTGTTCAAACATTATAATATAGTTTACAGAGAATATACTTACGGCGAATTGAAGCGAAGCCGAAGATAACAACAGCAAGATGAACGTGATCAACGTGACGAGCATGGAACCAAGATGGCGAGGACGGTAATGTGACGTAGTACCGGCGTAAAACTATGAAACGTAACCAATTTATCGGGAACCAGCAACTATAAGATGATTATCGGCCTCTATATATGTTATATACTCAACCGACCAAAAACAAGCGGATTTGACCTCTACCGGATGTGACGTCATGACAATTTTCCCGCTAAATTTGAGTGACCTTGGGGATTATTGGAAGATAATTATTTTACCGATAATTTTTTGCCGATAATTATTGTATGTGCGGATATTGACCAGGTTACGATAGAAACCATTTTACGATAATATCTCTGGATGGGACAGGGCGGAATTATCGTATTTTGGTGACACAATAATTATCGTATTTGGGTATATCTTAAACTGTCTCTGGAACCCGCTGCAGACGTGGCATATCGCATTACAGTACTATATAGACTAACAAATTAGTAATGAGGTAGCTAGAGGATACACAGAGAGGTATGACATCCTGTATGAATCGACAAGGCGTCATACACATAGAAGTATATCCTGTTTGAAATTAGAGCAAAAATTACAAGGCGGATATACAGAAATGTCCTACGGTTATGTGTGGTTAGCTCTGTGCCACAGTGACTTACAGACACAGCGCAACCTTTATAGAATTATCTAATATTCAGACATACTGTTTTATATCATATGCTATTAGATATCTCCAAGGATGCTCATAACTGAATCTGAGGGAGGGATATTAGAATGTTTTCATCCTAATAATTTTACATGTCGACTGTCAAGAGCCCTAAAACTAGTGTTCCTTACGCTCAGTTGTCAAACTCACACGCCTGGAGATAGTGCCACCGAGTGCTGTGAGTGGGGGTCAAAGGTCACTAGGTGTCAGGTGTCATAACATGGACAGGGGGTCCGATGGTCAGTATGAGGTCTTGACCTCCTCCAGGTGTTCCCATGGGAACGGCAGTTATAGGGTCTTAGGGTCACACACACAAGACGAAGTTGACATTTTAAGAAAGAAAGTATTGTGAAATCCACATCTGTATTTTATTACTCATAGCAGAGTAGCTCGCAACTTAAAATTGAACACAACCATTCGTAGATGAAAACTATTTTAAACCTCTGCCTCAAGAGTATTTTCTCCTTCCAAAGAATACTTATACCTCCATATATATTTGGTAGAATTGACACATAGTTATAATTGCGTTTCTTATGCACCTTGTTTTCGAAACAGCTGCTATGGTATAAAATTTCACAAACGCAATTAAAACCATGTGTCACGCAATTATAAGCAAGGAATTATCTGGATGATAAGCAATTACTACAATGGTAAGGCATAGCCAGAAACGTTGAGACATTTACCATTCTATTTACAGCGATTCCATATGAGGTAACTATACTACTTGACTTATTTTTGGCTAAGAAAACAGGAACTCGCTCGCAGTAATCTATTTGTTATGGGTATAGCCCACAAACTATGATATGGCCTGGGAAAACCAATATAAACTGTGATCTCTACTACTAAGTTTGCTTAGCACTACCCAGTACGCGCCATCCCCAGTGGTCTTGGAATACCACAACAAGAGTGAGGAATTTATAGAACTGTACAATGTACTGGCTGAGAAAATGTTCTGTTTAACTTGTTGATCCCAAATTTGGCTCTGATAAGATAAATCTGCACGTCTGATTATCTGTTATTACTAATTTCAGATCAATTAGCTAATTTAATCAACGTGATTTCTGCTTCAATTCCTACCGCTTTTTATGGATTTATTTGTGCGGTCCTTTAATTAGTATCCAACAAATGCATTTAGCCAATATTTATGTAATTTTACATGGACTTATGGAAATGTTTCTTTATGGTGAGGCCCTCAGATATCTGGTTTATCGGCTTACATCCCTGGACAATTTAATAATGCTGACTGTGCCTTCCCTACAAATTTCTTTTGTAATAAAAACAGAACCAGTAAACACCGACCACCGTTGTAGTAGAAGTAAAAACCTTCCAGGTCCAAGTCCCATATCTGGCAATCTCAGTAAAGCCTTGGATACTAAAATGCATTCAGGGCGATTGGTTAGTGAGGAAATTGCAAATAGACTAAATTCAATTGAAAATCCAGGCTCCCGGGGGTAGTTCTACCGAGTTGAGGTGAGTTGAGGGTAGTGAGTGAGTAAGTGAGCTGCTCTTTGCAATGAAGACTGGGCGCCATGGGCTCGGCCTGACCCAAATCAAGCTAATTGCTCGGCTCGTGCCTTTGTTAACATTTGGTGTTTCAAAAGGCCGACTGGGACAACTCCTAATTGTAGCGACTAACGAAGACGGTGAAGGCAAACCCTCCCCCATCTCCCCCACTGTGATGGCATGGGACGAGGAGGAAGGGTCTAGAGGTTGAGGTTGGGGAGAGCTTTTTATAATTGCTGAGAGACTGTCACGAACTAATATGTTTAGTTACAGTGAAATGAACTTAATTTAGACTGCTTGACTCTCTGGAGAAATGGGCGTGGTGCAGGGTTAAGCCTGTATTGAAGTGAAAGTAATTAACAAAGGTGCTACCTGCAGCCAAGATCTCTGTGCATCCTCTTCAAGTTCCACATTGCGCTAGTCACTCTCTTGGTACGGTTCGGACACTTTGGGAATACGTATATGCTGTAGCTCTAGTCTAAGCACAGGTGATTGGTCGGGACGCTATACAAGGTTCTTGTGCTTTGTTTGTAACTTATGATCTGAGACCAGGCATGTTGGAATATGTGTTGCCATACATAATCAATAAGAAAGTCGTTGTCTAAGTACCTTAATTAATTTTGTTTGAAAAATATCTAAATCGGATGGGGGGGGGGGGGCATCGTCCTTTTAAAACTGGGTACAAACTGAGCAACTACAGTCCCCCACTCCCCTTTCTCCTGGTTTACGGCATCTATTTTCATAATCTTTCAATTAACATTCCCATATCTTTAGTATCTCCCAAACAATTCCTCTAAAATCATCTATAATAAATAATATATAACATATCGTTCTCAATCAAAGTAGCCTTGTAACGATGGTTCAAATAGGAGTTGCAACACATGGAATTAATTTTATTTCGCCGATTTCTCCTCTGACCAATCGTTTCCAAAGGTATAGGAATTCGCTCCACGTGAGAAAGGATTATTTCGTAAACTTCACACAATAATACATCTTCTCTTCAGGCTTCTACCCTAACCCACAACCGATCTCCATGATCCATCTCAATCCTCCCCAAACTTATTCATGGAATACCTAATGTAATCACCGAGTCTCACGACAATGATGATCATATAATGGCCCTACTAGACCCCTAAATTTGACACGGGGACAGTATCATTTCTTAAAATCGACATGCGACATGGAGCTTAGTGACATGAAGAAAAAAATTAAACAACATGACATGCCTATTTCTTAAATTCGACATGGGACATGAGGATCTATGAGAGGCGACATGGAACATGGAGAATTAAGTGACAGGTGACATGGCTTTTTCTTATTTTTGACATGCGACATTGGGGACCCCCCATCAAGGGCCCCCGTATAACTGGGCCCTTAACTATGGTAGGAATGAGCTGGGTCGGCCCATAGCGTGAGGCTGAGTCACAGTGGGCCGGTGATGATGTATAAGAGGTGTGACGGCGACGACCCAGTGCCACCGCTGACCCAGTCATTACTCAACCAGGCCTGGGTAAACTACACCGCTCCTTGGTCGGCCTCAACAAATACCCATACCCACATGAGGCCGTTGAGTTATATATCATTCGACATGGCGACTTTTTAAAATCGACATGCGACACGGAGCCTATCAACATTGGAATAAAAATAAACGACGTGACATAATATATGAGTTTTCTGAACTCGACAAGGGATCTTGGGGCTCATTAAAATTCGACATGGAAATTATGATAATAATGACAGATGTCATGGCTATTTCTTAAATTTGACATCCGATAATGGAGGACCCCGCCTCCATCAAGAGTCTTCCACACGGCACATAGTTTTATCAGCCGGAAAGTGGGCACTCTTGAAGCTGGTCTTTTTTATTTGAGATACTAGGGGTGGTAAGTGACGGATATATATCAGCAGATTAACCCATAACAAACTTAGTCTTTTGTCTAAGATCTGGAATACAATTCTTAATATACACATTGGGGTGTTTTTCATCGTTCTTAAACAGGGTTTTCCAAGACGAAATTAAACCCGGCGCTTTGTTTAATCTGGGATTATAAAGGTGGTCAGGGGTATTTTGCAATTTTGATAAATAATAATTATTTTAACCAGCGATTTGGACATATTTCTTCAAATTTTATGTTATCATTTTCTTTTCGTGTATGAGTCCCACTAGTTGCAGGGGAAATTATGATGGTTGAGTGATATTTCCAATATGGATGATCCTGACCAGTCTATCATGGTAAATAAGTCGGCAAAGAAAATTACCCCCACGAGGGTCTCTATCTTACTGCCTTATTATCAGCATGACATTGACAAACACTAGAAAAGAGATCACTTGAGGTAATCTAGATAATGACTTCTTACAATGACAAAATACATATAGCTCCAAGCTATGATAATCGACAAGAATCGACATTTTCAAGGGGCTGTGGTCTTTGTTGTTCAACTGAAGATACTGATTTTTAAAATATTGCCTCTTGAAACAATGTTCTCTAGCTTTACTGATAAAAGATGATTATCTATAGATTGCACTTTGGTCCAAAACGTGACCTCATCCAAAGGATTATAGCTTCTATTAGAGACACAATACATTGTATTATCAGTTCAATCGACATGTTATCCAGCTAATATTATATCATGGAGAATTAGGCAATAGCCTACATGACATTCAACAGGATCTACGGTAAGCCTAAAGGTCAAAAAGTGGCTAACCTTAACCACATAACTCAGAATCTTGATTCTAATTTAACCACTGCTTCTTCACATTATATTATATCTACCTCAGCCTAGGCTAATATCAGTAGCTAGCAAATAGGGTTTAGTGTTGGTAAATACTGCCAGTGAATCATATAGATGGCCTCCTATCCAAAGTACAAATACATGACCTCAGTCAATATGACTACAAGGGGATCTACATGGAATCGTTATTCGTAGCTCGGCCACACACACATGTATGTACATGTATGGATTCTGAAAGCACTTGATCCTATTCATTATTGATAACTTTTTTTTTGGCAACCATATACATGTTGTAAATCATACGTTTTATTTCCAGATATAAAATAGATGCATCATTAAAAAGTAGACCAAGGTTTGTTGACACTGCCCACAGCTAAATGGCAACAAACTGTTTATGGTCACATAATTTAAATACTATGTTACATATGTATTACTATCACTCAGTGCTAACAGTAATCTGAGTTAGGAGACCGTGTGTTTTTGAAAGCTGATAATATATCTTTTGCTACCGGACGAAATGTGACATAGTATTAATTGGGGGTTTTGCTTGATATCATTCTCCAAAATCTAAACAATTCCCTTTCCTATATTCATCTCAATTAGATTAGGAATTCGATTGTTTCAATAAACATGAGCAGATTTGAGACCTATTCCAATGTTGTGATAATATCTGCAATCTTACAAAACTTCACGACGGGAAGCTCGGAGTTAATATAATAACGTACTTGGATGTCTGGCACCACTGGGAAAAAGTCAATCTCCATCATAACTTGCTGTATTTCTTACCTGTGCATGTCCCTCGCGCAGCACCTTGTGGAGGAGATGGGAGAACTTCCAGCAGACAATAGGGTGACCTTGAAGAGGCAGTTTGGTAATGATGCTCCAGAACAACGCTCCATTCTTCTCCTGGTGGGTGCCGATAATGGCAGCTGTGCATGGTTAAGGGATTTATATTGTATCTTTAAAAAAAGAAGAAGTAATTATGATAGAATTAAATCACAAGGATCAGGTTAACCTGTCACTTAAATATGTTTTATAGAGGAAATCTGGAAATCATTGTACATATGAATTTATTTTAGACGGTATCAAGTTATAACTGCATGAAATTGAAGAAAAGAGTAGCGTAATGTTCAGAGGTGGTCGAGGGATACTAGTTTTTTTCCCGAAAGGTATATATCGTTCCCTCAAGAGTACAGAAAGTTGTGTCATCTTGTGCTAAATGTGTTAGTTACAACCTGTTTGTACTAAGGGAATGAAGATGATTGTTATGCAAAATTTTGCACAATATCCTATCCGCCAGTTTGTTTTGATGGGCATTATGCAGATTAAATTGGAATACTTTACTCCATAACCTGGAGAATAAATGCATTTGTAACACATTCAGCATCTCATGAATGGACAAGAAACCGACAAGAAAACCTCAATGAGAAATTGCAATTTGCCGTGAACTGTTTGAGAACCAATTTCATTTGCAAGAGAAGATGTTAGGTGGGCAAAGAAAACTGTAGCTTGATTTGAAATTTTATCACTGATTATGATTTCATCTGTCTGTTACGTGTCTGTCTTCTAGTTTTTCTGTCAAGGGAAATCAGTACAGTCTGAGTGCTGTTTCACTTCAGACTCCTGCATCTTTGATTTGATGGGAAACGACATGAATTCAAAACCAAACTCTTTTCATCGTCTTGCTTAAAATGAATCACTGAAATAAACCTGCAGCTTAACTGAATTCCGCTGCAATTGAAATCTTTGAAAACTGAATATTTGAAGAGCAGCAAATGTCATTGGTTCATTTCGATACCCCAAATTTTGGCAGATTCGCTGATTATTTTCGACAAATATCGTGTATTTTAACTTTCCCCATTTCATGGGCAAAGACATCAAGGAAAATACTGCCTTGTACAGTTCGCCATATAACTTAACTGGCAATAAACTGGCACCCTAAACGCTCTCCATTCGCATGCAAACTACCGGTAGATTTGGTGACGGATTCCAAAGGGTATCATGGCTTTGTAATATAAAACTTCAGTGACACCAAAGTCCAACAAGTAGGCCACCCAGGTAATAGATAATTGGATGATGGGGTTACTGTCTGCCACAAATCGGATTAGTGCAGTGTCTACAAATCTAGTTAATGTTCGGACATGTTGGGGTAGATAACTTAAGCCAATACTCTTATTGAATTATTGGCAAGTTATCAAGTTGAGGTTGTTGGTGATACAGGACTCTATCGATTTTGGGTTACTAATATTAGAATATGAGGACGTTGTTTTGTTGCATTAACTCTATTGGTAATTAGCTATTTCTGTTTTAAATTGATCTAAATAGTGTTACAGTGACGTTAGAAAGTTCAAACTCAATGTTTCTAGTATGTGACTGTAATTTACGGTTGCAGTTTATCTTTGTGCACCGTTGAGCCGAGGGAAATCACCGAAAGTCTCCACAATGGGCAGTTAAACTTTTTACCCCAAATGTCTGGGTTTGCACCAGACAAACCCAGACTTCACTCAGACTTGGAATTAACTCCATTAGCTTCATGTTCAAATGCTCCCTCATTTCAAACTACAAAGACCACTAGCATCCAATTAATAATCAAGTTAAAATAAATGTATTATTTCCGGAGAAAATCAATAAAACACCATGTATTACATGTAACAGAATAACTATAGAACAGAATCTGGTTACAGTCTGAACGTTTGGAGTGGATTAGCTCAATAAGCAAGTGCTTGAACCTTGTAACCTTTGGTGCCAGGTGGAGCAAGGTTTTATATCCAATGCCATTTTTTGTTACTTTTATATTCTGTTTCTTTTTTTCCCTACGTGTTTATTGATTGGCATGTGTTCATGCCACACAAAGGTAGGGGAAATCCTCTGCCAATCTGTGGGAATGTTCCATTATTCTTATCTTAATTAATCAATTATGCATTATACGCTAACTTACGGTTAAGGAGACTCAAAACACGCGATAGATTTGAAATTTAAGTACAGCCACAAATAACTTTCTGATATGTCAAATCACACATACACATCGTTATGTTGGTTTTCTTTGCGCATTGTAGCACTATATCTTTCCTGGTGTTTGTCATCCCATGGACAGATTTGTTTCTCCTCTTTTTTCAAACAAAATACTACATTGAAAAATCTCAATTTTGTAGTGATTTCTACAATCTTCGCATATCAACCAAAACATACATTCAAATGAGACAAAAGATTACGTTCTCAGCAAGTCAATGTTTCATTCTTCGTATCATTTGAGCCACACTTCCGCGGCCTCAAATATAACGACCACAAACCCAAGAAGGCATGGCTTTGGTTTGCCTCTACACTGGTCGTGCGCTAAATAAGCACGCCCCAACAAGCGCCAACACACGCCATCAAACACCAGTAACCAGCCTCTCCCCCCTACCCTCAAACCAAACCCACCCCCGGGCCCCCTTCTTCTGGCTGACCTGGTAGGACGACAGTGCCATCTGGCACCGTCCACAAACGACACAAGTACAAAGTAGTAAAATGTCCAGCATTCTTATATTGTTCCCCCTCCATTTTGGTTTAACATAAAGAAAAATGAAATGATGCCAAACGTAGGAAACCCAGGACCACCTGAGTTGTTTTAGAAATATAAAGGTGAAGTGTTTCTACACCTTGTCACCAATCATAAATAGTGTCAAAGTGTAATTCATAATGATAATTGTCTGGCCAAAACTAAGCACATAAACTAATGCAATTTTGCTTTTTTTACTGTATGTTTTACCAGTTACTTTATGTTGAGCATAGCCTGTCTTCTACACAACCCTGGGGTAGTGCACGACCATCTATTTATGAGATAAGAGAGTAGTATTTCTTGCTTTTATTAATCTGGGATTCAATATCTGGGATTCTTTTGTGCATTGGGGCAGCGTCCTACAGGTTACATACCCACGGCATTTGGTATGCTGTGGACAACTCAAAGTATAAGATACATGAAACATGCCTGGTCATAATCCCGTAAAAAACTGGGCTAGGAATCAAACCAGATACCTCTGGATTGGCGGACAAAACCCTTTGCCTTAATATCACTACAACGTGCAAAATCTGAATTCAATCATTACTTTTGTTTTTGTCAATGACTCACAGAAATTTCCATTTCTTATTCTCTGTATCCAACTGACAGGCCCATTTGTCGTAATTAAAACAGGCGAGATATTGAGCCTCCACAGACCAGTGGGAATTCTTGGCATGGGAATCTGGCTGTTGTTTCTGCAGAGCCTGCCATAGGCAGAATACCACATACCGCGAAGGGCGGTCTGTGACTAGACAAAGTGGTCGGCAAATACTCGAGTCGGGGAGCGGATTCCCCCACAGAGAGTTAGAACAAATACGTACAAAGCCTGAAACCACTCTGTGGTCTTCTCAGTGAGACTTTATCATAGTGGAGACTAAAGTTGTGACCACTTTCATTTCAAGAGCATGGTAATAATTTTTTGTTATTCTTTTATTTGTGGGGCAAATGTTATTTTTCTTGTCTTCTCTTTATAGTTTGATTGTAGTAAAATAGTAAGAATAATAATAATGAAAGTCCCAGTAACATTATTCATGGAGCATCTTCTACTTATTCCCAGATTTAGAGGCCTAAGGTTGCTATAGGTTCTCTAGTTACATAGTTGCCAGAGTTTTGCTTTTTTTATACTTGTATTTAGTATTGAAGTATCCTTCCATCTATAAGTACAATTTGTTCGTATAGAATAACTGTTAACTGCTTGCCTCCTGAAGGAGTTGCTTATCTACGCAATACTTACAAGTTACAAAGACTGAGTAAAGTTGCTATCTGAATCATTGACACTTGACATAAACCTTTTTCAGTGTTTTATCAACCATGCTGGTAGATTCAGTACCTGCCTGATGGGTCACTAAGAGTCATCGTGGTTCAATATATGTATAATGAATTAGTATTTCTTCTGTTTAAAACTTGATGAAAAAGGATACTGCGCACATGTTTTTCCTTCACGGGGTTCTCGACGCTGTTGACTGCTTTCTGAATACTTGTGGCCTGAAAAATAAATAAAACATGTCATTGGCGGTAAAGAAAAACATACGTTCTGCACACCATTTTGACATGGTATGAAACATAATGAAATAATTTTCAACAGTTGAATTTCACGCACAATTTGATAGTCCAACTAACATGATCTGATGTGTTTTTGGAGTACCAGTAGTTTCCCCAAATAGCTCACATTTCAGCTAAAAAAAACAAAAAAACACAAAAACAGTGAATGCTATGATCTCGTAAGAAGTCACACTGGGATGAAAACCGAATAAAATATGAATCGCTCCATTAAAATGCTTGTCACATTTAGGTCACATTCCTTTTTGTTTAATAGTTTAACGGTAACAAGAATTTTGCATATCATCATAAAACCATTCGATTATGATCCTTCGTTTCCATCCGTCTATTTATATTGCACATGGTAGATTCCATAAAATATGATTATTGATATAACGATAGTTGATCATTAATCAGCAAAAACATAGCAAAGTTAAAGTTAAACTCCAATCTATCATTTTCCTCGAAAAAACGTTTCTTTTACTTCAAGTTCAATGGAGGAAAAAAAAGAAAGAAGTCAATCAGCAAGTGGTGCAACACACCTGTAGCCAGAACTAATCAACGTGTTCACCATCAATCATTCATAGACTGGGCTGGCTACTTCTGACATGTAATACGTTGGGGGAGCCCCAGACTGACCCTACAAAGTCTCTCTGTCTAAGATGGACCAACTACACGTACGTACATGGACAAAAACGTCAATATTTCTTTTGCATTTCGAGGTCTTTGTTTGTTCTTGGTTATAACGGCAGATGCGCTTCTTCTTAAAGTTATGAGGTATAATTATAATGGGAAGTTTATGCTTTTTTTCCAACGTTAAACGTAGGAAATGATATTCCATATGTGTTATCTGTAATATATGGTTTCGCTTTATTGTTTTCCTATAATTTGAAAACACTCTTTGATAGCTCTTGAGCATTGGTGAGGATTCAACTGAAGTATTCCGTAATACATAAGTAATCCTCCCTGCTGACAAATATCCTTCTCCGAACACCATCCCTGGTGCACACCCTTATGTTTCATCAGGCTTCTATTCTCTCCTCGTAAACTGGGATTGGGTATTGTTTGTACAAATATCTAAATCTCTCTCTTTTTTTATCATTGCAACATATATACCACGGCCATTTTTTATAATACAGAAACTAGGGACGGATACTGCGGTTTTAGAAGCGGGGCCCTCTGTCAATGTTTTTTCTCTGGATTTTACATTTAACATTTCACAGATTAGACATAAACTTGATAACACCAATCCTTCCCTGGAACTATACAAGTGCCATGATGGCGTATTTTTTCCAAGTAAACCATGGCTGTCGGCCTGGCCCACTGACCCAGGGTGATGAGCACATGGTGAGCTGCTCCCAGACACAGTGAGCACCTCCCTCACCCACTGACCCCACACCCAGCCGGCGACACCGCGGGGGACCTGCCCGCGACCCCGTGCCGCTATGACACTCGGCATTAGGGGTGTAATGACATGATGGCCTTGTCAGACCGGCGGGTGGGAAGAAAGAACAGTGCCAGGGAATTCTATTTCCTCATTTACAAACTACACCAGTGTCCGAAATTAAGGTTTTTTTTTATGCACCCGCAGGGTGCAAAGGTTCTAAAAGAATACACCCGGAGACATTACTATATAAAAAGCTCTGTATAACTATAAATGTATTTAATTTTAATTAATGTATAATTGTAAAAAAAGCATGCACCATCTGGGTGCACACATTTGAAAATTAGGCACCCTGCCTCAGAACCATGCACCTCATGTGCAGGATACACCCTTAATTTCGGACACTGTTAACATGTTAGTGTATGAAATTAAGGGTGCACCCTGCACCCGGGGTGCATGATCTGGCCCCCGGGTGCATGGATTTCACATACTGTGCACCCTGAAATGCACAGATTTTCTGAGCATTACACACTGTATAGAAGGGAGGATGCATAAAATACAAGTCAGGTGCACACTTTTTAGAACAATGCACCCTGCAGATGCATGCATTTTCCTCTTAATTTCGGACACTACATGTAGGATGCTTTCCTTTTTTTTCAAATTTAATAAAAAGTTACTCGTTTTTGTAACAATAACAACTGCACTCTAAAAATCCCATTCAGGGAAAAACATATTTTTAATGCGGTTGCCCTCCTCCCTCCGGGCAACCACTGTTCAACTATGTTGCTGCCCAGTGGTCTACATAAAGATGTTACATGCAGATATTTGTACTTCAGACGAATATCTAGACTTGTTGACATGGATCTTTGAAGGTAAACTGCGACAAACTATTATGTCTTATCAATTATTCTAACAGCAATTTCTTTTCTTTTTTAGTATTCTTACGATTCACTTGCCCAATCTGATGGAAAAAACGAATCTTGAACACAGCCTAAACCGGGAGAGATACTATAACTACAACCATACGTCAGTGGTCACTGTGAGTCTTCACGTGCTGCGTTGTTGTTTTTAAAGACCATCCCACTGAATCGTGTGATATTGTTTGACACACCCATTCTTTGTAGTCAGTTTGCTAAACTTCATGAGTGTAGACACGTACAAATAGGAGTCAGTTTTCTGAACAAAAATATCACCTCCGTTTGAGTCATTACTGTCTAAACTTTTTGATGGACTGAAAGGAAATGTTTTGACGTTCCGCGCAATTCTTCGACAATTTGTACAGTCTCGATAGTCTAAATGTCTAATGTTCATTTACTCGTGTATTTTTCATTCATCAATATTCATAACCATACTGGGAAGCGCTTTAAATGGCATTAAAACCGTGCGATGGGAAAACACAGTGAAATATTTCTTATTCATTCTTTGCAAAACCTGAAAAAAAAAGTTGAAATCGGTGCTTATTGAAAAAAAGGTCCTTATGTCCTTAAAGTTATCAAAGAAGGATAAAACATGCAAATATGCTGCCACAAACTAGGGTTTGTACATTAGGCCCAAAATAGTTCTACCGTCTTGAAAATATTTCAATGTGGAATAAAACATGCAAATGTGCCGCCTCTATATAAGGGTCGTGTGCCAAAGAATGTGTGGATATAGAAGAAAGTATGCCAAACAACAGATACAACACGCATTTCTCTCATTTAGAAGGTGTATGTATTTCCCCAAAACAAGACCATCTGCGTGACAAGGATAGAGAACAAGTGTCACGCAGTAACGCCCCATACCACTCTCCAAGCATAGGGGTTATCATTAAAGCATCCCCTAATGTAAAAACGGGAAAAGAGGAGTGCGTGATATACTGATGTTCTAATGCTATATTCTAACGAACGGCATGACCTCACGGGGAGGATAAACATTTACTATATAGTACACAAAAAAGCTTCCTGTATTCATTGAAAACAGTGGCGGACGGTTCTGCGGAATAAAAAAAAGACACTTTCCCTCAGCTAAATTATCTGTGACTGAAAAGATCACGAGGCCAAAAATGCCTGCATCGCGTAATCCCTAACATCTTATCGCTTATGTTCTCTTATCTTCGATATCTAAATGAACGATATTTAGTATTTGCTAAACATTTGTCTTAGCCAGGAAGATGCTTGGAAAATAGATGATTTTTAAATATATTTATGCATAATTGACAGATTCGGATTGGGTTATAATAACTTATTGATCGATACCAACCCAATATCTTTTTTGACGCCAAGACGCTTATTTAACCCTTGTGCACTAAGATATAACCAGCAGCCCAAACTGGTAGCCTGGTAGGTCACGCCAGGTGTAAGAAAAAAGTACTAGATTTCAAGGCGTACGACAATTATACAGAGCCCGACGGCCTTGGGTTCACTGATTCTTGGAATGCTACTCCCCGGTGACAATCTACCGCTCTTTCTTGCCTTAGCTAAAACACTCCTGGAATTTTGGTTGACCGCCCCCTTTAGGCTTTGGGGATGATGATAGAGATGACGTCAGATAAAAAAGCCAAACACCAAAGAAAACCCCACTGCCCCTTAAATCTGACGGTCACCGCTTCAGCTTTTCGTATGTAAAATTTAAACATTATAAAAAAGTGCCCCGGATCCTACATCACAGTCACATTTTAAACTAAAAACCAAGCAAGCATTGTGGTTGTAAATTACAATAAAATATTATCAATTGACGTTACAATCTACATGATAAGCACGATAATAAGGTATTACCGTAAAACCTGGTGATTAGATAGAGATGAAGGAATAGGCTAATATTCATTGAATTAAAAGAACTAAATATCCAATGAAATGTTATGTAAGTTCTAATCGCTGTAAATCTAAGGGTAATCAATCAGATAGTAGACTTGTGTACAAATGCCAAACACACGTTTTGAGATAGACTCAGTTTTATTGTGCTGTACTAATGGCTTAGTACTTTTAATATATTGGCATGATAAATAATCCAACAAGGATCAGGCTTAGCAAGTCTACTTCTAGTCTACCTCTAGGAGAAATATCTTACGCTCCTAGCGCCACCTGTTAACCAGTATAAAAGGCGCTGCAAGGTAGGGAGCGAGCAGTTAGTAAGTTAGTTGGTTAGAAGTTAGTAGTCACTTAGTTTAGTGAGAACATCAGCTAAATATGTTTAACCAAGGAGTTATACCTGGAGTAAGTACATCGACTCCGTGTAACAGACTGGAGTTTACCAATATCCACTACCTCGGACATAGGATTGTGTTAGAGCTGAATACTAGAATGGTCTAGAAGGTGTTGGAGCAACTCGTGTTCTAAATGTGGTTGATTGCTGATAGGAGATGGGAGGTGGACTGATGAAGACTTATACATGGTGGCTTTGACTCGGGATGAGATGTGTACTGAATAAAAACCCTTTCATATTAAGAAGCTCCCTCATCGTTCATTTCTTTTGAACTATTGGGAAGTGAATGGACAAACTTTAAACGCAGTCTGAATTACTCAGGCATTCTGGAAAAGCAACTCATGAAGACTTGGATATACACGAATCTTACGCAGTCTAAAATCAAACATTAACAATAGTTCATTTGGTGGAGAACCCGGGTAAAAATTAAAAAATAAATAAAATTAATAAAGAAAATGAGCGGCTTCAGAGCTGACCGCCGTCGAGGAAAATAAAATAAAATAAATGAATGAAAATTAGTCTTGACCGCCGTCGTGGCGCTAAAAGTATCCAGGTCTCCGCTCAACAGTTGAGCTGAAGAGGGGGGGACATGGACTACTGATTCCCTGATGAACAAGCTACAATAAACTTGGTTGACACCCAGAGCTAATAAGTTTACCCGATCTATTAGAAAGGAGATAAAAAAAAAAACTCTAACTCTGTCTTTAGCACTACCTATCCCTGCCCGGCATGCGCATAGTTAGGATAAGCTGGGG
Source organism: Lepidonotus clava (assembly GCA_936440205.1). Lineage (NCBI taxonomy): Eukaryota > Metazoa > Annelida > Polychaeta > Phyllodocida > Polynoidae > Lepidonotus > Lepidonotus clava. Next base: position 33,838,284 of record OW387137.1, read on the forward strand.
GCGGAGTCTTTTCAGGAGTAGTCTTGACTCTCCACAAGAGAAACGGGCATAGACCTGAACAAGAAAACGGGTTTAACCTTGTACTGTACTTCGGTAAAGGCCCGACTTACTAGGTGCTGTCTGGAAGTAAGTGATCTAAGGAGATGCATTTACACATCTCTATAATTTAAAGGGGGTGTAGGCTGCATATTAAAAAAAAAAAAAATATATATGCAGTCTGCTCCCAATTATAACAATGGAAACTCGGTGCTGCCCATTCTGGTCCTATGAATGGGAGAGTACCGACAAACCACGTGTAACTAATGAGGACCGGGAATCAGATCAGAAATGAACCTGAATCTGAGACCCGATCCTCTGGTGATAACTAACGAGGAACGAATAATCTCAGCCTCCTTTGTACAGCTACTACTTAATGTCCTTTAATGACATTTATACCTCACGGAATGAAAACGCTACCCCCACCGCTTGCCATGTTGGTTTTTCCCATGTGATGTAGAGTATAGGGTAGACAGTGAAATGTCACTGTTAACATAGGTATAATATCTATTCAGTGAGCCGTTTGGAGTTAGTGGCGCAACCGTTTGCATTCAGAAGGGCGCCACTACCCAATATAAAGTGGAACTCGGTCTTCAAACCCCAGGCTGAATGTAGGGGGTGAACGCCGAGCTACCACCTGTAACTAGCAGGGAAAGAAGGGATTTTGTCGTAACAAAATCATTCAATAAGAACAAAACTGGGGTTTTAAAGCGGATGCTTCATAAAATGGAGTCAAATATGTTAGAACAGTTGTCACCCTTGAAGGGGGTGTTAACTTGTTTGCGTATAAAATCTTTGGAGTGTATTGGGTAATTATTCCACCACACTGTACAGAAAGAGTGTTATCAAGAGTATTGACCCTTGTGACCCCTTAAGGTAAATCACCAGGGATCCAATTCCTATCATTATTCTTATCTCCCCATGAGGTCGGTTAGGGAATCTGAGCGGGACAGTTTTGCATCACCTCTCGGGCACTCATGAAACCTTTGTAGGTGGATGTTCTTGTGATGGCTCAACTCCAACCTGTGGGTACAGGCTTTCACGCATTCATCGCAAAGATATCACTATCTGAGATGTTTGGAAATCTCAGGCGCTGATAGGCGTGGTTCTGTGTTCAGTGGAACGGTGCCCACTTGGGCCCGACCTATGAACGCACGAGCTGCCGCAGAGTTCACATGTGTATCTCTGCTTGAGACGCTTGGTAGTCTTTGTGGTTTTGGTGCCTTTCTAGCTCTTAATAAGGATACTATTCCTTTTTTCACAATGACACATACAGAATCTTCATCTGGGAGTTCATTCAGTGTCTTAGAGACTTCATCTCGGTCTCCTCACAGTAGTATTTTTTCCTCTTCGAGACGACTTTGACAATAATACTCCTATAAAACTTATTCTAACACGATGACACTGACGCAGTCTTGCTGTTAGACTAAGACATGGAATGGGGATCGGTGGCCTTCGCCACTACATCTCAAACTTACCATGGGAGTCGCCAACAACTCGTTGGACGGCCCCACCTATGGTGTCGCCTCACGTGGCCGACACGTCAATATTTCCTGTAACCTGTAAGGGGAAACTACTCATCAAAGAATCCTGTTACAGCAAATCTTGTGTTGTACAACTCAGACCGGAATCTCTGGCCACCCACACCTGATTATCATGTGCAGTGTCAGTCCCCAACAGCTAATAGTATCAAAAAATAACAATACGATACGAATTACCCACACTCCAGAAAACCTACTTAGATCAGTAATGTCAACAAACCGCTAGTCAGAAAACCCCCTAATATCGCCCAACCACGCGCGAGGTAAAATGCTTGATCATATTAGCCTAAACAATCCGCCCACTAAAATTATATAGCCTGACGCTTTTCAGTGCCAACCGTGTCACATTGCTTCATTTACATCACCCTAACATACCGCAGGACCTGGAAAAGATAATAAGTTTAGTACGAAAGATCCTGACTCTCGGCCCGCGCCCACCATCTTGGAACCAAAAGTAAACACTAGGTGGCCGCCCACGCTACCCGTTACTAAAATTACCAGCGAAACACAGTTTCTGGTTCCGGGAGTGACATCAGCTTCCGGAATACAACCACGTGAAGGCGAGCCGAGAACCACCAAGAAGAATTTGGCCAACGATCTCCTTAAATCCTACGGGTTAGTAGCCTGCCTAACATGCAAAGAACAATAGAAAGAAGGCTGTACTCACCAAGTCTCGGAGCGGGCTGGGCGAGGGGCCGTCTCTACGAGGAGGGCGGTGTCCGACGACAAGCCAGCAGGGCGGTGAAAGTGTCCGTTGCATCCCATAGGAACAGTCCGGCAAACAGCCACAAAGAAAAACATCTAGTCATTGGTGGTCCGATCACTGGCCGGGAATTGGATCCGATGAACTCTTGTTGATTGTCAAGTAATGTTTATGACTCAATCACTAGCCGGGAATTAAAGCCCACTAATCACCGCAGGCAATCAGAATGTACAGGGGGGAAGGGGTTGGACTAGAGGGGAGCTATTGGGAGCTGGCGAAGGAGCCGGCCCAGGGCGCGAGCCCACCGTCGAAGCTGTCGATGGGTCGGCATGAAACCGTCCACGAACTCTCGGTAGTCGTGGACGGTGAAGGCCCCGTCTGCAGTCTGACGCGTGATGTGGAGGCGGTGACCCAGGTCGGCTGTTGGAACGCCAAACCAGCGGTTCGCATGGCGAACCTCCCGGTTGACCCGGGGCACCAGGTGGTTCATCCATCGTTGAAAATACGCGTCCTCGCACGTCAACTCCCAAGACTCCGTGTTGATGCCCGTCACAGTGGTGAACATCACGGTGGCGGGGGCTGGGTGACTGCGTAGGTTAAGAAAAGCCCTGTTGAGCGTTTCCCCGTAAAAGGTCACCGCGGCCGTAGTGGAAGAGAAGAGGGGAATGTATAACTCCAGCTCCGCGTCCCATCGTAAAATGTCCAGAAGGTTGACCACGATCACTAACAGGTCGTCGGGCCACACGCAATGGTGCGCGAAAGCCGCCCCGGCTAAATCGGCAGTCCCGGCGTCTGCACACTCCACCACGGTCAAACTGTGGGCTGTATCCCCGACGATCAGGTCGTTGTACCCCTCGATCCCGCTCTCCCTCTGACTACAGAAAACTGCGACGCGGGCCATTGTTAAAAGAGAGTGAAAACAAATACGTCCTCTCCGACCAAAAAGATGAGCGACACTGATTAAAATGACGTCAAAACGAGGCTAATTTGGAAAACCCCTTTTTGATCCAAAGGATCCAAATTCTGAAATCGGCTAGCATGATCAAAGCATCGTATAGTTTCTTATAAAATCTGTGCTAAACTAAAGTTTAGGTCCCCAACCAACATAATCAAGCGCCAGAATTAATTCATATCGGCCCAAAATATCAGGTCGAACAATCAAACTTGAAAGTTTGATCGAAGCAGAAATTTGCCATCCGGGCGCTTCGCGCCTGAAGGATCCAAATCGAGGTCAAACCTTGGGGGGAACTCCAGTCAAGCGTCCCGCTAAGTACACGTGTACTAAGTATAGCTGGCGGACGCGTGACAGGAATGGTGGTATTTTCTGGTTCCAACTGCTCGGTATTACTAAACCTGATACAGAGACCTTGTATTTATTGTAAATAATGTTGTTATGATTGAAGTTTGATTGAAATTTGACACGCATTGTACAATGAAATTTGTTCGTTCAAAATGTCCGAATTCTCCGCATTGATTTCTGTTGTGTTAAACTTGTTCTGAAATTAGATTTGATGTGTACTTGTTACTCTTAAAAGGTTAAGACAACTTTACACTGTATATATGTTGAGTTATGTTGACTTGTGTTACAAATTACAAATGTCAGAATCTGTACATGTATGTACTAAGGAAAAACCCAACTCTATCATTTTTAAGCACGAGTGTCATAAATCTTCATCCTCTAAAACTGAGTACGCCTGTTTGTCAACCTGATTATGTCATCATTTACCTACCATAAAATGATCATGGTTCATTAACACTTACCTTGTCACCTTATGCACGGTGTCACTATCCTTGGGCCTTAATCTGGGCTGATCATCATTACTTTATCTGGTCACCTTATGCACGGGTGACACAATTCTTAAGCCTTAATATGAGCAGACAATGATAGGAACTCTTCCTAAAACCCTTCATGTTCATGAACATTTTCACTGATCTCAAGTCTTAACATAGACTACTGGAAATGTACTTATGTATTAAGTAAAACTGAATGTATCTTTGTTTACAATCTTCAAATGAACAAAAGAACGTGATTATCACCACCTTGTGCTGAATGTACCACGAGAGTCAAGGCCACCCCACCATGGTTTAACAAATATATCCAATCATCAAAATTGGGAGTTCATTATATTCATTTGGTTTGAGCTATGTCGTCCACCTCCTTAAACTCAAACACCTGACCGCCGTCGAATGTACTAATGGCTTAGTACTTTTAATATATTGGCATGATAAATAATCCAACAAGGATCAGGCTTAGCAAGTCTACTTCTAGTCTACCTCTAGGAGAAATATCTTACGCTCCTAGCGCCACCTGTTAACCAGTATAAAAGGCGCTGCAAGGTAGGGAGCGAGCAGTTAGTAAGTTAGTTGGTTAGAAGTTAGTAGTCACTTAGTTTAGTGAGAACATCAGCTAAATATGTTTAACCAAGGAGTTATACCTGGAGTAAGTACATCGACTCCGTGTAACAGACTGGAGTTTACCAATATCCACTACCTCGGACATAGGATTGTGTTAGAGCTGAATACTAGAATGGTCTAGAAGGTGTTGGAGCAACTCGTGTTCTAAATGTGGTTGATTGCTGATAGGAGATGGGAGGTGGACTGATGAAGACTTATACATGGTGGCTTTGACTCGGGATGAGATGTGTACTGAATAAAAACCCTTTCATATTAAGGAGCTCCCTCATCGTTCATTTCTTTTGAACTATTGGGAAGTGAATGGACAAACTTTAAACGCAGTCTGAATTACTCAGGCATTCTGGAAAAGCAACTCATGAAGACTTGGATATACACGAATCTTACGCAGTCTAAAATCAAACATTAACAATAGTTCAGTGCGAATGGTATGTACTTTCATGTTATGTCGTTTGAATGGACATGTTTTCTAGCATTACGTTTAATTATTTAGAATCAAGAAATACTGAGGAAATCTGTACTTACTGATATGGGCCCTAAAGTCCTATTTTTATCAGATTCAAAAGCAACTTGCTTTCCACCTTGTCAGTTGTTAAATACGATTATCATGAGTCTCTTAATGAATACTTTATATTTGAAGCGATTATGTAACGATTTTATACAATCACTGACTGATTGAAAGTCAGATTTAAGAACAGTGCAAGCTTCATGGAAATGGGACCCAAAACCAACCACATTTCTGTAACCCAAATATCTATAGAAATATGTCCCACTAGTCTCACTATGATACTTGTTGTCAATGGAAAAGTATTAGCCATGAAACTAGCCTCTGAAGAAATCCATAAGATATGTAATATTTTCCATCGTTTGTAAGTAATTGTTAATTTTTTCAGATCTGCACTAATAGAACAAGACAAACGGTGCTTTAATGATGCTATGGCAGTTTTAATTGTTTGCATTTTAGTTACCATAGGCATAGGCTTGAATAGAGTGAGTGAGTGCAGGGTGTTTCACGCTATTCTGACAGCCAGGGTAATTTTCATGACAAAAACGAGTTAGGATGAATTCTGACTTTTCAGAGGTTTTGACTTGGTCAGTCATTGGTGATTGTATCCATGAAAGCAGGCGACCAAAACCTGGAAATTATTTTTACTGTACGTGGGCCCGTATCTTCGTAACTAATTTAGCTGATCAGGGAAACTTTTATCCAGATCCTATGATCAGTGATTTCGCCTTTTATCAAAATTTATAGTGCTATTGCAAAAAAGTGTCAAAGAGGAATTATTAGGTGTAAAATTTATTCATGATAGACAGAATTTCTGATCATGAGATGCTGATCAAATTTTCCCATAAGAGCTAAATTAGTTACCAAGATATGGGCCATAATCCCTTTGTGAACCTAAGACACCAACCGGGAATTGAACCTAACGAAACACTTGGTCAGTGCTGGGTTCCCCCTATCATTGTCTATTATGATCAGCAGGGGCTACTGGGGCCCAGATCTATATTCTTCTCAGGAGCAGAAGCCCCATCCTGGTAGTGGTACCCCCACGGGGGTAGGCCTGAATAAGGCTTCTAGAATGTGTTAACATAGTTATTTGAATTTTTGGAAATTGTAACCATCAATTACTTTTGGTTCCCTTTAAAGCTACTCCACTCCCCCTGGGTGGATGAGGTCAAAACATCTCTAAACCAGTATGGTATGGGTTATCTTTTTGACATGCACCCTGAATACCTCAATGTCAAAATCATCAAGTCAACCATAAAATATAGAGTTTCAGCTATGGAAAACCAAGATTGGCATAGCTCAGTCATAGACTCTGGTCAGTGCAGCAACTACAAAATCTTTAAAAATTCCCTCAAATTTGAAAAATACCTCACAATCCTCAATCGTAAACAGGCAACTGCCTTATGTAAGTTCAGATGTGGGAACCAAAAGTTGCCAATTGTTTCTGGTAGATACCAGAATATCGAAAAGTGTAAGAGAATTTGTACTCTGTGTAACACCAATGAAATTGGTGATGAGTTCCATTACATATTCAACTGCCAATCCCTTGCCAAAGAGAGATCTATGTTCATATCTGATATATACCTGCGATATCCTAATGCCCTAACCATGGAAGCGCTCTTCTCAAATGAAACCCAAGCAACTTTATACAATCTAGCAGAATTCTGCACCATTATCATGGCCAAATTCAGACAAGAAGGTACCCGAAAGGCTAGACCACAAAAAAGAAAAACATCTAAATATCTCCGCAAGCCTACTCAGCTGCGAGAAAAATCAAAACGCCCTGAAAACAAATGCATGCAGTTGCAGAGAAGAGCGCAGGCCCTAAGCCTAAGGAGAAAGCATCATGTAGTGCAGCCAGGTACACCTGACAAAGCCTAGAATCTCAGTTTTAAATGTTCTAGCATCCATGTTAAAATCATTTATCCAAAAGGTGCTACCTCAAAACACTTCTATATAACCATGGTCAAGCCATGGCTGGGACTAGTCAATCCCTATCACTAGGGAATACTATTTATAACCAAACATTCATTTTATGGTGCTAACCATCACGCAAACTTCTGTGGTGCTACCCGCCCCACTTTGTATATTTATGTACATACCCTTCGAACTATTTAATAGTCTTTTAGTGTTTTCATCTTGTAGCTAGCTGACTCTTTCTCTTTCTATTGTTAATCGGGGATGCCATGTAACTACCGATCTCTTTCCTTTGCCTCAGTTGGGGCTGTGAATAAAACTATTGTATTGTATTGGGACTGCGTTTTTTATACTTATAGTTTTACTACTTATAGACCTAGTTTTAGGCCAGTACTAGTAGATCAACTGGTAGATCTAGTCTACTAACCTAGACTTAGTGAAGTCATGCATTTTACTCGAGAAATTACATGACAGTGTCACTGTGACCTCACTACTCCCACTCCCTACTTACCTTGAAGTCTGTGACTGTGACCTCACCACTCCCACTCCCTACTACTTTAACTTACCTTAGAGTCTGTGTCTACACGCCACTCAGTAATTGTATAAAATCTTAGGTCAGGAGTGTCTGAATCATATCCCCCCCTCCACAAACACTTGACTCTTGAGACTTGACGTATGCCTAGCCTTCACAATTAACAAACTCTATTTTCAGTCCGATGATTTAGAAGGATAATCTATCACTATGATAAAAAGTACCACTCAAAATAATAAACAAGCCGATCGCTTGCAGTCTTATCGACTGCTAATGTTGCATCTTGTCCTGAGTTGAACTAGGCTAGGCTACCTATCAACCGTTCATCAATTTCATGCGGCTTCAACAGAGCGGCGAGCATCCTCATCTTTGATGAAGACATGACAAGTGCAAATGTTACTCGCGAGGTAATTAATGTCATTTAATAAAATACTTGAAATATCACTCAACCCGCCATTTGAAGCACAGAACATAAAACATACTGGTAATGTGTTTTTAAAGCGTGAAACTGAGCAATAAAATGTCAACATGCTGAGCAGAAGCGAGTTGATCGGAAAACATGATGCTGTTTTTGCGTCGACGTACCTGATGTTTTTCGAAGTTTTCTCGTTCTATCTCCAACTGTGTCTTTCCCCGTTGGGATAGAACCCTAGGTATCTGTATAGATGACATTATGTATACTCCAAATCCACGTAGATAAGGTATCCAAGCGAGGACAAGGGCTTATCGATCACTATTGACATGAGTCTCCGGCCATTGCATCGAGCAGAAGGGCCGTTGGTCCAATAAGACCCTACTGCAAGTAGGGTCTGCAAAGCCTACTTCAAGTAGGGTCTGTATGACAGCCAATCAGAATGCTGGAAGCCTACTTGTAGTAGGGTTTTGGACTTAGAGTGTGGAACTCAAAGGTCCTTAGGATATATGTGGTGTGGCATTAGAAGGCTACTTGTAGTAGGGTATGGGACTCAAAGCCTACTTGCAGTAGGCTTTGGGTCCAGAAGCCTACTGGTAGTAGGGTAAAGGAAAGCCTACTTGAAGTAGGGTTTGAGACCTAAAGCCTACTGCAAGTAGGGTTTAGGACCTAAAGCCTACTTGAAGTAGGGTTCAGGACTAAACCCTACTTGTAGTAGGGTTCAGGACCTAAACCCTACTTCAAGTAGGCTTTGGTTCTAGAAGCCTACTGGAAGTAGGGTAAGAGAAAGGCTACTTCTAGTAGGGTTGGGGACCTGAAGCCTACTTGTAGTAGGGTGCGAGACCCAAAGCCTACTTCTAACCCCTAGGGACTTGAAGGAAGCCTACTGGTAGTAGGGTAATGGACTCAAAGCCTACTTCTAGTAGGCATTGGGACCCAAAGACTACTTGTAGTAGGGTTTAAAAACTCTACTTCTAGTAGGGTTCGGTACCATAAGCCTACTTGTAGTAGGATGAGAACTTGGAATTACAGTCATGGAACTTGGAAGTCCATATTAGATATCCTATGTATAGATCTAACTATGAACTCCTAAGCAGAAATTACTTCAGAGCACCTAATTGAAGTAGTGTCTGAATGCACCACATCACTTCTAGTAGCCTTTCAGACAAATATACAACTTCTAATACTATGCAGAAAGTAGTTAGAATACATTCTAAATGGTTTAGATTTTCATTTGCTAGCTGAGTGTAAGACCCTACTTGAAGTAGGGTTGGAAACCCTACTGACAGTAGGGTCTTATTGGACCAACGGCCCGGCTGCTAACAGCGACTGCTGTCGGAAGTGCACACAATTATGGGATGGCGGCCACCCCCTAAAACGAAAAGACCTCATATATCATCCAAAAATAAGAAGAGACTAACAAGAGACGGGTCTTTAAATCAAGGGCTTGAATTTTTAATAACAATTTTGACACGCCTAAATTACAAAGCATATGCGAATATAACGTTAACTTTATAATATTTGGTTATTTGTTGTTATTTTCATTGATGTATGCGTTTGAACACGTAGCTGGTTCTTGGACTACCAATAGTACTTAAGCATATTAAAATACCAAATTAGGTTGGAACCAGCAAAACAAAATGGCCGCTCGGATTGGCAGAAGGGTTCGTTAACCTTTAACTTTTTTCTTTATCGGTCGTTTTGAATGTATTAATCGATTGTCTGAACATTTCTCCATAATCTTTGATAACTGTATTGGTTCTTTTTCACATAAAGCTTGAAACATGACGTAGAAACATTCATAGAAACGCGTACATATCCATTTGTGTTAGGCGATAACAGAAGAGTTTAGGTTACGCCTTAGCAGTAGTAGTAGTAGCCTACGGTTAGCTTAGCTCTGTTAGCCTTCCCTGTACTACCGTCGGTATTGTAATTGTATACCGTCGATCGTTCGGCTACGGTTAGCTCTAAAACTCTAGCACAGCTTAAGAGACTTTTGGCATTTGGTAGTTTTTATTATGGGGTGACCCATAGCCCAGTTCTTAAAACTGAGGCTTACACAGCTAGGTTACTGTCTACTGTACTGAGGCTACTCTACAAGTTACAGCAAAGTCTTACACTTACTCTACAGTCTTACTGCAAAGTGTTGGGACCGGGGTGTAGGATTACCAGCCTGGTCATGAAGGGTTTAGGCTCGTTACGTGCTCCTTCCCCCGCCTACCAAATAGGGTATGAAGTGTAATGTTACAAACTCTAACAGTGAAACTCGACAGTAACATTGACGACAATGCGCGATAATATGATGTGCTTGAAAAAATAGATTACTGTGGTTCAAATATGAATAACCACGTAATAGGCGAAATTAGTGTCATTTGTGCGAAAATTTAGCAACGCGAAGATAAAAACGTTTACAGTAGTTATTAATGTATTAGCAAATGTGGAAAGCTCTACCAATAAGGATACGTTAGGCTCTTTAGGTAATGTGTAGGATTCTATAGTTGAGGTGGCTGTCTTTTTCAATTTGATATCTATTCATTAGATTCCAAAAGAGTTGGTCGAAACTATAATTTTTGAATTAGGATTCCTGCAACAGTTATTCTGTGATATAAATTTACCAAAGATTTTGTTCCATTGGTTTTGTTCCAAATTTGTACTTTCAAATGAAATAAACTAGTGCCTTGTTAAAAAATAATCTTATCATGGTTTAAAAAATTAAACCAATTGGATTTATATCAAAAGTACGCGTATTGGTTAGGATTTAATAATAAATATACGGGTGGTTTAGAGAGGAGTAAAATACTTGATATTCATTACATGTATTATACAATTAAAACCATTCACTTAATAACTCTTCATGTCAGTTTTGGATAGTTAAGACCTTTTTAAATTATTATTTATCGTTGTTCTCGATTCTGGGACCAAGTGTTTACAGAAATACTGAAAATGTGTATCTCCTTTTTTTCCAGATGATTTGAAACAAATCAGGTTTGTAACCAAAAACGATCCACTATCCACAATGAATGGGTTGCGAGGAGCATGGTTCATCTTTTCCACAGCCAGGTTTCATTCCACCCAACGACTCCATCTGACAAAGAATGCGTTGCTTCATTTACGGACAAAATCATGCCGCGTCAGTCAAAACAGTGGACAGCAGAAGTGGCCAAATACAAGAATGATTCAGCGACCATCTTGTAGTTCTTCCAGCATTTGTAACCATATTATAAGCCCCCCGGCAGCGGTTTATACTCCTAAGACGGGACCACTTCATATTTGTTGTCGTGGGAAGAGTTCTGAAGAGGAAGGCTTGCCGGAGATCTCCGAGGAAGACCTGGAGGAAACCTTTACACGGGGTCACGGCCCTGGAGGACAGTCGGTCAATAAGACCACCAACTGCTGCGTCCTTAAACATGTCCCAACAGGAGTGGCAGTGAAGGTAAGTTTGTATATGGTGTAATCAAACTCAAAGACAAAACAAACTTGTAAATGATATTCGGAAAAAGTTGGTCTCTTTTGCCATTATCGAAGTAAGAGTCCATTTTCTTCAAAACAGTAATTAAGTTATCTTCTATGGGATGCCCTTATATTTTCCAATATCCCTTTTATGTTGATATCCAATTTGCCATGTAAATTCACTCTACAAGTTCTATCAAAATAGTTTTGATCAGTCTAAGTAAAGTTGACTGGGGAATCAGGGATTCTCACCTTCGTACAATCTAACGTGCAATTGTGAATTATTTTTCATTTTACTAATCTATCGATCTTATCTAATTAGGTTCACGAAACCAGATCTCTGGACCAAAACAGAAAAATTGCGAGGCTCCGTTTACGACAAAAGCTGGACCAGTTCTACAACGGAGAGGAGAGTAAAAGTCAGATAGAAAAGCGCCTTGCCTCTGCGCGTAGAAAAGAGAAAAAGAAGAAAACCAATGAACGCTTAGAAAAACTTAAAGCTTTCAAAGAGCGGGAAGGATTAACGTAACGTTAAGTGGCTTCAAAATTTATAATATTTGAACCCTTTTTAGAATACTAGTAACATAAGTGCGAATGGATAAGAGAATGAAGGGCCAGTCCTAAAGACCGTGTATGTCATGTTAACCTATAATGTGTCATTAAAATATGAAATATACGTATAAACTATTCATTATTGGTTATATCTTGAAACTGTTATACTCGCAGTCAGACATTTTTACTTATGAACGATAGAGAAAATCATGAGCTTGTACTTTTATTACAATACACAAACATTACCATACAAAATATTTTTCCTCTACATTTCATTCAGTGAACATAGTGGCGGTAATCTATGATGCATATGAGAGGCTTATTTACAAGAATTGAAGATGAGATTTTCATTTTATAAAGAGTTAGGTTTCTCTTTTCTGATCAGAATGGAGATGAAATGAGATGTGATAGTTGTACTATTACCACGCACTGAAATCGTTTAATTCGGATTTTGCTTTACTTTTCTTCTTTTCTACTGGCGCCGCGTCATCGTTATCAATCGTCCGTTTCCTGTTGAATAAATAAATTCATTCAGTGATACTGCTACCGGTAGTTATTGTTTTGTAATAGAGAAAACTATATTTTCTATTTCAAATGGGTAATTAGTCCTGTAATAGGAAAATATCTTGGACTGTAAGAAATCCATAAGATTAGATTATACTAATAGCCTAGTACTTTTAATATATTATCATACTTTATAATTTAGTTAGGATCAGGCCTAACCATACTACTTCTGAGAAGAGACATTTTACGCTCCTAGCGCCACCTGTTAACCAGTATAAAAGGTGTTGCAAGGTAGGGAGCGAGTCAGTTTAGAGTTTAGTCTGGAGTTAGTAACTAACAGAAAGTCAGCAGCGTTAGCTGAGCTGCTCGGAGTTATGCCTACTAGCTCCTGCGCAGTATACTGGAGTTTACCTATACCAACTACCTCGGACAAAGGATTGTGATAGAGCTAAGCGCTAGGGTGGTCTAGGATGTGCTGGAACAACTTGTATTCTAATGTGGTTGATCACTGAGTAGGAGATGGGAAGGTGGACTGATTGAGACTTATTCACTGTGGCTTTGACTCGGGATGAGATGTTTAATTGAATAAAAACCCTTTCACTTTAAGAAGCTCCCTCATCGTCCATTTCTTTTGAACTATTAGGGGATGGATGAATTAACTTTGAGCCCAGTCTGATTGGCTCAATAACTTGGATGAACAACTCATGGATAAATCAATTATACACATCACGCAGTCTTAAATCAAACACTAACAATAGTTCAAGATTAGGAAAAAATAGATGTAAAGTAAATCCATATTTTCATTGCTTTCACTAATACTTGAGTTGTGACTAAAATATTTTGACAAGTACCTGTATTTCACACTTAGCAAAGAAGACAATCTAGGCTGACCGCTAACCTGATAATAAAAGTTACCTTTATCAAATATTACTATCAGAACTTTTATAATAACTGTAAAGCAGAACTCTGATACATAGTTCTTTACAAAACGTAAAATTTTGTGTATGCACATACAGAAATAGATAAATTTTACCTCAATTACAATAACCTTAACTATACCTCGCCGCCTAGACTCTAGGTGGCGACAGGTGAGAAGGCGGAAGCGCATGCGCCGGCAGTCTAGGATCGTGTACAATGGCAGTCACACGTGTTGTTGCTTTCGGACGCATTCAACACTAGACTTTTTTACTTCTCCTGTTTTCCTTTGGAGGAATTGTTGAGAAAAGACATTAGAAGCACGTCTCGGGAACTACTTGTAGTTTGGTCAGTGTTTTGGGCGAACCTGATACGACAGTGCTCGTGTGATTTTTTCGGACGACTCCACGTGGGTGTCAGTCCGAGTGTCAATGAACTTTGGAGTTGTGACACTGTGACAGAGTTCAAAACGGAAGACGTGTGTTCCGGTTTTGCAGCTGAATTAGAGCGGTGGTGGTCTCAAATTACCATGCCGCCGAAAAAGAAGGATACCAAAAGTGACTCGGGTCAAAATAATGATGACCCTCCGGTACTCTTCAACGAAAATGTGATCTCGGATCAAGATTCGCCTACGCCTCAACCCACCATGCTGTCAGCGCTTACGGAGATTAGCGGAATCCTAAAAGGCGGTTTCAAGGACCTCAATTCAAAGATGTCGTCAGTTGGTAAAAACGTGTTATCGGTAAACTCCAACATGGCCAATTTGAATAAGAACATGGAGGACAAATTCCAAAAAGTTCTCGAGGTGGTGGAAGAAGGTTTCTCGGACTATGAGTCAGACGTGTCCAGTCAACCACAGCCTATTCCGAAATCAGGTAAACAAACCCATGGGAATAGGAAAAGAAGCCACGATGACATATCGGAATCAGGAGATTCCGATGTCTCAGATGAAGTTCAACCACCAAAAAAGTTGTTGTGTAGGCTAGCTGAGGATCTCGATGAAGATTCCTCGGTAGGGCCGCCGCTTCACGAAGAAGTAGTGGATTTCCTGAACAAAGCGTTCAACAAAAAGCTCTCGCCAGAGGAGCTACGCTCAAGGTGTAAAGAATTTGTCAAGCCATCGAATGCTGAAAATCTCTCAACCCCAAAAATTAACGAGGTAATTTGGAATAAGTTACCTCAGTTTGTCAGGGATAGAGATAGAGGGTGGCAGAATAATCACACCACCTTTATGGCTGTCATTACAGCCATGTCGCGTGTGATCGAGCTGTTAGGAGATCAAGATCCGTCAGTTCCTTGGATTCAGGAAGCTGTTAAAGGTACGGCAGAAGCTTTGTCGTTAGCCATGGTCCTAAACAAAAATTGGACTAAATCAAGACGTGAGGACCTTAAGGCTGCGTTACCACCGGATTTCAAAAGACTGGCTAGCAAGGATGTTCCTCCGTCTCCTCAGTATCTATTTGGAGATGACCTGGAGGCTTCGATCAAGGTTGTCGAGGGACAAAACAGACTGTCCAAGAAAATGGATGTCAAGAAGGATAAGCCCAGTCAATCCTCTGAGAACCAGGGGAATTCCTACAAGAAATCCCGTCGTGGGGGAAGGAAGAGATTCCGGGGCCGCAGGAACTACTCTTATCGGTCAAACAGAGACGACGAGGACGACCGTGATCGAGATGACAAACGCAGAGATCGAGACAGAGACAGGGATCGTAAGGATTTTCGGAAGAAGGGGACGATGAAGTAATCCTGGAGGTAAATCCGTCGGTTCCCAACCTTTCTGATCCCATACCTGGTAATTTAGGTAACTGTTTGCCAGCTTGGCGTGACTTAACTTCTGATGAGGTGATCCTCCAGTATGTCTCGGGCTATAAATTAGAGTTCATTGAGAACCCTTATCAAGCTGAGATTCCCAGACCGTATAGGCAAAACAAACATCAAACTTCAATTTTACAGTCACAAATAGACGGACTGTTAGAAAGAGGAGTGATTGATTATGTAGAATTGGAGGAAGCAAAGTTCGTGTCCAATGTTTTTCTCAGACCCAAGCCTAATGGAAAATTCAGAATGATCATAGACTTGTCAGAATTAAATGAACATCTGGATAAGGTTCACTTTAAGATGGATCATTTAGAAGTCGCTCTGGATCTGGTAACTCAGGGAGCCTTTTTGGCTTCGGTAGATCTTAAAGATGCGTACTATTCAGTACCAATTTATGAGTACCATAAAAGTTACTTAGCTTTTCAGTGGGAAGATGATTGCTTCCAGTTTAATGTCCTCCCATTTGGTCTGACATCAGCGCCAAGAGTCTTTACTAAAATCCTTAAGCCGGTTTTTTCAAACCTGAGAAATAGAGGAGTTGCTTGTTTAGGCTACATAGATGATTGTCTAGTAATAGCGGATACTTTTCAGGAATGTGTGGATCATTTGCATGAGATGACAAATGTCCTACAAGATCTGGGATTTACGATTCATGAGGAAAAATCGAACTTTACTCCAAGTAACAAAATAACCTTTTTAGGTTATCAGATTGATTCGGTACAATTGAAAGTCTCACCAACTCCCGAAAAAATTGCCAAAGCTAAAGACAAAATTCATAGCGTTTTAGACAAGGTTAACGTTCCAATCAGAGAGGTTGCTTCTCTAGCAGGACTGTTGGTAGACCTATGTAAGGGTATGAAGTACGGTTTATGTCACTATAAATCTTTGGAAATGGATAAGGTAAAGGCCCTTAGAAGAGTAGGAGATCTGGGTTATGACGGGAAAATGTACCTGTCAAATGAAGCTAAACAAGATCTATGGTGGTGGCTGAACAACTTGGATGAGGCTTATGACGATATTAGAATATCAGCTCCAGATAAGGTTCTTACAACAGATGCATCGTTAGAAGGATGGGGAGCTGTGTTTGAAACAGAGTCCGTTGGTGGTAGATGGTCAGAGAATGAACAATCTTACCACATCAATGTGCTGGAGCTCAAAAGTGTCCTTTTAGGTTTAAAAACCTTTCTGAGAAACACAAGAAACGTAGATGTTTTAGTACGATCTGACAATACCACTACTGTATCTTACATTAATAAAATGGGAGGTACTCATTCTAGAGAGTGTAATGAGATGGCACAACAAATTTGGCATTTTTGTGAAATGAGGAATCTTTGGATAGTGGCAACTCATGTTCCAGGAATAGAAAATTGTGACGCTGATTTCGCCTCCAGAAATTTTACAGACAATACAGAATGGGAATTATCGAATGATATTTTTCAACAAATCTGTTCGAAATTTGGCTATCCTACGATTGACCTTTTTGCATCTAGAATTAATCGCAAGGTTCCAAAATTCATCAGCTGGGGCAAAGACCCAGATGCCTGGACAATTAATGCTTTCACAACGAACTGGTCTCAATTTGATCTTTGTTTTATCTTTCCACCATTCAGATTAGTGGCGAGATGTGTACGGAAGCTGAAACAGGACAAAGCACGAGGCATAGTGGTGGCTCCGGACTGGAAAGGACAGGTCTGGTATACTTCCCTGATGAAAGGGAACAAAGACAAACTCTTCTTCGGGAAACGACAAGGAAACCTAATCCCGGCGAACAGGAAACTGGTAGGATCAAACCTGTGCAAAACACCCCTAGTGGCGGTTCTCTTCTCTTAAAATCTCTAGAAAAATTCAATTTTTCAAAAAGGATTATCGGACATATTTATCAGTCTTGGAGGCCGAGAACTTTGTCACAGTATCAAGTTTATCAACGTAGGTGGAATACCTTCTGCGTGATAAAGGGAGTGAACCCGTTAGATAGTAACTTGAAGTTAGCACTAGAGTTCTTGTGTGACTTGTTCGATAAAGGGTTGAGATACAGTGCTCTTAACTCAGCCCGCAGTGCTTTATCATGTATCCTGAAACCAACGGATGGATTTAAGTTTGGATGTCATCCAATGACAATTAGACTCCTTAAAGGGTTCTATAATCAGAGACCGCCTCAGGCGAGATATTGTTCTATTTGGAACACCTCAGCTGTGCTAGATTACTTAAGAGAATTAACTCCGTTGAGAATTCTATCTTTAAAGATGCTAAGTATGAAAACTGTGATGTTATTATTGTTATGTACTTGCAGCCGACAACAAAGGTTGATAGGTATTAAAAGGTCCAATATTAATTTGGAACAAGATGGTTCGATTGTGATTAGGATTTCTTCGCTACAGAAACATTCGAGACAGGGCAGAAGTTTAGAGTTATTGAAACTAGAGCCCTTCAAACAAGATGTAAGTTTATGTGTAGCCACTTGCATTAAAGCTTATTTGGAAAGAACCAAAGATCTGATTCAAGATAAAGATGTGTTCTTATGTAGTTTCAGACCGCCGTATAAGAAAATTGGCTCGCAAACTTTAGCGAGATGGACGATGTTTGTGATGAACAATGCAGGAATAGATACAGCAGTATTTAAGGCACATAGTACAAGAAGTGCCAGTGCGTCACAAATGATTAATGCTGGAACCCCTCTTCTAGAAGTAATGAGGAAAGGTTCTTGGTCTGACCAATGCACTTTCAGGAAGTTTTATCTGAGAGAAGTGCCTACAGATGATGGTTAAAATCTATACAATGGTTAATTGTTGTCTGTTGATTGAAAAATAAATTGTTATTTTGTTGTATCACTTTAGTTGGATACCTTTCTTGAAGTCTTTGGGCTTTAAAGTCTCACCTGTCGCCACCTAGAGTCTAGGCGGCGAGGTATAGTTCTACACATAGATTAAACTCACCTTGTGATTTGACATATATGTAGAACTGTACCAGACGACTAGACGACAGGTGGGGAACAGGTGCCCACCCTGTTTCTGGTTAGAATCTGTTTCCCTACCCATCACCTGTATCTAGTCGAGATTCATTAAGACTTCAAGAATTACGCTTTGAAGACTGCCGGCGCATGCGCTTCCGCCTTCTCACCTGTTCCCCACCTGTCGTCTAGTCGTCTGGTACAGTTCTACATATATGTCAAATCACAAGGTGAGTTTAATCTATGTGTAGAATTAAACACAATACTTACGCTGCCTTTGGACTGACGTATTTGCCAACACCTGCCCTGAAGACCGCTGGGGCTGTGTCTTTGGGTTTGACGACTCTTTGTTGTTGGGCTTTCTTTTTCTCCTCAGCCGCCTTCTTTTCGGCTTCCTCTCTTTCCTTTTTCAACTAAATTTGAACAACAATTGCTTTGAGTTATGATTATATGATTATTTGAGGAAAATTGTTCTTTCTAAAAAGCAGTATCAGGACAACAATCCATATATAATTTCCAGATCAAGGGCCCAATCGGGCTTCTGTCTATACTTTATATGAATATAGGGGGCCTTTCCCCAATCACTTTCAAAACGCAGGGAATTGGGACATTTTAACAAAACACCGGGAATTTGTTCCAAAAAGTTATGGAATTCCTTATTAAATCTATCTTTATTCTGCACTAGCACATTTCAGATTGGAAAAAACTATGGAAAATGACAAATTTACTGCGAGACATATAAAAACTAAGGCAAAACACAGGGAATTTAAAGTGAAATTTGAGGGTCACCCTACAAAAGGATATATAACCAGAACCTTTTTCTTTTCTATTTTTTTGGTTGCGTTGGTGTACATACAACTATTGATGGTCTAGGTATTAGTAACCAAGGTATAGGTCCGTTTTTGAAGTGGGTCTATTGTTGTGGACCAGTGGACCGTGTAATTGTTTAATTGGTGTGCCCTCTCTGACCCCCAGTGGTGGTCAGACTGTGGACCCTCCACTCAGTGTCTTCTCATTGGTCACTGGTGGTAGAGGTAGGAGGGACAAGTATCAGTGATTGACATCCAGTGTCTGTGGGTCCTATATATAGAGCTGACTCACAACTTGTAGCCACTCCCCGGCAGGGAGAGGCTTGGGGAGGGTAGTGGTGGGAGGGAGGTGGGAGGGGGTTGGAAGGCAGCTGTATCCCAGTAGTGTCCATTGGGCAGTGCAGCTGTCCCGGGCAGCTGTACACTCATTGGTGAACCTGATTGACCAATACTGTGAACGTATTAATTTTCGCGCTGTACATATTTTCGCGCATTTCGCGCTTTGCCTTAAATACGCGAAAATATGACATGGGTGAAAAAATAAAACATGATAGATCAGGTAGAAATATCCACAAAATGCGCAAAATTATGATTACGCGAAAATGTCACAAAGTACTGAATACGCAAAAAATTAGCAGCGCGAAAATATATACGTTTACAGTAGGACTCCCTCCTATACCACGCTCAATCAGCCGTGACCCTGGCACAGTCGCAGAGCCTCCCCCACCCTCAACCCCGCCCACCTGCTGGTCCCTGAGGGAGGAGGAGGAGGTGTATAGCCCGGGCGCCGCTCCGGCCGCGGTGGGTGGTGGGTGGTGGTTGGGGAGGCGCCGCTCCGGTCGTGGCGGCTGGTGGGTGGGGAGGGCTAAAGTAGGTATGTAGTTGTCAGTGTGCGCCGTCCGGCCTGAGCTTAGCCCCGCCCCCTAATGGGTCGTGGGGTGGGAGGGTGTCAGGTGGGGTGGGGTGGGGGAAGGGAGGTGTGAATGTCGCGCAAGTGGGGGATGGGGGTTGGGGATTGTAGTAGCAGTAAAGTTTGTGCAAATGTCGCGCAGGCCGAGGGGTAGTCTCACTGAACGATGTATCTTACATTTTTACTTTACTTTGTTAAGCTTAATTTGTATCGCGCATGTCAGCCTAATATCGTCATGTGCCTTTTATCGCGCATTATATATAAAATGAAAATAAAACATAAAGGAATATGAAAACATCACCGAAAATGAATTTGATGTGGAGTCAGGGTCGATATACGTTGACATTCTTCATTGATACCTATCAAGCTTAGGTTCTGCGCTGTGTGTGTGTGGGGGGAGGGGGGTACCTGCCGCCGCCGGGGTCTGCCGTCACTCTCCCACCAGATTTTAGGCTCTGGTGCTTGCTGGAACTTGCTGGGCGAGCGGAGACGAGAGATTTTTGCAACACACACGGATCTAGTTGCCCCGATCCGTATCCCGATGAGTTTGATTGGGTGATCTTGCATTGAGCCATAGCTGACCTGCAGTTAATTGCACTACTACTCTATTGAGTGTTACTGCTGCTGTGGCTTGCCCTTGTACTTCTAAAAGAACTAACCTACTGAGACTATGTTACATAAGCAAATGCTAGCTATATTTGGCAAGGGAGAGGTAGATCAGTAGGGGCACTGTAGTCAGCAGGGCCAGTCCTGATGCCTCCCCTATCACAAAAATGTATTTTTTCTTTGAAACCTTTAGGTTTTTTTCAATGATTTTCTATTTTTCCATCACGAATATACATACATATTCATCACATATAGGTAAGGCAAGGTTTTTTCGTATTTGGGACACAAAATAATGGTAACTGATAAACAGGAGGACGGGGAGGGGGAGGGGGGGTTGGGGGGAGGGAGGGGGTATATGACATGTTCCTTTTATAACATTCAAAAACCACCAACGCAACATCGGCCAGTTTCTGGCCGACAATCTTCAGATTTCTAGTTTTAACAAGTTCAGAACAATAGTAATTTCCCGCATGTTTGTTAATGGAGAATTTATGTATGATTACTTGTAAGACATAAGAAGCTTACCAACTCGTCGACCTCATCGTACGGATTCACAAAGATCTGAGTATCTTCAATCGTGATGGTTTCTCTTGGCTTATCGTGCTTATTCGTTTCAACGGCTTCCATCTTGTCTATCGTTTCTAGGCCGCCCACCACTCTATAAATGTGGAACATTAATGTGTGTAAAAGCGTTAAAATTATGGGTAAACTTTGTGGACAAAATTGTGGGCTTGGTAAAATATAGACAATAAAATTCGTTTTTAATGGTTAAAATTACACATAATCCTATCATACGTCAGGTTGGATTGGTGGACAGTTCTATCATCCTTAGAAATTACTACAATTTATAAAAGAAAATTATTCTGCAAATAATACATTACATAGTGTTTACCTTCCAAAAACGGCGTGCTTTCCATCAAGATGTCGGGCTGACCGGAATGTGAAGAAACTGTAACGAGAGTTGATCCACTTTAAGTAACTGACAGACAGCCATATTACAGCTCCAAATTAAAATTCAACACAAGAATGATATTTTCAGGGAAACACTGATAAATAACAAGCAAATGTTATCTGATGTAATGTAACTATTAATAGTGCCATTAGTGAAGAGAATGTTCTTTCAATGTGCCTCATATCTTTAGCTGCTGCTACGTGAATGCGGATACTATTAGAATATAGGTACGTACAACTGGGAGTTATTGGTGTCCGGACCAGTATTGGCCATACTTAGTACCCCTCGGCCGGCGTGCGTGAGGTTCGGTTTGAACTCGTCATTAAAAGGCTTGCCCCAAATCGACTCTCCACCTTAAACAGAAAAGGTTTTCAAAGATGACGCTGCTTTATATTCATATTACATTAGCAATTCTTCTGATTCATTCATTCTGAATTAAAGATAATGATGTGCTGGTTGGCACCAATGTCCAAGGTCATTGGTATTTACAATTTTACTTTATAGTGATTTTTTTGTGTGTCTGGAAAGAATTTACCATGTACTCGTTCAATGCAAGTCAGTTACAAACACATTTGATTTTATTTAAAGAAATAGGTGTATCTTGCAGTACTTGACATTCCTAATTTTTTGGTCGTTCTGCATTAGTAACGAGAAGGACAGTGGTTTAATCGATGCTTATAGCTGTAATAGCATTCTACTTACCTTTGCCAGTTGCTGTAGGGTCTCCACCTTGGATCTACAATATCAATAAATCTTGGTAAAAAACAAAACATCAAATTTGTAAAAATGGCAGATTACCAAATTCCTATTAAATGCTGGTGGGTTGGTTATTGGTTGCTTTAGACCAAAAAATTAACTGCCAGGGTTATATCAAGGGCAGTGATAGTGATTGAATCTATGAGATCATACCCCTATACTTTTACCGAAGCAGGTGTCCTTTAATGTGCAGGGTCCTATAGAAAGGGCCAGACGCATAATAGCTGGTGGCACATAGGCTTTAGCTGACCCAGTTGTTGCCACCACGGATACGCATAGAAAATTAGAACTGGTCTGAAAAGGCATAATACCCTTTTAACACAATCCTACTTTGGGTTTAAACAACGACCGGGACTACGTTCATCATCACAATTTGAAGCTGTCTATATAAAATGTGGTTATTGTACTGTATTTTGTAAGTTTGAAATTATAATTCTAATTTCTTGCAAATGTAACTGTAAACAGCCTAGTGTGTAACTTCAACTGAATAGCCCATACCATGAAATTCTTGATCGACCGGTGGAATATTGTTCCCTTGTAATATCCACTTTCGCAGTGCTTTAAGAAGTTCTCGCATGTCTTCGGCACCTAGGTTGATAAAATGAAGAATGGTTATGCTCAAGGATGTACGAAACGACGTTGAATGACATTTTGAAATACTGATTTCCATCAGAATTATGACCTGATTATGACATAAAGCATCAACAGACTTATGCGAGAATAAAGAGTAACAAAATGATATGATATGAAAACGGGACGCAATGTTACATGGATTGTGACTGAAAAATTAAGTGTTTGTCAAAAGTCATCTAAATGTAACAATAAACAGAAGCGTTTGGCACTTTTCAGGCGAAACAGTCTATACAATTTCCGTCTTAGATAAGGCCGTTTGTCCCTACCATGTCAGAGTGAATCTCGATATTGAGTGTGCCATGAGATGTGATCATCCGAATGTAACCCTTCTTCTTGATCCGCTCATATCGGAGAATGTCCTCGTCAATAATGGCTGGAACAAAAAATGTAACGAATGCATTACTTGTTGAGCTTAGTCTCCATTAGCATATATCTTTTTCATTGGATGAATTAATATCATTTAATCAGCCAAAAATGGTGGCTGCGCAACACACATCTCCAAATTAACCCGTATCACCGCCATTTTCGAAACATTTTTCGTACATACGTTGATTTATCAGAAGTTTTTTTTTATCAAAGATAAATTTGATACATTACATCAATTGAACCCAGCCATATTTTCAGGTAAAGCGGGTGTTTTTGACATGACGTACCTGCTTCGTGTTGTGTCGCGGGGGCCATCGCTGTGGAGGTGAACGAGGCAGCTACAGCTCCGGTTGAGTAGTGGGCCTATAACACAATAAATAACGTTATTTGTGAAATACATGTATATCAAAATACTCGTAAAATGTCGTACAGCTGATAAAATTGTACGTATTACGGTAATTCTATTTGTGTAATATTGTTGCAAACGATACTTCTATATATTTACCGTGACCTGTATAGAGCAAAAACTTCTATTGAGCATACGATTCTTTTTAATAATAATTTGAGGAATGTACTCACCGCATTTATACTATCTACTTTTTGGCCTTCGACCTCCGTTTTTTCCTGGAACAGTGATTAGGTATAGCGTTCAACAAACTACAAAAAAAATGCTCTTTGTTTTTTTTGTAAAGTAGGTTTATATAAGAATCACAATAATTGCTCGAAAAAATGTTTTCTCGATATCTATAATACCTGATCAGATTGTACAATTATTGGCAATGACGGGGTTCCGCAATATTTTGTCTAATAAACTCTATATATTTCCAACAGTTGTTCAGTAATACTTTAGTAGACGTCGATAGGTTCCCACCAAGTAAAAGAGTAATGTCTATCTTGGCATACCGCAGGTTTGTAAGTCCTGTCCAGCTCGTCCAAGACATCCCTGGCTTCCGCAGTGGTCGCTTTCAAATGGTACCGAGGATTCTTCTTCGCCTTTGCTTCTTCTAAGCTCAAAAGTGTACAGATACTAGACTCAATTTATGGCAAGATTATTCCGGAAAATCAAACAATATAAGCTATAAATCACATAAGCACATATATACGATCCAGAGTAAATTTCTTTTAGTTGCAAAATTACAAGGGCGTATTAAGTATATTGTGGCGATTATAACCCCGTAACTATTTTCTCAAGAACTCCCCGGGTCAAACAACAGTTAAACGAACTCAAAAAGGGGCACTAGGGAGCAAACAATGACTCCAATTAATGGTTACTGAAATTCCAATATCAACGTTTATTTTTACCATCAGATACAAATTTTAGGGAGAATCTTTTAATTAAGGATTATAATAATTCATTGAGTCTTATGGCAAAACTAAGAATTGGGTCTCACCTTCGTCGATAACCTTCAGGTTATTTTTGATGTGGAAGAATTCGGAGATGTTGAACTTGTCGAGTCGGGTGGGGTCCTGTAGGTGAATAAGGTCCTTTCGGGTGAAGGGTTCGTCCGTCAGCAGGTCTTTCCAGTAGGACGGCTTGATGTTGAGGCGCTCCACTGCCTGGTTAGACCAATGAGAGGTTACTTATATTTAGTGCTTAGTCACATTTCATGCAATGTCGACATTAAGTTGTATTTTTTTGTTTTTTTAGAAAAATGGAATTCGTTTTATTGCAAAATTAAGTGTAAATTCCATCATAAATGTCAACATAAAATGGCAGACAAATACTAAGAAATAATAAAATGTGCCTTCAAACTGGCCAGAATGCGTCCTAACACTTTAGAATGTATGTTTTTGGGCTATTTCATATAAATGCGAAAAAAATGAGTGAATCACGCAGTTATAGACAGGTTCCCTTTATGCTCATATTGAGTTTTTTTTATTTTGTTTTGAATTCGTTTATTTATACTGATAAGCATCGGCTACATAGTCGGTTTTAATTGCCTACCAGTTTATACATTCATTGTGGCTACTACTGAAGTCTGTAAGCTCTGGTCATATTTTTCTCCCTCTATCAACTACTTATTGATGTATGCATGAGATTGACTGTTTGATCAGTTTAGTGTCCAGCCAACACTTCAGGTTTTTTTCCAGACTGGTATGTGTGAGATAAAATGTTTGAAAATGCCATTAGCACGCATCAAAATAACACACAAGATAAGATAAATCCACTTACCTCATAAGCATACACATTTCCCGTTTGTTTCACACCCACGATGTGTGTATTCGCATTGAAGACCTTAAACGTCACTGGACAGTGATATTTCCCTAGAAGAAATGCGCATTGTTATAAACACACAGTACATTTATCATACGTTATCGATGATCTTATCTATAACGTTAAATTATCTTTGATATAGGCAGTCGTCCAATATCATGAGAAGCAGAATTACAGAATTTGTGTTGTTTGTTCAACCAAGATTACGTCTAAATTCTAAATATTGAAAAGTGGATGATTAGAGATTTGCTCATGTGTGAAAACTTTATCGTACAGTTACAGGCTTTATCATATTAACATTACAGGGATGAAAGTGGCCAGTGACAAAGGAAAATCTTTAACATGTTGATCTTGTTTAATCTTGAAAATACACCCTCCCCTTTTCGAGAGCAACCCCCCCCCCTCCCTCCCCTCCTATTACACCCTGTCCGCTCCTCCAGTGATCAGTGGTACTGGTCTTGTAACCTGATACAGGGCCACCCCCTGGGGGGACACTTGCTTAATGACTGACACCAGACAGCCAGTACCCTCACTTACAGTAAAATCTGGAAACCTTAAAACAGGACAGGGTGGGCTAAAGGGTTCCAGTGAAAACTGGAAATGGCCATGGAGGAGTGGAGTGGTTTCAGTCTTTCTGGGTATACTAAACTGAGTTATATAGCAACAGGACTGAAGCATTGCAGCATGTAGTTTAAATGATGCATATCTAATATGCAATGTTTATAGATTTGAATGAAAACTTTGGAAATAAAAAAAAACTGGAAATCCAGGAAAAACTGGAAGACTTTCATCCCTGAGTCTTTACCTTGAGCATTTTTGTGAAAGGTGAGCTTGACAAGTTCCTTTGCAGACATTTTCTGGAAAAAAAATCAATCAAAGTTTAAAGTGCACACGTTTTGAATGCTTCACTTATCAAGAAATCAAATTCAATCGTTCCAGCAACATATATTTTTGTAATTGAATGCACATACTTATTTAATTATACAAATTTACACAGAAAATGACTTACCTCGCCTGTCACTGGATTTATGCCATACTTCTTGAGGAAGGGTACTATCGTCCTTTATCGAGTCAAAGTAAATCGGAAATAAAAGGTTTTATAACTTATTGCATAGACGTAACATGTACAGTAAATGTGAGAAAATAACACAATCTTTATTTGCAATAACGTTCTCAGGAGGCTGGTCAAGAACTGAAACTTACTGAATAATTGGCCTCAATTCTTGGTTTTAACTCTAATTTTAATTTATAATTATTTTGAAACCAAATTCAGGCACTTGCATATTCATTTATATGACAAATCAGTATTCTCTCAACTTACATCAGGTCAAAGACAACGCCGCCCGGAGTACAGTACGGATGTTCAAACGGCTGCATAGACAGACTGGAAAATATATATATTGGAATGCGTTAACAACCAACACTTTTCTAAAAGTTATATTATAAACTATGATGCGAACATGTATGCAAATGAATGTAAGGGACAATTTATCTCACTTAGGAAGAACTTACGTAAAACCAATGATAACAAGTGTTATCAACTGAAATATGTTTTTTTTTTCCAATTTCATTTTTGTAAAGTATTAAGATTTCAGGGGAAAAGGTAGAACCTTGTTAATGACGCATATCGCATGGAGTTATGAAGTTGTTCCCATATAAAAAGAAAATGCTTACCTGCAACAATAAAAAGGCAGCCTCTTAAACTTGGCTCTGGCATCTTGTTCCTTCGTTGTCTTCTTACCTCCATACAAAGTGCTCCACTCTGAGCATGTTAGGTACCTTGAAATGAAAACAGAAATGGTAACAGGAATTTGGATATACTAACGGCAGTGAGGCACCTGTTACGACTCTTGAGCCAATTATGTTAATGTAAAAGGTAGCGTGTTGTTTTTAATAACTTGTGTGGATATAAGGAGACCACCTACTAGTGAGCCATTTCCCGTAGGCTGCCAGTGAGAGCAGGGGGGAAGCAGGGTAGTAGGCTACTCTTAAGATACTGATAAGATAACACAGTACCACCAGTGGGCCCACTAGGTGGAGGTGGTGGCTGTGGCTGCCTTAAGGGTAGGGTTGAATGGCTGCTCACTGCTCTTAGATGTTGACTGTGAGTTTAATCAGCCAAATGACAAAAAGTGGCTGTTGAACAGCTCCTTATAATAGTGCCCAGCTGTGCATCATCACATCGACGTTAGTGTCGACATGAGCTGATGCATCGATTGACGTGGGTCAATGCGCTGATCGACGTATGTTGACATGAGTCGATGCGTTGTTTGACGTGGGTCAACACATTGACCCACGTGCATCAACATGAGTCGACGCGTCTATCGACGTGAGTCATCCCAGTGCTACACAGAAATAATTAAACAGGAAGGCAGTCCTGTTACATAATCATAAACATTTCCAGCATTAACTTGATTAAGTCTTCACTGTCTTACTCTTAGTCTCAGATCTACAGATATACCTACTTTTATTCAAAATAAAAAAGCAAAAATTAATGAGTTTAAGTCTACATCGTTATGAGAGTCCCAAAGCACTTTTGAACATAATGTTTGTAGAGAGTAAAAGGAGTAATAATGAAATTGTATTGAATGAAAAATCTATAGATCTAGGAATTGCCACTAGAGGTAATGAAAAATTAAGTTTTGTGGCACCATATACCAAGTTAACTAGAGTGCAAATGAGTCCACTATACCGTGGACAGCGTCTCTGGCAACAACTACCTAATGAAATTCAACGATTAGATTTAAAAATAGAATTTAAAAATGCGATAAAAAATATTTCTTTAAGGAATGAATGCTGTTAAAATCTATTACTGTCAATATGTGTATTCATGATGTTCACCCTGACTCATCTCATTTCATTACATTAGTAATAAAATGTTGATTTTGTTCACAACCTGTACCATGGAAGAACTAACTGTGTTAGAATTGGTCGAAATAAATAATAATAATAATAAAAAATAAAAAAAACATGTAGATCTACACTCCAGTCAACCCAAGAAACAGGCTGAGGCTGAGGCTGAAAACCCCTGTGTCTGTGAGCAAGTTCTCCTAGGCTAGTTTAGGTTTTAGCAAGATTTTTTCCTTTTCATTCCTAAGTGAGATTTGAATTACGAAGACTGAATTGTTGTACTCGGAGCCTGGTTTCCTTTTACTAGTTTTAGTGTAGGAAACGTCGATCGTCGTAGTTCCATTTTCGGCCACCACGCGTCGTCGGAGGCTGCCGGATAACCCGACCTCAGTTTGAACCCGACCTTTGAGATAACCACATGCAAAATAGCTGTAGTTATCTTGGAGTAGTTCAAGCCACCCACAGAATCCTACAAGTAAGTTATAATTTGCTTACATTGGTGCCAGGAGTGGGGTGTACCTACCCAGGTGGATATTGTGAAGATTTACCAAGGATTTACCCAGTTTCAGAGGAGATAGAACTTTGCCAGTGGTGACTTGTTTACACCCAAGCCCCTGCCTTTGTTTACATTTGAAAGACTCTGAAAAGGACTGAAAAAGGCCATCTACAAAGTTGACACTCACAGGGATTATTCACAAAGGACCCCCCTGTGTGTGTATGTGACATTTTATGTGGTTTGGTGTGTTTTTGTGGACTTATTTAGTGGAACTTGGCAACTTCCTGCCCATTCCAGGTGAGGCTGGAGGTGGCCATTTTTAAATCCCAAACCATTTCATCACACAAACTACAGAGCCATCCTGCATTTAATAAGACTGTATATGATTTATGTGTCACCTATAGGGACTGTGTGTCACCTACATTTTAATTTTGGGCCACTATTTTTACATGTTGTGCACTTTTTAAGACTAAAAACTGGGGCTTAGTTTTCAAAAAAGGCCCAGGCCTCCTGGCCAGGAGTCAGTCATTTTGACTAAAACTTTACAAAAACATTAAGTGGCCCCTAAAAAACATTCTGCCTTTATTATGCACTAAGTTAGGCCATATATTTAAGTTATTTTACCCTGAATTAGGAGTAATTTTCATAACTTTAGTAAGCCTACTTGGACTTAGTAATTTTGCCCATGTATCCTATATAAGGCCACAGGGCTTGGTGACATAATTTACAACTTCCAAAATTTGGTGATAAACCCATGGCATAATTCTTCGAAAATTCAAGATATTTCCGGGATTTGTTCCGGTATCCAAGGAACTTGGCTAAATTGCCAGGATTTGTTCTGGTATCCAAGGAACTTGGCTAATTTGCCAGGATTTGTTCCGGTATCCAAGGAACTTGGCTAATTTGCCAGGATTTGTTCCGGTATCCAAGAAAATTAGGCTAACTTACCAAAATTACGACAATAATTTAATTCAGGAAGATTCAAGATAATTCGGGATTCATTCAAGTTCTTCTGGTACCGACACTGAAGATTAGGCTAATTCTTCAAATTTAAGGTAATTCCCGGATTTAGGTTACTTTTTCCGGAGCCCCCTATAATTAGCCTAATTCTTGAAGATTGAAGATAAGTCGGGGATTCATTCAAGTTCTTCTGGTATCGACACTACAAATTAGGCTAATTCTCCAAAAATTCAAGGCAAATTAAATCAAGCTGCGAATCAGTTCATTATGCCTGTGAAGAGGATATTCATCCAAGCTTAATTGCCCTACATTACATCATGGCGTGTTACATGGAAGCGGACACCCCATTTAACATTAATACTGCATCGCTGACGAAACTGGAAACCCTCCCAGGTATTGGCTTGTCACAGGCCAAAGCGATTTGGAAGGTTTTTCAGGACTACGGGCCTGTGAAAAGCTTGAACCAAGTGGCTGCCCACTTAGACCCAGCGGTGATGCAGCTCCTAAAGGAGGCTTTCCTCGATAACAAGATCGATACGGGGCGATATGACCTGCACCAGCAGGAAATGGTGAGGAAGAGGGCAGCCATAGAAGATTTAAGGCAGCGGCAATATGCAGCCATAAAGCTGAAGCTCCTAACAGATGCTTTCACTGCTAGAAAGATGGACATGGGGCTGTACGACTTGTACCGACAGGAAGCAAGGAGCCTGAGGTCGATCATACACAATTCAGAGCAGAAGCAGGCTGACAAGGGTAAGGAGCCCCAAAACCGACAGCTGCAGGAACAGGGGAACAGTTTGCAAAGTAAGCGTGCTGATGAGGTCTCATGTGAAAGCAGGGACAAGGAAGATCACATTGGCCAAGAGGTCAGTGACTGGACTCCAGTTGAGAAATCACCTACGCTGCTTGAGATGATTGAGCAGTGGGCCTCAACAAGATTAGAAGAGCCATCATCAACTGTGGAGGTACCGGTAATACCACCCCCAGCACAGCAACAAAGGATCACCCATCACATCCCACCGATAGAGCCATCATCGACAGAGAAGGAACAGCCGATGCTACCTCCAGAATCTACTATATCTGAGAGTGGATACGGCTCTGAAAGGAGTGAAGAAGGGGAGACCAGCAAGCATCCAGAATCCGAGCTGGAGAGACTGGAATGTCAAGTCCGAGAGGCAGAGGAGGGAGCTCAACACTGGAACCAAGAGGCTGAAGAGCGGGCATCCAAATGGAGGGAGGCCTACTCGAATGTCAGAGGCGGAAGGTCCGGTAGAGGTGGCGGGCAAGGTTGCCAAGCAGAACTGGAGGAGAGGAGAGGAAGCAGCGGTTGGCCAGCACCCCAATGGCACTCAACTCCCCAATGGAAGGGAAGTGTGTGGGATAACCTTCATATCCTGCATCAACATACCCGGGAGGAGGAGTACAGGGGCCAAGGTGGCAGCTACAGCCCTGAGCCATCACAATCCTGGGATGTCCATCGCTCACCAGGATCACCGTGGGAGCACCGAGATGAGTGCCAGTATGAGACGCCTCGGCATCACAGTAAGGATGTCCGCCGCTCACAGGGCTCGCTCTGGGAGCAAGAAGACGGAGACCGTTCTGACTTTTCTCGGCATGAGGAATGGCACGACCGCCAAATCTCAGAACAGTCCCCAAGGGAGCAAGGACGCCAAAACAGCCGAGACACCTTTCGCTCGCGGAAATCACCATGGGAGCACCAAGGTGAAGGCCAGAGCGAAGGATCACCGTGGGAGCACCACAGCAAAGGCCAGTACGAGACTCCTCTTCACCGCAGCAAGGATGTCCGCCGCTCACAGTGCTCGTCCTGGGAGCATGAAGGCAGGGGCCATAATGACGTTTCTTGGCATGAGGAATGGCACGACCGCCAATTCTCAGAACAGCCCCTAAGGGAGCATAGACGCCAGGACAGCCAAGATGTCCGTCGCTCACAGACCTCACCTTGGAAACACGAAGACAAGGGCCAATATAGATCACCAGTTTCCTTCATCATTGGGAACCCAATTAGCAGCCAGCCTTCCTCAATTGTCAGGCTGGAAAGGGATCCCCCCCAAGGTTTGGGAAAGCAGGTTGAGAAAGCAGTGGAGACAGACGTTGGGGCTACGATGGGCAAGAAGCAGACTACAGTGAGGAGGCCAGCAAAGTCACCAATCCCATACCTGAACAGAAGTGGATCATGCAGCCATTCCCCGAGCCAGCTAAGGCAGTGTGTCAACTGCCAAGAGTTGGGCCACTTCTTGCGTGGGTGCCCCAAATGTAAACTGGTGGGAGCAGAGATTACGGCATCGGAAAACTAGGAAGGGGTGGTCAGCGCGACCAATCGCCACCCCTCCTTAACCGAGGTCGCCCACCGGACCGAGTGTCACACTTTGGCCCGGAAATCCAACAGGCTCCACCCATTGAACAGAAAACCCAGGTTCCAATAGCTGCAAAGAACAAGGAGACAGGAGAAGTCCAGGCCCACTCAACACTGAACACTGTAGGAGGTGCTAGGAAGCGCAACCAATTACCACCCCTCCTTAACCGAGGTCACCCGCCGGACCGAGTATCACACTTTGGCCCAGAAATCCAACAGGCTCCACGGCGACCCCTCATCACTAGCCACTCCTGGGATCAGCCCTCATGCCCGGACCGAGATCACCCACTGGATCAAGCCCAGTTTTTGGAGCAATCGCTGGACCGAATATCACACTTCGGCCCGGAATTCGAACAGGCCCCACCCATGGACCAGAAATCCCAAGATCCGGTAGCTGCCCAGAACCAGAAGACAGGAGAAATCCCAGCCTGCCTAACAGTGAATGCTGTGAGAGGTGCTCGGAAGTGTGCCCTATCACCAACCCTTCTGAACAGAGGTTGCCCCCCAGACCAGGCTCAACCCATGAACTGGGAATCCCGAAATCTGGCAAATGCTCAGGACAAGAAGATTGGAGAAGTTCCAGCTCACCTGCCAGCGAACACTGACCAGTCACCAACCCTTCTCAACCAAGAACACCGCCCGGATCGGACTTCACACTTGGGCCAGGAAGTTCCATCCCAGCTCAATGAAAATCACCTTCTGGAACAGGCACCACGCTTGGACCAGGAAACCCGGCAGGAATCACTTGGGCTCGGGCAAGAGGAAGAGCATCCCCTGGCCTCGGCTCCATCCTTTGGCCAAAGTCCACAACAGGTGACCAATGCCACAGGCAAGAAGGCGTCCCAAGACAAAAAGACTAGAAGAGTTACAGTTCAACCACTTGTGAACACAGCGGGAGATGCTGCACACAGGGAAGACCAAGAAGTCAAGCTCCTGTCTACAGTCCATGGAGGCCAGATTAGGAGTGTCACTGGCTCCCTGCAAGTGGCCATACCACCTGGTTTGTGGGAGAGTGGTGTCACTGAGCCGCCAATTAACATCGTGGGGCTCGTAGGCCAAGGGGGAACCCTGGTCCTCCTTCCGCAGCTGCCTGGGACCCAGTTGGCTTTCACTGGCTGGGACCCAGACAACGACCAGCTTCCCGCACCAGCTAGGCCACCCCTCAACATCGCAGGGCTCATGGGCCAAGGAGGGGCCCGAGTTCTCCTTCCCCAGCTGCCTGGCAACCAGTCAGCTCTTGCTGGCTGGGACCCAAACAACAATCAGCCCCCCGCATCAGTCAGAGGTCTCAAAGTGACCTTTGGAGGCATTGGACCCCGAAAGGTCCAGTGGGGGAACCAGGCAACAACCCCCGAGCCAGAAAGGACAGAAGAGGAGAACCATACGGTCTCAATTGAGGGGACCGCACTGCCCTCAAAGACAGCCAGTTCAACCAGGGCAGAGGCCAACGTACCAAGGCCCCCTGAGGGTAGAAAGGTTCCACCGCAAAAACAGAAGCTGGTGCCCACAACAAAAGCTCACCCACCTAGTGCAGGGGCCCCTAAGACTATGTTCAGTACCTCAGGAAAACTTCTGAGGGCTGACCGCCACCCGGAACTGGATCAGGTGGTGCAGAGCCTGGAGCTGTGCAAGCTCCTTCAGGAGACCAACAATCCCTACCTCTGCCCAAGAGGTATCCGGTCCGACCAGCATAGACTGACTTCGATCCGCCTGGTGACGGGCCAAGTAGGAGAACTTCGAGGAATCCCACCCAGCCTCAACTTGGAGAGCTCCTCGGGGAACACCCGGAAGTTTTTCGGGCTGTAGGTCAAGAGGATCTACCACTGTAAATAGTAGCAACTAGATGCTCACCCTAGAGCCTATAGACTGTACATACACCCGTAGAGCCAGATGTTAGTAAGATATAGTTCTACAGCAGGCCTCTTCTAATGGAGGGGGCCCTCCTAAAAATGGCCTCTTCTGATGGAGGGGGCCCTCTTGAAAGACCACTTCCACAACAGCCAACTTAAGGAAAGATAATGACCACCACTTCTGGTGGAGTGAACTCTTATGAGGAAATCAATTAAAGCCACCACCAACTCAAAAGGGAATGATGACTCAAAATGGAATGACGGTTCTGATGGAGGGAGCCCTCCTAAAAAATGGAATGGGGAGGAGTGTAGGAAACGTCGATCGTCGTAGTTCCATTTTCGGCCACCACGCGTCGTCGGAGGCTGCCGGATAACCCGACCTCAGTTTGAACCCGACCTTTGAGATAACCACATGCAAAATAGCTGTAGTTATCTTGGAGTAGTTCAAGCCACCCACAGAATCCTACAAGTAAGTTATAATTTGCTTACATTAGTTTTGATATTTTCAGCATTTCGTTTGATTTGGACATTTTGAACGTGCACTCACTGGGACTGTCCTTTCAATCAAAGATTGCCAATTTCTCATGGAAATAAATCACCACAATTACGATAACAAAGACCTACATTTTATCCTTTTGATGCTGTTTCTTCCCCATCTTGATATTCTTCTATTTCAGTCCAGATAAGAGAAATTTAGATTTCGCGTTGCTTTGGACCTTGCAAAATAGTTGTAAATCGTAAAAGTGATGGGGAATCGTACCCGATACATTTAATTGTAGATTTACTCTAAACCACCAGAGGGCGACAAATAATAAAATTTCATTTTTTCCCCACCAGATGTCACTACCATTCTAGAAACTAGAAACCACTCTCACCATAATTTGATTGTCTTCAACTCTTGTCATGGTTATTGTGTGATTTATTTAATATTATAAGACTTGTGATCGATACAATTTGACCCATCGGTACCTGGGTGCTGACAGATAGATATCCTGATGGCCTCCCATACCTCCACCAGCGCGGGAAAGTTTTAGGAAGTGCCCTCCCCTTTCAAGTTTTAGGCTTTTTCAAAAAGCAGTTTTCTTCGAATATATATTCTTTTGCAAACAACTAGAGGGTTTAAAATTCATGATGTGCATCTGTCGATATTGTTGGGCTATTAAATACATATTATTGCTTGTATTATTACTATTTTAATTAATACGAAACAGTTGGAGAAATGGGGCGTTAATTTCTCCAGTATCCGGGCACCTGTTTCCCCCTTATGACGTCATTCCCATCGGTCGGTCCACTCCATGTGTTACTGAGGCACAACTAAAACTTCAAGATGCTTATATACGAGTTGTAAGTCGAGGATTTCCCTATATTTTGATACACGTGGACCTTCTTATAGTTATCTACGTCTTCACATTCATTTTGATCCTAGATATTATGTTTTTGATGTTGAAAATCCCTTGTGAAATTCAGTTGATACCCGGGTGAGGTGAAAAGTCTGACTAATCGATATCTTGTCCTTTCAGTCGTGTTCTACTTCCCATGACGGTGGAGGAGGTAAGTACATTATATTTATTCACGATCTTAGTATAACTAGGAAAACATGTATTTTACTATCGATCGGAAGTGGATCCACTGTTTATCTCCGAGAAATTACCAAGAAGGGAGTTGTTGTTGCGGTTACCGAGCGTAGCCTCGGTGCCGCCATATTGAATTCATTATTTGCTATAACTATAGTATAAGTGAGAGGCGTCCACCAACTGTGGGCCTACGTCAAGTCAGTGGGGACATAGGCCCACACTTGGGGTCGGGTCACTCTGGTGAATTCCTGGCCCTGTTTTAGGATGACACAGTTTCAGGGGCCAAGAGGCACCATTGTGTCCCCTACCCGTCACGGAATCTGACAGACTCAGGGGGAGTGACTCATTTGACAGATCCGTTGACTCTTGTACCAGTGTTAGTGCAATGACTGAATGAGGTGGGGTTAGGACTCAAGCACTGCTTTACCAAGCTGTGTATCACTGAGGCCTACATAGCTAAGGTGGGGTGTGTTCTGTACTGGGATTAACAAGGGTCAAGTGAAATAAGAGATGGTCGCTGGAGAAGTTGCTTGTTAACATGTGTTCTCGTGCAGCAGAATCACGCCTAAACTTAAAGGAAGGGGTAAAATAACAGTATGATGGTTTTTCAGTCTTTGCCAATATTGGGAGGAGAGATAATCTCAGAATCAGGCAGGGGTTGAAGTTGAATACAGAACCACAGGTCATACTGGTTTCACACTTGGGGTTCATGGATTATAACCAGGCACGTATCATGCATCACTCTTGGAGTTTTCAAAAACTTAACAATCTCTATCCACCATGACTTTTAGAATTCTATTTCCTGAAGGCTCCACACAAAAACTGTCAGATTCATATTCACAGTATTTACAACGAAGATCACCACTGGGAATACCACCCTTTTCATAAAGTAGTTAGATCTTAAAAATAAATAATGGTGGCAGTGCACTCCTCCAAGGCAGCATAGAAAAAGGTGAATCTTAGTATATTTACCACGGGTCTCTCATTTGAATTATCATACCGTAGTTATTATATTCATCAATCAATTAGTGTCAACCGACTGTTTTTCTGTAATACATGTTGGCCAATTACCAAAAAAGGAAGTATATTTTGAAGTCCGAGACATTAAAGTTTGTTTGAAATTATCCCAATGTCAACAATGTTCAGATTTTCCTTGACCTAACATATACACTGAGTCACTGTCTCTAATTCTGTTGTGCACAGTTCCGCGACGACGTCCGGGATGTAATTTTCATGGAGGGGGTCCCTCCAATTTCTCTGTGTTTCAGTATAAATTATAGGTCTAAAAATAATTATTCATATGTACATCATATAGAGGGCGCATAAGGTAGATAGTAGAAGCCTAATTTTAGAATGTGCCCGCTTGACTTGTACACAGATTTAAAATTGACTGAAGATACTATTCTAAAAAGTGAAATCATGAACTGGGGATGATTTGTGAGGTGCCTAGCCTAAGGCGACACAAGAAAATAATAATAGTTTTTGGGGTTGGTAGGCCGGATGAGATTATTTAAGACTCTCCCCAGCCGGGAATTGATTTATTCATTTCTTTTTCGGTGAAAGGATTCCAAGTCTACTAAGAGTAGAGTGTGCACAAATGTTCACACCTTAGGTGTGACAGCCTTCCATATTCCCCACCTCTATAACTTAGTATAAGTACATGTGTGTGGCTTTTACCTACTTGATATTGCCTATAACAAGGTACGTTCTATACCATTAGAACAATTTATATCTTAAAAAAAAAAAAAAAAAAAAAAAATCCCGGTCGCCCAAGTGAGCATGATTCTTGTCACCCAGTCCAGAATTGTTATTTAGTCTGGCCTTATATAGGCCTAAGTGGATATAAGTTAACGGTTTGGCCTGCAGCCATTTAGAAATCTGATCTAGAAACAACAGACAGTCAACCGCTATGTCAGTCTCATTCTAGATATCGGATGTCACATACAGATTCCCAGCGTTGACCACTGCTAAATAAGAGGGGAGATTATTATTTTTTTTTTTTTTACAGTTAGTCCACACACACACAAATTTCCAATGTCATTTTGTTTTGAAAAACATCACGATTATTCTATGAGTTTTGCATATTATTCCTTGAATGGTGGACGAGACAAAAACATGGATTACTGTTTATGAATAGCCTTTGTGGTGGCTACAGTAAATATTGTAAAGCCCTTCAACCTTTGACACGTCAAAAAAGCTGGACGGCCCCAGACAAGTAGTATTGATGGCCATTTGAACTGGATATTGATTTCCTAAAATGTGTCATGAAATGAGTCTAGTTGTGCACTTTGGTGTGAATCCCTTTCCATGTAAGGTTCGATTCAGACTGTCTGTTGGAAATGATATATAATTTGCTACTCATAAAATGTAGAAATCTGTTCAAATAATGTTTGATTTTGTCTGTTTAAATAAATATCTTTTGAATATCCAGCTTTTCTATATCAAAGAAGCGCTTAAGCTTTATAAATTGCTAACATGAGATGACCAACACCGAAGCAACTATTCTTATATCTAATAGAGTGTAGTGAAAGCATCATATATCTGGTATTTATGACACCCTCAGCTTAGTACTGTACATCAAGTAACAGGAGATCCGAACAGATCGCAGGGTTGAACCGATCGTATTCAGATCCGGTTACCCAGCCCGAGAACTGAGTGACCTCTGTAAACGTCCCTGTTATGTAGTTTTCCGCTGGGTACCCAACGTTCTCAATTTACTTATTAGTTGCCCAGCAGTACTTTCTAGTTGTCAATGTCCACTGGAAGAGCTTCTATAGAATCAGAAAATTTAAACGTGACCCATATCATTTGTAGGTCAAGATTCCAAGCAAACTCCAAAGTGAACCCTTTACAACTACCCCATTTAGTCTCATACACAACATGATATAGCAGCCCATATATGGGTGTTATATTTAGACTTTTTCTATTTGTAGCAACAAGGTTCTCGTTATTATCATTACTTCTACTATTCAGAGCGTAGCCTGAATCAAAATTGCTATGAGTAAAGATGGTTCGAAGAAGGTATATTTACCATAGGGCATAGCCCGCTAGATATTTGACAAAGTTAACTTTGTCATAGCACCAGTACACAATTCAATTATCGTTAGTTTTATGCAAGTACATTGCAGTTTTATAACAGTTTGACTTTCTATTAAAGCGTAGAGAAGCACTTGTTTGTTGGCCTCTTCATCTCCTGGAAAAGTATCGATTCTGTGGACTGCATAAATCTGGCTTCGCAGTGTTACGTCTTTGTTGTCATGGCAACGGGATCTTGGTTTAGTAGTTTTTTCCCACTGCTGTCGCACGGGAACAAAATTAAGTTTTGTTTACCCTCTCTTGTGCGCCAAAGACTTCATCAATAAAAGGAAGCCGTATTATCTGAGGGGAGGTTAATTGCTTCAAGAAGCTTAGCAAAGTGGAGAGGTTTCATTGTCAATGTCGTTCAAAATAGAGCTAACTTCCCATTGATAGATAACAATAACTTAATAACATAGACAGTAACAAGTATATGAGAGAATGATAATTACAACTATATGCGATAGAATTATTATTGCTATGTAATAAATGGTAGACTTCTGGTGCATGGGATCATCATAAGGGATATAATGCCCTTTAGTTTACATAGAATAAAAGATGATCGCTTTAATAAATCGCCGAGTGATAGTGTCGGTTGGTCTTTGGATAGGGCTTGTATCAGCAGAGGTGAAGTAGGCTACAACTTGTCCATCACCATTACGTATCACTGCTTATCTCAAGTGGGTCGCGCCACCAGTTGATCTTGTGCAGACCACCTTACCAGTAAGAGGGACTTCTGACAAGAACTAACCCTCTTCATTTTGATTAAGTCATGTCGATCAATCAGTGAAGCCAGATGGAGCTGAAAAATAGAAAATTCTGAAAATATTGGACCATGCGATTACAGTTCCGGACGGTAATACATCTATAGATAGCATTGTGTAGTGATGACTGATAAGGTTTCAGCTCTGCACAAATTCACGTTACACGTAGGTAGCAAATGGAAAAAATGTCCACGTGTACGAACCTTCAATTCAGCCTCAATTTACAGATTGCTCTACTGTGAACTGTTGATGATTTCCTGGCTATTGTATATTGAAACAATGATAGTCACGATGTACGTCACGTTTATAATTGAGAAGTACCACTAGACAATTAATTGCTACCGTGATTCTAATATAAAACCATAACGTATCTCCCAACCCCCCACCCCCATTGTTTCTTTTTTGTCTGCACGGCTATTAATGTTAGTCTGAAGCTAAATCAGTCATGCTACGCTAAACAAACTCGTATCTCTATATACCTCTATGCCATTTAATAGCTCTTTTGAATGCATATATTCATGTTTGTATAGGAAGCCAACAGACCGTGAATTTTGTAAACACATGCACGTGGCTCGAAGTAGCACGTGCGTGTTTAACTCGCCACTCAGCGCCATAGCGACGGCGACCATGCCTGACATAGAATAGATTTGATATGAATACAATTACAACACAGACCCCTTGATTTGCTAATATCAAAACCACAGTGTGCAAACAATCAAAATCACATACCCACTTAACATGAAATTTCCTGTTGCCATGCATTCTTATGCTAGGGAAATATTTATTTGATATTGGTACCATGCACTGGTACAAATGGCCAACATTGATTCATGTTTGTTTATTTGACGGGTGCTATTCTGTACGGAAGGTGCTGTTAAGGGCCTATTTATGTTAGGGATTAAGAAGTGGGACGGCGAGAAAGGGTTACATAACTACGTTTACTCTAACGTGTTGTTTAGAGGTAGCCGACCCAGTAGGGTGCCAAACTGTGACGTTCTCAGTATGATATTATGTATTTCTAGGTCGCCACCCACACCCGCCCACCAAATAAGGATTTATAAGTATTATGTATATACTATATTATAGTACTGGGGAAGTAAAGGTTATCTATCGATAGATCAGATAGGATTTACATGAAACGATCATATCATGACCAGCGTACTCTGAAAACTAAATAATGATGAAAAAACAAAACAACTAAAATGAATGACTTCCTTAATATACCGCGAATGCAAAGTACATGTCACATACTTGTATGGACTTGTATTACTGTTCAAATAAATTCCAAAGAGTACATTTTAGGAGTAGGCTGGCTCTAGTTTTCGTTGAGTCAAGAAAATGTGGGAGTTTTAGCTCGTTCGTGGGTACGTACTTAGTTTGGCGCGTATGATTTATAAACGGTTTAGCCAATAATCGTTTAAGTGTACGTGTGTAGGTCTGTTTCTGGCTCCCAAACACAGCCTTGCCTTGGCAGGCAGCTCTGAAAAACGTCCACTAACTCCCCTACACCGACACCCCATTGGATTAAACATAGTAAATCATACTCAAAGCTATCGCTGGGAACAGCTGTGAACCAATAATCCATAGGGACTCTATAGGGTATATGTTAAAATAGTGAATATCGCCCGATTTGTTGTAACTATCGGAATAATAGGTATCTGTATATTAAGATCAGTCAGTGAAAAATCTAACCACTGATCACCAAAAAAAAAGAAAAAAAGAAATTTCAGGAAAATTGTAGAACTATTCAGCTATGATGACGTCAACCTAATCTGGGCGCGGGTTGTGATTTTGGATTCAGGGTATTCCAAGGTAAAAATTAAGAGCCATGGGATTATTAAAAGCGGCAAAGTGTTATGGATTTGCATTCTTTATTACCCAGAAATTTGAAATGTTTTCCATTTTTTTTAATACAAAAAAGTCAACCACTTATGCTGCAAAATACTGTCTGCATTTGCATTGAGAAAATCAATAATCTACTAGGAAAATCGACGAGGAAAATTATTGAGATCATGGAAAAGGTTTTTTTTTTTTTTTTTTTAAAGCAGTCGAATCAGTAATATCAATCAGTGGCTTTTGCTGTCGGGATAAACCTAACACCCAAAACTAAACTTGCTTTGCCTCGTATTATAACCTATAAGAAGTAGGTTAAGGGAGTAGAAACAACAAGTAAGAAAGTCCCAAGTTAATACCCATCCCCCCTGCAGCTGGTTGCTGACCCCCCCTGTTTGTGCGTCTAAGTAACCAGCGTCTACCGTCTAGACCCGAGTTAGAGGACGTTGCACAACCCTCACAGCCTACGTGTGGAAACCCCCCTACTACTAACAGCCCACCCACCTCTACCGTCCGTCACTACAGACGACACAAACCGATCGATACCCCCCTATGGCAGGCCGTTCGCGAATATCAACTTTCAATTTCGATCGGTCTTTTGTAAGGAAGAAATGTGAGTTTTAGTCATTTGTGGTGGGGGGTCCCTTGTTTGCAGAGTTTTCCCCTCGTGGCTTGTCCAGGGATATTCTAAGAAAAATGTTTTGAGTATCCTAAGTCTCCTGGGTAAAATTTCGAAGTCCTCCCCCCCCCCCCCCCCCCTCATACCATGTCGACATTTGAAGCATTATTTCATTAACAAATATTATTGAGGGCATGGCGCCTTAGCGTAAAACAATTACGGGAATAAAAAATCCTGATATGGGAATGGCCCATTCCGTATGCCTAGGAATAACCCTGCTTGTCTATTTTGAGAAATGACCGTGCTGTTTCAAATTTAGGGGTCTCGAGCCCCAGCACTCAGTGCATTAGTAAGATGTTAATTACTGTTAATGCCAGGTCACAAGCTAAACCCATGTACACTTTAGTTGGCTTTTAATAGCCAGATTCCAAAGTGTAAGGAATCTAATTGGGAAAGATTTGTTGGAGGCCAACACATGATTTTTTTTGTTTAATTAAGCCAAAGGCAAAATTTAACAATGTTAGAACAGCCCAGTACGTGGTGACTTTAACTCCTTAATCTGATATTAACCTAGTTTACGTCGGGTAAATGCAGTGGGAGGCCGGTATAATGAAATAATTATCTTTCAATTGTGCGATCTAAAACCAGCGTTGTGTTGGAGCGGCATACCATAACCCAACCAACCAGATAGCCGCCCCACTCGGATGGGGGTGAGGGGTCATATCGGATAGACCGACACAAACAACTGGTTGTTTATACATCCTCTTACATTCCTTAATACGCTAGGAATAAGCAGGGAAACTAAGGCAATGGTACTTGTCACCTGGGCCTGGCTTCAGTGTCAGAACTCAGGTAGAATCGGGTTCGGTTGATCTTCATTGACCTGAGTGTACTGAACACTTTGACGTGTGGTCACCTTGTGTCTGATCCTATAGTATGTTCTGACATAGCACTGTGAGTTTTATTAATCACGAGTAAATAAACGGAATATTTTTCAGTGCATTGCTATATATCTGATTAACTGATTTCGATTTTTTATAGAAAAGTTATTATTGCTCTCTTATAGATATAGTTTCCAGTGGGAAGTTTCACAACTGTTATGAAATCACTCGTAAGCTTGGTATTACGATTGCAATAGGGTGGGCTATGTCTGGAAGACTAACTTGATACATGTTGTTCAGAACATGAAACAGACTACATGTTACAGATAATTTCACTTCCGTTAAGTTTAGCCTCGTGAGACTATCAGATATATTTTCAGTCACATCTCCGATTTTCTGTATATACCGCACAACGGATTTCCTTGTTGCTGTGGAGACTTCCTGCTCATGATAGAATATAGCCCAAAAGTGAAAAGGAAAAAAGAAAAAGAGGATGGAAAGAGTGACGCGTCTATGACGTCACGACCTCCGCCCACCTTTTTCGTGCATTGATTTCCGCGTCAGGTGCTCGGAATAGGAGCGGAGGAGCGACGGTTGGTTGTGTAATCTGTGTTAAAACAATCGATAAACCCCAGTGATCCTGCTACATCTATACGTTTAGGCGTGATTAACTAGCGCATGCTATAACCCGACAGTCATTATTACAATTTACATAACCATATTGAAGAAATAAAACAAATAGTGACACTTATGGAAGCGTTACAGGATATATATTATGTGGACCTCACAAGATAATCTTGTATATTTTTGCCGAAAGGTTTCGTTATTCCCATATAGACATTCACGTTGCAATCTTAGCAACAGTGTTATAAAGGAAGGATTTATTTTCGGCACGTATCTGGCACAGGGGATTATTTGTCGATTTCGAAGTTTGTCATGAAGAATTTGAGAATCAGAGGTCTTGGCGACCCTTTCTAATTTTAACGATTCTAAAAGCATTTGTTAAAAACAGGAAAAACTGGGAAACCTCAATAAAATTAAAAACCCAACAGGGAAGTGGGGTTCATCAGCATGATTAACGAATTGTTTTTCATATGAGTCATGGATCCGCGTACATGGATCAACATTATAAACTCACGAAGACCTAGGCAAATGTGGTTTGATCTTCATACGATTTTTTTTTCATCTCAGATTTCCTGTTAGAAACCACGAAAAACAAAACTTTTTTAAAAGGGCATAGAGCCATTATAAGAGTTATTATAAACAGAAACCAAGAAAGATACTTAAGGACAATCGCGCCATTTTCCAGATATTCAAAAAATGAAAGTTCTTCAATGGTTCCGAAATTTTACAGGAATGTTCACTATTGTCCTGGCAACACATAATTAAAATGGAAAATTGTGTGTAATGAAAACTTTTAGAGATACAAATACCCAAAGAAGAACGATTTTGTGGAAATATTGCAAATGCTGAAAATGGATTTGACCAGGAAAAATTGTGTTTTTTTCTGTATTTATTTTATTATATGTTGTATCAAAATACTATTTTAATATACATTATTGTGAGAATCTCCTGTGCAATGTAAAATACTCATTTCATGTTTAATGTAAATATTTCAGTTAGTTTTTGAAGAAAACAAATATTTATCCATTTCAAGCTATTTTCAATGTCACAATGGATATTCAGCTCCCATGGCTAAGTTTGCACGGTGACCCCCTATTTTTTTGAGTGGAAAAGTAAGCATACATTCTTCTGCATATAATATAAACTTTTAGAGCAATTATCAATGTCAGATGTTTTTGTATGGAACTTTATTTTTGAATTTTTGTATTTCTTAAGCATTTCATTTTGCATATTTTTGAGTGTAAAATGTATATTACGCCATCAGATTTTACAAACGTCTTTCTTTCTTGCTTGAGAAAACCTGGACACTTCCATTAAAAGCATTAGATTTGTTGTCATGTTATTTCTATCAAAATAATTAGCAAATAAATTCTTATTACAAAATT
Organism: Lepidonotus clava; assembly: GCA_936440205.1. Taxonomy (NCBI): domain Eukaryota; kingdom Metazoa; phylum Annelida; class Polychaeta; order Phyllodocida; family Polynoidae; genus Lepidonotus; species Lepidonotus clava. The sequence goes on from OW387137.1 coordinate 33,883,063, forward strand.
TATTTTTTTTAGTAAATTTTAGAATAATTAGCACATAAATAAACTCTTTTAGCTCAAAAGTTACCACGGTGACCTATGATTTTTTTTTTATTTTTGGTAAAGGTATAGGTATAACTTTCACTGTGTGAAGTTTCAAACAATTCTCAATGGCAGTTCTATAATGGCGCGATTGTCCTTAAAGTGTATTATCTTGACAATGTCAGGCTGTCCTATAACCTTAAGTGGTAGGGATGACGGTATCCCGACATATTTAGAACACCTTCAGCAAAGTGCGGGTGGCCTATTGTATATCAAGGCTATGGATAAAAATACTGTTGTAAAGGATGTACTTAAGGGTAGGGGTTGCGGGGTTATATATAAAGAGTGACCCGTCCTCTCAGCTGGGGCTACACGTGCTTGCCAATCCTAAGTGTACCAGACATAGGAAATATCATTAGATTAAAAAGAAAAAGAAAGTAAAAAAACTGCCGAGGAAATGTATCTCATTGTTGCCCGCAGAGATCGATATTAATTTTCTTGGCCTGGCAGTGAACCTTGCCTCGGGGTCAAGCGCTGATCCACCACCTATTGTCATACGACCCTCTGCGGGGGTCGTAGACTAACGGTCATAGAGATGATCAATCAATTATTCGGTACCATTTCATATAAGGCTCTATGAGTGTCTGAAGTACATTTCTGAAAGCTTTTGAATTTAAGCAGGAAAATACTATTTTTAGTTAACATAATTCATTCTGACGGAGTGTCACACATGTGGCGATGCGATTGGTCAAAGAGCATGTATATGATAATGGTGTGATATCAGATAAAACAATGTTTTGGTTATACCACACTCACACGAGGCACAGCTTAGGGCGATTTGGACCTTGCTGAGTGTGCATTTAAGTGTTCGCCCGTCAGTGTGCTTTATGGAAACGTACATGTTTTTTTTTTATCGAAGCATATATGTAGGATATGGGGCATTAGGAGACAGTTTATTAAATTCACGTTTTTGTCAGGTATATGTGGACCTAATTTTTACATTGCTGAACAGTTAGTCAAAAAAAATAATTTGTGTTCAGGTATCCCGACCGACCCTAATTTTTGGGGGAGTCTCATATTGACAAAACAAGACAGTCATATTGTATTCACAATACTCTTTACTTTCCGGAAAATAATACTCTCGAGTTTTAATAACAATTTAAATGATTTGGAAATTTGTATGTAAGTAATTTTACTTAGTTTCTTCGTGTTCCTATTCCAGTACCAAGTAGCTCAGCTGTATTCCGTGGCCCAAGCCAGTAAAAACGAGACGGGCGGCGGAGAGGGAATTGAGGTAGTAACGAATGAACCTTACACAGACAAACCCTTGCTCGGCGGCAAGTACAACTCCGGCCAGTATACGTACAAAATCTACCACTTAGAATCGTAAGTACATCCCTTGAGAAGTGGTGTGTGTATTCGCTTAAATCACAATGGCGAATGGCGCGTCTAAAGCATGACACATTTCTTAAACAACTTTAAAGTGGTTTATAACACATAGCAAAGAGACTTTTTCGCCAAAGAAAGTTCCCGACGTAAGTCTAGATTACAAAGATTCAAGAAGGTCAGAATAATGATTTAAAGATGTTAGTAGATCTCGATTACAGTTTCGCATTTGTTCCTTAGATTGCACGGCAGCTGTACGCGTATACTAAAAGTAAAACGTTATCATTTCAATATTGTGCTGACAATAAAACATTCTGGACACTAACGTCAATGCCTAAAATAAATAGAAAAAAAAAATGTTCATATGGTATTTTAATAATTTATGCTCTGGAGTCAATGTGAACAATTCAAGAAGCTAGAAGCCATGTAAATCGTAGAAGCCATGTAAATCGTTTGATCAAAAATACGTTAAAAAGAAACAAGTGCGTCACTTCCTGTCAAAAAAAAACTAATTTTGTTTTGATATATTATCAGGAAAGTAGGTGGCGTTATTAGGAAAATTGCACCAAAAGGCTCATTGTGCATCGAAGAGGAGGCATGGAACGCATACCCGTATTGCAGAACGGTAATCACGAACAAAGAGTATATGAAAGACGGGTTTTCCATTGCAATCGAAACATTACACGCGGAAGACAACGGAAGTATGGAAAATGTAAGTGGTACACTTTGGCAATTTTGATTTGCAATGGATAATCATTTTAAAGCAAAGTTTACCATACCTAAGATAGGGGACCGGTTTACAGGTTTGACATTTTAGACAGCAGAGCTTTAGCCCTTAATGGTAAATTTAAACTTGTGATGCTCGTTACACATGTAGGGCTATGTTGGGAGACAATACTGTAATGAATTTATACAAATTGTAACAATATTCATTGATTTTTTAGTACCGTTACCGTTGATCTCAAGAGACGACTAAACGCAATTATGTAAATCATCTCAATTTTCTCTTTTCAGGCTCATCAACTGCCGAAAGAGAAATTAGACAAACGTAAAATCTACTATATAGATATTGCAAATGACCCTGTAAGTTCTAAAGACTACAAAGAGGAATGGGACCCAACGAAAGTCCGGTCAGAAAAGGCTGGACGCGGGCCACTTGCAAGGAATTGGCGGGTAGGAGTTGAGATGTTGTTAAATACAGTATCTAATCTCATTTACATTAAAGAAAACATTTATTTTGTTTTGAGAAACACATGAAGGGATCAGAATAACAATACTTAAAAAATCATTCCTTATGTGTAGTATTAGTTATGTAATTGTTAGTTTGGTTTAAGTGTGTAATCAGTTGAATTAGCGTTTTATGTACGTTGAAGAAATAGATAAGTTGGCATAGTGATATGACAGCTCGATATGATAAGTCATATAGCCTTGAACTATTTTTATAAAATTATTTTCATCCTCGTTTAGGAAAAATTGAGGGATGCTTTTCTCATTTCTGGGTGGACAGAAAATTCTTTTTTCTCGATCCAACAACATATAACATACATACCGTACGTAAATACTAGTCTATATTGGCGTTCTTCTCATGATAATTTGCTTTTTGCAGGACACGCAGAGACCCATGATGTGCGCATACAAACTAGTAACGTGTGAATTCAAATGGTGGGGACTCCAAACAATGATAGAAAATTTTATTATGAAGGTGAGACCCTTTCTCTTTTCATGTTATTTCACCTAACCTTCACTGCAGTAGGATATGTCATAGGGAGCTATATATATAGTAGACTCAGAAAAATTCATGACAATTAGAAAGTATAATTTATGAAAACAAGCTTACACCATATTAGAATCCTATTAGAGTGCTGGCAATTTCAACAAAGTGGAATATCAGTGGTCGCCACAAATTGACACCAGTTGAAAAGGTATTTCTATTCTGCTAAAGCTAGTTTTCAGTCTCAATTTCACTATAGAACTGAGCTAGGCCAATGAAATCGGAACATATCTTTTCTTGGTGACCTAATATCATAGTAATCGACTAGGAAGGACACATCTTAATGTAATATTTTTTTTTGTACAGGCTGAGCGACGGATCTTCACTAACTTCCACCGGCAGGTCTTCTGTTGGATGGACCAGTGGTACGGGCTCACCATGGAGGATATACGAAGAATCGAGGATAAAACCAAAACAGAACTTGACGAAGTACGTACAGTCTCCTTTAGTCTCCACATACTTCATGATTTGTCTGCACGGTATACTGTGATCTCCAAAAGTAACTCCCAACATGTACTTAGATACCTAGCTTGACTAGATTAAAAAGCATGTCCCGGTAGAATATTTTATGTAGACGCTTTGATGAATACATGTATGTGTTAATAATGAGTAGTGATATGGTTCAGTTTTCAATTAGTCTTTTATTATTGAGTTGTTTCGTGCGTTTACCTGAAGATTAGCGTTTATTTTCGTTCAAATGATAATCTGATATATAGTTTAATTGGCTCTGATATTTGAAGGGGAACATTCGTTTGATGTTTCAGAAATGAAGAATTTGCGATTATCATTTGAATAACTTTGTATGATATGTGATGTCTAGCCTGCCTTGAACAGTTATCTGATAGCATGTTTGCCATTTATGTACGAATTTGTGTCTATGCAGCGTATTCCTGTCTTAAGAACCTAAAAGCATATACATGTAATGCAATTTGACCCGTTTCGCCCTCTTGGTTATGATTGTGTTTTACCCGATTCTTATCGTGAGACAAACAACTCCCTAAGGACAAAGAGGAGCAGTCCCTCGTTATACACCCTAACATACTAGATTTCTGTTGTAGGTCGATTGTCCACAGTGAAGCAGAAAAAAATACTTATTTTTGTAATTGCCTGAAGTGTTTGCCCCCAAACTAGAACTTTGCTTGAGTTGCTCGTGCTTAAAGACGTTACCTACATATTTACGCAGAAAAGGATAACTCAATCTGAGCAATAAATAAAATCCTTAGAACCCCCCCCCCCCCCCCCCCCCCCCCCAAAAAAAAAAAACCCATCATAATCTGATAATGCCCTTGTTTCACATCCAGTGCTTTACAATTTTGATGATTTCTAATCATTTCTTTCGTAAATTGTGAGAAACAAGCGTGCACCTCCGAAAATATAGTTTGTATAGTTGACTATGTGTTTAGGTGTGTCGTGTGTTAGTTTTAGCAATGCTTAGATAATAGATGTCCCTTGTACGTACTGAGCTTTTTCTCATTATTTCTGCTATACACCTTTTATTAAGTTTGATTTATAACCCTCAGTTGTGTGAATATCGGTTCTTTTGGCATGGAAATCTTTTCTTATAATATATAAAATTAGTTTCTTAATGAATTCGAACTAAACCAAATAAGGAAGTAACAGATATTGTAAAATTACTAACACCCGGAGTTCTGCCTTTGATTAATTTTTGAAATCCCAAATAATTGACCATAATCTTGAAAATATAGCTCATTTCTTTTATTTTGGATTCTTCAGTTGTAGTCGATAAATACATTCTAGTATAACCAAGGGACTAGGGAATTGAATAAAGAGAGATTTGGAGTGCTAACACTTTAAGTGCACCAGTCTGCAAGATACTTTAAGTTGGAAATATTTTAACACAGTCTCTTTTTATAAGTCACTATGAATTTGAAACCTAACTATTCTTGCCGGACGGCATCACTAATTCTTTGTTGTTCTTCACGCTATGAATTTGATAATAAAGTGCATTGCCAGACTGGTGTTAGTTTCCAATTTTAGAATTGATTGATTCGTTTGGAACAAGAAGATTTTCGTAGATATATCGGTGATTTAAACGTTCAAAATTTAATCCGAAAAAAAAAAGTGTTTGAAAGAACCTTCTATAAAATTGATATACTAAATATTTTGAAGTCTTCTTGTTGCATGTGCCTTTCTTGCACAACTTTGAACTTTCTCACTCCCTCTTTCTTTGGTGTTTCTACTTGCAGCAACGGCAAAAGGGCCCAATCCGTGGCATGATTGGCGAATGAGCGTCTGGGGGCACACCGCCGTCCGCCGTCCACCCCGCACCACTACAGGTTCGGGGTGTTCCCAAGTTGACAGCACCGCCAATGGCACCTTGTCAACACATACAAGTCAAAGGATGGCCTCAACGTTATCCTAGAACCAATCGTCTAACCATGTCTATACACACAGAGAAAAACGAGTCATTTACTTTCCCTCCTAATTTTTACCTTCTTTATTTTGTTTTATTTTTTTTCAGTTTATTTTTCAGGAAAGCAGTGATATAGTTCAAATGTAAAAGTCACTGTTGTCCCTGCTTCGGATATGATAGTATCTCTCTTTACACTCTGTTACAGCAAAGAGCCCATGGCCCCGTTCGAGGTATGGTAGAGAAATGATTATCATTCTGACGTGGCTTTCAAGATCCTTGGGAAAAGAAGTGCTGCAGAAACTGGCGGCATTTAGGTGTGACACAAAAATTGTACAAACAGTCAATTAGATACTGATAGAACCAGGTGAACCTCTCGCTCTTTTAGTGGTGTACTATGTAGTCAGTACTGGGCTGGGATTTAGTCCTGGCAGAGTTTTATTCTTAGAAATAAAGATACAAACGGGTGATTGATGCTTGTAATATAATATAAACGGAAGGAAACTGTTATGAACTCACCCTCAGACATCAATTCTAATATGTACATAGTCTGTCCATGGAATAACCAGGGCCGGCACCACAGTGTGCACCCTCTCTCCTTATCCTCCCGGCGGGCCGAACCCTCCTCAATGAGAGCTTCTTACCCTCACCAGTGAGGGCTTCTGACCCTCACCAATGAGGGTCTGCTCTCTTGTCTCTCTCCCTCCTCAATGTAGTCCCAGAAGTGTCAGATAAGACCCATCCGACCGAGCCAGCCGCGGGGCCTATCAATTCTGACCGAAAATACTTTTGAAAAAGAATCGCGACAATTCAAAGCAAAACCAATGTATAGACTTTTAAATTAAAACTGTTAAACCTAAGAGGAGTAACTTAAACATTATTAGCGTAATGCTGATGCTAGTTGGCAAGAACTAGTTGAGATATGGCAGCAGCAGTTTGAGGGTCTCTTTTAATACCTTTCGTGGTGAGATGGGGACTGTTCCTGCCCTCTGCCGGTTTACAGTCTAGAGGCAGGCTTCCTTACTGTGTGTGACCGCATTTCTTGCTGTATCTGTATAGTGAATTTACCAGAATGTTGAGAAATGTACAGAAATCGTGTCATGATATTCATATTTAATGGAACAGGCAAAACGGACACGCAGAATGTTGTAGTTCTTTAACCAAACCTTCGTGAGTTTTAACTAGGTATGGGTGTACACGTCGGTCAAAGAGTATTTTCCAGTTGTAACTTATCAAAGGAGTCTAGAACTGCGTGAAGTAGCCTATGAAAAACTCCCCATGTAAAACGGTTTGATTCAGTTGGACGCACAGTCGTAAGTCGATTCACAGGACTTGCCGTCGAATTATTTTTGCCCTGGGCATCGGATATAATTATTTCATTCTGTACTGGATAGATCCTATGCTTGTTGCATATGCTGAAACCGAATATTCTAGAAGTCATTGTCAGTGTCATGATGATTATGATAATAATTATAATACTAATTAGAGATGTACAGCACATGTGTGAAAGTGTGAGCATGATCTAGTTTTACCAAATTAAGGATAATTTGTAGCAGGCAACGTCGACATGCCGGCGTAGCAGCACTTCGGAGTTGTACTATTGTCGAGACACTATGATACAGAAATCATTCCACAACTCTTTGTTTCCCCCCCCCCGGTTATCCCATCACAATTTGTCTTTTTTCAAACGACCCGCTTGTGGTCCCGGCCCAGCGCCTCTTTCCCTCACGATACCCTCGTTGATGTAATGATGGTGTATGGCTGTGTACATTTTTTTCTGACCAGAAATTCAATAAATTCTCAACCTTCACTTTAATTTTGGTGTTCAGTTGATTTTCTTTATCCATCATAGAAAACAGGAAAAAAAATGCATGTCCGTGTGTGATTTTCAGTATTGTGACTCTTTTGGTGGAATTTATTGTGATCAGGCCTAGCAGTTACTATGATATTCGTGTACAATCTAAACGGGGTAATTTTCCCCAATACGCGTTGATGATGTACATAGTTTCAACATGACAAGTTTCTTCGCCTAGACTACACGCCTAGCAGAAACGTTAACAATACATCTGTGATGTGCAGAAACATAACTGACATAGATGCCTGAATGTGCTCGTGACTGTGATGTTTGAACACTAACATTTAAGAGTTGTGGAATGAAAACGTAAAAATGGATACGGTCAGATAAATTGTAACTTATGTCTACTTGGATCCTACACAATCTTTCAATCCGCTGTGGATGCAGTGTACTAAACGATTTAGTAATTCATGTTCAAACTACATTTTTAACATCATTGTTAAAATGTCAATGCCATCAACAAATTGTTCAAACGTACACAAGCACTAAGCAATCGAGCTCATATTTAGTCGCCACACTGCAAATGAAACTGCTTTTAAAGTTATGATAGAGGTGCGAATAGTAGTGGTCAATTCCTAAAATCAACTGTAATTGAACTATATAATTAACTGGCTAATCCGCCAATACTGAAACTGGAACCAAAGTTTACATTACCTTAATATTAGGAACCATTAGATGTACCTTAACTGAATAAATAGCAGGGGAAATTCTGCAGACCAAGTAGCAAGATGAGGACTCCGCGTTTTGGTTGTGAATTCGACGAAAGTATGCTTCTGTTTTGTTATTTTTCGTTGTTGCAAACTAGTGAATAGTTAGTAGAAGCTCAAGGTAATCTGCTCAATATCCAAAAATGAATGGGATTAAAAGTTGATTCTTGATAATGGCCTGTGCTCGGGTGAAGGCCCTTTAAAATCCTGCTGGGTGAAATGCTGAACAATCGCAATAGATATGAATGAACTACACAGCAATCCCAGCCACGAATCTAACATGTATGTAATAAGAATGCACAACATATTTACAGTGAAAACGTTGTAAAAGATGCTATTTTCAACCTGAATTATTAAAAACTGATGAGATATTTGTTTCCAACCATCGTATCTTTTATATGTATATCAATGACACCTACTTAATACTACTTATTTCTCATTATTATGAAATGCATAAACTTATTTCAGAATGTTGTGGTCAGTAGATACTACATTGCTATGAATAATGAAATAAGCCAACTGGTTAGAATGGTGGTTTGCACTGCGCCATATTGTGTTTTGCGTGACGTGGTTTCCTGTGGTATCTTCAGCTACTTTTCTGTGGCGAGTCAAGCAACATGCCGCTCACTTATCACCTTATTTATTGCATTCAGTACTGCTGCTTTTTGCCAAAAGTCTATCTCTAAGGTTAAATGTCTGTGTCTGTGTTAGTCAAAGTAAAGAAATGCTGTAATTGTACTACACATGGTATATCTGTGAATGGAGATTTCTTCTTGAGTAACTTCTTCACAGGATTATTGATGCGGAAATTGAGAAAGCACAGTGCATACTGCTAGTCTTACTGCACTGCAAAGAAGCTTTCTTTTCATGATTTAATTTTGTAGTGCGATGATCACTGATTTGATTGCTACAGTATGTCTAGAAGTAATGATATTGGATATAAAGTGGTTGAAAATGGCCATTAATTAAGAGCCCAGAGGTTGTGCTGCATTCCATGACAATATTTGAACTTCGGTTAGTCTTGGGTAAAAGCAGTATACTTTAAGTAGTGTACTTTTAGTGCTGGAATCTTTGGATAAAGTGATCAGTTAATAATACTCTAATCGCACTTCAGTCCTACAATCATTCACTTTGCTTTTAAACTATTAGTGATATGCAGTCTGCACAACCCTGTCAGACAGTTCCTTGGTCATTTAGTGTATCACTCAGTCAGTCGTCACCTGTCGAGATAGAAAGTCACTTAACTCGTAATTCTACTTCCTAGAGTCAGGATGCAGATCCGTACAGCTATCGCAGTCTAAGTCTGGTTCTAGTGAAGACATGAAATTGGTTTTAGTATGAATTTTAGATGATATTCGGCTGTGAGAAGTTATGAATAAAGTTTATGGAGAATTCACCACTGGCTGTGTCATGAAATGCTACTATGTCTTTTTGAAATCGAAATATGGACGAAATAGTATTCGTGTTTATCATATTTCATGTTTCAACTTGACCTTAGAAATATATCATTGGTATGCATTATAATAATTTCACCCAGACCTATGTTGTAACCAAAGTCTATAAATGTCGATAAGATATCATCTCTACATTGGGGATAATGTGCTACATTTAAACCGTCTCAAAAACCTCGAATAGGTTGTGGCCTTAATTATACTTATACCAGAAATTGAAGAATTACCTGATTTGGCTTTAAACTCCTTAAGGAAAATATGCATCAGCAATAAAAAGAAATCCACGATTAATATATAAGGAGAGTTCTTCAAATTAAAAAAAATAGGAATGGACTCTTCGTTGACCCAAACTAAGGTATATCAAATTGCTAGACTTAGCTGAAAATAACTTGTTCTAATATAATTTTAGTTAATATCTGCGCGAAGTACCCCTTAGGCTTAGGCCTTTCCCTCGTCGGTTTACAAATAGGCCTACTGTCGGTTTGCAAATCGAAAAGATTTAGGATTATGCCAAGTTGAAGGGGGTAAAATTCAAGGGACAAAGTTACTATCAGATCCATCGTTCTCGTTGCATAGATTTCATAACTAAAAACCAAAAAAAATCATTCAATATTAATATTTCATTAGCTGATTAGATCTAGCCCCGTATAATCTAGGACTATGTAGGCCTATATAATTATATCTTTCTGAATGGTTTGTTCTTAGATTTTTTAAGTGTTGTGGTATTACTGTTGACCCGACAAAAAATTAAATCTATGGGGCCGTCCATAAATGACGTCATGCTATTTTTGACCATTTTTGACCCCCCCCTCCCCCCCTTGTCATGTTTTGTCATGCGCCCATTGATCGACCCCCCTCTAAAAATGACATCATATGAAGAGGACCCCCCCCCCCCTCCAATTACAGATAAAATATAAGCAGGGATGGACATACCCAAGGACCCAGAGACCTTATAAAGCAGATTTCCATGCCTAGGAGGCAATCTGACCCTTAAAAAGAAATTTCAACATTGAAAAATCCAAACTTTTCCGACATTTCCCCCCTGAAATTTTCGAAATTAGAATTTTTCAAACATGATGTCATGCACTACATATGGGTCTAGACCCCTAAAATCTACACTGCGACATGGCCTATTTTCAGCCTAGTGACATGCGACAGGAGCTATTCTTAAATTCGACATGGCGACAGAGCCAATTCTTAAAATCGACAAGGGACATGGACCTTAGTGACATGGACAGAGGATTTTAAAATATAATGACAGGCGACATGGCAATTTCTTAAAATCAACATGCGACATGGAGACCCCCCATCTAGACCCCTCTACATGACCCCCCCTCCCCCCCTTGTCATGTTTGGTCATGGAAGCATGAACCCCCCCTCCCCCCCCTGCTGCATGACGTCATTTATGGACGGCCCCTATAATGTATAGATCTAGTTCCTTATTATTTTGCAGTAATAGGCATTGAATATTGAATACTGAAACAGGCCTGACGTACGTTGGCAAACTTTGCGCGGGAAGTACGGCCCTCTATCGAAGGACAGGAGTACTAATGTTAGAACGCCACCTAGCGGAAATAGTAAGTACCATTTCAACAAGCACCTGCAAGTAATCAACAACAAACAAACTCACATGAAATGCAGAAATTTAGGAGGCATTCATCTTCTTGGCCACACAAGAGAGATTCTTGCTGTTTTATTTTTCTACAGCACCAGAAGAATATCGAAAGGTAGGCATTTACTTGCGAAATCGACGAAGAGACACGGTTAGAAATGCAGCGTAAGCATTTTCCTTATATTATCGCCCATTCATAAATTTTGGTTTTGTTTTGACATTATATTTTCTTTGGTGTTAATTAATGGTTGACTGGATTAATTGTCTCTTGCTTTACCTAGTAAGAATGCTATGAATCAGTGGAGCAAATAGAGGAACACCTTTTCTCACCTTAGACTCAGAAAAGTTTTTAATTTGTCTGGCATGACGCTAAAGAGAACAACGTTAACGTTAAAGCAAAAACGTATTAACATCATTATGATCATATGAATTCATTGAAGAGATCCAGTTTAGATATAGATTTAAATGCATTGTAGACAATTGTGGAAACAAACATTAGACTAATAGATCTAGTACCGTACAATAATGTTCAAGAATAGATATGATTAAGAACATTAAACAGTAGACTAATCTTCAAAAGTAACGTTAATACAAATCCTTATTGTAAATTTTTGGACAAAGTTACCCTAGCTTGGAACATAGAGATACATAAGATAGAGTGGAAACAAGCCCTGGGCCTATTGGTGCATGTCTGTCTCGGTATTGATATGCAAATTAGCACCTGATAAGGCCTGGTATGGGCCAAATAGCATAGGTTGGGCCACACCTGCTTGGAGAGTGAGGTGTTAGAAATGGATTTCACACCTTTTTTGGTCTAGTACTCATATGCTCTTCACAATTTATATCCTTACAATCAAAATATACTCAATAGGAATAAATAGAAAACAAAATTCTGATTAAGAAGATACCAAAAATGACACATCTATGTCAATTAGAAATAAAGATATTGACTAATGAAAATTGGAGAAAATTGAGAAAAATAACAAATTTGTCAAAGTTTGGGAGTTAATTTTAGGCAAACCACACGTTGGATATCCAATTAAGCTTTTATACTACCATGGGTAGTTACACTCTATGTGAAATGATTGGTTTTATTGGTAGGAAAAATTTTTAAAAGGCCAAAATCTGACTTTGAAGAAATGTCGGAATTAAATTGTATATTCTCGGGAAAAGTGACATGTAGCCACTTTAGAACCCCAAATATCATTTTATGCCACCCACAGAACCTTATTAGGTTATAATGGGATAGGACATTGTCTCATCAATCACACTGGTGAATATTATAGCCATAAATAGCATATAAATGGGTTTTTGGGATTATCACTTGACCCATTCGAGCCAATGTCAGAATCCAACGAGTTTGTTGTAATGGAAAATTGACAAAGTTTGGGAGTTAATTTTAGGCAAACCACATGTTGGATATCCAATTAAGCTTTTATACTACCATGGGTAGTCACACTCTATGTGAAATGATTGGTTTTATTGGTAGGAAAAATTTTTAAAAGGCCAAAATCTGACTTTGAAGAAATGTCGGAATTAAATTGTATATTCTCGGGAAAAGTGACATGTAGCCACTTTAGAACCCCAAATACCATTTTATGCCCCCCACAGAACCTAATTAGGTTATAATGGGATAGGACATTGTCTTATCAATCACACTGGTGAATATTAGAGCCATAAATAGCATATAAATGGGTTTTGAGGATTAATAATTAACCCATTCGAGCCAATGTCAGAATCCAACGAGTTTGATGTGATGGAAAATTGACAAAGTTTGGGAGTTAATTTTAGGCAAACCACACGTTGGATATCCAATTAAGCTTTTATACTACCATGGGTAGTTACACTCTATGTGAAATGATTGGTTTTATTGGTAGGAAAAATTTTTAAAAGGCCAAAATCTGACTTTGAAGAAATGTCAGAATTAAATTATATATTCTCGGGAAAAGTGACATGTAGCCACTTTAGAACCCCAAATATCATTTTATGCCCCCCACAGAACCTAATTAGGTTATAATGGGATAGGACATTGTCTCATCAATCACACTGGTGAATATTAGAGCCATAAATAGCATATAAATGGGTTTTGGGGATTAATAATTGACCCATTCGAGCCAATGTCAGAATCCAACGAGTTTGATGTGATGAAAAATTGACAAAGTTTGGGAGTTAATAATAGGCAAACCACAAGTTAGATATCCAATTAAGCTATTGTTTCTACCATAAGTACCATAAATCTGACTTTGAAGAAATGTCTTTATTAAATTGTACATTCTTGTGAAAAGTGACATCCCCAAAACCGATTTATATGCCACTTACGACTCTGATATTCACCAGTGTGATTGATGAGACAATGTCCTATCCCATTATAACCTAATTAGGTTCTGTGGGGGGCATAAAATGGTATTTGGGGTTCTAAAGTGGCTACATGTCACTTTTCCCGAGAATATACAATTTAATTCCGACATTTCTTCAAAGTCAGATTTTGGCCTTTTAAAAATTTTTCCTACCAATAAAACCAATCAATTCACATAGAGTGTAACTACCCATGGTAGTATAAAAGCTTAATTGGATATCCAACGTGTGGTTTGCCTAAAATTAACTCCCAAACTTTGTCAATTTTCCATTACAACAAACTCGTTGGATTCTGACATTGGCTCGAATGGGTCAAGTGATAATCCCAAAAACCCATTTATATGCTATTTATGGCTCTAATATTCACCAGTGTGATTGATGAGACAATGTCCTATCCCATTATAACCTAATAAGGTTCTGTGGGTGGCATACAATGATATTTGGGGTTCTAAAGTGGCTACATGTCACTTTTCCCGAGAATATACAATTTAATTCCGACATTTCTTCAAAGTCAGATTTTGGCCTTTTAAAAATTTTTCCTACCAATAAAACCAATCATTTCACATAGAGTGTAACTACCCATGGTAGTATAAAAGCTTAATTGGATATCCAACGTGTGGTTTGCCTAAAATTAACTCCCAAACTTTGTCAATTTTCCATTACAACAAACTCGTTGGATTCTGACATTGGCTCGAATGGGTCAAGTGATAATCCCAAAAACCCATTTATATGCTATTTATGGCTCTAATATTCACCAGTGTGATTGATGAGACAATGTCCTATCCCATTATAACCTAATAAGGTTCTGTGGGTGTCATACAATGATATTTGGGGTTCTAAAGTGGCTACATGTCACTTTTCCCGAGAATATACAATTTAATTCCGACATTTCTTCAAAGTCAGATTTTGGCCTTTTAAAAATTTTTCCTACCAATAAAACCAATCATTTCACATAGAGTGTAACTACCCATGGTAGTATAAAAGCTTAATTGGATATCCAACGTGTGGTTTGCCTAAAATTAACTCCCAAACTTTGACAAATTTGTTATTTTTCTCAATTTTCTCCAATTTTCATTAGTCAATATCTTTATTTCTAATTGACATAAATATGTCATTTTTGGCATCTTCTTAATCAGAATTTTGTTTTCTATTCATTCCTATTGACTCCATTTTGATTGTAGTGATATAAATTTTGAAGATCATTTGGGTACTAGGCCAAAAAAGGTGTGAAACTGCAGTCTCACACCTCACACTCTCCAAGCAGGTGTGGCAAAAACCTTTACTCTTGGCTATACCTGGAGAGCTATCCGAGACAAGGATATCCTAGAAACAACACAAGCGTCCTATCTATCTTATATATGTCTATGCTTGGAAGTAGAGGAGCCCGTTTTGACGCATTTTTGAACGTATATTTTCCATACATGTCATCTAGGCTAGTCTAGATAGATGTCCTATTGTATTCCTATGTCCAATTAAGGAGCTATTAACATGGAAAAAATATCGAATTTTTATGGAGACATGATCTAACAATAATTGGCATTTTAGAGGCAAACTTGGGTTTTAGGGTTCATAGGTAGACTATTACTATTAGTCTACTAGTATTAGGGTTCAAATCCCGGCTGCTCTTTATTCACTTCCAATCCAAGGGTCCTAGACGGTAACAACACTGGATTTGGGGTTCAATTCCCTGCTGCATGATCCTGTCATTCATCTTCTCAATTCATTTTAAGATTTTAAGATTTTAACTTTTCTCACCGTCATGGCGTGAATGTGACTGTCGAAACAGCTTAAAACAACCATCACTCATTCACTCACTTACTTAGTCGTGTACTTTCCACACGCGCTTGATTAAGTTGATAGATCTACATCTACTGGATCTACTATAGTACACTCAATCATGACTCGTAGTCACATTAGCTGAATTATTTAAGAAAATATAACTGGTGGTTGTGATAGGTCACTTAACACTCGATTTGTCAAACTGCCAATTAAAAACTGTATAATTATTTTTTTTCTTTCCTCTATTGCAGATACACCATTGGAGTCTGAGGTCGCGTGTTCAAATTGACCATATTTTGTGACACTAATAGAAAAGGACCGCAATGGAAAAGATGACTGTAGCATCAATATTATAGAAGTTATTCTTTTGTTCTCCCGAACACATTGAACTCCGTAAATTCTCCCACTATGGCAAATTCTTTACCATTTTGTGCTTCACGAGTATGTAGATCTGGGAACACTGCGAATTTTGTGTCTTAGAACACCATTTTAGCCTTACGTAGCACGGCGCGGTCCTAGGGGACCCACGCCAAAATGGCCGTGGCTGTGTTTAGTGCCGTCACGGCATACGTTTCTCGGGACGTCATGCTCGTGCTGCATAAAAAGGGTGAGCAGTTCACATCAGGGTTACTGCTCCGGATCACCAAGTACGCCAATGTCAAGAGTATGTCGGACGACAGCGTGGAGATCCAGGGTCAGTGGGACGCTATCCGGCACGTGCACGACCTATTGTTAAAAGCCTGTGAGGACACGGCCCCCAACACCACTACAACATTACAACATCATCACCCACATCACCCTCAACACCCGCAACAACAGCTGCCCCACTGCTCCATGCTGGAGGATCTACACTCCAAGAAGGACCCTCACAACCACCAAGGCTACCACCACCACCACCACCACCCGCCGCCCCAGCAACAACAGCCCATGGCTCCAGTGCAACAAATGCAGCCGCGCCTGGAGGACGCCCACTTCCAGGTGCACAACCCCAATAACCCCAACAACCCTCCTCCAGGGCGGAAGTTCTCCACGTCGCACCTCTTCCCAGATATGGGCACTGCAGGGCCGCTGTTTCCCCTGGAGAACGCCGCACATGAGAACCTTCAGAAACCTAACATACAGGAGAAACCGCCCCAACCACCAACATCATCGCAGCTGTTTGACGACATCCACCCATCTCTCCCTGAATCGGAGGGCAAAGTTCACAAATGCAACCAGTGTAGTTATACCTCAGGAAAGCGAGCGTTTCTCCGCGATCATGTCAAGCGTATGCACGGCGAGGAGAAATTCCAGTGCCACCTCTGTGACGCCAAGTATCGGATCAAGAAAAATCTGAACCGGCACGTAAAATCGGCACACAGTACCGATACTGGGTTAATGTTTAAATGTGATCTCTGTTCCTATAATAGTCCAACCCAAAAAGCCGTGGACGACCACAAACTCAGAAACCACCGAACTAGAAGTCATTCTTGCTCAGTCTGTCACAAATCTTTCGGACTGAAAAAGGATCTGCAAAGACACGCGAAGATCCATAATAAGTTCCTCCTCTCAGTGTGTGAAATCTGTCAGAAATCTTACTCGACAAAGTGGTACTTGAAGCAGCACATGAAAAGCCACGATGCCAATTTCATCAAGCCAAAGTTCATTTGTAGCGACTGTGGGAAGGATTTTGCAAGTCAGCAAATTTTGACCAACCACATAGCCGCTGTCCACGAGGGAAAGAAAATCTGCTTCTCATGTAAGATCTGCGGGAAGAACTTCTCAAAAAAGCGGAGTTTATTCAGGCATGAACTCGAGCACGAAGATGACAAACCGCATAAGTGTAGTATTTGTAATAAAAAGTTCAGGTATCACACGAGTCTTGCACGACATAAACTCAGACACGAAATAGAAACGCCTTTCAAATGCGATATTTGTATAAAAGGCTTTGAAACTGAAGAGGAACTGAATACCCATAAAGAATCTCACCTAAACGATGAACAATTTGAATGCAATGTATGTCAAAAGACCTTTACTCAGAAACAAGCGTTATTACGTCACGAACGAATCCATACGGGAGAGAGACCATTCGAGTGTGATCGCTGTGGAAAACGATTTTCAGACAGTTCCATCCTGAGACGTCACAAACTCTCAAAACATAAAGAAAACCCAGAAGGCCAGGTCGAAAAACCACCCGAAAACACCACCGAAATTCCCAGTGCTTTAATGCACCCAGAAAATCTCCCTGATAGATACCAAAAAGACCCAGCTGATATGAGGTTAGATAATATATCCACCGTTACCCTCCCGTCGATGACTCATAAAATACCACAAGGTTTACATGTGCCTCAGCTTGTGACCACTATCCATGATGTTACCTTACACCACACCCACAGTAGCCCCCTGCTCTCTGACCTAGGCCTGAGGCTGGCCCAGGTTCATACTGTCGGCTCTCAAGGGTGCGGTCCCCCGCCACATACATCTATGATGAACCCCCAAGCACAAATGTCGAACATACCGAATAATAATAACTTGATGCCAACAAATCTCCAGCCGTACCATGGCTACCCCCAGTGTATGATGTCAACTTCCATTGCAAATGTATCGTCCTCTTTATCCATGTCACACAATTTAAAGAAGTAAATATTATTTAATTAAAACCTTACTGGACAAAGGATTTTTAATATGGGTAACTTTTTATCTCGTGTTTAAATATCGTGGCACTATGTTCTATAGTAGAATGTCGCACTTAGACAAATGATCTACACTGTTATGTCAGTATTTAGAGTATTAGTTAACCAAAAAACACTATTTAATGTTAGAAATACACAAATCAGTGTATGTTACTGGTTCTTAACGACCAATCTCTTGTTATGTTAACATTAATTATTGGGGTGCGTCTTTGTGATCGACAAATACAGACCCACGGATACATTTCATGTAGTTTTTATTTTCAGAAACATAAATCGAGAGTGAAACTCCTCTTCCCCACAAGTGGGTTGGGTGAGAGTCCAAAGTAAAATATTATTTTTGTTCATTTGTAGGAAACGCACATTGTTTTTGTTGATTCATAATGATGTAAATATCATGTCTTAAAAATGAGATTAAGCGATCTTAGAATTTCGTAGCATTATGGAGATTCAGTTGATCTATCGAAGAATAATTCCCCCATGTTGATACTATTTTCGTTAATTGTTTCTCGACACTTGCAAACTGATGTATATAAAAATCACCTTTAAAGTTACCCATATTGTAAGTATTCATCTTCATGATTCACTCGTCATCCCTCATATCTACTTAAATCAATGACATGTAACCTGTTAGATTTCTCATTTACATTACATCGCACACTGAAACTAGACTGACGTAGCTTGAGACGAATCCCACAGTTAATTTCAAATTATAAGACGATAATGTTATTAAGAAGTTAAGAAGTGAAACTACAAGTGAACCACTTTGAGTCAACCGTTCAGATTGTTTTTCTCTTTGAGAAATTATGTTTAAAAAACGTCTTTGACTTAACCGTTTTATAGTCGTCACAACAAAAGTGAAACGATTTAAGTAATTCGATTTCAGAAACAGTTTGATATATATTATATACTTTTCAGGATGCAAACAATTTTATGTTGACGGTTTGCAGTTTTTAAGGTACCAATAAATTATTTCTCACTTGTGATAATTACTGATGTATGTTCGTTTTATTATTATTTCTGGAAGAAACCTTGAAACTTCAAGCAGAAAAGCATATATGTGTCTTCTCCATGGCTCTGAGAAGTTAATTTAATAGAAAACGCACAGGATTATATTTAGTTAAATCTTTATTCCAATTGTGTTATGAAGGGAAAAAAATGCTCCAGGCTAGGAAAATCTTGGTGTCTTCGACGACCAAAAAATGGGTGTGGACGACCAGAATGTCATCATGACAACCAGGAAATCATATGACAACTATCAAAATTATTGCTTGCAAATTATGGATTTTAATAACTTATTTGAATATATTGAATGTTCCTTAAGATAAGGACACATCCAAGATGTCTGGACGATCAAATTCGGGTACATGGTCGTTGTATTTCATAGTTACGTAGATTAATATAAATCTATAGTAAGAATCTTTGCAAATTAAAGGTCGGTCATAGAACAACAAGGCAAAGTAATATAAAGGTCTTTATTGTTCCACAGAAAATCAGAACGCAATATAAAAATTCTCCTTTGTATAGAGGGACTACCTACTGGAATCTTGTTGAAAATATACAAAACGCAGACAACGTTGATGATAAATTCAACCAAAAAATGTCATTTCCACTTTTCACGTGGAGACTCCTACAACTAAAAATATTTGATAATTGATTACTCTATGGTCTGCGCTGTATCCCCTAGTAAGAACCTGCATTGGAAATGGTGGCCTTTTGTCCATATCTGCGACAGGAGCTCCATGGGAATCGACGAGAGATGCAGCTCCTCTCTAGGTTAAAGCAGGCTGCTCCACCCAAAAGGTTGAAGAACCAGGACCCAACTTGGTCTGCCGTCTGGGACTGTGCGGCACGCAAACAGTTCTTTAAGCTGAAACCAAGTGAAAGAGAAAATTAAAATATATATCAGAGACGATCTATGACTTTGTGAGAGTAAGAAAAAACATACTGTCAATGATTTCAAAGACGCTCCCGGATCTGTGCGTGCCAATGATCTTGTTAGTTGTCAGATGATGGATAAGGAAAAAAATGGATTTGAATAAACAGTAGTGGTGGATAGGGGGCAGGGGGTGCACGCCTCCTATTTTTTGTGAGCCCTTAATTATAGTTTTTAGTATTGTAGCTTATGGGAAGGGCTCACTCAATCAGTCATGTCTTTTGTAGGTATTTGGGTTTGATCTGATTGCCCGGTTACACAATCTTACATACAAGTAGCTACAGGCCTTTGTCCACCGGCATTCATTTGTAAGCAAGGACAATTAGTGTGCATCAAGTGTAATTGAGTGGGCAGGCCTCTCCCCTGCACTCTCCCTTACCCTCACTCCTTGAACTCAGTTCAAGGAGTGGGGGTGGGGGAGGGTGCAGTTTGAGAAGCCAGAAGTGTGTTACATAACCAGTATTTGAGCCAATCAACCTCACCCCTCCACATTAGGACCTCCACTGTCACCTGCAGGTGGGTGGGTGCAGGTGACCTAGTACTAGTAGGAGGAGCCCCTTTCCTAAGCCCCTCCCTGAGTTGTGTGTGACAGCAGGAGTGGTGGTGATGGTCACTACTTATAGCCCATATAGCCTTCTGGTTGTAGGAAGGTCTTCAGTTTATTGAGGGACACCATTGCTATAGATTACATACATCAGATATATTGACATTTCGTTCAATTACCTTTCAAACACAATGAAATGTCCATTGTTATGTTAAGGGCGAACATCGATCGTTCCAATGATCGGAACTTTGATAGTCATTTGCTTCTTGTTCTTTTTTTTGCTTTTTGCAAAAAGGCAACCCTCCACCTTTGAAAATCTCCAGGATCCACATTGAACAGTCTATCCCCCACTCGCACCTAACAAATTTATTATTCAGAACCCTGATTAGAAAGAGACTTCTTTATTTAATCATCTCTACCACAAAAGAAACCCCATCGTTAAGGACTATTTAAAAATATATTATTTTAATTAATAGATCCACTACTTAGGTCTGTGCATTAAAGTTGTTATACACTGAAGTAAACTTTAAGTATTTTTACAATATTACACAATGTTTAAACCAGCAATATATGTAATTATATATACGAGAAGCTTGTTTCAAATGAACAGGTCAATTGACACAAAATAGTCTCACCATGACTGTAAATATGTCTGGTCTAGTTTACGTCTAAATCGTACTGAAAATATTTAGGAACTAATTGAAGATGTGAATCCTTTAAGCAGTATGACTAGATAGGTACAATGATATTTTCTCGATATATCTAGCTAGCTGGAATTGAATTTTACTATTTATTATAGGACAATGGTTCGAAAAATTCTTCTTCCCCTCCATACAACCTCAGTTAAGCATGACATGCAATGAAGATAATATAATGAACAAACTTACGTATAGTCACATTGACAGTAACTTATTGTGTATGCTCTCCAATTGAAGTAGTTGTACTTTCTGGTCAATCTGGGTATAGAATAACTGCACTTATCATGTGCACGACAGCAGCGGTCAGTTGCAACTTCTGTTCCTAAGTCATCGTAATTAGATGCAGTACTTCCAGGTCCACACCACTTTGTCCCTGGAAAGGATTGTGCATTGACTCCAGGCAAGCCCTGGAAAAAGCACGAGACAAGAGTGCTCAGAGTAATGTAGTAAAACTGCCTCATTGTTGTACCCCTCTGCATTAAAACTGTATGTCCCAGAGCACCAGGTTTTATAACTCTTCAGGGCCTACGTCAGAACAGTGCCTGAAATGTGTAATCTGGAATCTGGAAATTTCCGAGCTGATTTTAGAAAACGTACTTTCATTAACAGTAACTGTCATTGTTAAAAAACCATCATACCACCAGCATAATGCCTTGAAAATAATTGCTATCTGACACTTTACATCCTGGAAAATAGAGAAGTGTAAAAGAGATAGGTCTATTTTAAATATTGAAATCTAAGTAGAAAGCAAAAGTGATGCTACCAAAATAATGATATATACTGACTCCAATATTCATCTCTTTTTTTTTCTTTTCACAAAATACGTCGCGGATGGTTTGGCAAATGGGTCAATTGTATTTTTAACTACATAGAAGAAAGTACAAGCCAATGGCTATAGGAGAACTTCCTGATAAGTGAATCCCAGATATTGTGTCAGGGCATTTTTACCTGTGGTGCGAAAGCGAAAGGGAAGGTATATAACCAACACAGAGCTGTGACACCTTTTTCTGGTTTGTAATTGTCTCATTTATCAAAGTGAATGGAGTGGGATGGGAAGGTGAACAGGAAGCGCATTTTGGAAAATCCTCTTTCGATTTTGAGGAATCATGCCAGCGATTTGAAACGTAGGGTGATATAGTACTTTGAAATTATGATGATATAGGCAATACTTTATAAGAAACAGTTTCACTATGTGAAGGATATTTTTGTCGTTATAGCTCGGCTTATACATATCCTTTTGCAATCATTACATTAGGTCTCCTATGGGCACAGGCCTTGGGGTGGTAGGCTGCAGTAAGGTATGTGCACTCACAACTATATATAGCCACTTTTAATGTTAAATTAACTCTATGGATATAATACATTATATAACAAGTAAGAATAGGGACCCACAGCCATACTGTATACAAGTTTACATTTGGAATGTTTTAGTTCTAAGCAAACTTCTTCTTTCTCTACTTTCAGCAAAGTGGGACTCCGACAAATACAGAATGAAGCCAGGGTGGACCCTTTCCAGGTCAACAGTATTTTCTTATTGTTGGCTCGAAGTGCCCCATATAGTGTAGTTTTCTAGAATTGTCTGTGGGCCCAGAAAGGAATGTCCCGAACCTTTGCCATCTAAGTTTTACAACAATGATTACTTTATCTTTCCACCTTTGCTTATTGAAATCAATACATTTTTAAAGTTGCGTAAGCCATAAAGGTTATGTCGGATTGTAATGTAGGCTACTTTTGAATAAGAACACAGAGATTCTTTCTGTGGTCAGTGTCCTCTCTTTTATTTCATAGCAGTACAATTAGAAAACTTGTTAAGAAGATAATTTACCTCGTTAACAAAAGTTCTAATCTTGGTAGTTGTACAGCATACAGTTCAGTTAACGCAAAGATAAAAAATTTCATAAATGCTTTAATGAGTACATAATTAGAGCATTCAATCAAGTTATTTCTTTTTGACTCTTATATTTTTCATGAAGACGGAACTGATGTTCTTTCTATACCTCCGTTTACCAGTACTCTATTTTTGCCTCTCTAACAATTCCTAAAACTTGATTCATTGAACTTGCATTGATGACAAAAGATTAGCTTCAGAAACATAAATGGCAAATAAATTAAGATGAAGGGAGGTGAGAGGTTCTTGAATTGATCTTACATGTGGTCCGATTATAGGGATCATAATTTCGCATCAACCAACTAATTGCGTCAACTGACAAGAGTTATTGTATTCTAGCATTTTCTTTATCAACGACGAATCCAGATACGTAGATGTACATTAAAAAAGAAAAGTGGGTGGATGGGGAGGGTGCACCTTAAAGGGATTAAGAGGTGTTTCACCAAAAGTAAAAATCCATTGGAGATGTTTGAATCAAGTTTAAATGGGTACACTAGACCAAGATGAACATAATAAAAGAAAAAAAGCAGATGTCACCATGCTTATTTCTGAGTAAATGCCAAAGGAAGAGAGTGGCCTTAACTGTAGAAGTCTATGGGAATTACCAAATTTGCCACACTTAAACATCTCTTTGAGACTCAATATCCATTAGAGCCCAACCAAAACTGGTCAGAATGTCCCTTAGGACCTCCCCAAAATTTAAAGACCAAAAAAGTATAGGTTACCAGTGAAATAAAATAACTAAAGCCCCTTGAATCATTATGACTTGCTTATTTCAATATATTCAAGTATAAATAATTTCTTTCTGGCTTTGTTAATTTTTCATCCAGAGGAGTGATGTTTCATATTCTGAGTGCTCTCAGGTCCCTGGCAATGCATGATAGTCAATTTTGGAATTTTAAGAAATTTTATTTTCTCACCAGGTGACGCTAGCGAGCAAAGACTAATATACCTTTGAATTTGTTGTGTCATTGCTTTATCTATTTGTTTTAACACTGATATAAGTTGTAATCTAACCAATGCTCTTGTCTAAAAAATAATTTTGAAAATCTAAGGAATTGAAATTTTCACACCAAGGGGCGCTTGTACAGTCACCTCTTATCACTTTAATATAAATAATTTGGGCACCCTATTTGGGGCTACACTTTTAAATTAAACAAAATGTACATTTGGCAAAAACCCTATAAATCCTTTCTTGGTCGGGAGGTAAACATATTATTGAGAGACAAATAATTAGATGTACTTTGCGAGGACTATACAAATGTCTGCCAAATATATATCTTCTCAGTAGGGTCCAGCAAAGGAAGCTGCGGCCATTTCTCCGTACTCGAGGCAGGAAGCCCACCAGAAAATAGATGACCAAGAGATACACTTCTGCTCCAGGTAAAAGCAGGCAGCGCCAACGACAGGATGGAAAAACCAGTACCCCACGTCATCTGCCGTTGTTGAATTTGCATCATGCAAGCAACGTTTGAACCTGAAATGAAAGGTATTGCTGTAATTATGGGTCTGTTACTATCCAAACAAGTGCTTTTGGTCCTGGTTTATAATTCATACCAAAAACGGATAAAGCGTCCACTATTTTTCAATCATTGTTCTGTATTTCGTAAATGAGAACTAAAAGCTATATATATAATTATCCTGAGACACGCTTTCCTATAAACATACATACATACATACATACATACATACATACATATATATATATATATATATATATATATATATATATATATATGTCAATAATGCCCATATAAAAATTCAAGGTGGCAGGTCTTGTATTCTCATTCAAAGTGTTATCAAATTGTAAGAGGCTATCAATTGATATTTATATCAGATAATTATTGAATAAAGTAAGATTCCTAAAATATTGATGAAAAGAGAATCGTTTTCCTTAACAAACAGAAATAATCTTACAAACTTACTTATAGTCACATCGACAGTAGCTTATGGTAAACCATCTCCAGTTAAAGTAGTGGTATTTGGTGGTAAAGCTAGGAATGGACTTGTCGCAGAAGTCATGTTCACGGCAACACTTGCCTGTAGCAACTGCAGTTCCTAAATCATCATAATTGGAAGCCTTATTATTAGGTCCACACCACTTTGTCCCTGGGAAATATGCTGCTGAATTTACTCCAGGCAGGCCCTGGAGAAGGAAGAAGATTAAAATGCTCAAAGTATGGTAGTAAGATAGTTTCATGGTTGTTCTCTTTGCTTTGAAGTGGTAGCTTTCAGTGTCTACGGTATACCTTGTCAGGGCCTTATAAGAAATACTTTTATGGAACTAGGACCAGTTCCCATTTGGAATACAGAGTGCTCATTATCATTGTTTCCTTTGAGCAAATCATTCATGAGCCACAGACCTAATGAATTGCAGATAATCCTAGATCATGCCAGGGGAATTTTCCTGTGGCGTGAAAGTGAAAGGAGATGTATCAGCTACTCACCTAATGAATAAGGGTACCCATTGAGTATTTCCCACAAAGATTCTGGAAACAACCAAACATGATGTTCCCATCAATTTAGCAATTTGATCAGAAATCTATCCAAAAATGGTCAATGGTCTTTAAAATATATATAACACTGTTAGAAATTGGTTGCTGGCGCTCTTTTATAGAGTGTACCACATCGGTTGAAAATCTGAAAACACTGGTTTTTATACTTTTGATGATGTTGTGACGTTCTCTGGTAAGTCGGGGTTGCCGATTCTTACAACAGAGGAACGTGGGGGTTGTTCGGGTCTCGGGGCGGACGGGGAATCCGGGCCAAGAACCGAGATGTGTTTCTAGAGTCGTGCCTCGCGCACGAGGGGGGGCTGAGCGAATCGGTCGGGAATCGGCACTCGATGTCAACGGAGGACTGCGGGGAAGGGAAATTATGGTAGGGGTACGGGTCGGCCGGGGTTCGTCTCGCTCTATCTCCCAGACCAGCATTCACCCCGACCGGGCGGTCCACCCCTCAGTTCCGGTCCGCGGGGGCGACGGGCCGACGGTCGCCTATTGTTTGGTAGCGTGGGGCCGAGCATGCCGCACCCTCGTCCCCGCGGACTTCGTTCCTTCGTTCCGTTCCCCATGTCTTCGTGCCATACTACACCTCGGTTTCCGGGACTACTTCGGGCCTTCGTGCCTTACTCCGTTCCCTCGTTCCTCGTTCTTCAGGCCGTCGGGCCCCTTACCCTGTGTTCCTACTACCTATCTCGAGCTTCGACTGTTTTGTCCTAACTTCTGGTTAATTACTCTAATCGGCTCATCTTTAGCGGTTGTTTCAGGAAAGAGGACACGTCTGGACACCAGGAGAACTGTTAAAGAACTCTGTTTATTCGGGCCTCACCGGCCCTTTATATACTATAGAGGTCAGCCCTGATTGGCTGCTTTCGGTCACGTGACCTACAACTGACGTCACTTCCGGTTTATATTTTCCGTTTCCGGTTTACATTTCACTTCCGGTTTACATATTTCCGGGTTTCGTTCCTTTACATTTTCGTTCCTTACATATTCGTTCCTTACATATTCGTTCTTTACATATTCGTTCTTTTACATATTCGTGCCTCTTTTTCAGGCTTTCTATACTTTCGTTCATTATTACATATTCGTTCCTTTACATCTATTTCGTTCTCTTACATATATTTCGTTCTCTTACATATATTTCTACTATTACCTTATTTCTATTATTTTGACCTCTATGTATTTTGGATGAATAGCCGTTCATCACAATGTCTTTAGAATAACTATTAGAATAACTCATATCTTGGTCCTAAAACAATGTAACTGTAAATAATTATTTGATATGTACACATCGTTCAGTTCAACATTAATACAAACAACTTCCTACACACTAAAGCAAAACTTTGTTTTGATTATCCATCAACGGTGCAATAACTATTCCCTCATCGTAAATCCAGAAAAAACAAAGTTAAGTATAACTTTCAAAACCGAATCAATGTACATCTGATGGATCCATACCGATATTGTCAATATCTTCAAGTATTTAAGCATTACATTTTATGGTACCATGACCTTTAACCATTTAGCCCCCAATCCGGCCATGGCCATGCACCCAAGGGTGTATTCCCCAATTCGGCCATAGCCGCCCGGAAAAACGGCCATTTTCCCATTATTTTTCCATATTTTTCCAATGACAACATTGTTATGAGTAATCAATCTACAAAAACGGCAAATATATAATTTAAAAGCTGATTTAATTCCCTATTCAATGCCAAAAATCTCATTACTGTAACCCTTATTGATATGAAAATCCTGGGGAAATACAGCAAATCATTACCATAATCCGTGGGGTCTAAAGAGTTAACAGCTGTTTAAACCAAATGCACAAAACGTTGTTAGAATTATAACCCGCGATATTTTGCACTGAGATCAACACCTCATGCATGGTGAAATTAGAAAAGCTTAATAGCAGAGGGTATTGCAGCCAAAACTTTAATTCAAAGACTTTAATTATTACTAGATGTAGAATGCTTACAGTAGAGGCTACATAAATATAATAAAGGAAAATGGTTACCAGACGGTGGTAAATAAGAATAAACCTTAAGAAAGTTAAGAAAGAATTTAAATCATAAGTAAAGGCCTATTGATGGCTAAAGGCAGTGTGGTCAAAGGGAGATAAGATAGTCATAAGACCAATGTCTAGATGGGAGGCTCACCTGCCGGCAGCAACACTGTAGCGGCAGGGATATTCCTAGGCATATGGGATGTGTGATTCCCGCATCAGGAATTTAATTCCCGCACTAGATTGAATTGGAGGGGGCCATTCCCACATCAGAATTACAGGAAACTTTAAAGATATGGTAAAAATAGTCAACAATTTTTAAAAACTGGCCCCCAAAGGAATGGGAATATGGGGCTTTTGATACTCGAAATCTTGTTCTAGGAAGAACCCTGAGTGTAGTATACAGGTATGCACAAAATCAATAATGGGTAGTATATAAAGAACCCACACCAACCTGAAAGGGGAGAGTGAGAAATGAATTGGAACTTGGATCAACCTTTAGGTTTGGGAGCTAGGTGGAATAACCTGAGTTGGTTTGGTGGCGTCATCTGGTGACCATACGTTGAACTACCAATACCTTGGCAGGCATAGGATTAGTCCGTCCCTGACCTACTTAGCTCTTACATAATAGGTCCGTACACCCACAACAGTCCATGGCTTTTATTGGTCAATTAAAATTTGCAAGGAATTCTTTTATTGGCCCTCTATAAATGGTATGGGGAATCCCTTTGATGGTTCTCGGCCTGCTGACTGCTTTATGGTCCTCCCTGCTGTAAACCAGCGGCTGCAAAGCATGCTGGGATTTAGGTGGGAATTCCCACCTAAAATGGTTGCCGGTGTACAGACTCACTTTGGGAAACAGTGGGTCTGATGTAACAGACTAGCATAGGATTAACATAGGCAGACTTAGTGATAAGGAAACCTATAGACTGTGCACGAAGAACTCCTGGATTAGTGTAGGGCATACTACACCTTGTAATGCTGGACTGTATTGTATATGACAACCGTGTATCTCATACCTGTTTAGGATATAATAAAACAATTCGATTTTAATGACCTGAGTGGACACTTACCTCTATCCTTTACTGGCAACACATACAGAAAATTGAATAGTAACAACTTACAATATGATCTAAAATAGCCTTTGTTGGTTCCACATTATAAAAATTGATAATACACAACACTCTTGTTCAATTTAATTTGATTATTGAGATTTTATTCGTACAGAAAAGCTTTATTGGGAAACATTTTTTAATATTTGCCCTCAAATAGGTGAACACAGTCACAAAAACTATTTCTGGAATAGGTATCAAGATATTGGCCATGGTCCATTTATGAATTTCAGAGTAATACATTATTCGTGTGACCAGTATTGCAATTATTACATTATCATTGCACTGATTGATAGATTGATTGATTTTTGAGATATTATGATACATAATAAGTATGTGGAAATTGTAAATGTTACTTTGATACCCTATATATCTTTCACCTACATGGAGATCTTTATAAAAATTAATGTCGTTTGAAAAATATATAAACAAAATAGAAAGAAAACGTCCTTGTGTCAAGAGTTGAATAATCTACAGACAATTCAACACAACTGCTTTATGGTTTGTACTCGACATACCTCAAACACTAAAATACTTTCTGTACAATGAAGCGAAATTCAGTAAAGAAATTCAGCCAAGAGCAGTCAAACTGATTATGAACTGATTTTGAACGAACAAGACATTGAACATATTATTGTTGAAAAACTGTGGGCAAATTGTGAAGACATTACGATAGAACCTTTCAGTAATCATGTTTCATACATTTTCTGGTTACTTGAAGTGAGACAATCAATACGAACAGCTAATATACTGATATTGTAGGAGAGGAATATGCTTTAACATAATAGCATTATAAAGTGTTATAATTTTACAAAGTTTTCCAGGTATGAAATGAAATAAATGTATAATTGCTAAATCCATAAGATCTTTTTTTATATATCAATTATAATATTGAAGCAAACATACAGTACGAAATGACATAACAAATAAATCTCAAGTTTATTACCCATTAGTGATATATATAATATAAACCAACATTAGTTCCTGGACAATTTGTTGCTCACTTTGCCACTGAGTATAGTCACAAAGTTGATTAGAAAGATTGATATCGGCAAATCATCTGGTCTAACTGACATTGGATCTATGTTGCTAAAAGATGCACTTTTAGTATTAGATGTTGTTGCCAACCGTCCGTAAAAATTACGGAAATGTCCGTGTTTTCACCAGTGAAAAGAGATAGGTCCGTTATCCGTATTTTTGGTGATAAGTCCGTAATTTTGTTGGTAACTGTAGAAAACGTCTGTGATTTCAGGGGAAAATTTAAAAAATGTCCGTAATTTCCTTAAATTAATTTAAAACCGGTCTATTTGCACACCGAAAATAGAAGTTTTTTCCGGCCGAGAATATGCCAGGACCCCCCTAATATTGGTATTTCAGAGCACTGAATTACATGTCCGTAATTTTGAATCCTAAATAGTTGGCACCATTCCCCAGATGGCCAAACTTGGGCCATCTGGGGAATGGCAGAAATTGGCCACCAGAGGTCTCAGTCGAAACGTCAAAATGGAATGTGACAACAACAAGCCTCACCTTTCACACCCCACATGAGATTTCAGATGTTTTAACATAATGTGGTTTAATTAATGATTTCTTTTTGTTTGTTATATTGGGGAACAAGATAGAAAAACTTTGAATATTTCTAGATTGGCAATGTTTAAATTGTAATTGTGAATATAATAGGTCCATCACATAGGTGTGATTGAGCATTTTATGGTGATAAGAATATGTGTTTCATGCCCTATGCAGTTTTGTATTTTCATTCATACTCACAATATTGTTTGCACCAAACACATTGAAGATTTCTCAATGTATACAACGTTATGGGAAGGAAAAATCTATACAGAAGCAACTCATTCCAAAACCAATCCAAAGTTGACATCCTTCACTGAAAACACAAAGTCGTCAGAGAGCCACTTTAAAGTTGTCAGAGGGTTGTCATAGGTGACTTTTGGGTTGTCATAGGTGACTTTTGGGTTGTCAAAGGTGACTTGTGGGGGCAGAGCAGGGCTCATTTCAGGCCATTGATGCTGTGTGACAACCATGTGACAATCCTTTGACAATTTGGGGGTGGTCAGAGGGTTGTCATTGAGAATTCTGAGGCTGGATGACAACCCCAAGGTTGTCATTTTCTCCCGACTACTTTGGCCAAAAAGGTTGTCAGAGAAGCAAAAACTGAGAATTGGGTTGTCATAGGGTTGTTACAGAACAAAATGAGAGTCAAAAGTGCTGCCTGACGACCCTAGGGTTGTAAGTGAATGGTGCCTAAAACGACAGCCCAAGGTTGTCATGGCCTCTGTCTATGATAAAGTATTGTAAGTGAATGGTGTCAAAAACCGTACAACTCATAGGCCTCCTATGTGTATTGGCCATACCTAATAAATTGTAATAAGATAATAGGAAGCCATTATTATGGAATATGATATCTATAACATGAAACTATTCATAATTTTTTTGTATAAAAGACACAGACAACATTGGGTTGTCGTTTTTGGCACCATTTTGACAACTCTGTGTTTTCAGTGAATTCTCTTGGTTTGAATAACTTACATTTTTGCAGCACAACAACGAAAAAATATTTATTTATATAGTTATTCAGCATCGACGTAAGACAAATCATGTTAGAGGCTTATATATTTGACATCAATACATAGAGAAATATAATTATACCGACATAAAACCTGCATATCACCTTTTGTGAGATTGGATGTCTATTTATGATATTATTCTGTTCAAGCAATGTTCTGGAATTACATAGTTGTATCAATATAAGTTTTACATTATGGTTTTATCATCGCTCCACTTGATTTTGTTGAAACAACCACAGTGAGATAACTATAGTGTAATAATTGTGTAATTATTAGGGAAAGTTTCACGAAATACCCGAATTATGTAAATACAAGAAATACTTGGAGTAACTCGAAATGTCCACTACATGTATCACAAAAGTTATAAAAATGTTCAGGGTAACATGAAATTTGGGTTTTATTGGGTAAACACATAATTTACAGGGTTAGGTTATGTGATATGTTATAGCCAATCGGCATTCACCTGTAGGCTATAAAAGGCAGACCGTTGCCTTCAAATAATCCAGTGTCCTTTAAGGTGCTCAACTGTAACCATCTGATCCGTTGTTGTCTTAGCATAGATCTCGACATTACGCCCTGTAACTAGTTCTGAAGTATCAAATCTACGGTTCATTCCTTCCCCAACTTTCTGTAATATGTACCTTCAGAACCTAGTTTTTGGTTATTTCATTCTATTTCGAAAAGGGATGAGATGTGCACAATTCTACTTTTCCCCCTTCATTTATGTTTTCATATCTTGATTGGGTCAGTGTTTTGCCTTTGTATCTTGCACATACTGGCATCAATTATTCATCAATCAATGGCATCATTAATGGGCTAGGTGTTTAATAGCCCTCCTGAAAATATCATGAAAAATATCATATTTTGTCACACAGAGTACAATCGATATAGTCCCCTCCCAGAGCTTTGAAATGTCCTTTGCATTGTTAACGTCAATCCATAAACTGACCAACCATAAGGATTTGCTGGCGAGCACCGCTCATCAGACAACACATAATATTGGCCTTCTCTTTTGGCACTCGCTCCACAATTGTGACCAACGAGTCGGGGGAAATCTAAGAAGGTTGCTGGCCCGTATACAGGGGGTGGGGGTGGCCCCCCCCCCCCCCCCCCCCCACAGAGGAAACTTCTCAAAAAGTTCCACCTTTCCTTACAAATGCCAGTGTAAAAGAACCCAAAACATTGTAAGACATTGTTGAAACGTTCCACTTGGGGAACCTCGCCACACTCCAATTTATGTTAAAATGAGTAAACTGATGATGCAAATGTTCCAATTCAGGAACCTGGTCACCCCCCCCCCCTTCCACTCACACACACAGCAGAACCTGTATATATGGGCCTGAATTTATTTGTTCCTCTCAAGTCTCGTGGCAGCATCTATATCTTCAGTATGACAAATCGGACTCCCGGTGTCATGCGGTTGATGGCAGTGCATTTCAAATCCTTTTCCCGGTTGTGCTTTGATAATGTTTATGTAGGAAGATTTACTGCCTCATTTTCCGCCAACTTAACTGTGTATGGCAAATGCAGCAGATATTCCTCATTTTTCTTAGTAGGGACCCGCGAAGGATTCTATGGCCGTTTCTTCATTATCAACAAGGACTAGGTTAAAGCAGGCGGCACCAAACCAGGGATGAAAAAACCAGTAACCAATCCTGTCTGCAAACCGTGTGTTGACATCAAGCAAACATTCCTTAAACCTTAAATGAAAAAGGGAACCAACGGAATATCTTAATATCTTAATACCATAATCATAATACCATAACATTATAACACAACAGATATAACATAACATATCATAATATCACATTCATAATATCATAACATAATACGTAGCATCATAATATTTTCATGTCAGATGACATGAAAATAGATCATTACTCGAAATATGACACAAAAATGTGTAAACTCTTGAGTCTCGAACTATCAATCATCTCGAATTACATAAACTATCTTAGTTACCTGACTGTTTTGATGTGGTATAATCACATATCAATCACAATGGTACCCTTTCATGTAACTTGAATTACGTAAGTTGCATGATATTAAAGTACATTACATGTGACAATGTCTGTTTTGAATTATACATCCAAGATATGCGTTTTAATCTCCCCTAACTGAATTAAGTTGTTATCCTATTATTTATCCTGTTATTGTCTCATTAGATCTGAATGGGAAATATATCCATTGACACCCGTTTCATTTATGAAATCATTACTACAATCAACTAACCATGGCTTCCACTCCCCAAGTTAAGGCTATATCTAGAGTAAAACAATTATGAAAAAAATCATGGTGAATTGTCATTGTATGTTTCCGAGTGATAGGGATGAGTAAACTGTAATAATTTAGTTTCTAGCTCCTTTCTCAAAAAGAAATAAGGAAAAAATGAAAGTTATAAAGTAAGCCAAAGCCAAGATGAATCTAAAGTTAGCTGCAGCACTAATAATTATTGATAAGTTTTTTAGGTTTTTGAGCGTGTGCAACTCCCTAAACTCATCAGTAAACTTAACGAATTAAATGACAGTGAATCCAACATTTCCCGTGCTTCAGACAGGCAAAGAAATAACCATCTCAAACAAAAGTTGCTGCGTTTAAAAAAAAATTGATTGCCATTTTGTTTTACTAAACATTCTACAAAGTTCAAGTTTCCATAACATGGACACAAAGATAGACAACACAAAACTAAATAACTCCATATGCCAAGAAATTTTGCCTATCAATATTTCGGTGCTTTTAGTTAGTTCCCTGAGTCTCTTTAAGGCACCGGGGATAACACACTTTTTATTCTCAATAATTCTCCCTACCACGAATAGTTGATTTACAGTATTTTAGGTCCCTTCAGGTTAATTTTGACTGATTTTGTAGACAAAAACTCTGGAAAAAAATATAGAAAAATAACTAATATTCTCTATAGATAAATCTCTCTGATATGAATGAATTTTCTAACCATCTTGAAAATTAATAAATATGTATCGATATGAAATAAAAAAATAGTCAATGCCCGATTTCCATCATATAAAACCACACATTATACCATGATTATTGAAAATTTCTACACTTAAGCATTGTGACTTGTCCACATAATTTCCAGCATGCATCTTGATTTTGGTTAGTCTGCGGGTGAACTACAATGAATATACATGTACCATCCGTGGTGGGGACAATTTCTCATTTCATAAAACAACTATAGTCATAAAAACTGAAAAGAACTGAAGAAAAAGATTAATAGAACCTACCTCTGGTCGCAGTCGCATTGACTCATGGTATACCATCGAGAGTTAAAATAGTTGTACTTGTAGTCCCAGGGGCCTATGTATTGCTCGCAGTGGTCGTGCTCACGGCAACACATATCTGGCTCTTCCCTTCTTCCTAAATCATAATAATTGAGAGCCCTATTATCATATCCACACCACTTCGTCCCCCGGACAATCCCAGATTTGAGCCGAGGCAGCCCCTGGGTGTAAGCAAATTTATATATCAGAATGCTTAAAGTACAGTAGTATGACAGCTTCATGGTGAGGTGCATGCCTTTGCCTTGTAGGCTGAGAGTCCAAGTGCTCTATCCACCATGCATGCCTACTGGTGCTGTTCCAACCCAAACAATTCCTATCCTGTGCATCAAAATCATGGAGTGTTAAGGTTAGACTACGGGGATAATCGACCAATTCTCCTAACCACGGATAGCCAGTTTTGTAACTTTTACCTGCAGGTTAGCCTGAAACAGGATGCATATGTTGGGTAATATGTCGACAAAATTCAAGGCTTAAGTATAGGAATTTTCATGAATTGTGTCATTTTTTGTTTATTAATATTGTGAGAAAGTAGCCATCCTTATTTTCTAATACATATACATAAATATTTCCTGAGTTATTTGAGAATTCATGCATTGTAGATGGATTTATAACAGTTATTTGTTTATTTCCCATAGATTTTCCAGAGATTTTGTCGACAAAATCAGTCAAAATTAGCCTGCAGGTCATTAAAATACTATAAACGAGCTATCTGTGGTAGGGAGAATTTATTAAAATTGCAATATCTCCATAGCTATTGGCGATATTTCAACATGTAAAACATCATAAGAAAGGTATTAATTTTCTTTACCTAATGATATATAACAGATTCGGGATATATTTGAATTTGGGAAAGTATGAATTAAAATCATATTTTTTCACTTTTATTTTTTGAACAAAGATTTTTGATTAAATATCATTTTCAAAGCTTTGAAACGTAGCAGTATTGTCAATAACATTCATTACAAGGGAACCGTGTCTCAGATTTCTTATTTAGGTCCTAGTTTTGTTTTTATGACAAAAAAGGGCAACTGTCACCTTCATTTTCTAGATTTCATAAAATCAATATAGGTGTCTCCCCACACAGAAAGGATGCCCCGAGGGGGGTATATCTTAAGGTCTACAGGTAATATGGGTAGATTTGTGAAAAATAGGGATGAAAAGGTCTTAAACCACCTTTTTGTGTAGAATTCAGTTATCCTACTCTAAACATTCCATTTTGTTTGAAAAACATTCTATTTGGAATGTTAATAGAATGTTTTTTCCCCAAATATTACCAAACATCAGATTTTTGGTTACCATGGAAACAACAAAATTTTGCCATTTTCGTCAAAAATTGTAACCCATTTGGAAAAACATGACTTGATTGTATTACCGGTCCGAACTGAAAGAGATTATCTTTTGTAGAACAAAAGTTATAAGCTTAAAAGCTTTTATGACTTTTTGTTAATTTATGGAGAAAACTTTATTTCATTACTAAATATTTAGATAAATATTCAATATCCGGGTTTTTTTGCCCTTTTCAGGAATACTGACCACCCTGTGTTCAACAGCCCATAAATTCCTTGAAAATTATCCAATTTTGATGTGGTTGGTATCACTTGAAAGATTAAATCACCCTCTTTAATGCCTAATTCCCGCCCGGAGCATCCTTTCTGTGTGGGGAGACACATAGGATCTAAAAATAGAATCTGAGACACAGGGGCGCGTTCCAAAGTCTCCAGCATTTCAGGCCGCAAGTGGCTGCGACCGGGGGGGGGGGGGGGCTCCATTTACACACGGACATTGCAAGGTACAGAGATATGGAGGGGGTCCACGTTGTATCTAGCTCAGGGCAAAAGTACACGTGGGGACACTATGTCGTGAAGGGAATACCAACCACTTATGACATTGATAAATTAGATTTTTGCAAATTGTATTGATTTTGTAAAAATGATAATCTTGAAGCTATACATCTAAAATTAGTCTACTAAATTACCTATCCCTAGGTGTATGACTTATCACTCTTGTAATTGGATTTCATATCAGAATAGTGCACAGAATATTTGAATTGAGGGTACTCATGCATAACAGTGATCTCAGGACCCCTGACCTTTGGACCCCTTGGTACCAGGCGCCCCTCTGTTTGCCACCTATAATTGGCTTAATTGCCTATGGCGCCATAGTCAAGACCTTGCAAGCTGTAGGCAATTTACTACTGTTTTAACAACTTTTTTTTCTTAAATATGTTTCAAGTAAGATTCATATCTAATTACAACAATATTTTGGTTTTATAGAATTGTAAATATCATACAAACATATTGTTTTTTTTAAAAATCAGGTTATTTTTTAATGCCTATTTTGTAACTTACAATTTCCCTATGACTACTCAAAATTTCATCAGAGGTTTTATTTTTATTTT
This sequence comes from Lepidonotus clava, assembly GCA_936440205.1. Taxonomy (NCBI): domain Eukaryota; kingdom Metazoa; phylum Annelida; class Polychaeta; order Phyllodocida; family Polynoidae; genus Lepidonotus; species Lepidonotus clava. The sequence continues at coordinate 33,920,000 of OW387137.1, forward strand.
ACCTGTCTACCACTCATTTACGTCCACGACAAATAGACATTGCAACAGTTTTTGATTGGATTTAACTGAAGGGGGTCCAACAGATTACATAAGTAGACCCCTCCAATATCTAGTTTGGAACACAACCATCATAAATCTGTCATACCTCATATATGACCCACGATGCGACTCATTTCTCCATGCCTATGTCACTTTGGAACGCACCCCAGTCCCCTCCTAATGACTATCATATATGGTCAGTTCTCTTGAAAGGGTGCCAAATGAGGGAAAACAGAGCAAAAATTTTAATTTAAATATATCTTAAAGTAACTTAGATACAATGTTAGGCACATACATCAAAATGTAACCCAAAAGTTGGGAACACTAATATTCATAATTTATTGAGATATTGAGTGTTTTTGAAAGGTATATATGTACGGTGACGCAGTAGATGTACGGTGACGCACTTATTTTCACACGTAAGTGCAATAAATCCCAATTCATGTTAAAAAAAAGGGCATAATTAGCTCCATTAGCAGTGCCATAGTGTGACCATGCATGATATATTTGCTTCATGAATATAATATAAATCAAGGTTATTTTTTTCAATGGTTTGAACATGTGTACAATACACTATTTATATGCATGAATATGGCAGTATATGTACGGTCACGCACTTATTTAGGCGTAAGTTTAGTGTATCTGCTTGAAAAATTATCATGAAAAATAACTGAGAGACATCATGATAGTACCACAAGTACATGACGCATATTCACCCATTTTCTTTTTTGCTATTTTTTCTTATTTAAAGGAATTATTAGGCAATTAGTAGAAAATGGTGTAGTATATGTACGGTGACACATTTTACATTTTTTGCCTTTGTTTTTAATAGTATTTCTAATTTAGATTAACTATTTTGGCATGCTTTTGGCGGAAATGGGATTATACAATCATAGTAACTTTCTATGGGATGAAAATATTCTTCACTAATATTCACATTTCTTGATTATGTACTAATTTTTGTGAATATATGTACGGTGATGCACTTTCCTACACCAAACAAATGTTACCTAACCTCTTTAATTATGGGCTTGAGAATTTTGAATGAAAATGATATTTTCTTGTTGACAATCAGAAAGAATACTATAGGCAAACGTCTGCTGTACTTAGGCCTAATAATGTCCTGGTTTTTATTTTAACATTTTTAAAGCATATCATATAATCAGATAACTCAGTATAGGTACGGTGACGCACTTATTACAACATGACTATTTTCATCATAAAACATAGAAATTATTGATATATCAAACAAAAGCGTTTTTTTTCCACAAAGGATTCAGTGTTGTGCTCAGTATATGCAAAAAAATAAAATTGGAAAAAGAATAGAAACAAAATTATAACATATTAATGTCCCTTTGCACTTCATTCCCATTCAAAAACAGGGAAAAATGGTGGATTTTGGGCTATAACTTTCAAAATATTCACATTACATAAATAAAACTAGAGTTCCTTAATCAATACCCATGAGCATCATATAGACCTTGTGCAGATAGGGTCACGTGACCAGATTTTGGTGATCACCACGTGGTCACCACAAGCACATGGCTATCACATATATACACAATTGATAGACAATAATTATTAATCATGGTTTGATCAGTTTTCTGTTGATAAAATAGACAAAAATAGACTTCATAGATCCTTTAGAACTGTGAATTAATGATAAATTCAGAGTGATCACCAACATGGCGGCCATCCCAATTTTAAAGATATGACATCATGTGCACAACGTCTATATCATATATAACAATTTATTTGTCTTTCCTTAAATTATGTGTGTTTTCCTGATTTTTCACCATTTGGCACCCTTTCAGGAGAACTGACCATATATATGCATGCCAAATTGTATCTGTTTTCCTATTGTATTGACTGAGCTATTTTAGTTCAAAAAATAAAAGTAAAAAATAAAATTTTCACATTTCCGATTAATTCATATTTATATTCTACCACCTATAGTTATATGATTTATATCATAGAAAAGACATTGTAATGTATTATGTAATGATTTTATAATAGATATTAGGATAGGTGACAGCAAACTTACGTGTACGTTGTTGTGAGTCCTGTGAAATATTCGCACATAACAGTAATCTTTGGGGGTCTACAAGGCCTGGGGTGCATTCCAATGTGACATATACATACCAAAATATGTCGTATCATGGGTCGTATCTGAGAAGTGACTGATTTATGATGCTTGTGTTCCAAACTACTTATTGGAGAGGTCGTATTATGTAATCTGGTGGACCCCCTTCAGTATAATTCAATCAGAAAACGTTGCAAGGTCTACTTGTCGTAGTCATAAACCAGTCGTAGACATACAAAATAGACCAAAAAGTTATGATGACATTTTAGTTGATCGTAGGAAATCAATAAGGCTTAACAAATATATAAGGAAAATTTGGAATGAAAATAAAAGTGTATCAATATGTACTACAGATATTGTAGAATACATAGAAGTGAAATAAATATATAATTCAGTTTTGGTGCGATGTGAATTTATGATAAAAAGTTGCAAAAGTAGACAAATGTTTTTAAATGCGTTCCAAAGTACAGATACGATGTTGGTTTACTCCATTGGCGCCACCGATGGCGCCAGTATTTAACAACATTTGAAGTGGTGATTGAAAGTTACATAATCGCCCTACTCCTAACCTATTTGTTTTGTTGTCTGTCATTGAAAGTTACATAATCGTTTCTTAAATAGTTGCACCTGTAACAATCACTATTAGATCATCATTCAACCGTGACAAATGTATGTCTACGACAATATAGATACACATGCTTGACTGACCTCGATTCAAATGTTTGAATTACTATGTTTCCTTTATCTAACACTATTTTTTATCAATCTTTTTTTTTAAACATTACTTATTTATTTCAACATTCTTTAACATCTATTTCTTCAAATAATTCTTTTTCATTTATTTGTAATTTGTTATTTTCTATACATTACTCTTTTTTCATTGTGCGAGGTGGGTTACATGTCCTTAACGAAATGATATACACTCACAAGTAGTCATAGGAAGACCATTTACGACATGGACCCCCTCCGTAACTATCCTCCTTGCAATGTCCATATATAATTGGACCCCCCGGTCGCGGGCACTTACGGCCTGAAACGCTGTAGACTTTGGAACGCACCCCTGGTTAAGGACCTGGGGTGCGTTCCAACCTACACAAATAGAATCACGTAGCTCCCGCAAGTGAGTGTGTGGCAAACTTGCGGATTTTCGGTTCCAAAGTGGCCAAAAATAGAAAAGTTATGGGAGCATGAAAGCCACTGATTCTACCATTAGCATATATAAACTGTTGCAAGGTGTTGGTAGTGTACATCTGTATGGCTGGTAGACGGTACATTCTGCATGTAAAGTTATGGGCACCATTTGAGGTGTCCACAACTATTAGGATGTCATCAGGTGATAATGAATGTATTCGTTAATAAAAACCATAGAAATTAAATTAAGAAACATAACTTAGGTAAAACATGAGTGTATGTTATGTTAAAGAGAAAAAGAAAACAAAGTTGTAGAAGTAATGTTTAATGTATCAGTAAACATGAGAACTTTATTGTAGGTTGACCCTGTTGCAGATTGTGCTCAGAGAGGGCTACTTGGTCCTGACTGGCGCCAGTGCCAATTAAGCCAATTGTAAGGCACAGACAGGTGGGCACCGGGCAGCCACAGGGTCAAGTCACCTCCAATTCCTGAAGCATGGTCATGCATGAGTACCCTCGATTCGATTTTTCTATGCAGTATTACACTGTATGAAACATTGAATTTATAAAAAAAATAATGCACCTAAAGATGCCTAATTGTATAATTTAATTTTTGGCCTACCAAAATAATTCATTTTCCGTAAGATGCAAGAAAAGACACATGGACATGTGTTATCAATGTCATAGGTGGTAGGCATTTCCCTCAAGATATATTGTACCCCGTGTAGTTTTACCCATATATAGATGCAGAGTAGACAGTCTCCGTAGCTATGGACTTTGCAACGGTTTTCCGTACATGGAGATCACTTCCGTAAGGTTTTGAAGCCTGCAACGGCGTAGGCTGTGGAACCCTGTATGTCATGTATTACTCATTTACGACCATTTGGTTCCAAAGTACAAATGAAGGGGTCATCTTATGTAATCTACTGGACCCCCTGTGTGCAATCTAACAGAAAACCGTTGCAAGGTATCTCTTGCCTAGTAATAAAATTGTCGCAGACAGGTCATTTGGGAAGAAAAAATAAGACACCCTGTTAGACCGTAAAATGTAAATCTGCCCTTAAATGTAACTTGACGTAAAATGTAATTAAAATTGACGTAAAATGTAAATCTGACGGATAATGTAAATGAAATTGCCCTAAAATGTAATTATACCTCTTGCATTAAATTGTTAAAATGTAAACAGAGTCATGAACGTAAATTGTAAATCACCCTACTTCTTTGCATAATGAATTTGCTGTCCCTTTCATATAATGCACATACATCTAGGGATGCTTGCTAAAATAAAATATAACTAGATTTAACCAATCAGTGCACATAGAGATAAGGCCATATTCCACTATACGGTGATTTGCTTGCAGTGGGCAATTAACATGCGGTGTTTGAACCCACCGCTAGTTAAACTAGGTCCCGCATGATGGAATATAGGGTGTTCCTTGCGGTGTTCCTTGCGGTGTTCCTTGCAGTGGGCGGCCACTGCAAGAAACACCACAAGTAGATTCATATAGGATTTCTACTGATTTCTTGCAATGGCAGAAACCAACATGTTCGTTTCTGAAATGCAAATTGCTTGCAGTGGAGGATGAGCCCACCGCTAACGGCACCCCACCACGTAGTGGAATATGGGCTATACAGACAACATCGTTTACTTTCATCCCCTGTATTTTTTTTCATATTTTTTAATCAGAATATCTTTTAAAATAATTTTGAAAACTCATAAAATGTGTCAAAATAGACTCCATAAATGCGTCAAAACAGGCTCGATGTGCATCAAAACATAATTGCAAATATAGTAATTGTGACATTTTTTGACTTTGAGATTTGTAAAAATTTGTGAGTCCCCCAAGATTTACATTTTAGATCACCCTTTTCTGTTTTCATTTTACATCAAACTGTTACATTTTATGATAGATCATATTTACATTTTAGGTTAACATGATTTACTTTTTGCGGCAGATTTACATTTAAGTTGATTTTATTTATGTTTTACGTTGATTTACATTTTGCGACAGATTTACATTTTACGGTCTAACACACCCTTTGAGGTGGTCGTAAATGCAGAGTAGGGCATAAAAATTGGCTTAATTCACAAAGAAATCTTGCAAGTACATACTTAAAAATTGAATGTAAGAAAACTTACATATTTTACAAACTTTACCATTTTTCATAATTATTGTAACCTCAGTAATTCATGTTTTATGATGGTAGAAAGGCAAGCATGTCATTACCTCTACTTGTCAGAGGCCTCCTCCGTTTCTAACTCTAGACAATGGCGCCATAGACAATTATGCCAATTATAGGAGGCAGACAAAAGGGCACCACCGCCAATGTTGTTCTCAGGTGAGGAGTCCTGAGAGAATTGTCATACATGAGTACCCTCAATTCCATTCTTCAATTCACTAGAATGTTGTCATTTTCATGTTATTTTCCATGATTTTTGGATGAGATGAAAGAACATTTCGTGATTTAATTTTCTGTATAACATTTTGTTAATATTTTTCATTCTCTTGTTAATCATCTATGTATTTGTAACTTATTGATAATTTTCAACACCATAGGGGGTTAATGTGTCCCTCACGAAATATACACCACGCGCAAGAAGACCTGATACGACATGGACCCCCTCCATATCTCCAGACCTTGCAATGTCCACATGTAAATTGACACTTTTGTCGCAGCCACATACGGCCTGAAACGCTGTAGACTTTGGAACGCACCCCTGCATCGGTTAAATTATCTTAAATCACTAGTGGACTCAGTAACGACTGAATACAGTGTTAGTGCATCTGGAGTGGCCTGGTTGAACTGGCGGATTGTATCGGGCGGATGGAGATGTAGCGGTGGAGGTGGTAGATGGTCATTGATTGGCGGATGATTTGGTGCCCGAGTAGGTTTGCATTGACAAGTATTTTCTCACTGTCGGTTGGTACTCCTCGTCATCATCAGATCAGTGTAAATGTGAGGCAAGTTCAGGGTGGGTGGACACATCAGGTTGGGCTAAAAGTGCGTCCCGTTTGGAAACTCACTGGCGGATTTGGAGACGCTGGTTAACAGTTTTTTTTTTGTTTTTTTTTTTATTGAACAAAACATCATCACCAATGTATGTTTTTCACGATGTTGTATTACAAACATGTATATACAGGTCAGTAATTAATAATGAAAATGGGTCCATAGTTCGTATCAACACATCACATAGTATAATCCTTATTAAAGTTTACAAATCTAAAATCCAAATAATCCATGTCAACTAGTGTGATGAATGTCTATTCATCTGGTTGTTTGAGGTATGAACTAGAAGAATAATCAATGTCATAGTAATGAGTAAAGAGGTAAAACCTGAATCAGTATATCGGGTCGTGCTCAAAAGCACGAAAGACCGAAAATGTATTGTCACTGGATATGATGTCAACATAGTCATGTGATCTAAGTGACCAATCAGAATCGAGCAATTGAGTATAAAAGGGGTGTGAGCACCCAGAATAAACAGTCCCTCCTTGGTACTCCTTGTGTTCACACGTGTCTTCTTTAAGTAACCTAGCCCTTGAATGGGTCTAAGTGAAAAAGATGTTTAACTAGAAGTCAAGTAGCCAGTTGAACTCAAGTAAATGACCTAAGTTAGTGAGAAATTTGGTAGTGGTCCAAAATCAGAAACCCCGACCTACCGAGGAACGTCACACTAGCATAAAAATTAATGAAGGACCCCTACTTCTTCATTCTTTTTCCAAACTCTATTAAGCACCTCTGATGTGGGACTTTTTTTGAAAAGTCAGTTTATAGGCACCTTAACCCTTTGGACCCCACAGATGGTGACTTTGAAATGCTGTATTTCCCTAAGATTTCCTTGGATTTCCCTCAGGAATTCCTTAAATTCCCATTGAATGAGGGATTTCAAAGCTTCACCCACCAATAGCAATTAGAATTATAGAACCTGGTTTGAATCATTGAATAGGGAATTAAATAAGCCTTTAAATGATATATATTTGCCGTTTTTGTATGTTGAAGACATATTAGAATATTGCCATTGAGAAATATGGAAAAATCAGGGAATACACCCTTGGGAGACTATGGCCATATTGGGGTCTAAAGGGTTATTCTGTATATCAATAGGCAAGTAGGATCACGATACATCCAATTTTTCCTATATAGCTGTAATTCCGGCTTACACAAATAGAGTTTTTTCCTGAATTACTCCATAATTTCCTATTCTCCTCCCTTGTAGCTGATATGTCAGGTTGTGCATGAATAACATCATACAATTGCATAAGAAGCCTACAAATATGCCTAATTATTAACAGTTCAATATTACAACGTTGGTGCAGTAACAATTCATCCTCTCTTTTGATTATTTTTCCATCTAATAAATAATTATGTACAATCTTGAGATCTCTAAATTGGAGTTTTTGTAATCGATCAGTCAGAGCCTTTTTGCCACTATCTATTAAGATATCCAAATAATCAAAAAATGGCAGTACCATCTGTTTATATACCATCAGAAATAAGTGATAATCCAACAAGTACCTTATTAATCAAAACAGACAATTATGGTTTATAGGATACTTTCGTAACTACTGCTCTTAGAAAATTGTCATAAGTTAAACAACTATCAAACATGACTCTCAAATAGCAGTAATTTCTAACTAAATTCACAGTTGTCTGCTTCAAGACCAAAGGTACACTGATTGCATACAAATTTTCAACTCTAGGTTTTGTCGTGAACAACATTTGTTTTGGTTAATTAATATTAATAGTTAAGTTATTTTTAATACACCAGAGGTCGTAATAGTTCAACATTTCTTGTAGTTTGCTATTCACCTGATGATCTGCCCCACTAGTCATCAGCACCGTATCATCAGTGTACATAATAGGAAGAACATTATTTAAACCAATATTTTTCAAATAATCAAAACAATCATTAACACATAATATAACATAGAGTGTCAGCTCAAGGGTGCTCCCTTAGATACGTCAGTTGATACTAATGCCTTTTCATACAGTACACTATTAAACAAGGTCTTTTGGGTCCTATTACTCAGGTATGATTCAAACCACTTCATACATACATGTATTACTGCCTTAGACAGATCGATATAAATACAACCAGCAATGATACCACTATTCAATCCATAAGTTTAAATTATCCAAGCCTAAAGCTGAAGCTGCTAAGAAATCTCCCTTTTATAGGGGAGGGAAGCTTTGGCTAACATTACCTATGGAATATAGGTTAATTGATAATAGATATGAATTCAAAACCAAGGTTAAAAAATACTTTATTTAATTTTCTTTGCGTTGCATTATTGATACTACTATTATAAGTATTAGAATTGGTGTTCTGGGTGCATGTGTCCCATGTCTGGGGTATGGTTCCAAAATCTGATTATTAAATATACTGTTATATTACAAAGCAGTAACAATATGATAACTCATTGTATAATTATATCTCATTATCTAAAATTATATAAAAGATAATATACCTATGTACTTGATTTACCACAGAAATATAAATATTGTAACGTCTGGAAGATCAGACATATGTTTGAAGACGACAAATAAAATATTATAAAAAAAGAAGAAAAAAGAAGTAACATAATAGATAAATTCTTGTATAGATAAACAAGTTCTTTTCCCTTTCCGGAAACCAAACTGGAGATTTGACAATTTTTTTTTTTTTGGTACAGTTTATTTGTCCTGAGAGGGCTTCAGGCATGGCAGCCTGGTTTTCATTGACTTCCAGTAGGCTGTGTACACGCTGGGCCTTTTGAAAAGTTACAGTATATACAAGAATATTATATACAATAGAACATTTTCTTCCAAATGACATATCAATTGTTTATGGACCAATTTTTCTAATATTTTTTCGGGATAAGATAATACGTTTTTGGGCCTCCAATTACTCGCCTTAACTAAGTTTTTGTTTTTCGGAATAGGAACTACTTTGCCATTTTTCCAATCAACAGGAAAAACACCTAGCCCTAAGGAGCACACTGTTAAAACAAGTGTTTAGAACCTAAACATTTTCCTAAACACTTCGGTGCTTCCAGTTTTGGAACACTTTATTTCCCTAAACATGTTTAGAATTATCGGTGTTTAGGGTTAAGTGTTTAGAAATGTGTGATGTTTAGCTGTTTAACCATGAAGTGTTTAGGTCCTCAAGGTGTTTAGAATCAAAATGCTTATGCTTTTTTTATGTTTGGCTGCTAAGTGTTTAGAAAACTATGATGTTTAGGTGTTTATCTATGAAGCATTTAGGTCTTCAAGATGTTTAGGATTAGGCGTTAAGTTAAACAGTAATATACCCTAATATGTACGGTGTACTTTCATTCTTAAGGATGAAAACCATTTTAAATTTAACAATAATATACCGTAGTGTGTAAAATAAAAAAAAACATAGATCTTACATGTAAAACACTGCTATGGTACTATGCCATTCAGTTTACACCAGATGTAATGTTAACAGCATTGAAAGTTTTATTTTTCCTGTAATCACACTACAGGATCATTGAGCCAATAACCACATTTGTCCTTCCTTCTTGGTTTAGCCTTGCATGGATTGTTTGATTGTTGGAGGTAAAACCTTTAGGGGTATAGCTGATAAGGTTCTTGTACTAAAAAGGTGTCTACATGTTAATCCTACTAAAAAGGTGTTTTAAAACATTTTGTAAATGTTTTAGGGGTGTTCTGGTTGGTTGACCATACCTAGAATAGCAGGCCAATGAAGTGATTATCTTAATGACGCTACAAACACTTAAAAATCTAACATTTTTAATCACAAAGTTCCAAATTCCTAAGTGTATGAAAAACACTATTTCACTTATCATGGCCAAAAATATGGAGGGCATGTGGCAAACCACTAATAGTACAACTACTTCATAGTAGTATTTTGGTAACTTCAGTAGCCGAGATTTGAACCCGGGGCCCCTCACATATGAAGCCTATGCTCTACCACTGAGCTATGGAGGCCTGTAGGTAGACACAGCCCAGCTTTGCTACTTAACTGAATACGTAGGGGTATGAGAGTACTGAACTATTGTCTGTCACACCAACATGATGTTGAATACCTGTATAGTAGTACTGATCCTTCTTATTGGTGCTGACTATGCCAGTGTGCACTGCATGCAGTCTGAGTTAGCTCAGTTGGTTAGGCTTCTACCTTTAATGTAAAGAATGTGGGTTCTAATCCCAAAGTGTCCATTTTTCTTTTCCATAGTATACAATTGATATTATGTGTTTAGATTACAAACATATCCCATTCAAAACATGGTTAGAGGTTACAAGTGTTTAGCTTTTAAACACAACTAATGTTATGCATTTAGATTATAAACATGGTTAACCCACACATGTTTAGAAGTTACAAGTGTTCAGGTTTTAAACAAATATGGTTTAATGTATTTAGATTATAAACATGTTTATGCCCTTAACACATTTAAATTCTAAACACCATATTAACAGTGCAGTTAAAGAAATGTGTAACATACCTAATCAGTATAAGAAAAGAGTATTTTTAGTGCCTTACTACCAATATTCTCAATAGCTGACGATTTATGTATACACATCTTACGTCTGCCTCATTCACTTTAATAAAACTAAATCCTACTATCTACACCACCACCCATGTATTCACATCTATCAGTATTATCACTGTCAAGGCGGTGATCCACGTAACGACGAAAATGGAGCGACAGTGGACCGATTTCAAAATCTCAAAAATCGGTTGAAAATCGGTTGGAAATCGGTCCACTGTGGGTCACAATCGTCACGTGGATCATGGCAACCGATTTTTTCGAAGCGATTTCTGAGCAGACAGATGAAATATCAAATCTTCCCAACCGATTTCAAACCGACAATGGACCGACGAAATTATTAAGCATGTTTAATATTTTTGGACCGATTCAGGGCCGATTCTGGACCGATTTGATTGATTCTATGTGTTTTTGATGTTATCTAATTGATTTTAGGGCTGATTAGATTGAACACTTCAACGTAACTTAGAAAATTAAATGCACATTCATTTGATACTTTATTTAGTGCTCTCTGATGGGTTTTTATCATTTTCACTTATTTCTCTTCCTACATACTAAATATTTAATATCTACAACTGCATTAATGCTATTGATGTGATAATTGACAATTTATTTGCTTTATTTCAATTATTTAACAATACGATATTTTTCTCATAGATTCACTACATATTTTTAATCTAGAAAACAAGGAATTGGTCCATTTTCAACTTCACAGTGGATCATAGGTAGGGCACCAATTCTGGACCGATTTTAGGTCCAACAGATTTAATTACCAAACCGACTCTGGGCCGACAGAAAACTGTCGGTCCTAAAATCGGGTGGTCCCTTGTATTTTTCGTCGCATTGATAAATGTTGTCACGTGGATCACCGGCTTCAACATGTTAAAAAGCTCGTACCCTGAGAATTATTGGTCTTTAAACATTCATACTTCTCAACACACCACAATTTATGTAGATATTCTGCATCGAAGTAAGACAAATCGTTTTTAGAAGCTTATTTATTCAACATCAATACATAGAGAAATAAAACTTCTTGAAGTGTCTGATTAGAATCTGCTGACATAAAACCTGCAAATCACCTTTTATCAGTTTATGGGATTAGATGTCATTTCGATTGTGTGAATATTAAATTGCTGATTAGTAAGCTGGGTAAACTCGGGATAAACAGGAAAATTGGGAAATGGTTGGACAGCTACCTTGGGAATCCAAGAATTTGTACTAGGCTGAATGGGGAGAAACATATGTAGTATGCCCAGTAAGAATAGATATGTACCGTTGACATTACCCTCTGCAATACTCAATTAGAATGTTGTAAATACAATTATCTAGGAGCTCATTTTGATGATTGTTTAACGATGAAACCACATTTTAACAATCAATGTCGCAAGTGTCACAACGTATTTTTAAACTACCAGAATTAAAAGATTATAAATATTGCCGGTTATTGAATACGTTGATATTCTGCTCATTCTCTGCACCCAACACAAACTTGATAAATTGCAACATATGCAAAACAGAACATTGACAACAGTTTTGAACGTACATAACCCAATAGACTGTCCTATTGAGAACTCACATGCTCTCAATAATTGAGAGTAATTAACATCAGACAAGAAGAACTGATCGTATTGTCTTTCATACCAATATAAGTAAATTTATTACTTACAGCAATAGTCCATACTTTGTTGGTGCAAAACTATGGGATAAATTGCAAAAGGAAGTGCAGAATTCTCCGAGTAAAACCATCTTCCAACAACATCTAGACTGTCTATTTAAGAAGGTAGACTGTAACGTGTGTACTATGATCTCACTTATCTTAGTGAGTCAAACTTGGTTATTTACATTATTTCCCAGGTATTCCATGAACTTTATTGTGGTGCTACATTGTAATATAAGTAATGAGACTTCACTTAACTTAGTGAATCTCTTATTTTTTATCCATTGTTAAAACCATGATCTTAGTCCCAAGCTTAACTTAACAGCGGACTTCCTTAATTAATTATATGTTGAATTGTGCCAGACTACCTACGCGGAAGAACACTTGTGAGTGATTGTGATTAATAGAAAAATAGGAAATACAATTTTATGTTATTTCTAAGCAGTTTAAGCAATGTTCTGGAAGTACATAGTTGTATCAATATAAATTTTACATTATAGTTTTATCATCACTCCTTTAGATTTTGTTGAATCGACCACACTAAGATCACTAGGAATTAACCATAATATATTCTCAGGCTGTTGATGGCAGTGCATTTCAAATCTTTTTCCCGGTTGTGCTTTGCTGTTAGGTGTGAAGATTTACTTCCACGTTTTCTGCCTACTTGTCTGTGCATGGCAACTGTAATAGAGTGCTGTGTTGGAAAGTGGAATGCCCCTCACTTCATGGTTGCCCTCTGAGGAAGTAGGACCTTTTGTACTCAGGCAAATGTAGCTACTTTTAGTAGGGACCCTCAAAGCCGATTTCCGTGACCGTTTCTTCATTATCATCAAGATCAAAGCAGGCTGCGCCAAACACTTCATTAAAAAACCATTTACCGATCTCGTTTGCAAGCCATGTATTTACATCTTGCAAACATTTCTTAAACCTAAAAGGACAAAATACCAGAGGAAATCAAAGAATAATGTACATTGGAGGTATAGAGTAGACAGCGGAAAAATCTGTATGGACAGGAGTACAGATTAGATGTATCATAGTGCAAAACCCAAGACTACGATTGTATAGTTTCTATTATAAGTTATAGCAATAGAATGAATGAAATCATAGTTTATTATGTGTAAAAATTAAAGGAATTATTAAGATATTACTCTAAATATGACAGGAATGTAAATATGACGTGAAAATATATATTACTAGACATATGATAGGGAAGTACATATGACAAGAAAATAGATATAACTCGAAATAAGACACAAAAATAACTCGAGAGCCCTGAATCACACGGAGTACCTAAATTCCTTGATTATTTTAGTGTGATATAGTCACATGATCAAAACTTAAATGACTGGGTTACTCTCCTGAAAAGTGCGCAGTTCCCTAAAATGTTAGGTCTAAAAGAAGATACTACTGATATGATTTATATTTATATTTTCATTTTCTAGAGGATCTCAGCATTTTTATTTAAGAAAAAGGGAGCATCCATCATTTTACAATTTCTCATATTTTCATATTTTCATATTTTCATTTTTTACTTTTGTATTTTTTTGCAATGATGTACGTTCAGAACCAAGGTTTCCCATTTTATGGCTAAGGGGCTAGGGCTATCACATAATATGAATAATTCTTTTTTTGCTTACTTAAATAGGTAATTTCATATCTTTTCCAATCATATAAAACACTCATTTTAGTAAAAAAAATTGTTCTTATACTTCAAATTGTACTTTGATCTTCGATCATTTTGAAAACTTATCATTTCTCAAAGTCATGAGTCAAATTTTGGCTTAACATACCTTTAAAATAATTAACTGTATAGAAATTTGCAGTATGGCCATATATTTAGATTTGTTTTTACAAAATTCTTTCAGTTTCTGAAAGCTTAACCCTTTCACTGCCAGATAATTAGGGGAATTACATCTATTCAAATTATCTTAATATCAGATGTACTACTATCTTATAAGCAAGTGTTTAAGGTTAATTGCTTATGGTTATAGAAAGCATGGAAGGTAGTTTTTCATTTTCCCTAAGTATTTGGGAAATCCTTGGATTTTGGTTGCCATGGTAACCAAATAGCCAATTTGAACAGATATTTGATAATTTTTGCATATTTTTGCATAATTTTTCATTGTTTTGCTGATATAGCTGGTAAAATGAAGTAGATTGTAAGCACAAACAAGCACACATCCTATTCAACTCAAATAAACAAATGGAAATCAATGGAAATCTCTGAAATATGCCTAAAATGGTGGTTCATAGGTATTTTCCATTATATTCCTGTTCATTTGTCTCATGGTCTATTCTCCAAATATGTCAGAATATCTTCAAATAATTAAATTTGTTTGATTATAATACATATATAAATGATCTCATTGAATGAGGCACATTGTACTAATAAAATAGTTCAATTTTTGTTAAGTTTTCACTTTTGGAGCAATCTAGAAGACATTTTGAAATTATAAGAAGGAATTTCAGGGATCCAGGGGATTCCCCAGGGATTCCCTGTTACTATATTTAGATTTTGGGGGTTTTCCATTTGGGCCACTATAGCGGCCTGTGGCAGTGAAAGGGAAATTTACTATAGGGCCACTTTTGTGGCTTCTCGCAGTGAAAGGGTTAAGCATATATATCTTGCTTCTTAAATTTATCTTTTATTACAAATGGGATGAATTGCCTATTTCATTCCTATGGTATGAAAAATATAAAGCTAGAAATATAGTATAATTATCGTGCAGAATCAACTTGTAATGTGAAATGACTGAATAGTGTAGTAATTGCCGGCTAATAATGAATGATGTAATAGAACGAAATGGGAACGAAAAATAGACCGAAACTGTTATTTAGTCTAGATCTGAAATGACCGAAAAATAGTATTGACCAGAAATGGCCTCATTTAAGTCACGTGAATGAATTGACCAATGAGAGACGTCCTGAAGCTATGAAATAAAAGGCGTTATGGCCCGGAATAAACAGTTCCTTTATGGTACTCCTTGTGTTCACACGTCCCTTCTTTGGGATCAACTGTGCTATAGTAGGTTAATTATCCATTAAAGTTAAGGTCTCATTTAAGTCGTTGATTTGCCTTTGGATAATAGCTAGCTCCTATTGAAGTCTCCTCGCTTTCGACTACTGTCGTCCAATACATAATAATAGTTCCAGTGTTATGTAAGACATAACACTCGCATGAAAGGATGTTCTTTATTCATTTCCTATGTTGCAATATTCTCATGACAAGGTCTCAATGACAGTGAACAGTACTAAGGATAGAATTCACTCAACCACAATCAGTCAAAGCTCCTGCCATCTAAGCAGTCTATCAGCTTCAATTCCAACTACAGGATTAAGCTTCTAGAACACAACCTTTCCAGGATGGTTACCTCACAACAACATTCAGCTTCTCTGCCTGAGTGCTGCCTTGAACGGCCCTTATGTATGATGGTACAATACATGTCACTAACTAGATTCCTCCCTACTCTTTACCTTTGACAAAGAGTTATAGCTGAGGCATGTGCTGATGTAAACACACTTACACTAAGCTTCTGAGTGTGGGCTGACCACCTGCCTGGGATCTCAAAGAGTAGAAGTTATTAGATGAATGATAGCCTACTTGGGGACCTCAAATTAAGCATAAGTATAGGTATTTTAGCTCAGTGGCCAGGAATGGCCCGAAAGCCCAGACATACTACATACCACGAGACACTACCCAGACACTACATACCACGATATTTCAACTATCTCTATTACCATGCTTTTAGTTAAGGATAATGTCCACTAACTAAATGAAACATGGAAATGTACTATAGTTTGGTATGATTGATCCACTGGTGATGCAAACCCAAAATATGAAAAGACAAGTATGGGTACCGGTGCTAATTTAGGAGTTATGTGATGTCACAAATGTTCACAGAAAATAAGAGCATCCAAATACTGATGAAATTGACATACATGATTGATCTGTTGTTAATGTTTGTTCAATGAAATTTATCAGTGAGATTCTACAGATTTATTCTGTAACCATTTACTTCATCATTTTATCTTTAAAAAATGTGTTGAAACAAGGCTCTCTTGGCACCCCTGATTTTGCCTAACACCTGCTATAAACACAAAACCAAAATGATCAGGATAGGTCCCAGGGTGATCTACTGAGTTAAGTGAAGAAATAGAACATCATGTCTGACAAACAGAAAAAACCCAGACCTGTTTTATGCTTCAGTGATAAAAAATATGCAAAATAAATAAATCACCCACTTATTATCAAAGCAGCTCAACTTTTTAACACATCAGTGGCCTGTGGCCGGTTGCACAATGATTTTCGTAACAAAGTAAATAAAAAAAACAACGAACCATTTCGTTGTTACTTTTATCTTAACAACAAACTTTTTGACACATTTTTTTTCTATATTTAGAATGCCCTCAAAGAGCTGTAACTTTTACTGATATTTTTTCATTTTTTCCCCCTTTTTATAACAATTTACAGATTTAAATTTCATTCATTAGAACCAGAGATATTGCATTTTCGTTACAACCAAACATTTCGTTGTTAAGCAAAAGTTCGTTGTGCTTTCGTTGTTTGATCCAAAAAAAGCCAGGATATTGAATATTTATCTAAATATTTAGTAAAAAAGAAAGAATTTTCTCTATAGATTAACAAAAAGTCATAGAAGCTATTGTATACTTATGACATTTGATCTACAAAAGATAATCTCTTTTAGTTCAGAATTATAATACAATCAAGTCATGTTTTTCCAAATGGGTTACAATTTTTGACAAAATCTGCAAAATTTGGTTGTTTCCATGGTAACCAAACGTCTAATGTTAGGTAATTTTTAGGGTAAAAACATTCCATTAACCCTTTCACTGCCAGATATGTCATGATATAACTGATATTTACTGAAATATTGCCCAAAATAAGAAAATTAGTCTATGAAATGCCTAAAACTCAAATTTAATTTAGATTCTTCAGGTGGAAAGCTTTTTTCAATAATTTCGATGAAAATGTTCCAAATGTTGGCACTGTGCCAATAAGGCAAATTTCTTATCGTGTGTCACATGCCTACCATATGCTTTTTAATGGTTTCCATGGTAACCAATAATTCATAAAATGAATATTTCACTTTTTATAAGGATAACATGAAAACATCATCTTTTTCATGCAAAAGAGAGTTTGTAATTATCATAAATGAAAGCAAAGTTATAGCCAATTGAAAATCTTGTCATTTACACAAATTTACCTATTTTTCATTATTTTTGAAGGGTATGGTAAGTTCAATGTAAGTATGTTATTAATGGTTTCTCTAATTGGAATTCTAATATTTTTTGGTGACTTGATGGTCTGGTGTTCAAATATCTGTATCTCTAGTTCTAATTGGAATTTTTGAAAAATTCTTTCAGATTCTGAAAGCTGAATTCACCCTCTTTCAGTGGTGTTCTTATGGGATTTTACTATAGGGCCGCATATGCGGCCTCTGGCAGTGAAAGGGTTAATGTTCCAAATAGAATGTTTTTCACACTATTTGGAATGTTTGGAGTGGGTTAACTGATTCTACACAAAAAATTGGTTTAAGACATTTTCATCCCTATTTTTCACAAATCTACCCATATTTCCTTTAATATTAGCCTTATAGCTTAAGATTATAACCCACTCAGAGCATCCTTTCTGTGTGTTCGGTCACATTTCTTTGCTACTCCTCACTCCCATTGGCAAGTTACACACATTAGAAATGTACAGAGGTCTTGCCCTCTCCACATTTCCTTTGTGCGTACATAATGCACCGATGGAACGAAAAATGGACAATAAGATGAATTTCTCATCTTATAAAACAAATATGTAGTCTTAAAAACTGAAAAGAACTGACCTAATACATTTAAAAAAAACCTTACTTACTTTCGGTCGCAGACACATAGGCTTATGGTATAGAATCGCAAGTTCCAGTAGCCATACTTGTATGCCCAGGCGCCTATGTTGTGGTCACATTTGTCGTGGTCACGGCAACATGAATCTTCCTCTTCTTTTCTTCCTAATTCATCAGCAGGGGAAGCCTTATTACCAAGTCCACACCATTTTGTCCCCCGGACAATCCCACCTCTGAACCGAAGCTGCCCCTGGGTGAAAGCAAATGTATATATCAGAATGCTTAAAGTACAGTAGTATGAGAGCTTCATGGTGAGGTGCCTTTGCCCTGTATGCCGAAAGTCCAAGTGTTATATATACACCGCGCATGCCTACTGGAGTTGTTCCAGTCCAAAGAATTCCTGACCTGTGTATCTGCAAAATCGGTATGGCATTGAAGATCTATCATTGAAACGAAAAAAGAATCCGTTAAAAATGATATAATAAATCTCCTCATGTCCAAATAATTGTGATTGTCAAAACTGACTATCACATTTAGTTGGACATGAGGAGACCAACATAATGTTCGAGACGTTGTAGCAAACGGGAAAATAACATTCCGGCCATAGGCTGAGGAAGCTGCATTTGAATTAATTACTTCAGCTCCTACGTAATAATTACTGCATTTCAACATATTATGGATGAATAGCCGTGTGGTATAATTATATATGTATTTTTATTCAATGTATATTTGTATAATTGTATACCAATGAAATATGTTGTTGGATCTCGCTTAAAAAATCTAAAATTAATCCAACGGGTTGGTTATTTGGTTTATTCCAATTCCTTTAATTTCGGTCGTAGTGTTCCCGATAGACCTCTGTCTAGTCTAGCCCTTGAATTTGGAGGTAACGTTATCGCATATAGCAAAAGTAGCTGCCAACTTTAGCAATGGGACATGGCCACTGAAGCGAATAGGCAGAGCAACTGTAGCGAAGAGGAATAGAACTATTGCCAGTAAACCTAAATTCGGTAAGACCAAATGGAAAGGACGCACTTTAGCAAATTGAGGCTTTACAAATGATTGGGAACAGATTGTTTAAGAAGATGACGTTACAAAAAGTGTTAAGCCATCCAAATCTATTTGGCTTTCTTCTTTTGATTTGATCTTTAAATGCTATTCAAGCAAGACTCATCCTGCAACTGAGCTGACTTTATATTCTATTAGGGGGCAAAATAAATGTATTATTATTGTGATTATTATCAGGTCTTTGTAGAATGATTTCTACTCAGAATGACCACTATACTTTTACCTCCTTCACACGTGGGTTCTTTCATACCAGCCCCTATTCTGGACCTCCTATCTGCTCAAACACCACCCTACACCTGGGATTACATGTCATTGGGTGAACAAAGTCAACCCTGACGACTGCACCTCCAGCGGATGTGTATTTACATGGCAGCCAACACCCATAACACCTCGCCACTCCCTCCTGCTCCACCTGACCCCCTCCTATGCCCTCTGCCCAGGAGGCACCAGGAGGCCCCTCCTCCAGGGTGTATTTATACAGGGACATCCCAATGTTTTCCTCCTGTGGCTGGCAGGGTAATCCCTGCACTGCAGGTAGCACCAATAACCCCTGTGTTTTCCCAGGAGGAGCACCACGGTTGGGATTGGGGTTGGCAGCGTCATATATTTTGATTTTTACGAAACCTTTCTTGATGCTGATGATCCTGAAGTGTGTTAATTTTGGCCTGATGCACCTAGCTTACAAACTTGGGTTCAATATGACCTAGCATTGACATGTGATCATCAGAAACTGACGATCAAAATAAAGGTTATCATTTTAACGATCATACAGCCTTTTAAGTTTTTACAATATGGAGCAGATTGCAATAAGTTATTCTATAATCTAGTATAGAGAGCTGGCATATTATGTATAAAGAGAATAGAGGTAAAATAGGTACGTGATGCTGACTGACTGAAAGAGTACGTTGCGTTTTGGCAAAACTTGCATTCCATAAATAATAACGACTTTGTTCTATATTTATACTTTATACAAATTAGAATATATCTTAAAGTAGTCAAGGCAGATACAGGATGGCTCAACATTTAGAACAGACATGCTTTTAACATCGTCCGTTATAAGAATTTAGATATTGTTGTACCTGCACACTGTCTTGGAACTAAATCGTTTAATGCACTTCATTTAAAGATGCGTGGAAATTTCCACAGCTAGAAGGCCATACAGTTGTTATTCTGAAAGTGAACTGGTGAGTGCGTGTATAGAGGTTACGCTCTCTTAAATGTGCACCAATAATTATCATTCATACACAGTCACAGGCGATATTTGGGATACTTATGCTTATCTCCCTCATAAAAGTTAAACCATCAAAGAATTAATTTCAGCAATTGACATTAAGTAATAACTGATAATAACCAATCTTCTTTTCAACAATAGAATTCTTTATATCAAAAGCTTTCAATAAAAAGGTTTGTTTAATAATTACTATAAAGGCCGTTATTACCAGACGCAAAATAATCTAAATTTGCCCCCAAAAAGGTGGGGGGGGGGGGGGGGGCAACCCCCGCCTCCCTCTTAATCCGCCACTGCATATATTTAGTTATTTAGATTTTGATATAATTATGTATTATATAATGAAGTTTAATTTTACTTTGGAAAAGTACATTTAGGACGTTCACGTGCCGGAGCACCTGGGGCATGACACCGCCGTCTTAAACTTTACTTGACTGAGTCGTTAATTGAGCATGACATGTTTGTCGGGAAATGTGATACTTTCTTGAAAGTTTATCCGAACATAAACATGACCCCAGATACATGAGGCGGTCATGTTTGACTCTGAAGCCTACCTGTTTGCCCCCGTGTTTTGGAATAGGCTTAATAAAAATTATTGTCTCTGACGTCAATCTTTTCATCTGAAAATGAAGTGGAGGGGGGGGGGGGGGGTCTAGGCTAGTTCTTTGCGGTAATAATACAGGTCTCCTTTACCACACAACATTAAAACTAAAATAGTATTGTTAGTTGCAAAACATCTAAATAGGTCTTGACATTTTCTCTTGAAATAGACATGTATGTGGAGATCAACAAAGGAACTAGCAACGTTTTTAATGGTTTTGGTTTGATAGTGAAGTCTGCAGACATTGGAACTTGGTAGCCTGTGCACGTGGGTAGCCTAGAACGCAAGTAGGTTGGAACCCTCCCCAGGGCTGGACTTGACCTTGGACTTGCAGCTATGATGTCAAAGGTATAGCAAAAAAAGTAATTCGAGGAAAAGCGAGCAAATGCTGCCGACCTCGACCAACACTACCACATGAATGTTCAAAACATTCAGAATTGCTACGTCATCATGCTTATGATGTCATGGATACTTGAGTCGTAGCCATGGCCACAGCACAAAGTTGCTAGGTTACTAAAAGTTACTCTGTTGTTAGGAGCTTGAATTGCCTAGCAACATAGCAACAGAAAAGAGTCTGTTGTGATAGTTAGTATTCAGAAGAAAATGAGACAGTGGAAGGTTAATAGGGAGATATTAACACAGTTAAGTGTCTCTGGTGGGCATGATAGTGGTTTCATTGATTAATCAAATCATCAGGTGTGAATTTTAAAAGTGAGCTGATGTGAACATTCCAAGTCAGGTCACTTTCTTTTCATGTTTAGAATTTTTGCATGATTTACCCAAGTAAAATTGAAACTTTTACTTCACTGTTAATCCGAAAAGGGGTTGCAGTTGTTATGGGTAGTGCGTAGTGTATAGTTGTGGTAGGACATTGTATTGTCCGTGGCCCTGAATGGGCATTTACGGCGTCTCGCTAAATACAGTTTCCCCTTATCTTGAGAAATTAATTTTGAGCGTGTGGTGGGTGAAGCTGTGTTTAAAAGTTTAATCCATAAGATTAAGACCCCTTGGTACAACCGTTGCCAAACGGTTTATCCATCTTCTTTCTTGAATGTCCCGTTCTGTCTGTCCTTTTGGTGAATCAGCGGGCGACTTTATAAAACTTAGAACGGAGATAATAAACCCATCAAATAAATTGGGCAAGTGGTCTGGACATTTATTGAAATGCCTCGAGACTGTTATATCCTTATTGTTTTTTATATCAAAATAGTGTCCTTGAAATCGTGTAATTAGTCTATTTTTAGTTTGACCTACATATTGAATGCTACAGTTAGCGCAGCTGATCAAATAAATTAAGTTGCTATTTTGGCAATTAATATTAATTTTTGTATTGAATGTTTTGCTGGTTGTCGTTGATACAGTGTGGTCAGTGTAGTGACCCTGTGGTGTGTCGGTGCGAGTTGAGGCTCGGACCAGTTGATCGGAGAGATTCTTATTCCTCCTGTGGCCAAAAATAATTTTAGTGTCATGAATGCATCGTGTGGTCTTAGTTTTTTGTAATAGATCCCAATTCATAGTTATGATCTCTCTTGACGGAGGATTGAGTGGATTATGTGTAGTAATGCAATAAAAGTTATTTGTGCCGTCTGATTTGTTCTTTTTATCGGTAGTAGCAGGGTTTGATAGAAGCTGCTTATTTAGTAAATCATCTCGATCTAATAGAATACTTCTATTGATTGATTCTAAAACTAAATGTCTAGGATAGCCTCGGCGTATGAAGTGTGTTGCCAGCATAAACGCGTTCTTCTTAAAATCGGGTAAATCCGAGCAAATACGACAAACTCTCAGAAATTGTGAAAAGGGGATACCTTTCAGTATGTGTCTAGGGTGTTCCGACGAGTATAATAAATAGTTGTCACTATCTGTTGGTTTGCAGTATAGAGTGGTCGAAATACGGTGATCTTTTGTGATCATCAAAGTGATGTCTAAAAAATCAATTGAAGTATACAAGCGTTCATCAGTAAACTTAATCGATGAATGTCTTGAATTTAGGAATTTAATAAAAGAGTCTAACTCTTTAGGTCCATAGGTCCAAATCAGAAATATGTCATCAATGAATCTTTTCTATAAAAACGGTTGGAGATGATAGTTATAAACACGTTCTTCTTCGAAATCTCCCATAAACAGGTTTGCAAAAGAAGGTGCTAGTTTCGTGCCCATTGCTGTGCCACCTACTTGTAGGAAATTTTTGTTATCAAACTCAAAATTATTAATTGTTAATACTAATCTGAGTAGTTCACAAATGGAATTATTTGTCGGGTTCTCGATGGGGTCGCGGTATCTAAAGAGATATTTGGCAACGGCCTTAATACCTTCAGCATTTGGTATATTAGTGTATAGGCTTGTTACATCAAAAGTAGCCAGAATGGCCCCTTCTGGTATTCTCAGATCTTTAACGATATTGAGAAGGTGACTGCTGTCACGTAAGTATGAGGGTAGTAAAAGAACTAGTGGTTGAATAAAATTATCCACAAATTGAGAAATGCGTTCTGAAGGGCATTCATTAGCAGAGACGATTGGCCTTCCAGGAGGAGGCAATTTGTTCTTATGGATTTTTGGTAACAAATAAAATTTTGCTGTCCTGGGATTATCTAAATACAGATAGTCCGCAGTTTTCTGGGTGATCTCTTTAAACTGTACCATATTACCAATTTTAGTTTTGATAAGTTTATTATGGACCGTAGTGAGATTCGTTGGTTGTTCTTTATAGAAGTTACTATCAGATAGTTGTCTGAGTCCTTCATTGATGTAGTCCATACGATTTTGGATAACTACTGCCTAACCCTAA
Source organism: Lepidonotus clava (assembly GCA_936440205.1). Classification (NCBI taxonomy): domain Eukaryota; kingdom Metazoa; phylum Annelida; class Polychaeta; order Phyllodocida; family Polynoidae; genus Lepidonotus; species Lepidonotus clava. The sequence goes on from OW387137.1 coordinate 33,943,958, forward strand.
TCGGCTTTCTTTATGACTATGTTATTGTTTCGCATTAATGCATTTTTGGCAGCGAACTCAGTTTTGGTAATATTACTGCGTTTATTTTAACTGGGTAAGTGAGAGAGGTAGTGTTGTATTTGTTCCTCATTAGAAAGGGACATGTGTTCTACAATACCAGGTCCAGGTGGGTTCCATTTAGAGGGATTTTTGAATTTAGGAGATTCAAAGGGTTTTGGCCCTTGAGACTGAGTGTTTAGGGAAGGTATAGTGGTTGTTAATTTATCTATAGCTAATTTTCTCCTAATGCTCCGATGGAATTTCGATAAGTCTTCATCAAAATGCCCGCATCCGGAGGGGCGGGAGTATCTACGAAAGTTAAACCTTTTGCAAGTAAACTGAGTTCGCTGTCAGTTAAGTCGTAATCAGATAAATTGACTACACCGGAAAAACCGTTAACATGTTTAATCTCAGAACTACTGTTGTTCAAGTTAGGCATCGTGAATAGTGCCGGTAGGAATTCAATCGAAACACGCAAAAGCGCGTCACAAAAATCTAAATCGTGAAAAAAGTTCAAGTTTGGAACACAAATGTGAATGTCTGAAACTTTCAACGTTTTGTGGTTATCAGAGGAATGAATGAAGGGCTCTACATGTTCTCTGAGCCCAATAGGGAGCGTAACAGTGCCAGCTGATCTTCGTTCAGAGTGACCGTTTTCTGCGTGGGCACCTTGGGACTCTTTTGTTTCTGCTGTTGTTTTCTTTGGCCTTTCGGGCGATGGCGGGAAGTATCCGCTGTGTTGTCGTGTTGGCCTTGGTATGGACTTGCTCGTCCCTTGTTCTGGTTGCGGTGAGTGTTCGCAGGGCGAGGACCCCAGGCTGTAGTGAAAACACCTGGAGTCGGGCCATTGAGGGTTGCTAGAGGTGAAATCTGTTGTAGACCTTGAGGCGGTCTGCCGTTAAGAGGGGGCCTCCGTTTAAAGAAGCTTGTTTGGGTTGGTGGCTGTCATCTTGCGGGTTGAAGGCCGCTGGGTGTGTTTCAGGCGTTGGGGCAGTGTTGAGTGTGCCACTGGGCACGGCTTGCCGGGTTTGAGGTGGGAGTGTAGTGTTAATGCCCACGATATGTCCAGGTACAAAGTTGATCGGTATACCGACCCACAGGGCTTCCTCAGGACATTTAGAGAGTTTCTCCTCTTCGGCATTTAGTTTCCGGTTGAGGTTGGTGCATTCTCTCTCGATCAAATTGTTGGCTAAGCGATTGGCGTCGTCATAGGAGTACATGGGCAGCTGGCCCCCAGAGGGCCTCTGCTCTGCATAGCGTTCTTTAAGTTTGGACTTGGACTCCTCTGCCTCCTTCAGGTGTGTGTTAGTGTGGTCCTCCAGAATGGCGGCTACAGTGTGCATCGAGGCAAGGGCAAAGTCCCTGTGTGAGTTGACGATCCTGATGGCGTCAAGAGAGGTTTGGACGATACCAGGGGGGTGGGCAGAAAGAGACTGACCATGAGGGGAATTTCTTGGAGTCTGACAGATGGCGGATATAGCTGGCCCTTTGTTTGCAGAAGGTGGTTTTCTGGCCTTGTGATCTCATCGACCGCCACAGGTCAAGGGCCTGTGGAAGGATGAAGGCAAAGTACGCCTGTTTCTGCTGTTGAGGTGGTTGTCCAGGGAGGTCGTTGGTAGGGTTGGGCACCCCCCTGAAGCCACCAGAAGCTGGGTTTGGTACGGCAGGAGATGAGTCAGAAGCCGGGTCGCTGGAGACTTTTGGAGTATCTTGGCCAGCGGGCGGAGGTTGAGTTAAGCTCCGTCCTCCCGTTTTGGCCTCCGGATCAGAATTGTGAGACTCGGTGGCCGGTAGGTTGGGCTGGTAACGCCCCTTGAAACCCCATAAGGGGTGGTTGAAATCCTGAAAGGAAACAAACCATATGTAGTGGTCATCTTGGCCTACATTATTGGCATTACAAGTGATGACTAGATTATCAATTTCTGGAAATTTTGTACTTTGGAGGCTTGGAAAGCTTTCTACAGAATTGATACCATGGGCCGGGGTCATAGAATAATTAAGGTCATTCGATGGACCCGGGATTGCATGTTGATGGTCAACAGAGTGTGACCCAGTATTGAAAGTAAAGTTCAAGAGAGGTTGAATGGTGCTTGACTTTTTACCTTTGCCTTTCTGAGTTTTGGAAACGGCGCCCGGTTGGGATTGTTTTGGTTCATGGGGAAGCCACGAGTCTCCCTTCCAATTTTTATTTGGCAAAAATTCCACAGAATTTTGGTCCAACCAGAAGGTGGTACTGGCTAATTGATCATCCCTGTCCCGAATGTTTAGGGCAGAGAGATCATTAGAAAGTCTGCGTTCTAAGTCAGGGGTCATGGGGGAGGTACCTATGTCCTGTGTGTGGGTTGTAAATGAGGGATTGCTCTCAGTGTCCGTGCTGTTGAGCTCTGCACGGAAACGTTTTCTAGACGGTTTAAATGGCCTCTGGGATAGTGGGGGGGGACAAAAGGTTGGCCCTGTCTAAAGTTAGAGTTGGTTTAGTGAGAATTTGAGACGGAGTGAAATAATTTTCAGCTGCATTAGAAAGACTTGGCGGAGTGTCAGGGTTCTCTCCAGTTGTCAGAGATGAGTTGACACCCGGGGAAGCCACTGTCAAAATGGACTGTCTTTTGTCGGGAGTCAGGCCTAAGGGGGCCCGAACAGAGATATTGGTTTGAAAATTTTTGGCCGTAGGAGGAATAAGAATCTCTCCGATCAACTGGTCCGAGCCTCAACTCGCACCGACACACCACAGGGTCACTACACTGACACTCACCCCTGTAATCGACCATCGTCGTGTAGATATTGCCCAAGACTCAACCTCACGGGCCACACTGTATCAACGACAACGGCAAAAAATTCGATACAAAAATTAATATTAATTGCCAAAGTAGCAACTTAATTTATTTGATCAGCTGCGCTAACTGTAGCATTCAATATGTAGGTCAAACTAAAAATAGACTAATTACACGATTTCAAAGCCACTATTTTGATATCAAAAACAATAATGATACAACAGTCTCGAGGCATTTCAATAAATGTCCAGACCACTCGCCCAATTTATTTGATGGGCTTATTATCTCCGTTCTAAGTTTTATAAAGTCGCCCGCTGATTCACCAAAAGGACAGACAGAACGGGACATTCAAGAAAGAAGATGGATAAACCGTTTGGCAACGGTTGTACCAAGGAGTCTTAATCTTATGGATTAAACTTTTAAACACAGCTTCACCCACCACACGCTCAAAACAAAAAAAGTAATTCAATATATGATTCTTTCGTTCACTACCGTGATGTTAGCATAACCTAAACTTAGTTACTATGGCTTTGATAACACCGATCGAATAACTCTTCGCTATTAGAGTATGATCAACAGCCACATGATGTCATAGGTAGACAAGTGGAAATAGTGCAACCGTCCTACCATTTTAACGATGTCTCATTAAAAAGTTGTCGCCCGTCCCAGAATCAGTTTGGAACACAAACATAGACTTCGTACTGGGATGGTGTTAATAATTATATTTGACATTATTCATAGCTCTATGATATTGGATTTCGCAATAACATAGTTGTTACCAGGTTACATAATCAGTCTGGTGGTGAAAGATTCAAAGGATGTGCATATGATATTATAATTATTTTTACTTTTGATACATTAGCTTACAAAAATAAAAGCAAACAGTTTGAAAAGCTTCTGCTTAATGTTTTTTTTGTTTTTTTTTGCATCTTTGGGTACTACCAAGAAGGCTTTCAAGTTTTTTCCGACCTTATAATCGTGCAACACTGTATACATTTAGTACGGCTACTAAATAAATAGGCCTACTGCAAATAACAGTGTAGTTCTAGTTTGCCAATATGTAGTTCGAAAAAAAACAATAGAAATACAGTTCACAACACATGAAACATTCCGTTTTTAACAAGTCATGATGTGAAACATGTTTATTCTACCCCTGAAAAATAAAAAAAGTGAAGTCTTCTTAAACTTATTGGTTCAGATCTGCCCAAGAGCTCCAGGTGTAAACAGGTTATCCATCTGGAGAAGGTGAGTGTCTGGAGGTGTTGGGGGTTTAGGTGCTCCTCCAGGTGGTAACATGCACGTGGAGGCAACAGGAGGCACTGATGGAGGAGGGTACTGTAGTGAATGGATTTCCAGGGCAGAAAAGCATGAACAGCCCTGGAGGCCCATGGAGTCCCATAACACACCTATACCTGTGTGGTTTGGCAACGGTCTCCAAACAAAACAGTCACAACAAAATGATGCGATTCAAAACACGAGAGGAGTTCTGCGCGTTCTGAGAGCTACCATTATGAACTCCAATAAATTCTTAAAATATTATTAATAATATTAAAGGTTGCCAGCCTTATTTTTCCATGAAAATGACATTTTAGTTTCTAATGCCTATCCACTAAATATAGACCGATACACATATTCACTCTTTTTTGATGTCAGATATTTCGTACCGTTGCCAAGCCGTCTATAAAAAAGGTTATCACACAATCAAAACGTTTCATCGCCAGTATGGCAGTAATTATGAACTTGAGTATGATGATTAGATAGCAATGTTATGATTATTAGAATCATTCAGTTATGATCTAAAGTGAAGCCTGGAAGTTTAGAGATACGTTGACGTATCGAGATGCGTTGGTGTTGCCTCACCTCTCTATTTAGGCCTATTATTCATTCTTGCCACTGGCTTTGTGTAACTTTACTTTTCTAGGCTCCAAGAGCTGCTCCTTCACTGGAGCAGCTCAGAAATGCTCGGAGTGTAAAGGTTGTGCTCTCCAGTGGCGACCTCCCCCGTCTGGTATCTCTAATGGAGCCACCCTGCTGCCTCTCCTACTCCTATCAGACAGGGAAAATATCCACACATAACCCGCGCATCTTTGATTGGCCAATCTAACCCGACGATGAACCTAACTAACTTGTGCTTGAACATGTGCTTCATATATAATTGTCGGGTAACGGTTGGACGTTATTACAGTTGCTGTAATATAAACAAAACCATAGATGGCAAACACACTATAATAATGGCTGAAAGTAAAATTTGCCAAATATATATATATATATATAATAATCAAACACCAATTTGCATGATCACCATTTATTACAATCAGTTTTTAATTCAGAGCAATTTTCGTTTTCGAAAACAAGATGACCAAAGAATATCCTACGTAACAGGCTTATATCCTAAGTTGCCAAACCTTTATATTATCATCTATATTTGCTCGCCTTCAGAGATGTTTGATCTTCCAGACGGTACAATAATTGGTAACATGTATAATCATTCAAATAATCATCATATTTTCATATGATCATCATTTTAGTAATTAACCAAAGTTTAAGACCTAATATTTTAAGTATAGTGGCATAATGAAATATGCAGTTGGCAGACTCTGAAATCTGTTCTTCACACATTGCCCCTAGATAAGCTCACCCCCTCCACGCCCACATTGAGTTACTCCTCTCCCTATACCGTGGGTAGCGCCCCCATGGCCAACAGCCATACCTGCTTCTAATCCTGACCGCCCACCACTCCCCACCACAACTCCTCCCACACACCCTGGGATCCACAGGCTTTCATATCTCAGGCGGGGGTCGTTAGCACTGCTGTCTGCCTCCGCACCAAACACCCAGAAATAGAAGGGCCAAGCACATGTGAGCAGCTACAGCTCGGGAGCTGCTCGGCCAGTTGCTGACATATGGACGTTTAGTTATGAAGCCCATAGGACCATTCTGAGCTGCTCAGTGCATTTGATGAGGTGCTCTATTTCATAGTGTTACTGGGAGGTACACGTGAGGAGCACGGGAGTGTGCTGGAGATGGGAGAGGTAAGCTAGTTGTGAGCTGCTCAGGGTGGCCGTGAGTTGTATCGGGTAGTGGTGATGGGAGCAGGACCAGATGTTGGACGCACATACCTGTGGGAAGACGCCATGTGAGCCCACCATGTGAACCTTACTACCTGTTAACATACCTTCATACAATGGACACAGCTGACCTTTACCCGATGACCTGCCAGTGAACCTGCTCCAAGTGCTACTCTCAAAGCAATAAAGCATTTTGAAGAGGACTTCCCTTGGCTAGGAATCCATAATTACTTGTGCTACAAGTTCTTGGAGTTCTCATAACATCTATGCTGGATAACCTATTTCACTCTGTGATCTGCCCTTGAGAGGACTATCAATATTGGATTTTATTTCTCTACTTGAGATCCAAATAATCTGAGGATACTATAAAGAGAGGCCAAACTGTGATTACAAACCCTACTTGAAGACTGGATTAACTTATTCCAGCCAACTCCGTAGGCTGCCAGCATAATACCATTTCTGGGAGGAACTCCGCCTCACAGTTCAAGTGTCTATTATAGTAATAAGCACTATACCACCTCCAGGGTCTGAGGTCCTTACTTGTGCCCTTTAATAACTTAGACCATTGTCAGGATGGATGGGGCGGTGGTGTTCCCCGTTCTGGCGGGAGTACTGGCCATCATGGTGGCAGTACTTATTGTCTGGAAGATGGCCTCGGTCTACTGGGACAACTTGGAGGTGGCCCGCCTGGAGAAGGAGCTGGGCAACTCAGAGTTTGTCGTCGTATGTATTTCTCTCTGTATTTTTAACTTTTAGGTCCGAAATGTATGTGTAAAGACGTCTAGACCTTAATAATTATAAGGATTTACCCAGTGTGTGTTAGACAAGAAAATGAGCTTTTATTTATCTTAATCTGGAATTTTCTTACCTTACAAATATTATATATAACTAAATCTGATATTAAATTTGGATGTTGATAACTTATAGTGGTGACACTATAGACTACAAAACTATTAACTTTTGGCAATTTACAATACATGAACAAGCTCTATTCTCCATTTCCATTTCCATGAATATAAATTTATTCTGTCTTGTCCTCCAATTATGTATGTCAGTCATGATTATGTTGTTCCTTCAATAGGCTATGTGTGCACTGATCTCAGAAAACAGAAAATAACTGATAGAAAACAACGGCATAGTTCCCTGTTCCATCTTTTCAAACTTTGTCTACTGGCACAAAGGTGGGGAGCGAAGCCAGACTCGGGTACCTCCAGACATAAACAAGTGCACCCTTTGTGTAGCTGTAGAAGCTGCTTAGGTCAGCACTTGTTGATATGTAACGTGCTCTCAGGGTGTAGACTGATTAGGAAACAGTGTTCCGCCACTCAACGTACTTCTTATCGTAAGTTGCTGGCTTTCCCGTGACCTTTTAGCATATGTTGTACGGAACCGCGTGTAGGCCTATGAGAAACATCCCACACATAACAGCTAATGCACGTATCATAGGAAGAATTCTAGATAATGATAATGGATAGGAGAAAATGTTGGACACGTGGTTTAAGAACGTCGAAAATGTACCAAAGATAGCAAAGATACCATAGGCACGTTGCAACTTATATAAATGAGCTGCATTGGAAAGCTATTTCGGATACTCTGGGATCAAAAGGAATCTGTTTATCTGTACCATGTAAAAAGAAAGACACTAATGCATCCGTCTCTTTCATTTTTACCGCCTACCCGCAAGCCGTTTGATTATTTTTCTACCCCTCTAGCGAAAAAAACACCAGCTCGGCTAAACATACACAGTGGTTTTTACTGCCAGAAAATAGGCTTAGACGGATGGTGTTTGGGGATCAAAATCTTCAGTAATCTGGGTCACTTGTAATTTGAGCCGCTATAGACACAAGAAATATGACGTTAACGGCCTGAGCCGGTGACCTCTGGGGGCTTTTTGAGGTTAACCCAGGGGCCAGGAGTGATTGCATGCGAGCTGGTCACCGGGCTTCCCCGAGCGACTCGGAGCTGCTCCCCCGTCTTGCACGGTGCATGTGAAAGTGATTCCCACTATAGGGGGGAGTGGGGCCCTAGACGAGGTCCCTATTAAAACCTTAGGATTCTAGGAAACCATTTTGCTCCTGCTCCTATGTCTTTTTTTTAAATCCTGATGTAAGTACCAATATTTTCGTACTTTCCTTGCAATATATCCCTAACCATGCAGACAATAACCCAATCACACCATAGGGCCTACTTATAGCATCCGAATAACTTAATTTAAAAAATCCCTAGCAGTGACAGATTCAAACGTGTAGGGCCTCAACATGGCACAGGATGTTTGTATTTTTTGCTGTGAGAGGCAGGAACCATGGTGCCTTCCCTTACCTGCCCTGTACCTCACCCAACTAAGATCTAGGGGGTGTCAAGACCAACCCAGATTGAGCTGTCAAGACCCATTTTCACTACCTTACATCACCTGTTTAACTTTGCATCTATTTCTTTTCCTGGCACACAGCCTTGGTATTCAGCGGATTTGCCAACATGTCAAGGGCATGCTGGAAACATTATCTACTAGAAGAATTTCATATTGAAAAAAAATGTGTACGTGATTTAGTGGTTATATGAGTTTTTTCAATCAGGTAGTGGCGAAGGGGAAGTGACTGTGGTTTGTTGGAGAAAGAAAAAAGGTTGTATAGCTACAGCAAGTGTTTCTATAACTCCTCTGAAAAACAAACCCTATGTTGACGTTCTTGCTGTACAGACTCGTTTAATAAGTAAGCATATTATACTGTTCTGACATTGCATTGCATCCATAGGTTTTCTATAGTATTTTTAATGCTAGATTATTGGCGTCAGATATTTGATTAGATTACCTGTCAATATTCGTCTATTGACCAGAAGTAACTGTACGATCTAGATACATTAATGACAATAAGTTTCACATATATGAATTTGATAAGCCATGTTGCAGAAAGTAGATAATGATTTAATCAAACTGCTATAATATTATAGTGTAATTGCAAGTTGCCAGAGTGATATGGTAACTGAGCTTCTCAAATAAAGAGGGATTCGGGTTTTAGATCCAATAGTTATTCAAAACAGTGTGGCTTTAGCTGAAAGTCGTATCGCTGTGCACCCTAGAGAGGCAGGTATATAGGCTACATAACCTACCCCACTGAACTAATCAGGAAACTGAACACTGTATGTTGTACACAGTCCGATGACGTCCCAAAGTATAATGAGGTTTACAGTTGCTGACAAATAATACTGACGTTCCTCGTTAAAAAAAACGAGTGAAAACCTGCAAAAGTGGTTATTCCTTACTAACAGAAAGCCACGTGGATATGATCATAAAGCCATGAGAGGCTCTGTAGGATACATTACAACGGACATATTTATGGCCATAGTTTATTTACTGGTGGAAAGATGGCCTAACATTGGGCAACTCAAGAGTATCTGGGTCAAGGTTTACTGCTTTGAACTGATGGGTAGTTGTGTACCTTAAACAAGCCGCCCAAGGGTTCATAATCTATAAACATTATCTGTACCTGCAAATCATACATAGAGCCACTTCTCACTTACTAACGCCTCAATAATCTGCATTCTGTTGCATGATGTCGTTAACGTATAGCCTATGATTGCCAATCTCATTAAAGATCAAAAAGGAACAACCTGACAAATTTATTGGTCCTTACCATAGGGGCTTTCCAGGGATTATTACAGAACTATATTAAATAAATACCACGAAGCAAAAGCACCACTGGAACAACTGTATTGACCCGCTTGAAGCTGAGCTGGATTGGGTCCAAGTTTACTATCTTCAAGGTGTTATAGTATAATCTGTAACTTAACCCATTCTGGGGCATCATAGAAAAAGAAAGCATCTTAGTCCATGGGTCATGCATACAGGTGTGGAGTCAGCCTTTACCTTATGCATAAAAAAATATATACCCTGGGGATTGTCGACTAGCTTTTTGGTGGCACATTTATTTATTCTAAGTCTGGTCAACTCCGGGTAAGTCAATGTTTGTTAAACAGAGGGACAGGTTTCCGCACCAATCTCATTATTCCTTGATTGCAGACTCTTCAAAGAGTCTCCAAATTGCACTCTTAGTGGCACATTATTATCAAATTCACATCTTATGTACTGGAGCAAACAAAATGTTACACTTAACAGCTCCAAGGTGGGCTGGTAAATGTTTACTGTTTTCATGGCACTCTGACGTTGTGTAACTTAACCAAGCTCCAGGGATCATACAAAAAAGACACACTTTTTACATGCAGATCGTCATTAAACAGAGCTCCCCTCCAATGATCTAAGCCTGTATACCCCGAGGTTACCTGGCGCGCCATCTGGTGGTATTTTGTCTACGTCTGAGCATGCGCAGCTCATGTTCTCAACTGCCGCCAGGTGTCTCTGCGCTCATTCGCTGGTTGTTGGCGGCCAATTCTAGGAACATTGCACAAACTCATACCCTGTCGATAACCAGCATGTTAGGACGTCACGTTGGGTGCAGTAGGTCGGCTGAAGGTGGAGCTAGTGGTGTGGATGTACCGAGTGTTTACACCGGAAAGCTGAACAAATCTTACATGACTGGTTATTTCATAAGCAGATGGTGTAACGGGTAGGGCTAGAGGGCAGGGGAGGTGAGCTAAGACGCCCAAAGGTGACCGAGTTAGTTAGTGTATGGTTAGAAGAGTTATAATAAGAAACTTAGAGCTATACAACCCTGGAGTAAGTATGTCGACTGTTTACAATTGTGAATGGTCTTAGGTATCCTCCTATGTTATTATCTCTTTTTTAAAGTTGGCATTGGAGAGGTATTTTTTTTTGAAAATGACAATCACGAATAACCTTTGCCATACTCTTTACATAATTCTATGGTCCACATAATTGCTACATGTTTTGAACCGAAACCCAAGTAGACATGTACCATTCTATCCCCTCCATTGGTTAAGTAGGACTGTATCATCTAAGGTCCTCCATCGGATAAATAGGACTTAATCATCCTGTCCCCTCAACTGATTCATATCCCCTCCATCAATTAAGTATAAATGTACCATCCTCTGCCCTTAACCAACTGTGTAGGAATATATCATCCTCCATTCCCTCCATCAGTTAAACAGTAATGTATCATCCTATCACCTTCATCGGTTAAGTAGGAATGTACCATCCTTTTCCCTCAAATGGTTGCCTAGGAATGTCTCATCATATCCCCTCAATCAGTTAAATGTATCATCCTATCCCCTAAAATGATTGCATAGAAACACATCATCATATACCCTCAATCAGTTAAAGATCTGGTGACACGACCAGAGCTGCTACATAAATTATATTTCATTATGAAGAAAGAGACATATTTCCTAATTATAACTTTAAATGCTTGTACCAATAGTCATTGATAGATTATGCCCAAAATAAGGCATGCACCTTTATAATTAGGTCATAAGACCACTGGTAACTGAGCATGCCGGAAGTGACGTAGCAAGATGCCTAGCTATAGAATGTTGCTACCTGATACATGCCTGCAAGGTAATATTCTATGCTAACTAAGAACCACAAGCAAAATTAGTGATCAATATGAACCAAATATTAGAACTATTATTATGATACTTGAACACTATGATTGTCCCAAACATAAGGTGAGGGTGTTTTACAGGTATGTTACCTTTCGCCAGTGCTACTAGTGCTTGGCCTATTGTGTGAAGACACTCTCACACCTCACCCACAGTGACTAGCTACGCGAATTTCAGCTTGCATTGTAACAGGAATGGATTTATCTGTGGCATAGTTAGCCTGACACAGAAACAAATAATAAGCCATGTAACTTCTCTTATTCTAATTTACCAAAGTGATATATTGTGAGCTTGCAATTTGATACAATGTTATTCTTATGCACATCATTGTATGAGCTACCATATCGCATCATATCCCCGAGCCTCCCTGACCCGTCCATCCCAACTTGAAAGTTCTTATATAAATTCTCTCTCACACACCTACGCTCTTTCTTCAGATTTTGAAATTTCATAGGGCCAGAAAGTGTGTCCACACACCATGTAATGGTGTGTGTGTTTCATGTTTACTTTTGTCTTAACTTCTCAATTCAATAATATGTTTCAACACCATGTTCTACTTGGCGGCCCTGTTGTCATATTTATATATGTTAATGCTTCAGATTTCGAATTATCAAAAGATATGACAATTAAATGATCACTTGAATGATTAATTCATCACACAATAGTCCTATACATATATGTGTATATATAACAATACGCTGCAGGGCTAAGGCATCTTGTGACGTCACAACATGGCCAGCGTGAAGGGGTGTGAGTCTCAGCAGTAACACCTGGCTGCCCCATATACAGGTGTTAGCAGGGGCTAGCCTGTCGCTCACCTAAACTCACTGAACCCTTAACCCATAGTAGATCGTTTCTTTGGATACATGCTACAACTTCATCAACGTTTGAACATACTGTATTATCATGTCTCTGGATCTGAATGTATCATCTTATCCCCTAAAATGGTTGCCTATAGGAATGTATAATCATATCCCTTCAATCAGTTAAGTAGGATTGTATGTATCACCCTATATCCCCTCCATCGTTTAAGTACGCCTATGCCATCCTATGCCCCCTCCATTAGTTAAATAGGAATAGTGTATTAGCATATTCCTTCCATAGGTTATGAAGGAATATAGATTATCATCCTCCCCTCTATTGGAGAATTTATCGCTGCTAAGTTTCTCTTATTGTTTCAGATAAATCCAATATATGAAGAACCAGCGCCAGGATTCGAGACACCAAAGCTGCAAAACTCCAGAAAATACCACCCGGTGCCGGCAGAGGAGTCCATACCTGACGTCGTTGACGTATGACGGACGACACCAGAGACATGACGGACGACGTTAGAGACATGACGGACGGAGTGACAGATATGACGGACAGTAGAAATAATAATGTGGCCGCCTTACATTTGGAGGGCAGGGATACAAACAAGAGGCGATGCCCGGTGTTAATGACTGTTTACGTGCAAGGCTTATAATGAATAGGCCTATAATTATTTATTATTTTACTTTCTGAAGTGACCAATGGGTTCATGGTTACTTACACATGAGTAACTGCTGGTGACGCTCTGAGGAAGCCGCACGTCCCAGATGGGATCGTGCGGCTACCCAAGGACGTCTCCTGTATATCATTAACCAAACACAATGTCATATAATTTATGTGGAAAATGGTTAGATCCCAAACCTTCATGGCTGCTTGTTCTGCGAAACACCACCCAGACGCGGAGTCAAGGCCTGTCATCCATAGAAACGTACCTGACCGACATATATATATCTGCCTGGTTTAAGGACAAACAGGAGCTGAAGATGATGCGTCGTATGAGGAACATTAAATTGTGTTAGACCCATCGGTGTCCTTTATGGCCCAATGCTTTAACTATCGGAGCATGCATCATTCGTTAATAGTGGTTTATACATGAAAGCACAATCAATAAGCTAGCGATGTTTACCTGATCTAGAAGACGTTTGCTGGATAACATTATCGACAAGTTTTGTTATAAGTGAGGCTTCTCTTTTGCTATTAGTATTCAATCCTTGCATTCGGCTGGAGAAACTTCTCTGTGCTCTTTGTATTTTCGAGTCTTGCAATGTATATTTTCGTTAAAGCTCTGCCAGAAACCCTCTTTGGATCCAAATGTTTCTAAACATGAGGAAAGTAATTATTGTTATATTGACCTACTGAGGTAGGTCCATGGTTTCGCTTGGACAGAGATGGGAGGGTTTAGAAATTGGGAAAAGAGGGGATTGGGGCTAAGTGTTAAGGACAAAACTTGGATTCGCCAGTATGTTTAAGTATGTGTAACTCATCTACTAGTTACGGGTCCGTATTATAAATGTTTCCATAATTTGACAGTATCTGGACCAAGTATTTGAGTACTCTTATTACTATAATTAATTGTATCATGAGTTTGGATCACCTCAAGAAAACTAATATTCTAATTTCAATATGCCTGTCAATGTTTATTGGTGAACTGGTATTGGTGCTAAACATGTGTCGAAAAATATCATAATTGGAATTTCCATTGGGAGAATGTGTTTACCTATTAACGTAAAATCGTGCACAATGTCTTGCATCTGTTGTATAATAGACAATTCGACCAATAAAAGAACAATTCTGCCATTACTTTCATTATGAATACCTAAAAAAATGTGTTTAATTTCTCCATTAAATTATACTTTTTGTTGTTCATTTTATCGATAGAATAGCTTATGGAATCATCATAAGGATCGTATTAGCATGATTGGACACAGTTTTAAGACCTTTTGTACTAAAAGATGGACATTTATTTCATTTACATCAACATATATATATCGACCACCCTATCAAACATGAGAGAAGGCAGAAATGACACACGGCCAGAGAGGCAGAGTGGGGTGAGTTCATCGGACAAAACACAAACATTGCCTTTCAACATAACATTTCTTAGCTCATTGTTTCTCGACATACAATGTTACAGCCATTAAAACCGCTGTTTACTTTTGCCGCCGGTCAACAGGAATTGTCCACCATGTATAAATGCCTTTACAGTGAATTATAGAGTGGAATGTTTATAATTCTCAAATGCTTGATATTACCTGATGTTCGTATGAACGGTGCTCATGTGATAGTTCTTAATAAACAAATTCTTTATTGCCATCCAGTGACTCGATATGGATTGCTTGCTATACAAAATGTTTTGTTTTCCATACCTTATATTTATCCCCTGCTCTCTAGAAAGTTGTATATTTTTCAATTGTTCTTTATTTTCTCTTGTTCCTAGTTATTGGCAATTAACAAAAGACCTAGCGACTTCGAGGCCACATAGTGAACACTTCATCGCCTAAGACTTCAAGACCTATTTATTCATTCTTCCATATAGATATAGCCAAACCTATACATTAACCCACATTTGATACATGTATTACCCAAACATGTATATTTATTGTACAAACATGTAAAATATCATAACAATGATTCATTTACAACAGACTCTTTGTGTGCACGCCTCTGTACATATACATACACTTGTATGACATAATAGCAAACATACATAGAAAACAGTGTCACACAAAGACACCAATTTAACATCGCAGGATGGCGATGTCATCAGCTGGTCATATAGAATACAGAAAAAACACAATGTTATCAAATATATCCCCTCATATCATTCATACTTACATCACTGGGCAATATGGATGAGGGCGTGAGGAATCGGGGAATGGATAGGGGAATGGGAGGGGGGTATACAGCCTGGATCATACAGCAGTATCACCTGAGGAGATCTTTCTGTCTGTTTTGTTGGCAGTGCCTCTCTCACTCACTGCCACCCTGGGCATGTATTTATTACTATCCACCCGGTCATAACCAAGCCCGGGCGAATTGTGAGTGTCCAGTAAAGTTTCACCCCTCGGGCCAGCCCCCCTAGGCCTGGGGGACATATTGATCTTTTCGGCGTGCCTCAGAGGGGCCTCGTAGGTGTTGTGCTGCTGGTGGTAGCGCTTAGCTGGCGCCCTCTGCTGTCTCTTCTGACACCTATTGACGTAGCACTTGAGCGCCCCCGTGTGGATGACAAAGTCGAGGAACTCCAGGACGGTGAGGGCACTGGCCCCCAGGAACAGGGCCAGGGAGCCGCCGATATCACCTGCAAAGTGAAAGAGGAGACGTTTGACATTATCATATTACTCAAGGAATGAGACAGGAGCCGTCTGTAAAAGGTGACAACTGCATGGAATGAAATGTCTAAAAATACGTGTCAATAATGAAAGAAATACAAGAACAACAAAAGGGCAAATATTTCTAATTTTCCACGGGGATTTTTCGTTTCTATTAATTTTAAGAAACAATAATTGTGTCTCCCCACACAGAAAGGATGCTCCAGGCAGGAATTGGAAATTAAAGAGGATGTTTTTAGCTTTCAAATGATACCAAGCACATCAAAATTGGATAATTTTCAAGGAATTTACAGGCTGTTGAATGGGATGATCAGTGTTCCTGAAAATGGCAAAAAGCCCGGATATTGAATATTTTATCTTAATATTTACTAATGAAATAAAATTTTCTCCATAAATTAACAAAATGTCATAAAAGCTATTAAGCTTATAACTTTTGTTCTACAAAAGATAATCTCTTTTATTTTGGACTGGTAATACAATAAAGTTGTGTTTTTCCAAATGGGTTACAATTTTTGACAAAATTGGCAAAATTTTGTTGTTTCCATGGTAACCAAACATCTGATGTTTGGTAATATTTGGGGAAAAAACGTTCCATTATCATATTCCAAATAGAATGTTTTTCAAACAAAATGGAATGTTTAGAGTAGGATGACTGAATTCTACACAAAAAGTTGGTTTAAGACATTTTCATCCCTATTTTTCACAAATCTACCCATATCTCCCTTAATATTACCTTCAGAGCTTAATACACTGTATATATCCCCCTCAGAGCATCCTTTCTGTGTGGGGAGACACAGTTATTTATCCATATGGAACGATTTACAACCTTCAGTAAACTGTACTTTCATCTGTACAAATATCAATTTAATTTGGAAGAAGCCTCATAGACACTGTAATACAGCTGTCTTACAAGCTACCAAAACATTAGGAGCCAGAAGCATGTCTTTATAGCGTTCAGTGGGATACGGAAGCGATAGAAATTTGAATAAAACTCGAAACTTTATTTCGTTTTTGAGTATCAACGGATAACTCGATCATTATTTCATCTCTTTCGCCAAAGTTTTGATTGTGCAAATTCTGATGACTGTAGCTACTCTACCAAAATAGAAATCAATGAAGTCAGACCTGACAATTATTATTTTGGGCTTAATGAACATATCGGAACTATATAGGGGGCAATAAGAAAACTTGAAATAAAGCATATTAAAACCAGATTTTTCAAAATATTTCTCTCAATTCTAGTCATCGCTCCCACATTATTCGGGTGCGGGTTTCTGAGCCTGGCATGATAAGAAAATGCTGTGCGGACCGTTTTAACCGCTTGGTCACAGCCCTTCTTGTGAACGATATTAAGTAACGACAGAAATAAAAGCAGCACAGAGTGCAAGTTTACTAATGCATGTATTGCATGTGAATACTCATTCAAACTTTTTTTTACTAGTGCTTCGTGGTCTGAGAAATCTTGGATTCTAAAAATTTGTTTAATGTTGGATACGACCGTAAGACACGTAAGGAGCTGAAAAAACATCAGACATGGAGTCTTTTAAAGGCTTTCAGTAAGGGATATGATAACAAAAAGAATGTGCATTAAAGAAATAATATGAAAACATTGTACATTCTACAACAGATCGTCAACCTCACGAATCCATGTCGTAACAAATTTTCTTAGCAGTTCCCCCCGAAATAAGCATTTTCTCCACTGCTCAGAACTACCTTGACGACATGTCAGTATAAAAATCGATGGTAAAATTGACTGATTGGAACCAGTCGCTCACTCGCCGCTGTCTCGCACGCTTGCCAATTTTAAAGTTTCAGATTGCATAGATTGGAGGATGATCAATAAATATCTATATGTTCATAATGTCCAAACATAATCACCTGTTTACCTGAAATAACATGATTAGAAGAATATCATAAAAATAAATCAATGCATAGGAGTAGGAAATGATGAGGCTTACTCAGAAGCTGTGTTAGATCATAAGCTGGACGCTCCTCCACAATTTCATATGTGAGATCACGGAAGAATATATCCAAGCGGAGAAGGTTTTCCCTGAAAATGAAAAAAAAATCTATAGAAACGCACTCACACAGATGTTATGACTGAAGCAATCATGAGTCATAGAAGGCATTATGATTAAGATGTTGAAATGTCGAGACTAATTTCCAAAATTTGACATAGATTAGTAGAACTCTATCCACCTTAAGGGGGAGCCATTGAGCGATTCAGCTAAGGTTCTCTTCGTTTGAACGACCAGAAATCGTCGAAAACGATCAGAAATCGTTGAAAACAACCACATAGCTCCCATTGAGCGATGTGATCAGAAATCTATCAAAAAAGGGTAAGTCTCTTGATAAATATCTCACAAGGTTTGATATTGGTCGTTATCGATCTCAGATTCGAATTTTAGTCTCACCGCCAATGCCCGCTCCCCACCTTAAGACAGTTAGAGTAATATTTACTAATGTTTTATAACTTTAAACCCAAAGACATCATGTCACAGTACTTAGAAATAATCGTCGTTAAATTCAGTTTAAGAATTTCCTTTCAATTGTTTTTAGAAATTTTGACAGCCATTACAAAGCCAATGTATTACGAATATCTCAATGAAATATTCCATTGACATTTAATTTCATGTGTATTTCATTCTAAATGAAATTGATTTTCTTATCATTAAGGCATTCTTTGCCATAGATCAGCAAACAATAACTGCATATCATTGATGACAATATTAAGTGACATCTATAAGTAATGAGGGGAAACTTTGACGTTTTAATGTAATATGGAATGATCTTGCTTCAGGTTTTGCTATTTTATCACGAAATTTCAAGTGACCACAGTATCCATGGTATTATCCGGGAATGATAAACATATCACATTACCTTTGCCTTCACAGTGCATTTCCATTAAGGTCACGTATGATTAGCCTCTTTAATTAATGAGTTAGGCTCACCTGACAAAGTCTTTGCTAATTATGATGTCTTGACTATATTCCCTGAGGTCCTTATCGAGATCATCAAAGGCTGTGAGGAACCGTGAATCCGTATTCCCTAAAACGTCCACTAGCGTCGCCCTCTCCTCTATTCGATTAAACTGCATTATGATATCATTCTCCTTATGCTTGAAGCCGATATCGGGCAGATCAGCGTTCAGCATGCGAGTCAAATTTTTCACTGAGGTCAAGTTAAGGGCCTCCACGGTGGTGTGAAGCATGCGAGCGTCCGCAAAGATGTCGAGGAAGAACTCGCGGCGCTCGGGGTTCTTCACCATCTCGACCATGTCCTCCTTGAGCTTCTGGTAGAACTTGCGCACGCTGGTCTCCTTGAGGAAGTTCCTCCAGATGTCGGTGTAATGCTCCTGGAGGCGCTCCCACCAGGAGGAGAGGCTGCCGCCCTGCGCGCGCAGGTCTTTGAAGAGAACTTTCAGAGAGCTTACCATGCCGAAGGTCCTTTTGGAATGTGCCATGGAGGCGAGCTGGCGCTTACTGACCGAGTCACTATTGAGGAAGGTTTTGGCCATCTGGGAGAAGAGCACCAGGTCCGCCTGGAGTATCTCGTACTGCTCGCGGAGACGCCGCTGGAGTGGTTGGAGCATGGCCCGGAGGTCGTCAAGAACAGAGTAAAACCTGTTCTTGATGCGGTCGAACTGCTCGACTTTGAGCTCAATCAGGTCCTTGGAGCGGTGGATGATGCGCTGCTCGAAGAGCGACTTGTAGAAGTTCACCTGTTTGGCGTGGAATATAAAGGACTGTTTACACTCCTGGTAGGCGGATTCATTGAATGCCTGGTTGCGGTGGTACTCCTTGAGCACGAACTGCAGGCCGAGGATGGAGTCGATGTAGCCTGTGAGATGCTCAGACATCTTGTTGTAGTACTCGCGCTGCTTCCTCGTGTTGTGGGCCAGCACCTCGCCGGGAATCAGCGACAGGTCGTACCTGCCGTCCGGCGTGAGGACATATTCCAGCAAAGGTTCTGCGTTCAGATATGCATAGTAAGCCTTTGTCAAGTTGTCGACGGCGCGGATGGCGATCTCCAGGCGCGACGACAGGTCGCGGTCCATCATGTAGAAGATGATGCGGCGGATGGTCACTTCCTCTTCCGGCGTCTGCTGCAGCTGCGCAATAGTGCGGTCAAAAGCGCTAACCGTCTCATAAAACTCCGTCGTCACATGGTCAAGCGTGCGTTCATTCATAACATCCCAGCCTTTGATGAAATTATGCTGGGTGATATACTTCACCCCCTTCAAGGCGCGCGTCTGGTGGAAGGTGATGCGCGGCCGGATGTCCTCGGCCAGACCCTGGAGGAAGACGACGGCGTCGTCGAGCTGCCCGTCCACCCGCTCCAGGGCGAAGCTGACCTCCTCCAGGGCCTGGGACACGGCGACGATGAGGTCGGTGTTCTTGGCGCGCAGGGCGGCCACTGTCCGCTCGGCCGTCTCCCGGGCGAGCAGGTAGCGGGCCTGCACGGCCCCGGTCAGGTTGGAGGCGAGCAGCTCGGCCACCTGGCGGCCACTCACCGCGGCGTGCGTCAGCTGGGGCGGGTAGAGCTGCTCGTGGCAGGCCACGGCACAGCCGCAGCTGCTCGCGCTCAGGTCCTCGGCTTCTGGAAGAATGGAAGGTATTAGTGACCCATGTATCATAATGATACATAATTACACATTGGAGTTGGTATGTGTCTCCCCATACAGAAAGGATGCTCCAGGCGGGAATTAAGCATTAAAGAGGATGTTTTTAGCTTTCAAATGATACCAAGCACATCAAAATTGGATGATATTCAAAGAAATTACAGGCTCTTGAAGATAGGACTATCAGTCCTCCTGAAAATGGCCAAAAGCCCGAATATTGAATATTTATCCAGATATTTAGTAATAAAATAAAATTTAATCCATGAATTATCAAGAAACTCTTAAAAGCTATTATGGGTATAATTTTTGATCTAGAAAAGTCATTATACTTTTGTTTGGACTGATGATATATTCAAGTCATGTTTTTCCAAATGGGATACAGTTTTTGACCAAATCTACAAAATGTTGTCGTTTCCATGGTAACCAAACATCAAATGTTAGGTAATATTTGGGGAAAAAACGTTCTATTAACATTCCAAATAGAATGTTTTTCAAAGAAAATGGAATGTTTAGAGTGGGTTAAATGAATTCTACACAAAAAGTTGGTTTAAGACATTTTTATTCCTATTTTTCACAAATCTACCCATATCTCCTTTAATATTAACCATAGAGTTTAAGATATAACCCCCTCGGAGCATCCTTTCTGTGTGTTGGGTCACTATATGCTTAATAGAGAAAATAATTTTGAGGGTTAATTTGACCCATGTCCTCATATAGCAGGTCATAATATTATTATAAACTGTTGGTACAGATTATTATTATAACCTGTTGGTACAGATTATTATTATAACCTGTTGGTACAGATTATTTTTTTCTTTATTAAACCACATTCATCACATTAAATGTGCTTCCAAGTAGGCACCAACTTTGATACCTCATTTGGTTTTGGATTGGACAATTTCTCATGAAACTGAATACATTATTAAGCTTAAGACAATTTCTTCTCAATAATAAGCATTTTGACAAAACTGCGGCTGACCAAATGAGTTTAGTCAAGCATCGATAATTTTTTATGAATAGAGGTGCTAATCCTAGGCCTTTCAAAAGAAAAGCACGGCGTCCCCGGTTGGACTTACATGTAGTTACACCTTACCTATACAGGATACACTGTCGAAGGCCTATATGCATTATCTAAAACTATATCTACTTAAATCAAAGACTTTGTCTGGATTAAATGCTTTGCCATACTAAGCAACTATAGGACGTTGACTCATGCTCATTTGTTCTTAATTAAGATTTGTATGATTATCCCGGCATTAAAACACACATAGTAATTAACGGCGAAAATGACTTGCGGAAGCAGGTCAGGAAATTACTTTGCTGCCAGTGACGTTAGGTGGGGAGTATAACAGCTTAAACAATAAGCTTGTGGGCGGTTAGAATAGCTTTCTTAATAAATAAACTGGCGTGTATGCAGCCTATGCGAAATGTCACCCTAACCATGCATAAAGAAGGTAAAGTTCAAAACGGCTGAGAAAAAATAGCAATAATAAATCATCAACTGAGCGTCACTTATGAAAACAACATGTGCAGCTATTGTTGACATTATATTCAATTACCTATTGGATACGATTCGGCTAGCTATATGTGTTCAGTAGTTATTTTACTGGGATATTTATCTTCATTGTACAAAAGTGAATAGGACAATAATAGGCTTAACACAGTCATATTGACCAGTTGACAGTAGTTTTGAAATGTACCTGATAATCCCCCTCTTAAGTTGAAGTTTCTTTAAAGGGGTTTACAATGGGTGGAAATGCGTGGGAAGAGAGTGTTATTGGGGGTGAAGGCATGAACTTAGATATATGGCCTTTCTTTGAACTCTTGACATCTGGTGCAGAATTCATGAGGGATTTTCGGACCGAGTGGGTTTAGGCGGCTTTAGCTCAGCACATAGACAAACCGCCAGTGAAGCCTGCCTGAATATTTGATGCAAGCTGCTAATGCCAATGAGGCAAAGGTTGGCAGAGCACACTCCCACTCCCTTTTACAATAACCGATCTATCCCAAAACTGGAGAATATAATAAGAACACCAACCAGGGGAGCAATAACCCCCGTGAAGCTCTAGGAAGCCGGCAGCTGTAGGCCAAGGGCTTCCCGGTGGTCCCCAAGTAATTCCCTGGAGGGTGTTCTTTATTTTATTCCACCACTCATTGGTGAAACATAGTGTTTTAATGTATTTTGTTGGTGTTTAAAGTTCATAAAACATCACCAGTAAGAGTAATGTTTCAAATTGTCCCGGGGGAGTTATATTTTTGGCAATAACTCCCTCTGACCCAGTTCTAAGGAGTTATTTACACCTATGCCTCCTGCGGGTGGCCATATAACCACCATGTAGTGTTTTAGAGGGGAAATAAAGTCTCGAATTTACCTAGAATTCGTAGGACACATTGCTGGTAGTTTTTCACGTCGCACGCTCTCATTCCACCTGAAACGAATTGAAAGTGTCAACTATCAGTTCATCGTGTACATTGTTTCTAAGGATGAATTTTGAAATGATTATTCATGAAAATGTGTAGGACGAGAGATTCGGGTGAGATTAAGTGCACAATTCCATTAATGTAATACGTTTGGAAAGGGGTTGACAAATAATGTGATTCTCTTAGGCTGAAGTGTCGGGTATGCAACAAGATCTCATTAAATTTGAAGTTTTACACATAAAAAATCAGGATTACTTACATCCATTACCTATCTAGATGAGCTTCCCACTCTACAAACACCTAAATAATATTTAATACCTTTTAGATCGCTTGGAAACCAATA
Organism: Lepidonotus clava; assembly: GCA_936440205.1. Taxonomy (NCBI): domain Eukaryota; kingdom Metazoa; phylum Annelida; class Polychaeta; order Phyllodocida; family Polynoidae; genus Lepidonotus; species Lepidonotus clava. The sequence continues at coordinate 33,966,871 of OW387137.1, forward strand.
GTCGGCGCATGCACACTTCTTCCGAACCCTCTCGGCTCGACAGCGGGTGAGGCATGACGTCACGGAGAGCCTTGTGACGTCAGTAGGGGTGGTGACGTCACTGGGGAGCTGGTGGGAGCAGGTTCCATAAGGACGTCCTACCCTCCTCACCTATCCTTCAACACAGAAAGGTCTGCGTACAAGGCCTTTGGGATCTGAGGGGCCGGTCAACCGGCAAGTTGACCAGCTGACCAGCTGACCAACTGACCAACTGACTGACCGATGAATCAATTTCAAACAGCTAAAGCTAGATGGTAAGTATTTTAATTTCAGATTCACCATCGATTGTGTAATAACATACTATTATCTATTTGAGAATAATCATTATCAAAATGTTCTAATTGTTTCTTCAACATTGTATACACTTCCATACAATGGAGAAAATGGCCTACAACGACAAAATTAGGTTTCATTAACAACATGGTGACATATATTTCAGAATTTATTCACTCAGTGTAGACGTATTTCCATTTAACTTACAGAATGACAGAACTTCTTAAGCCTGACCAAGAGGCCTCCTTGCTCTTAAAAGCTGCACCAAGTAGGGCCTATTGTCTTAAATCCGTTTTATCGGATTTGCATCCATAGATAAGTATCAAGTTTGCCCATGGGTATGTACATGATGGAAATTGCCTCAGATGGCAATGACTTCTAAAGGCCCAAAGGTCAGGGAGGGCTCGGCAAAATGGCCCTTGTCGATTAGCCTTCGCCTTGGTCGATATACGTCAAGCTAATGTCGTAAAATATGCCGTAATCATACCTGTAACAAGGAGAGCCCGATTGCGGTATGCTCCCCCGGCGCGACCAGAAGGCCGTGTTCCGGAAGTAGTGGCGCCACCTGCTGGTCGTGGATGACGACCTTGACCCCGGCGGCCTCGCTGGGTCCCGCCATGTACTCGTACTGCTCTATGTTAAGGAGCAGGCGCAGGCCATGGGCTGAACCTGAGGGAGTGGGGGGATAAAAGGAAGATGTAGGGGGATTATTGTGACATTATGAAGACATTGAATGGTAAAAAATTGAGTTAGTGATGATAAATATACATGATTCAGGGGCGGATCCAGAGCCAGTGCTCGGGGGGGGGGGGGGGGCAAACCCTGACCTCCACAGGTCTTCCAATTCTAAGATGCTACCTTTGGTCTAGGGGGGGGGGGGGGGGCGGGGCATTGCCCCTTTTGCCCCCCCCCCCTGGATCCGCCATTGTGAATAATAACGTGAATAAAATATAGGGGCCTATAAGATATTATGAAATCGCCAAAACGGGGACTTACCTATGGCAATTTATAATGCTTACTTTTTTTATCGGTAATGTTTACTGAAATATATCTCTTATACGTAACATGAGTCGTACATGAATGTGTGAACCGACCATGCATTTCGTCAAAATAATGATATTAAAGTTTTACCACAATATTAAAGTCACGGATATAGGATCTCTTTGACCTGCTTAATATATGTATGCTTTACGAAATATGCCCCTTTGAACTTTGAAAAAGAAGCATTGGCATTGAACAAGGTCATATCATGATACATCACGGGGTTACTCTTTTGTTAAATGGCCTATGTGCAAGGCTGAGGTTAACCTAGCAATTTTCACGCAGGCAAAATCACGAAGGTGCTGTGTTGCAGATCGATAAACTAAACGATATACGTGCCTCTTAAGTTGGATATGGCAACTATGTACTTAGTGACATGTTCCAGGAGATTTTGAATTGGTGACATGCATGAAACACGAACACTTCTTAAATCAGATATATGAGTGGTACCACGGCCCATTTCAGGCCATTGATGCTGTGTGACTACCTTGTGACAACCTTGCGACATATTTGAGGGTGGTCAGAGGGTCGTCATTGTGAATTTTGAGGCTGGATGACAACCCAAAGGTTGTCATTTTCTCCTGAACAACTTTAGGCCAAAAAAGTCATCAGAGAAACAAAAATGAAAATCAGGTTGTCAGCAGGTTGTCATGGAAGAAAATAAGTCAAAGTTCTGCCTTACAACTCTAGGTTTGTAAGTAAATAGTGCCCAAAAGGACAGCCCAAGGTTGACATGGCCTCTGTCTATGACAACTCTAGGTTGTAAGTGAATGGTGCCAAAAAACATACAACTCATAGGCCTATAAGTAATGGCCATACATAATAACTAGTAATAACATAATAGGAAGTCACTATTGGACTATTATACCTACAACATGAAACGTTATATTTTGTCTTTTTCTGATTCAAATAGAGTAGTGATAGACCGGATTAAAACTGAAGAAATATTGAGGATTAAAAAATAGTCCATGTCCTCACCTGCCCCCCTGGCCATGCGCCCGTCGCCCCGCCTGTCGTTGAAGGTGTAACACATGCCGTCCGCTGTGGGCGTCGGCCGGAAGTCCTCTGGCCAACATGGCGTCCGGCCCCAGTGACACCTGCAATAGAGGTAAGGAGTATAATAAGGGTTAGGACATATTTGTGTTACAAAGTTGAGGGGGCAGGTTTTTTTAATTGTATGCTGTGAGGATAGGGTTCAGTGATGGATTGATACATCGACGTAACTTTGGAGTTTCCCTGAGAGTATTAAGACCCCCATACATCGACGTAACTTTGGAGTTTCCATGAGAGTATTAAGACCCCATTCAGATATAGAGCCTACGTTCCAGTGGTCTTGTTTGTATTGTTAATATTTACTTAAAACAGTATTACTGTATTGCGACAAATACCTGTTTTATTGGTATCGTGTCGTTTATGATTCAACATAGTTCTATTTATCAGTGTATAATATACATTCCGAATTTATATTATATTATTACAGGCTGTTGCTAATAACTTGATCATCAATATGGCTGAGTTATCATTCCCAGCATTTCCAGGCAGTTATTGTTGAATCTCTTGGTGAACATTGCAGACCTATCTAAATGGGCTTGTTACACAGAAACTTCGAAAGGGCGCGTATTGCTCAAGGAAATTTGACTTTTCCTCTCCATATCCTCAATTTGTGGATGTCAGCTGTAATAGACAGCAAAGGTGGCCACAGCAGATGTCTTGGGTAAAAAGGTTACTGATTCTCTAGACATGACTTGTACTTGTAGTGACCCAAGCTGATCTGAGCAGGTCTGTATAACTCGGAGTAGCTCAATAAGAAGGCAGGAATCGCTGCTGGGCCCTAATTACTGTAAATATCCCACCGTCGAGACGCCAGCCCCAGGAGAAAATGCCCTTTTGAAAAGGACAGTGCTTCCAGACCATATATTGACAGAGGAAAGCGCTGGAGTCCAAATACAAAATGTCCATGTTCAGGTATTACTTTGTTTGTTGCCAACTTTGGGTCAACACATCCTCATCGCTTAATAATGAGGTGCGTGTCATGTTGAGGTGTTTTCTTTTTTTTAATATTTTTATTTGTCGTCTTCAGTGTGACACATTTGGTCCATCTTCTGGTGTCAAGTTCAGGGTAACCTCATCAAAACAGCCCCACCCCCTCTGTTTATTGCGAGAACTGACTTCTGTCCAGGTTTTCAGATTTATTCCGAGTTTTGCTTTCAGATATTGAAAGTCTTTTTTTGTACGTTGTTAAGGCTCCACCTGTCATTGTATGAAAAGGATACGTCTCATGAAAACGTTTCTTGTTCTGATTGCGAAAATAACAGTCATCGGAAGAGAAGATGTGTAGTTTTGCAAGAGCTACAGACGTCATTCGCGGTAATAAAGGAACTGGATACCTTCGTTTCTTTAAATTGCCTAAAAATATCCACTGACAGTTGTCAACCTCTAATTAATGTAATGAAGAATACGTCCTATTCAAAGCAGAACAGGAAAAATTATTTGAATAAAATATATATTTTTCGTAGCTTCCTAATCTGCTAATTGCCACACCACATATGTATGTATGTGCAACCACACTTGCGTGCCTTTGTCGTAGTGCAACAACCATAATACAAATAGGATATCATCAGTAACCATTGTCCTCGGGTCGTGTCTTTTCCAACAGAAACATTAACGGCTCATTACAACAATATCTTCCTTACTGCCATCAATAGGCAGGAGACGTTATGAATTGGTCCATTGGGTCAGTGCATGATAATAATGTGGAAGCAGATGCAGATACAAGTGATATTCCTGGCTTTTGACTGAAAAGGCTTAAGACCTATTCAAACACATACACATTACCTGATTACATATTGTTCAAACACCCCCGTCCCCAATGGGCATATGCTGCACCCCATCTTATAATTATGTCTCCCTTGACCTGTACCTCAACCCACTGACAATGTATCATATTCTCAGTGGGATGACAATAGGACTATTCTGGGAGCTTATTGGTTTCCCAATTAGGAAAGCGATATGTGCGGTTACAGAAACATCATAATTATAAGGTTACAGCAACCTTTGGCATGCGTATACAGTTTCTGAAATGATATGCACGGTAATGTAACATTATAATGTAACCTATCATACCATTACAGCATGTTGGTGTGGACACACATGTGCAACCATATATGCATGTGGTGGTCCAAGTCAATTAGCCAGCTGCTACCTAAACTGCCTCCACAATCATGATTTTTGTCACTGCCTAACCTAATACACGTTGTACCCTTCCCCTAATGATCCTTGTCAGACCCCACCCTCCCACTTCATGCTGAAGGACGCATTGGGTGTGTACAGTAACGTACATGTATAGACCTTGTCTAAACAGGGTCACTTGGCTAGATTTCGGTGATCACCATATGAAATCCATACCCATTTGCTCTTTAGAAAACAAGACATTAATCAAGAATTCTTAGCCCAATTTGAAATATGATAAGTTACTTGTACCTGAAAAATACAACAGTACCATTAAAGTATGAAATTATAGCATATTTCCTTTAAAGAATCAAATGACCAAATTATAATCACCAATATGGCGTCAAGCCCCTTTCTGGTTACCGTGACCTCATCTGCACAACGTCTATACATTTTCAAAAATTGCAGACACTCCCCCTTCCCCTTGATACGTAATTGATGGAAGGCCCCTATAAATACGGCTCCAGACGCTAGCTTTTCAATACCATCAACTCGTAGACCTTTTTTAGGATCTCGTGTTGCTATATTGACGTTGTAATACAAGACTCTCAGACAAGTCTGAATTGGTTTGATCCTACTTTAATACTCTACTAAGTAGTTGGAAGACATCGCAATTAGACCTATCCTACACCAGACGGTTGCATGTTTCTTATGCTTCACTACGCCAAATGATTGCTTAAATACGATATAGTCAAGCGTGTAACGATTCAATTTGTTACCACATTCATTCTTGCAAGAGGTTTAATAAGATTGCACCTAAGGTAATGTCTTCGTTTATCGTGATGTCTCAACGTTGGGTTCTTCTAACTTTTCATAATGTTGAGAGCCTGCAAAGGGCCATGCATGCTATAACGTAGTAATTTCAATTGTTACGTGACTTAATATCAGTCTCACTTGTTCTCAAAAGAGCTTCATAGCAAACATATAAAAATCCTTTCTAGTGATTCTTATTGTGACAGTATAAATGGAATGGCTAATCATTTGAAAAAGATCACAGCAACTGATAAGCAACTGATTAAGTCTAATGAGTAATGAAAATATATGAAGTTGAATTCTATTTTAAACTATAAACTGGCCAATAATAAGGAACCAATTACCACCAATAGAATATTGATTATCGGGCTAGTTTCCTTCAGCTTTAGCTATGCGCATGTATTGATGGCAGAAGATTGACCGATTCGTACCCCAACCATACTGGACAAACAGCTCCGATGAGGTCCTGCTTCACCCAACGACCCTCCTCAGACCAGGGGCAAGGGTATTTTAGTCTTGGTCAGGCGGTCTGTCTTCTTTATGATATCTGTGTATGAGCGGCTTAGCCTCTTTTATCCCATTCATACTCAGGGAGAAAAGAGGACATTACAAAATCTTGGGCAACAGCAACACAAAAAGTAATTATGAAAATCAGTAACAATATTATAATGTCTAGTGTCCTTACTAGTTACTAAAAGTTTTCTTTCATTTCAAGTTTTGTTTAATTGAAACATCATTTTTCGTTACAGAGATGTGATAAAAATTAAAATCTAATGTACAGAGCGGTTGGCTAATGTACCAAATATTTGCCAACCGCTCCGTAATCTACACTTCAGGAAATATACATTATTCTAAAAACTGTTTTATATTGCAGCAGATTACACGTTTTCAGGAGCTTACAGCAAAAAAAGCTTCATACATTTTGATATAAATCAAGACAACTATGCCTGGTTAACATGGTGCGAGGTATACAGCGTTTATTGTCGAGGAATGAATAGGCTTTATGTCAACCTTCTGTATTGTAGCAATTTGATACCCGCAATTAACTGCAAAAGCATTTTGTCAATTTCACTGATCAAAGGTATTTTAAACTGTCTGCTTGTTTTACTAATTAAAACTGTATTGAAATCAGATATAGACTCTGCCTGCTTTGCAGTGTCAGCAAAAATGCAGTAGGGCCTAATTGCAATGGCGGTATATATATGGAATTCATAAAGAACATCGAAGGAGTGAAATTGTGATTGTTTCAGTCACCTATTCTTGGATGGTTTTTTTTGCAGGATGACTTATCTATAAAAAGAACATTATTTCTTAATCTAGTTGGGTCTAAGCCTTCGAAAGAAAATTATAGTGCCTATCTTATGAGTGCTTGTTAATATTTATGAATTCGATTGAAGGTTACGCATCCTTATCAATCGAGCAAGAATTAATAAACCTCTCAATGTAATTGCAAGTATACTAGGCCTTTAGCTATGAATTATTATATGTGATTTCTCTTCACATGCATTGGTTTAAAAACGCAGATACATTGACCTTTGTTAGAATGAATGCAAGGATGTAAGTCGGATTGTCTGAAACACATCTGTTAGGACTGTGAAGATCAGCTTAATTCCCTATGTACACATTTAACTGTTCTGAACTATTTGAGGGCTTTGGAAATTCTTAACTTCTTTAACAAAGAGAACTGAGCTGTTCCTCAGCAATTAGCCAGGCAATAACATAAATCTGATCACGAGATCACTTTTAAGCTGTCGGTTTGCATTACTTGACACAAGTTTGAACGCAGTATTGCAGTCATTTGAATGGTACAACGCATATAGGCCTATGACCAGTGATGGAAATCGACATTCAGATGACGATCTGTAGACCTACGGACTTCTGACAACTACAATGACAACATAGGAGGCCTATATTGATATGTAACGAGGGGATTGAATACCGACATGAAGCTATCTCCTATATGGTCATTTTCCAGACTCAACAGAATGAGATGGCCCTGAGATGTCCGCATTCCAAGCCCGTCACCCCCTCCATCTCCTCCCCTAAGATTCAAGGTTTGGGGTTGGTCCATTATCACAACGGAGAGAACCCCTTATTGTTTTTCCTCTTTACTCTGCAGCCTAATTTCAGAACCCTTAAGTGGTTGGCACGTTTTACCCCTAGGCCTATAAATCACAACTGACAAGTCAGATAAGAAGTAGGCTAATTATTTCACGTTGACATCTGGATGATCACACAAATTTAAGGCTTACCGAGGATTATAAATAATTAAGGGAACAATGATAGTTCTCATGTGCCTCCTTAGTTGCCAAGGTCAAAGACAATTCCACGGACCATGCATCAGAGCGCTCTACCGACGCATGCGTCGACCGACGTATCAACAGGACGGCCATATTAGAAATGACAGGTTCTGCCGTTAGGGCGTGATTAATGTCCCACTTCACACCAGGCGGCGCTACGTTATCTGCGGCCGGGGAGGAAGCCACCTGGCGACCGATGCCCCTATTTGCGTGCAGTGGGTGTTGGTACCCGTTGCACCAAACTTGTTGGAAGCCAGACTTGCCACGACGTTGTTGTGGGATATCAGCAAAGGTATAATTATCGACTTTGAGTGCATAATGAGTCTCTCCAAACATCGACCAGTATGTTATGGGTCTAGATCCTCATTTAGAGTGAACGGTCAGTTCTTGAATTCATTATTGTTGCAAGAGGTTAGGTGATATCTGTTATTGTACTACGTCATGAACAGCAATGCAAAGTTATGGTGTTTATTTCAATAAAAAAAAGAAGAGAGGAAGATAATATTACTATACAACCTGTGACATGGATCCTATAGGGGGGGGGGGTATGTATCTATGGCCCCTAATGTTGAAATTATATGAATTCAATGTACAGCAATGTTATATATGAATGGTATCTGACATTCATATGAAAATACTGATATAGAATCAGTCCACACCGATCATGTGTGTGAAATGTTACTAAATATAGGCAGGAGACCTCTGGGCTTTTACATTGTGGAGAGTACAGCCACAGCTAGCAAGTGGTGATAAGGCAGGCCTTAAACACCTGACACTTGGAGTTGTTCAGATGTTTCATGAGTAAGGACCTGTATTGGGCCAATAGCCTGGTAAAGTTTTAACATCATGGAGAACATGGAAATGGTCTAGGAGCATTTTGGTTGAGGGAGCTGAGTGGACTATGGACTGGTGAAATGCTAACAGGAAGTCAGTGACTATGATATACTCATGTTTTTGGATATAACAAGCTTATCTTTTCACACGAGTGTTTGTTCAACTCTTGGGGACCAGAACTACATTAGGAGCTGAACATGATCCATAGGATGATAAATCATGACTAGCATCATTTAAGAAATCAATTACGGAACTAAACTAAACACAAATACAACCTTATAATTAAGTAGCATAATAAAGTATGAATAATGTATTATGGATAATTATGGAGAAAAGGTTTCGATAAAGTACCAAATGTCAGATATGTAATGATATATTTGAATTGCATTCAGAATTGATATAATCTATGGAATTAATAGAAAAGGTTTTACTGAAGTATCAAATGTCATATAGGTAATAACATGATATAGGTATTGTAACACAAATGCCATTTGACATTTCTAAATAGAATTAAGATAATTATTTTAATTGCATTTGGAAATGATATAATCGAATGTTTAAGAACGCAAGCTTGTTCATCCTTTGCAGTGCAACGTTAGCCTTAAGTAAGTACAGTTAGAGGTTTCAAAGCCTTTTTAGAGCCAATCAGTCACATTGGTTCTGACAACATAGGCTGCGGAAACACTTGTGAAAACAGTAAACGGCAATCAAACGTTGCAAGAAGACATTTTAAATTAGCTTAATATCATATCATTTCCCTAGTCATGTGCAGTTGCTGGTTACAGTTGACTGCTGAAAAAAGAATACAATGATATTTCCCTGCAAAATCTGATCGGATTTGAGGAGATCTGAGAAAGATGTAATGTGATGGTCAGGGCCCTAGTAGGTGTCTGGTGTTGGGGTGGAGGATGAGAGAGGATTAGGGGTAATGAGGTAAGAAAGAGCCAGGTATAAATGACCCATCATCCCATTATAGAACAATGAACACTCCTCAGGATGAGTTAATCAGTGCAAATATACCAGCACATGCCATAAATCATATCATGGTAGTCAATGAGCGATAATCGGTGCAGGTGGTAAGTTGGCTTCTCTTCTTACCCCTGGTGGCTGTTGACATTTCACATTCTGTCCACGTATTCCATTAAGGCCGCCCAAAGAGCTTTCTACAGCCCCCTGGAGAAGTCCTGGGCGATAATACATCATATCTGGGCGTCAGACAAGCCCTGCGTCCTACTGCGCAGTCGGCCATTAGACACCATGCGCACCCCATGCGACAAAATGATGTACTACGCATCGATTGGCCCCATTGAACTCCATCCTCCTGGCGGAGGTATCGTTGGGAGGGGGGCGGGATCCAGATGGACAGCTCGGAAACCCTGGAGGATCCATCATGGAGGGGGCGTGAGGAGACTGGCAAGCCCCCTGGTGTGTTTCCTCGTAAACTCCTAATTGGCAGACATTGTTTCCCCTCATGTTCTGACCTTTGAGACCACACCGCCCCTTCTCTGCTGAATTAATCCCTTTTAGCAGTTTTGTGCTTTCCCAAGTCTAATGAAGACTAGCCATCAATGTTGCATATGGGACCAACCTTCTATAACATTATGAGAGAAACACAGGCCTAATTGTTACTAAGAATACACTGCAGGTCTAAGGATTTCCCCCAGATCTTTCATTTATTGATGTAAGCAAACATTTTTATCGTAATGCCTACTGTCCCCTACAACAAACACAGTTTATGGCGTCAGCCACTGTTCCTCTAAAACGTGCTCTTTAGGCATGTTATATCCTTCGCTGATAGCCTCCCACAATGCCTAAACTAAATTACTGTTTGTTAAGTTTCCATTTCATGCTAAAATTTAGCCCCATGCCAATGATTACCTGATGCAATTCGATAGCTTGAAACTCTTTCATTAATTGCTCTGTATAGCTTTAGTAAATACCGAAGAGACTGGCAGAGAGGCTCTCCCCTCAGATCTGATCTCGCAGACTAAACTACCATTCATCAAAGAGAGACTTCCAGCAAAGCTCACAGCCAGCCCATTGACACGTATCTCCTACAGCCCAGGCAGTTGAAACCCCATAGCATTGTCAATGGGGACTGAGCCTGTGAACTGTCTCCACACATCATACTCGACACCATCCCACCACCTTCTCTCCCCTACCCTCCAGGCCCCAGCCCCAAAGCCCCATGCCCCACCCACCTTAACACGAGCAGACTTCACAAGCCTACTGTACATGCTCTATATTTCTCTCCTTTTTATTCTGACCCAGCCCCAACCGTTTGCTCAAACGAAAATCCCCGTATACCCAATCTACGTCCGCCCATATCGGTGGCCACGACAGAGACAGGTTTTTCTTCCCCTGCTCCAGTGTGGCTGGCCTGCACACTGCCACTGGAGGTGTGGATCGCAGTGATCCGATCCACTCCTGGTCCCGTAGACCGCCATGCACGCCCTATCGCTCCCCCACACCCATCGGAGCCTGTGCCGCCGACAACAGTTTCCAGAAAGAACTTGAAAACAAACTAAATCCCCTGGGTTGAATCCACAAGGCTGCAGTACACGTGCACCTAGCGTGGTGAATTTAAGGACTCGTTCAATGAAAATACACGTAATTATTGCCAAAGCGTTCAGTTAACAAGGCTTAAGCATGTGCTATTTCATTAATCATAGAATAATTACTTTTGTAGTTTAACTTGATGAAAAACTAGAATTCAGTATTTCTCAGTTAATATCTTTACGATTTCGACATTTCTTTAATTGGTATGAAAATGTATTTATTAGAGATGGATTTATCCCAAATAATTATGCACTTAATTAAAACTAACCTGCATAGGATATCCTAAAGCAGCTATTCGTGGTAGGGAGACTTGAACAGTGAAACTGTTTGATAATGAGGGTTATTTTTCCATCATACCTATTTACCGATGATTTAGGGGAAGCTCTTCGTGTTAAGTTCTATATGGCAACACTAATTTCTATCCCCGGCAGTGGACAGGAAGGTCATACCAAGAGCTTAACGGGTAGCCGTACATGTTATGTACCATAAGGAAACCATACTGAACAGGAAGGTCATAATACAGGCTCAACAGGTGACTATACTTCTTTTCTTTAATTTCAATCCAACTTCACGTACATTAAGTGCATGTTCTTCCAGTTGAGGTGTAAGAATGAGATGGATTACATTGAGATGATTAGTGGTGCAGATAGACAGTCAACGGTAATACAAAGAGTATATAATGCAATAACGAACCCAAATTATATTGAAAGCAGGGGGAATTATTCATTAATCGATTGTTAATTATTATGGACGTAAGATGCACTGTGTAGTCCGAGTAGGTAAAAGGGTGGCATTACCACATTTTCAGTGCCAAGTCAGATCATATATAAGTCTGAAGCTCTTTTTTGAATTCTACTTTGGTGGTAGCTCGCTGAATGTTGCTAGGTGTGAGATCCCAAGCTTTTACTTCCCTATAGTAAGGGCTGTTTTTATGTACTATATGGCAACACAAGTTTCTATCTCCATCACTTTAACAGGAAGGTCATAGTACGGGCTCAATGGGTGGTACGTATCCCACAGTGAGAACGTGCACTGCACGGTGGGCGTCAGAAGCCGTAGATCACTGGAAAACTTCACCTCATATTTCTGTGTCGAGTTTATTTTGAGGGAAGCCTACCTCCCTTCACAGCAGGCCCTCTAACAGGTGTGGAGTGACGCGCCTACACGTGGCAAACACATTACCTGTCTGATGATACTAATCCCTACCTTATGTCCTTGAGGGCTTTTGTTTCTTTTGGTTGGAGGAAGAAGATTGTCACAGATTGGAAGGCTCAAAATGGATTTAAGGAAATAAGCCCTTTGTGACTGATGTTGTTGAGAAGGCAGTAGTAGTAAGATACTCCAGCTTTCTTCACACATTTGAAAAGTAACTCAATGATGTCAGAGGATGAAGCCTCAAAGAAACAGGATCCTGTATTGAATGTAGGATGAAAGAAAATAAATCTAAGTAAAGGAGGCATTGTTGGATATCAAAGAAGTATCTTAATGTACCTAAGCAAAAGGAGTGGGGTAACAAATAATGACGCTATTAACAGATTAATAACACTTTTTAGATTTTCCCATTCAGTTCAAAATACAGCTGCTGCTTCCTACTCTCCAACCCATCTCCTGACGTTCTAAATTTTCAAGAATCCATTGCCCTTATCTTCTCGTTATACTCTTATCTCTTTCTCATATGTTTACATGGATCATATTGATAATGACCTCCTCTTTCTCAGCCATCCCCTTCTATTATTATTCCGCTACGCCCCTTCGGCCACCCCGTTGTCCCTCTCTAGTACCCTTTACAGACTAGCCTCTGAATACTCTTTTTGCTGTTTGAACTGTCAACTTGCAAGGAATTGCAATATTATTGCCACTTCCCGTACTCCCTCTGTCGTTCCGTCGTTTTCTTCCCATCTCTTCTCCTTCGGTAGCCTTCCATCTCCTCCCTCTCTCCCCCTTTTCACATGTGCCCTCCCTTTGCATCTTTCCTTCTCACCTACATCTACCCCCTCTCTTTTTCCTCCGTTCCCCCTGCTGCCCCCTTTATCTTCCCTCCACTTCCACTCATAGGTTTCAAAACGTTCCTTCTCTCATCCGTATCCCTGTTCATGTTCTCTCCCCTTTGTGTTACCCTAGTGCCCTTTGTAGGGCCCTGGGCCCTTTGCCTCCACTGCCCTATGCCCTGCATGTGCCCACTTAGTATCTCACCCACCGCCCCTTAGTGCCCTGTGCCCTGCCTGTGAATGTCCACTTTGTATTTATCCTTTCAACCCTGATCTCCTGTGCCCTACTCGTACCTCCCTGCCCTCCCTGCCCTCCCTGCCCTCTCTCCACCCCCACTGCCCACGTGCCCTCCATTTACCCACTTCGTGCCCCTCCCTTTGCCCCTCCCTTTAATCCTCCCTTTTTATCCTCCATTCCTCCCCAACCCCTTAGCCCACTCTACCAATGTACGTACGTCACCCAGATGACCAGGTGACCCGTACATTACGGTGATGTGTCGACCACTTAACGTCGGCCTCCCTCCTCCAGGGCCGACATGTTATGTTTCCCACGGTGACATGTTGCGTTACCATGGTGACAGGGAGGGGTGTCAGGTGAGGGATGAGGTGGGGCCGGCGCACCTTTTAATGGGGTCATCCATAAGCTGACCGGATGAATACCTGCCACACTCAATGAGCGCCCAATGGCCGGAGTCCGTCCCAACTGCTTCTGCATTTGCTATGGTAACGAGTTTTTTTCACCAGGTTTTTCATGTTATTTCATTTTACTCATTTTATAGTTCAATTTTGTTTTTCAGGAAGGACAGGGAGTCGCTGGATCCAAAGGTAAAGGTCCGGAAAATAGTTTTGTATGTCTGATGTGGTAGATGTGAGTCAGATGAAGAATATATTTTAGGAGAATCGCTGGCTCAAAGCGATGAAGGTTACCGGTTTGAATGAAAGTTCAAAGTGTCAGACTTTTTGTTTGATATTTTGATAGTCCCATACTTCTAGAATGGTTGTTCTATGCGAACTATATGTGGGTGAGATTGATCTCTAACCTTTCTTATGCAACACAAGCTTGTTTTGGATTATTGCCTATAATACAAAACTCATTCCATATGCAGAGACACTGAGTTGAATGGGTCACTTAGCAATGGGGTAAATGTTTCTAAAATAAAACACTTGCGCAAGTAATAACCTTTCTTCCAGTCTGTGTATGTAACATTATGTATTCATACATATTGTTCCTGTATACCGTCGTAATGTAAAAACCAACAGGCTGGGCGGGGCCGGAAACCAGTTGCTTAAACTGAAACTCATCCAGCTTAATAAACACGTTTAAAAAAAAAATATATCATTAGGTTTTTATATTCCCACTAAACGCATACTATATATATGTACAACAATTGGCCGGATGATGAACTCTTCCGGCAATAGTTGTAATATTATAATATAAAATATCTCTCCAGCATTATGCTGCCCAGGGAAACTCATAAGGGAAGGAGTGGATATAAAAGAAATCATAACCTCAACAATCTCGTAACAGACACACAGTCAATTATTATAAAAAGGTAGTATCTTATATCCAACCAAGAAAATGTTTTAAAGGGTAATTTAATACTTTAAGACCTTGCAAGTTTAATCACATATTATAGAGATGAGGGAAATTGAAGAAACTTTATTACTTGCAGATAGTAAACAGGTAAAACACTAATTGAAACAATGGAACAGATTCATTTTACTTTGAGGTCACGTTTAGTTCTAAATATAGTAGCAATAAGACAAAGGTCCCCCTCCATGAAGTAAAGTATCCCCTAGCCACAGGCCAAGCTGTTTTTATATTGTTGAAGACATGCGAGTTGAGCAGCAGGTTTTTCTTAATGAAAACTAGGGGAGATTTCGCTTAGGGGCCTTCCATTTAGTACGTACGCAAAATTTCCAAAATTCTAGACCCCCCCCCCTTTGGCTAAAATACGCATTGGATTTGTATAGGAACGTACGCAAATTTCCAAAATTCTTTTTATACTTCCAAACATGTTCTACTCTCTGATTAATGAAATCAAATGAAAGTATACAGGCTATGATTTTATCACAATCATACGATTTTTCCTGAAAGTACCTCCTGGACTTCAATCATAGCTCTTTAAAATTAGTTAAATATGGATAGTGGATGAGACCTGTACTACTATAGAATCATCTTAGTTTTAGTAAATGGTTATTCAATTTTCCCTAACAATCTACAATGGTAAATCGGGACCTAAAAGTCAAACGATTGGCGCTATAATTTCCTTAGGGTCATTATCTAAGGAGGATAAATCTGAGTACACTTCGACAAGAAATTCCATGATAAAAGGAGTTTAGGCATATGGTTCATCTAGTAATATTTCAAATATGACATTTCTGTACAGCCGTATGACATACATTGAACAGCATTCAACAAAATAAAGAGCAGTCCTGTTTTAAAACATAACAAGTTGAGCGGGATTCTAAATGACTGTATTGCACTCTATAAAGGGAACATACTGAAGTATTTCAATACGGCTATAATTTACGCCTCGCAAAACACACACTCAATCCTTTGATATATCAGCCTTTAACATTTGGAACATCGCTTTTAGTAAGAGAAGCAGAAATGTCATTTTGCTGTGCTCTGTGGGATAACAAAGATGACAAGGCGTACACAACGCATGTTAGAAACACACTGATTATCCCACATCGACAGAAAGTCTACAGGCGTATCTGTCAACGTGTTTTGTCCTTTCATAAGCCAAACCTTTAACTGCGCCATATATGGCCACCCAATAGTATATACAGCACATAGATGAAGACATTTTTTGTAATGCTGAAGTAACCTTATTCATCTAATACCTTATAGTATAAAACTAAGTGACTGAATTTTACGACTTTCAATTGTATGAGAATCTTTTACAAACCTTTGTCAAATGGATTGGCCATTTGACTAACAGTATTGTGTCCGTCAATCGTAATTGATCTTGTCTATGTGTTTACGTACAAAAAGGTATTGATCTGCCACCTAAAACGATATACAATGGCTTTTATATACAGTATCTAGTCTATGCCTAATCTTTGAGGAAGAGGTCTTGTAAGCTCAGGGGACTAGAGGAACATCACACAAACACCTTACAAATGACACATATTGTACTGACCTACCAGTGGAACAAGTAACAAATGGTGTATGGTCGATAATCGAGTGGCATTAATGTAAGTGTGGAGGATCTCTCATGGGACAATTAACTGTGTATCCACAAAGTGTTCCTTCTAATCGAAGACATATATCATATATGTAAATGAAATTGGCCACTAGGGACAAGACGGTTTCTCATAAGATAAGGAGGCATTTTGTTTGATAAATGACAGAATGAGTCAAGTGGTTTTAGAGTCATCGGACTCGTACTGTTTCCTGGTATTGGAACAAACACCACAACACCACAACACCACACCAGTACCCAGCTGATGGCTAAGAAAGTAATACTCTCCTCTCTAGTTTCAAATAGGACAAGGTTGTGACTGCTGGTTGCAGTGAAAGCCGAAGTTTTTCAAAGAACCTATGGGAATGGCGATATGGAGGATAGTTGCCCAGACAACCAGCCAATCAGAAGCCGTCACCAGGGGAGTAACAAACGGGCGCCCCCTGTCTCCGCCGAGAGAAACTGTTTCCTGTTTCTAGAGAGGCTACCGTGTAAATTTGCTATCAGTCTTTTTCAAATGTGAATAATGTACATTTTTCTATTTCTAAATCACTATGATTATATTCAAAATGCTATACACGAATGACCTTGGCTGGGCATTAGAAATAAGACCGATATATTGTTTGTTATAAGAGAGGCTGTAATTCTAGAAACACTGCATGTTTTAACAACAGCAAGCATTACAGTTTCTACAATATAGCCAAGAGTCTGATGGGGAATAAAGGCTAAGGCCTGTCTGCTTATTACATTCCCAATATATGTATGTATGCACTTTTTCTGCCGCCTGCTTGTCTCTGCATAAACCTGAGATATATTATGCTCCTCTGCCACCACATTCTTAAAGGGAGCCATGGACGATTGCATATTCTTTTCTCTCTGCCGCTTAGACTGGCTGGGGACAAAATCTAATTATGTGTATGATACCACACACACACAGAAAGAAATGAAATTTAGGACGTTCAATCAGGGACAGGCGGTAGTGTAGGAGATAATGTGATAAGGGCATAGTCGGCCAGTGTTCACTTAGAAAAGCATGGGACACGGGCAAGCCTAATATCCAATGAAAACCCTATCCCTCATTGAACAAAATCTGACTTATTGGCCTGTGTAAATACGTATTAGCAACTAGTTGGCCATTCTTCATAATTGATCCATAAGAAGGCCATTTGTTAATGCGATTTATTATTAATTTGCGAGTGAGTAATCCGCGGCCTTTATGCCAATTATGATGTGGAGTTTCGTGTCTATGGCTTTTTCATGGCTTATCACTGATCTTTATGAGATGGTTGTGACAAGTTAGCTCTCCTTAATTATCCGAGTCTCACATGGGATACCCATCACTGAGAAGTAGGCAAATGGTACTAATTGCTCCATTATACTTGAGAATATGGGGTAATTTCATTATATGCCTATAGAGCATCTACCTGTTCGCAATATCTTAGATCTCTTTGCTTTATCAACTCTGTAGTAAATATTATGCTCATGTTGCCCATGACTATTAGGGTAATTCTCGTAAATTTCATGTACTTTTTAGAACCTGGCTTAGGCAAATGTTGATTAGCGCCAGAAAAAAACGTTAAGTACGTACAATAGATTGTTAATTTTGCAGGGCCCATAATAGGCCTTCTCTTTCTTCTCTTTGTACACTTGAATCCTTTACTTGAAACAGATACTGGTGTTACTGAAACTATAACATACAAGTGATGAGTACACTAGGGTTATATTGTAGGATATGCCTGATCACTATACATCATGACCACTAGGTTATAATTATACAGCCCCTGGATCCCAAGGATCTTTCACTTGTACCAGGTGGTATGATCAGAGGACTAGTGTGTATAAAGGTTACATGAATATCGATATTTGAATGATGTCCTCAGTATCAAAGTCAATTTATTAGATAGTGAGACTTGAATGTCATGAGGGCACAGACGATACTACATAGGGAAGATGTTCATTAGAATTTGTTTTTCTTCTCAAACAAATGTTTCTATTTGTACTGTACTGCACAGTTGTGCAGTGTGTTTGTGATTCCTGAAGGTCGAAATGATTAAAAGGTAGTTATACCCAGAGGCTCTGCTATGATGGCTTTACATCAATTACTTAGTCATTCATGAATAGGTCAGAATATAGGCACACAGTGTATTTGCCTCAACGGAATAAGCCAATTCTTTCTCCATCTCAGTCTGCCATTAGCCTGACGAAATACTATTTGACAGAAGAGTTTCCCCACTGATTCGAAAGGATGCCTAAAGGTAAGCACATAACATATATTATAGAATATGGAAAGTTCATATGGTGCCTGTATGATTACGTTCTACTTACCCCACCCACATTTTGTTGGGAATAATGTGCATAAAAATGTGTGATGTTTTAGTACTTAGGCTATATGGCGACCACCCCTCTCCGAAATCCTGCATCTGCTCCTGCTTGATCAATATCAATAAGTTGGGGCCTCATGATTAGTGCAATTTGGGATGGCTGGTGGTATGATCAGCCTACAGCCTATCCATCCAGTGGCCGGATGGCAGAGTGGTAAAGTATAACAAGTATCCCTTCAGTCTTCAGTCTATATGCATACTATACACCCTTCTTATGACCCTGCGCAGAGGGGACCTACTGATCACCAGATCAAGGTGGCGGGAGCCCACCACTCTGCAGTCACTGCACTGCATATAGACTAATACTGGGAGCATTTTGAACTTTTTTTCTAAATCTCATCAATACACTCAAAAGAAAGTAAAAGTGTCATTTGTAGCACTCATATTGGTATGTAACAACATTTGTTCTTAGCTACAAATAACATAATTTCATGATAAAAGATTTAATTTAGATACATTAAAGAATTTTTCAGCCTAACTTGACATTTATTTTGAAAGGAGGTCAACTCTTAGCACAAGCCAATTGCAGGTACTCACCAGGGATTGATTTGCACCTCAGCTTGGGTGGGTGTTTAGGGGTCCTGGGCTGTGGAACTGAACTGGTGTGAACAACCACAACTAACCCCTCTTCTACCCCTCCCCCACACATACATTCTATACACTACTAACAAGTACAGACCGTTGACTATATAAATAGGCACCAATCCTCAATCAACTATGCTCCAAGCCAAGTGATCGGTGCTGCAGACTGCACTCCCCTCACTAGGGTTCACATTTCTGCCAAGAGGGGGTGCCACCTTTAAAAAGAAGGGTGTATAGGGGGTGTAGATGGGGGTCCAAATGTCCCATGTCGAATTTAAGAAATGGCCATGTCACATGTCCTTGTCGCATAGTAATGCTCATGTCCCAGCTCAAATTTAAAAAACGGTCATGTCCGCTGTCACCATCTCTTTAGATCTGCTGTCCCATGTCACTAGGCCTCATGTCACATGTCGAATTTAAGAAATGGCCATGTTGCCCTGTCGATTTAGGCATCCATCCTCATATACTAACCTCTGACTGGTACAAAACATATACATTTTTATAGTACACATTTTTGTACAAGCCAAAACCACTCACTAACATCCAAACAGCGATTCATCTGCTGAAACAATAAACCACGCCCCTCACTTACTGTCTGTCAACTATCAACACCCCAATCAGGACCCTGCAACATGAGACAGGCTATACACAGGAAGCCACTCCAGTGTATATCCACAGACAATAGCCTTGGGCCGTTACTCCTGTCATACCACTTACTACCCTCATAACCCCACCGACGACCATGCCCCCTGACGGGCCATGCTCGTAATTGCTTTGGCATTCTCCGGTGTCCCAGATGAGACAGTTGTGTTACACAGCACATACCCACATGCCTGAAGGTCAAGGGTTCAACTCTCACGATCTATGAGGGGTTAGGATAGGAGGTTGTAAAGTAACTGTCCATCATTTTTGGCGGCAATGGATTGCTGTTTTTTTGGGGGATTTTTTTATGCGCCTGCAGCCTAATGGTAAGACATTTAGTTGACCGGCAGACAGTTGACAGTAAAAACATTAAAAATGTAGATGTCGCCTACAAAAATACTAATCTTTAAAAACCATTCGGGGAATAAAGAGCAAAATAATACCATAAATGATTAGCAGCTGATTAGTTGTCCTGTAAGGATTGTGGATTTGTCAATTCTGGAATAATAATATTCTTGTTGATCCAATCTGCAGATACTCAAAATACAGAGAAACAGAAATCTGCATCTAAGGATCCTACTAAAAAGTGGAGAACAACGTTAACGAATCTAACTGATAAAGGAACTATATATTATGACTTCCCTTGTGGTATATCTTGTGGAAGCAGATGTTCAGGGAATGAAAGTCCCTAATACCAAACACAGATAAGTAAAGGGAGCATTGGGTTGAAAGGCATTCATTTATATCGTCAATGAGAGTTAAATAAAACCGAGGAAGTGTTTCGAAAACGTTTCACGAAGTGATATGTCAGTTACATTGCAATCAACCGAGAAAGTGTTTCGAAAACGTTTCACGAAGTGAAATGTCAGTTACATTGCAATCACTAGATAAGACGTTTCCATAAGTTGTAAGGAATATGTTAACACATGAATCATTGGCCCTTTGTCTTCAGAATCTTTAAGAAAAAAAGTCACATAATGTATATTATTTATTTTACTTTAAAATGTCAACATTTTGCGATCTCTAGGGTTTTCCAAAAGAAAGTGAGACTTCATCACCGGTTTTATATATCGAATTATCCTACTCTTTTTGACTAGTTGGGACATGTTTTCAAATTTACATTATTGACACAACGTCATGTACTTCTGTTTTTGTATGTTTGGCTTAATTACAGATATCCCATTAGTCTTACTTTTATAATTATATACATGGCCTAACAGGCTGTTCTTTGACCTACTACATATTAGTCCGTGCCTAGGCAAAGCGTAATTCCGTACTCGAGCTCTTTCTACGATGATTAAGAGACTGTCTGATGCTTTAAGAAAAAGGTGCACTCATTAAAGCCTGATGAGATTTAATTAAGTCATAAAAGTCTTTAGATTACCTCTTATTGTACGGGACTGCTGTAATAGATTCGACTAAATTGTGCTTTGAAATCATTCACTATAGTGATAACTGTATCAACATTTTTAATTCTTATATGGACTCCATTATTCGATAATCAGTGTTTTTCCAAGACCATAGGGTGATCCATTTAGACAATGACATTTTAAACATAAAAGCTTGGCAAACACGTGTTTAGTGTTACTTTACAGTAAGACTCGACAATACCCTATCAATTAATACACAATAAACCGAGAAAAAGATGGCTTAAAGTATCCGATTTCACTGCAACCCTTCAGTCCTCCCCTATCTATTGGAAATCCCCTGAACAAATTGCCCACTAACATTCCGTATATTTCTGGGTCCCTCCAAATCTATCCTGACACTAGACGAACGTCCATAGTAAAGGGGCTGTTGAGATGCGATACGCTGGGAGCAGTAGTCGTCAGAGGTAGCCTAACGGTACAGATTGCCTCGTTTTGTTTTCGATAGGGTTCTTCACTCGCTAACAGTCGGGGATAAAAGTGGACTGATCGAGCACTGATGGGGTACAACTGTGCTGGCCCTCAGAAATTGCTGTGGTACTACAGTGTAGAAACAGATAATGACATCATAGCCGCTATTCATAGAGTAAATGTCTCATTTAAGAATAGCATAATTTTCCGAGCCATTATGCATCCATTGATAGTTTGTTGTAGAATTGAAACATGATACATATTGTCCTGTTTATGATTACTATCATTACCGTGGCAATCTTCTTTTGGTCACCCAGGGCTGTTCTAATACTAGTTCGTTGATGTCCAGTTTAAAGCAGAACTATAATGTTCTTGGAACAGTTTCCCATTTGCTTTTCATAAACATGTAATGGTTAACCTATCAGAAACTCATGTCCTAGCTGTTTATAGGCAAATCAGCAAAAGATCCATCATGCTCATTACCTTTAACAGGATCTAACAGAAAAAGCAATCTAACCCGGCTTTACGGAATAATGGCAATATAGTTTTACATATGCAGTAACAGCAAACTCGTCCTTCCCTTCCTAAGTATCCCTAACCCACCTCGCCATATAACACATAGCCCTTAGTCAGTAACCTGACGACGTAGGCACGGACGTACGGTCAGCCCCGTCGGCCAACGGGTCATGTGACCAGCCGCTGATCATGTGACCGGGTAATGGCCTGGCCCTAGCCAACGGCCGTCAGATTACCCACAACCCCATTCCCATCGGACTGAGCACCTCCTAATGCCCTACTCCCCCATCAGTAGCGGCAGTAAAGACTGCCAAAATAAAAACAAAAGAAAGAAAAAGAGTATGGCTAGCTACGAAAGAGGACTTAAGGTGCTGAGGCCGTGCAGGGAACTAGCCTTTGGATGAGAGGGGGCAGGTGGCCCTAAGTGGGGTACAGAACGGCTGGGTATTTACACTTTGACTTACAAGGCAAGACCTGAGGCGAAATCCTTCATTTTACCACATCTACGAGGTCAACCTGAGTACGCTGACCCTTTTGCTCTTGTTTTCTCGATGAAGAGGATTTTCTTTTGATAATTAGCCATCAAATCTTTTGATAAGTAGCCAATCAAATCCCTCTGACCCTGATGATTTCCAGTGTTTGGATGTTGCTTTCAAACTGTTTGTGATATTTCCCCTTATATTCTTGTTCATGCTGAACATAAACTCAAAATACAATATGTATATGTAACGTTACATAGCTTCCTCTCTTGTTTGATACATTTTCCAACTGCATGGCTTAAGTGCACCGCAGAGAGAATTGTCTGACTCGTGGATACATACATATATGTGATTCATCAGTTCCCTTCCTGACGTACTTCGTTTCGCCGTTCATTTTATGAAAGCTAGTCATAGAATGTAAGGCCCAAACAAGCTTGCGTGCAGACAAGTTGCCAATTTAAATCTCTGAGTAGTATATGAAAAAGGTCTTTTGACACAGGCATCCCACAATGTTTCAAAGTACCATCTCGCATGATTAGCATCCGAAAGGAGAGAGGCTATAGCGCTCCAAGATATATTTTCTATGTTCTCATTTTAATACCGATAATATACAATAAAGTCCTATGTCTAGCGTTTTATGTTTCCGAACTTTGAAATTGAAAGCTCACTTGAACCACTTCAAGGGTCTCTTGGCTACTTATCTAGAGTTCTCATGCAACATTCTACTTGTTCACCCTTAAATCAGGAGTCAAATGTGTTCATCACCATTTCGATTTCCAATTTGCAAGGAAAACACCTTGCTCGTGTGATGTTAAGGAAAGAGCGGCGAAAAGGTATGTACTTTTTCCTCGTTCAGCAGTCTGGGCCAATCAATTTCAATTTGGATCCTTTCTTTCCTCCCACATTCACAAAGGTAGCGCACCCGCTTCCTTTGTTTAGCCAGAACCAGATTTCCCAGGGTGTTCTCAAATGCCTTCTTATCCCAAAATAGATGTAACCTACCTGGTCTCTAGCCGCGAATGGAGTTGAATTTTAAAATAACCCCACCCCCTTGTGCCCCTCTCCCCTTAACCCCTTCTCATCCCTACCACTTAGACACGCCTTAACAGCATGCACGTTTGTTCCTGAAGGGACAGATCTGGCCACGTCTCGCTGGCGACGAGATCTCGCGGGGTCCGGCTCTTGTGGCGCGAGATCACACGAGAAGCGTCGGTGGCGCCCCCAGGCGGGTGGGTCGGGAATCATCTAGGGGCGCTCGGTTGGTGACATGGGGCACCGCTAGAGGGCAGTCAGTTCAAAGCAGTGTGCACCATGGCCACCAGAGGGCCTCCAGCATACGGGCATTTAAGTGGAGGGGGTTTCGTTGACGCAACGCCATGGCTTAATCTAAAGCAGATCTAATATTGCACAAGGTTTGGGGCTAGGCATTAAACCCTTGAAGATTTTAAGGTTCATTTGATATCTCTGCTCTTGCTTATGCATCCCCCTTTCGATAGGCCCATGTTGAGTGACTCAAATAATGCACACGCATATTCCATTTAGAATCGATACCATGCATAGCCTACTAGGTTTACCACTGCCCGGATCACAGATGTCCTCTTATAGTAATATTTCTAAGATTAGAAACCACCCAACTGTAAGCACGTCTCTGAGATCTATTCTTTTAATCACCGATTAATTTTACCCTTAGATCATCACCATCCGCATCATTTACGTCAATTTACAGCTGTTTGTCATTTGGGTGAAGGATGTAGGCCTAGCACGATAATACATTTTGACAAATTTCAGCTTAAACAAACTATAAAGCACTATTTATCCACTCTGCCTGCTTAGGTGATCTGCTCCCGCTGATCGTGTTTTTGAATAATAGACAATCGGTAGACTATGTAGTATTGAAATGTTGCGGTAGCCGTCGTCTCGAGAAGACCCCCCCTCCCCCGTACACCCTAGCATTGAAATGTACGTATTTTTTAATGTGCTGACTCAGTCCAATATATATATGGGGCTTAAATTATTATGATCAAGTAGGCCTACGGGATCAAGTTTGTACAGTGTACGCTTGAATCAATCTGGCCATGCTCTTTCTGTATGGCAGTAGTATATGGAAACGGCGATTTGGCTCTCATCAAATGTAACCACGGACACAAACCTGAAGGCGACGTTGTTTTTTTTATCATTAGGCCTAATGACATGGCAACGTCTTAGTCTGAAGTGGGAAATACTTGGAGACGAAACTCCAAAGTTTGCGC
This sequence comes from Lepidonotus clava, assembly GCA_936440205.1. Lineage (NCBI taxonomy): Eukaryota > Metazoa > Annelida > Polychaeta > Phyllodocida > Polynoidae > Lepidonotus > Lepidonotus clava. The sequence continues at coordinate 33,991,764 of OW387137.1, forward strand.
CACTAACAATCCGTAAATCTACACCTTAATGCATTTAGCAGGTAAAGGAACTTGATCTCACTTTGAGAACAAGAGTTCTTGATGAAAACGTCCTTTTTTCAATGTCTGAGAAGCTATCCCTACAAAATTGTCCTTCCACATACTAAAAAAACGTTTTATTGTCAGTGAATACTTTTATATCCCTGAGAGAAAAGTATTTGCTGATAATAAGACGTTTTTTAACGAATACTTTTCTCTCAAGGATATAAAAGCATTGCATTACTGGATTGAATTGTTTCAATGCATGTTTTTGACATATTTTCTAAATATCAAAAAAGGCATAAAACATTTAGCCTCTGGTTAAAACACCTATTCCAAAGCATCCCCATGCAATCCTCTAAACGCACGTACATAGGATGCTGAGCAGGTTGCAGGTGGCTAGTTTACCTGCCCGAGTGGTTCTGATTTAATGAGCAGATCCCCATAAAGCTGTGAGCTGCTCGGCCTGGGCGCGTGGCCAGCTGTTAGCGGGAGCCACTCCCGATGGGTGAGGGATGGGCAACAGGGCCAGTCGTTAGGCAGGGACTATCGGCCCTTGGCAGCGGCTAGTTAGTGGATTACGGACAGGTGGGTGTGGCTCTGGGTCTGGGAGAGAGGGTAGAAGATAGACGAAGGACATGGCCTTATTTCTAGCACTGCTACTGAACGAAGGCAACGTTCTATACCCTTTTGTATTGCATATTACAATGTGTTTTTGTATGTGTATGTTGCAGCAAAAGTGAAGTATTTATTTGTTTTAGATTTCGCTATACAACCAAATTGAGAACATTTTAAGGAAAGTCTTCAATTGATTTTACTAAATACAATATTTAAGACCCAAAAGGCCCAAAGAATTCCCGAACTTCTATGAAAGAAACGACTTTTAAAGAACAGTCATCTCCAAAAAGTAACTTGAGGATTGGCCGAAACAGAAAGAAATCAAACTGACATATACAACAACGCATGCTATAGTTCATCATTCGCAAAATTCCCATTTAAAAAAGAAGTACTTCAACCCTCCAAGGGTACTCAATGGTACAACCATGAATACAAGAAAAAAATAATCCATTACAGTAACGTTGATAGCCCACCTGACGATGAGGTCCTGGCGGCTGTGGCCGGCCGTCTGGTGGAGTTTCTCGGCCGTCACGTTGGCCACGGCCTGCCCCCGGAGTCCCACGGCGTCCAGCGTACCGGCGTACAGCTGGCTGAGGCCACTGTACCAGTTGTTTTTGGCCGCCACAGTCAACCTGAAGCAGGCAAAGGCAGATATTGGCACACTGTTAAGAGCTAATCTGAGAGTGTCAATGTATAAAAGTTATACATTTCGATGATCTATTATAATAGACTATGATATGGATACAATGATATGATTTAATTTTTAAATCATATTATAGAGACGTCAGTTCATGAATGCAGATTGCAATGCGAAATTTAGAAGGGTATGGGGATTGTCAATGATTATTGTCTTTAGTTAGATCCTGAAGAGTCCGTTCCTGGCTCAGCGAAGTTGTGCCTATGGCCATCGGATATTTTACAACGGTTTTACACGTTGCGATATTAAACCTGTCGAGCTCGAGAAAGTAATTATTTCCAAACGTATTTTTAGCCAGCTTTTTCATGAGACTACTAAAACGTGTGTGTTTATTGAGGTCGTTTCATTGAAGAGACATTCTAATATGAAAGGAAAAGCCATTGTAGGTAAAAACTAAATATTGCTCGCTTCGTTTCTCAAAGATTTCATAAAAGTACGCAGTATGAAAATTTCCACATAGTTGGAGCACTGCACACTTTGGCCTTTTCTAAGAAAGACGTGAATAAAAGACGAATCTGTATGGCAATTTTATCGTATTTCTATGTGGCTAAAGACTGTATATTGGCTATTGGGCGGGGCTATTGCTACCATAAAGTCGTTATGACACTTTAAGGTGCCCAGAGGGGATAGTCAGCGGAAATAGGATCCAATAGCAAAGGCATTTACTGGTCTACACCCCCGGCACCTTTTGGTCCTGTCTTATTACAGTGTCACAATCTCTCTGACTTTAAGGGGTAGAGTAAAGCTCTGATAGCATCATATTATGATAGAAGGTGATACGAGTCAAGCCTGGCATACTGATAAGATTGTGCTACCGATTCTATTTGTTGCTTTCATTACACACACACTCTAGCGAGAAACGATATACATTCGAAATATATCCTAGCTTGGAGTGAGAGTTGGGTAGGCGATCTAGGATCATTTCGACGCATCGACTTTCATGCCAGAACCACCGGTAAAGCGACGACAGTGGAAATTAGCTTTTGAAGGTTTCTACCAAAAGAGAATAACTGCCAAATGGAATCGATCTGTCCTTAAGATGATAAGCAGTGGTCGATCGGCCAGACAGCGCTCGGACGGTTCAATACTGGAATGTTCAGGCAGTCGGCCAGTGTTTTTATATGACCACTATAAACGTACCTGAAAGCGTTGGTGTTGCACAATGTCACTGCGGGGAATTTCAGCGTATGGTTTTGATGTATCTTGACGTCTATGGCCATTGGCGATGAGCGATAATAGAGCAGGCTGTTCAGCATTTGGTAGGCAAAAATGGCAGCTCCACATAGGACAAAGGACAGCCAGAGGATTCTGAAAAGTATGAAAAGAGAGAGAGGAAAACATTAACTTTCTGGAATTTATTTGCCAATATGCAAAGGAGGTGCTTAGAAAAAGAAGGGACATTTTCGATTAACTCGATCAAGGCCGGCTGGCCAATATCATACTGAGTGTTTGATGTTGTGGGACGACTGTTGGGATTTTAAGGTAAATATTTAAATCGGAGTGAATTGTTTGCTCGGCATGAAATTACTGTTCACACGTTTTAAATGGCAGGATGGAATTAGCAGCATTCGTATTTGTTCAGGGAGGAGGACAAATTGGATTAACTGAGAATAAACAGTCTATGGTTAATCATCATGGACGAAGCTGAATTGTTACAATCAATAATGAATATCTTGATTCATAACCGGATAATCAAGGGCAAAAGAGCGCAATCAATTATAAATTCTATGAACAGAAAAAAAAAGATCTAGATTACGATATCGGACGTCAGGAAATTAAGCATTACCGTTATCAGTGTCCTATTAATCGTCCTAAATATAGTCTTAATTGGGGCCACCTTATCTTGGGGCTATCTCTTTCCACTCATATAACACTATCAGGTCTCGCTCGTTGAAATCACCCACGATGATGATAATTATAGGTGACAGTCATATATGGCTCTTTAATCTCGCATTTCGCTCAATATGGCCTACTTAGCGCACATGGCCTATAACTGTGAATTTATGATCGTTTCATGGTAAGCAGATCTCTCTAAATCAGGTACTTCTAGATTGGCTTTTGAAACTGGCGGCGACTAATAAAACATCTGGGCCCTCCAAGGTAGGGCATGATAAGCGTCCGAGTGACTGTGTAATAGGCCGGTAGGGAGCCATAACCCGGGGCGACGCTCCTGAAAACTCCAGGGCTTGCACTGACGCCTCCAGTGTGGCCTCGTCTAATGACATCGAGATCAATACATAAATAACACAGGCACTTGAATTTTCCCCATACCTGATTATCGCTGTATGGATCTAGGCCACTTGCATCAATACATGTCGTTGTATATAAGCTTTGCCAATAAGCGGATAAGCTCCACGGCGACGCATTTCCTCATTTTGCAGCTTCTCCTTCAATTCATCCAAGCAATGCTTTAATCCCCAATACACAATTAAAGCAAGGCCTGAACGCCTAGCTCTCACAGTCTAGCTCTAACAATAGACCAACACGTGTTTTCCCGTTGATATACTACAAGTTTGTCCCCCTCCCACCCTTTGTTTTTATCCACTGAAATGAGTTCTCTTCATCTATAGAGTCTGATGGATTGAGACCGAGCTACAAGAGCAGCTCCAGTTGGCATGTGTTGCGGTGAGTTGCTCGTACATAAAACGACAGGCTACCTCCAAAGACAAAGCCAAGCAGGGCAGCAGGCCTAGCATTTGAAATTCATTCTCCTTAATCTTTATAGTGCTATGACTGATTAAACCGTGGTCTCCTGGGATACAAATTAATTTGATGAAATTTATTCTCTTCCAAGTAGGTTTTTGTGCCAATTCAGCATCTTCTGTAAGGCGTTTCATGATAGTGATTGATATTGATAACCTCATTGAATATTCTTAATTTTCTAGGTGATCCTCTGTATATACAAAATCCCTCAATCATAAGAATGAGAGGGGTTGATAGATGTTTTTAAAAAAGGTTTGGACTTGAGTAGGGGTGGATATATGTCAAGTAATACACTTAATTCATTTATTCGAATGCGTGGGGTATCTTCCCATCGCGTGAGTGTAGATCGTCACACAGAAGAGGAATTTAATCCTTTATAAAGAACCCTCTCACTACACAAGATGCAATCAGCATGCTCCTGCACACAAGCATTTTAACTACACGCAGGGGATTACAAGCTTGGAGAATTCTGCTGAATTTTTAACAGAAATGACCGGAGGAAGATTCCATATGCTGAAATGTGTGTTAAGCAAGATAAACGATAGCAATGTGTACGATAGCACCCAATATAAAGTTCCACGTTGGGAGTTATTTCCCCCATGTCTACATGGTTGGAATTAAATCGTCTGAAAAAAGACAGCGTTAGGGGACGTTATGATTCTAAAACTCAGTGCGAATTCCGTCCTACATTCCTTTCCATAACACTAAAAATTCAAAAATGGCTGCCACGGTGCCCGGAAGTGGCCCAAAGCTGGAGGGCGTGGCCGGACCCCCAAGGGCCTCTCTTCACGCTCCACTGACCCCTATGGCAGCGGGCCTCTCGCTGAGTTGCTCCTGCCATCCATCAGGGCCGATCGGTGAGCTGCTCCCCCAGAAGGCCCTTTCCTCGGGGCTCATGCAAAGAGCTAATAATACCCACTCGCCCCTCTACTACCACCGCCTGCAGCATTTATCACTGGGGCTGAATGGGGGCCCTCGCCGTCACGGCTGACCACACATGGGGGGTCTGGGATGCTGTCAATTGTCTGATGTGGCCAGGATGGGTTCGGGTGGTTGGGTATAGGGTCGGCCTGGGATAAGAGGGGTTAACAGGGGTGCTGGAGGAGTGAGTGACGGCCAACCCAGGAGTAGCTCGGTGTACGGTTGACCAGTGGGGTGAGCAGCTATAGTAATATGACCTATGGAGTGTAATCCTACTTAACTATTGCCTGCAATTTGCCCTGTTGTTATGTGAATAGGACGGCCGGGCCTATGGGTACGCCATTTAAGTCGCGCCAATAAGGATAGATTTGTGCGCGATCCCATAATTGCACCTGGTATGATGTTTGGTAGGCGCTAGTCCCACATTCGCGCCTACTTTAACTGTTTAACCAAGAACTATAATCTATCACTAGTTCATGAATCCCATGTATATCTCATGCATACCATATTAGAATAGACGTTTATATAAAGTATTTTTTATGTTATGCCTAGAGCTGTAATCGACGTAGGAATGATCAAACTTATTATATGGCAAGTTATAACCTCCATGCATAGAGTAATATAAGGCCTATCGACATTGATTCGGGAAATCTAAAATGTAATGTGAGGCCTTTTCTGATGGTTTAAATAATATGTTCCCGGTTGGACAGAAACCTTTATCGCAAATACCACGGATTTCTATTAATCTAATTCTTCAAGTGAAATATGTCTCTGCAAGAGACCTGGCAGTACAACTATGAACACCCAGTGGTATGGTTATAAATTCCTTAAAAAATATATGATAGTTTTATTCAATCCTGCAGAGCGGCATAATTATATGTCATGGTGTTACACAGCAGTAGAGGTGGAAGAGAAACATGTTATTTACTGATAAAATCGTTTTTAAGTGTAAGGTTAATGTGCCTTTTGGGTATTAAAGTGTGGGAAACGTACAATACCATATTGGGACTGAATTGCAAAGACCCAAGCACAGCCGCCACCCGAGAGCCGTTCGATTATCAGTGAAAATGGTCCCTTTGTGGAACCTCTCTAGTGGAGAAACCAAAATCAAGAAGAGTAATAAAAATACACAGGCCGGCGATCTATTTAAAGTTTAATGAAGCGAGATGCCAAGTACAATGACCAACAATCTAATCCCAGGAGAGAATTTCTGAGACGTCATTTTTTGTCTGCTTCTTTTCTTCGGATACAATGTGAACCGAGGCCATAAAAGACAAGTCAAAAGTAGAAAAGAGCCAGAAAGTAAAAGGAAATCACTGCCGCTTATAATGAGTCGCATTTGAATCCTTGCCTGTGAGCACAAGAAGAAGATTGATGTGATGGGGGTATGGAGGGGAGAGGAGGCAGTAGGGGGGTTTCTTCTGTCAACGCTGGCTCGACAAGAAATGAGAATCGCACAGCCTCCGGTCATACGAACTGTGGCCGATTTTATCATCAAGTATTTGTTCTCTCTAGTTGAGCATGAATATTTGGGTGAGATCGCCTACTGATCATGAGATTTCACTCTGGAAACAGTAATCTGGTAATGCCTTGAAGTACGTAGATTTAATCATCGTGTTGTTGATAAATGTACAGTATGTAGAAAATATTGTGTTGTTAAGAGAGGGTATTCTTGACAATCTTTTTAACTTAGAGGGTTTCAATTCCAGAAAAGTAATTTCCTTAATTTCGTATGTGTAGGTTAAGTTGGTGCTGATACTAGCTAAAAATCGTTTTTCTTCAAGTTATGTTTTCCAGCAGAACAAGCATTAAATACTATTCTATGATTTATCATGTTTACGTATATTCCAATACTCTGCCCATAAACTAATGAATACAAATCAGTTGACAGAAAATTGCATGTATTTTCGTGAATGTATAATCATATACTGATACAGCGAAGATTGCCCAGTTCTCAGACGGGCCCAATTCTCGAACACTTTTTCCTCGTGAAACATAGGCTATTATATTGTGATAATTTCACCTGTTACTGGTAATAGATCTTTAGAATTTAGACCTTTAAACTTGATTGTGTTTGATAAGAGTCCGTCATATTTACCGTTTTCTCATGTTTTCAAATTGTCACCAGAACTCAAACTATATATAGATAGCAAACAGACTATCACTATAACATTTAAGTATAAATGTTATTTTAATTGACGGACACAAATTAAAGTCAACACTTTAGGGACATTATAACTACATTTTATGATCAAAATGATGAGCGAAACCGTTGATAAGCCTTACCCAAAAAGTTCCACATTTCCAACTTTTGGACAGGTTATGTAAGTGCACATTTCCACCAAATCAGTGCTTGGGTTCAGAAGCCGAGTCATTCCGTTTTCATCAAGAATATCATCAGGCCATCTCATTACATCCAAATGCATTTGGCCGGGAGGTGGGGGTCGTCAGAGTCCTGATGTGAAGGCAGGCATGAGGTAAATATTCATAGCCCTGGCTCCCTCCACCGATATATCCTGTGTTTGCTGGGTCTCCTCTCAGGCTCCCTCCATCAATAGACCTCATTGGACTCTCTGCAATTAGGTCTCTTTGATGCCAGAGGAGGGCCAATGAAACGTGGCCCACTTCTTAGAGCGGCTGATTTCATAATGTGTTTCCAATGTCGACGGGCGCAGGCACCATGTCCGGCCCGAATTACCCACAGATTAATCTGAGTAGGACTGATGTAGATTGGTTGGCGACGGCCGCAGATCACAAGGGCAGCGACCAGACAGGGGGAAGGGAGGGGGGAGGGTAGACAGGAGGATGGACAGGGGTGAGAGTATAGAGGAAATGGAGTCGAACTTAGGTATCTAAAACAGGTAGGGAGGGGGGTCTAGAACTAGGTACCTGTTAAGGTGTCTGACCAAGTGCACAACCAAGCTGAAAATCAGATAGTACTAAACGTCATATGTTTATTCTATAAAGTGTAATTAAAATCTGAAGATCATATCTAATCTAATATTGTATGCACTGTGCGTCGCGGATGGGATGGGGATAAAGGCAGGCTAGACCATACTTGCCCAAGGATGAATTCAGTTTTTTAAAAACATTAGACTTTCCTGCAATCTGCTAATAAGTTCTTTTGGGCTCCATCGGAACCGACCGAGGCCACCTGCCATACTGATAAACAGGGGTCGAAAACTATGATGAAACTTTTGGCTAGAGTGCTAAATTACATATTGCTAGTAAGAACATAATCATGGTAAACCTTACTATAAATTTGAATAGAAATAGAGGTTTTGGATGAACTGTAGCCCCTTAGATAGGCCTATGCATATTCCAGCGGTTTTTGAGGACAAATTGAAAGATATTAAATTTTAAAGAAATGAGTCCGGACGAAGCCATGATATTCGAATCCATATTTAAAAAGCTTTCAATTTGCCATTTAATTTCACAGGAAAACTTTAACCATGTTGTACGTTATCAGGATTGGTAATTGCAAGGTGAGGGGCTCAGCAAGAGGACTTGTTCATTAATCTTCGGCTGGTAGATTCAATCAGAGGCTGTACGTGGTAGTTTCAATTGCATTACTGACTGTTCAGAGTGGTACGGAGGTTGTCAAAGGTCTTGGATGAGTAGAGATATGCCCTAGGTGAATTACAGTAATTCAAGACCACCTAATGGACAGTAAGTTTTTGTGTAGCATAATCATTCTCACATCCTCAAATTACACACATACGTTGTATCAGTCTGAGAGGATAATTTGAGGGATTTCGTATGTCTGCATCTGTTACAATATAAGTTTCCTTTGTTCCATATCATCCCACTTTTACACGAAAGCACCACCCCTTTTGATATTTGACTTCTAGTTTTCTTGAATTGAAGAATTTTAGAAAATGCCTTTATTCTTAAAGGGAGAGTTTTCACCAACTCGGCACACTCGGACGCATTAGACCTACTGTGTGGCTCTTCATCTAATTCTGTAACCATGTCTATAGTTTGCATTTACGGAAGTGAAAGGGGACGAGCCTTTTGATATGAAGGACTGCAGATAATCAAAGGGGGATGTATCTCCATGGCACTTTTTAATACATCCTATACACAATACACAAAGTAAAGCATTAAGTTTAGATGGGAATACTCGGAATCCTGTAACTTCTCTATGATAAGCATTTTAAAGAACTGAAATGGCCTTGCTCTCTTTTGAATTTTCAATGTAACTTAAATCCAGAATGTGCATAATGTCAATACTTTGCAGTTGCTATTTTACACCTCTCGTCGTAACCTCTGCGTACTCTCCCTTTGTCTTTTATCTTACATTGGCCTCAAACGAGAACACTTTGAAGAGAAGATCTTAAGGTGTTAGTTCAGGTGTAATAGCCAATTAGATATTCATATAACACTTACAAGGGCTAACAGTACCTACCGACCTTGTAAACTAAGATTGTCCTCTGCCATGTCCGCTTTCAATATTCTCATTGTATCACAATGTCTTCCTGTTAACTCTGAATTCTGTTTTGGATACCCTTCGAGTATACGGCCATTAATCAGGTTATTCAAAAAGTTGGTTTCAGGGTTTAAATTTAGGAGATCCACCTACTGCTTTTGTAAGGTTGTTATGGTTAATGTATGGTTTTGTTGAAAGAAAACTGTTAGTAGTTCTTGCCTCAAAAACCAGGGTATGTGATAATGTAGTAGTCGTGGATTACCAATCATATTAATAGCCCTATGCAATACAGCCTCTGAAGATCATGCCTGAAAAAGCTTATTCAAATGGGAGATGTGCCTAGGACAATAAATTGATAATTATTATTAATCAATGTCGTTGTTTTACTCTAAATAACCAAAATTACACCGTTGAATAAGTAACACACAAACCGCTAGTAAAGCGATCTAGAATTCAAACTTGATTTAACAGCGTAGAAGTATAAGAAAAAGGGCATTAGCTCCGGGCTCGGACAGGAGACGCCTGTAGATTATATATAAGTATGTTAAGTACAAAGCCCTTGTCTGAACAGGGCGTTTGTTCCCAGGGGTAAAAGTCCTCTTTGAAGAAGACGTTTATACTTGCTGCCCTGGGGCCTTGAAGGTGGGATCAAAAAGCCGGTGATTAAAGACCTTCCTTTGGTGGGCAAGGCGGGCGGTGTGGGAAGAAATAAGCAGGCCGGTCAGACAGGGCCTTTGCTGTGGGGCCCTAATCAGTGGGGCCTTATTGGAGAAATGAAGAGCATCATATGGTAATGAGGAGGCCCCAGTCAAAGAGGTAGTGACCGACCGTGGAGGAGGCCCGCCAGTTGTTAACGTCAGGCCACCCATGTTGTCATGCGATCCCTTTGCTTCCTGTGTCTCTTTTTTGTGTGGCAGGCAAACATGGCCACTGGAAGCACCGCCTGAAAGCGGCCAACCTCTGCCTGCTGGGGCCACGTTCACACATTGCGATTTTTTCTGTTTTGTCAAGGGTTATGACAGTATATATGCAACCGAGTCAGGACTTAATTCTTTTTCCCATTTATATCAGAAACTGAAGCCAGCGTTGTTGCCTTTCTTATTTTCTGTGTATGGTTCACGCTTTATTCTGTCATTTGCCTACCGATGCCTTGATAATTGTCTTCTAATGTCATCGTTACTGTTGTCGTAACAGAACGAATTGCTATGTGAAATCAAGGCTGTTAATCCGATTCACACCTTGCAAGATATGAACTCACCATTATGCCAGAGTGTAATCAGATGAGATTAGATTAGATAAGAGAACCAAATCAGCGTATGGAACTTTGCATTAGGATCAACCGCAATTGGAAACCACCAACATTGTTTTCCTATTCTATTCTATCCGACGATAGCAAATCGCACGATGTGAATTAAGCTTTGGTCATCCTCTGGAAGAACTATATGGCTCCATTGCTGGCAACCTAGCAGTATACTTTGTGTGGTGTATGTTTTAGCGGAGCAGTAAAGGTTATACGGAGGCTTCCCATAGGTAAGTCGTTGTTTGGGGTCTTCCTAGCTACCACTGGAGGTGAATGGTAATAGAAATCTGATAGAGCTTTCCTATTGGCTAACCCGTCTACAAAAGTTGTATGGTTCTGTTCATCAGCAGTAAATATGATCTGGAGAATTTGTTTAGGATAATTTGTGTGGAAGGTTCGCTTTTAGCTAGACTGATTATCCTTAAGGTCTACACGGAAGGTTCTCAGTGGCCATTTGATTTCAAGGGTTAGAACTTTTATGTTGGTCAAGTTGGTACACGTGTTCTGATGCGTGCTCGCCCGATCAATGTTAAGAGTTCTGCCCAGAAAGGATAGTGTGATACCAGGTCATCAAGAAAGGAGAGTCTTTCCCCTTCTTTCCTTCTGATCTAAGTACAAGGAGAGATGTTCGGTATAATGACCCCTTGTCAGCCATCTCTAAGTGCCTCCTAGAGTGTTGACACACAATACTGATTCCTCTGCCCTAAGGCTATAGTGGCCACATTGTAAAAACACAACCTACCTTCCTTTTTGAGTCAAGGCGGAACTGAATCTGTTAAAGGCAAACTTTATCCAACATTCTCTAGAATAATCCACCAGGACTTTGGCGAAACCCAGTAGGGTGGTCAATGGGGTGGTCAGGGGAAGTCGGATAGGGGGTAATTCTAGGGGGTCCTGAATTTCCACCCCCTGGATCCTGCATTTTTACACTTGTGGTATTTGTATCGTTTGAAATTATGAAAGCTATCATTAAATTATAAAACATTTTGAGAGCTTCTCAGCATAATTGTTATTCAATTTATTTATCTCTTGAGTTACAACATAATGTTTCAAATGTTGATCTAATCTCAGTTTCTGATATAATGTCTACGTGATTTCTTATACCTGTTTTCAAACAAGAAAGGGATTGAAACGGATTAAAGAGATTTGGTTACCTCTAAAACATTGGCTGAGAAATTAAGAGATTGCGTTTTCCGTGCCACGAGTGGTACACGTTAAGGTTTGTTCCACATTTTCATTGCTGGATAATTCAGGAGATATCTGTTTATCCAAGGACTCCACTTATCAAAGCCACTGCTCTCTTACAAAAATTATCAGCAGACGTTAAGTGCTCATAAAATTTGGACTGACTGAAGGAAGTTTCTCATTTTCTTTAAGCATTTGTAAAATCTTTTGATTTAGTTGCCATAGTAACAAGAAAGCAAGTGTTAACAAAAACGTGATAAATGTTGCATATTTCCAGCACTTTGGAAAGGTCTTTGTTAAAACCTATAATTATGCAACTGTCTTATCAAGCCATCTTACCCAAATAAACGTATGAAACCCAAATAAAAGCTCTAATGGACCAAGGCCAAATATAGGTGGGAACTATATAAGATTCAAGTGTTGAAATGCCTAATTCTTTTTCAACATGATGATAATTACGAATTGATAAAAAAAAGTTAATCAAACGAAAGCTATTTGCCATACAGTGCCACAATTGTAAAGTTACAAGAGGAATCGGGGTGTGTTTTCTCTGGCAGTGAAATAATTAAGGAAAATTCCCGCGTACCAAAAATCTATCAGAGAACAATCTGAATAAGTGACCTTTGTCCAGAGCGAGACACTTAATATAAATCTTTTGCAACTTCCTAGAAATGACATTCTGTTGGAAAATCCAGTACACCTCCGACCGTGGAATAGATCACTCAGAAGATCAGGCCGAATAACCCTCATGTTTATGGCGGACGTTGAGAGGCTAAAGTCAAATCACCATTAGAGAGTCTGTCCGACAGGGGATGATCCTGAAGCCTGGGGGGCTTCTGGAAACAGCCACTATTTAAAGTTGATTATTGGCCACTGAAAAAATAACAGCTAAGCGCGCACGTGACACAGAATGTTATCAGCTCTGTTATCTTTTCAGGGGGAGAAAAGCCTGTCAGATTTACGCGGGATAAGGGTGGGGGACGAGGGGAGAAAACACTCTCCGGGCTGGACGCTGGAGGAAAATGAGTGGCTTTTTTCTGTCAGCCAAGATGACAGTTAATAAAAAGAAAAGCCCGGTGGGGTTTTCAGTAGCTCACTCGTATATGGCATTGATTCATCTGTTTTTGATGCACTCCTATTCAAGCCTGTTCCCACAGAAACCTACCAGGTCTATCAGTCCTATGTTTAAACGCTACCTTTTCTGCACTATTTTTGTAAGTTGTAAAAGTAACGTATTTGATGGAGCTTAAACTCACTATTGTTAAGCTTGATTTTACTCGATCAGTTTGCTCAGTGAGCTGCTCAGTGCCTACTGGGTGGCGTCGGGATGGGTTGTGGGGGATGGGGGAGGCTATTGTACCATGTTTGCCTTGCTTTTGTACATATTGAATCACGATGCGCAATGATTAAGCAAATGAGCGTCGCGCCCGTCCCAACCCTTCCCAGGCAGTTTCTTCGCCCTGCCCTCCCACCAACACGCATTATTTACCTAATTTCTCTGCTTTCCTATCTGGGGGAGACTCGCAGCCCATTTACCTCGCCGTCGGGCCTCAGATTGCCGTCGTCGATTGAGGTGTTTTTTTCTGAAGAGGCCGGGACACGCCGGCCAGAAACAGAGTAGCTATCTGACAGCGGCTGGCGGCATCTCCGGCGCGTCCACAGGCATCCAGTAGAACCCAAATTAATGACTCTCCCCCTCTCCATCTCCCCTACACCCCATCTCTCTGGGTATACACGGCTGCCATACCCAGGGACAGGCATGTTTAGAAAATTGCTTTTATTACCGAGATGGGCATTTATATAATCTGCCGGCGCGCCTGACAAGGCTGTTGCGTATTCACGTCCATGTAATTGCCTAGGAAAATGTCCGCTATCATTCTATGTGGCCGTGTGGCCGTCGTAGGGAAGTTGTGTATTACCCAATCTAGATGTTTTATTTCACCGGAAATGCAATGCTAGAGCTTAAACGAGAAATCTCCTTCCCAGAGGGTGTATATTATTCATCCCAATCCCACTGTTTGCTATCAATCAGTTGAAAGGATATTTTTCATTTCCGTCGCCTCCTCTGCGCTAAGGCCTTGTATATAACACACGAATCCTGTCGGCATTTCTCGGAGACTTTATTCTACAAATTGTCTCGTGGATACTGTAACGGAGGGCTGACGTCTCGACACATTACCAACTAAATATATACAAGCGCCGCAAATCCCAGTTCCCCCGCCATCACAGCCCTAACGATGTAATAATAGCTCCCCAATGCTAAAGGATTCAGAGGATTCCCCCAAAGTAGGGGTCGAGTCGTTCATAGTCAGTCATAGACCAAAGCCTCACCACCAATATACATACAAAACTCTCAGCCCCTTATTGAAGGAGACATCTTAAAACCGCCTGTCTGTTGCGCGAGCTATTACATACCTCCATTCTTCTCATATGTGTTTTTTACTCTATCGCTTTTATCTTTTGGGTTGTATTTAGGCGTCTATGTTAGACGCAGATGGCAATGGAATGTCTCCGCTAGGGCAATATCCTGTTTCTGTCCTCGCCATAGCGACGTATACCATTAGGATCTTATTATTTCTCCCTCTTAAATTATGGTGTTCGGTCCTCCCTTAATGCATTTTAGTAGTGCCATTAATTACAACTTACTCTGCTGTTACTCCAGTTGTCATTTCGAATTACTCTTATCGCTTCATCATCGAGCTGGTTAGGGTAGCACTGCTTCAATGGGTCTGCTTTCTGAACATGGCGATCGATATGAAACAATATCATACAAATAAAGCAAACCGTAGCTTTTTGATCAGTGACTCCCTCTGCGTGTAGGAACTGGGGAAAGGGGCAAATCATTGGCAATAATCAGTTTCAACACATCGAGATGAAAATGACATAATTACAGATCAAAAAGGCCCGAGTTCTCAATTTCACCTGGAGTAAAAATTGCAAAAGGGAGAAAACCTTGAAGGTGGTTTGAATTAATGAGTATTGATTAGCTGTCCGGGCTCCCGCGAGTGACGTGAGGTAATTTGGTTAAGATTAAGATTCCCCAACACTGGGCGCCACGCTCAGGCCTAGTATTAATCAGCATTAGGCTTTGGCCTGATAAGATCATGACTAACTCACCTAAGGGAACCCCCTGCCCCCACCACCCACCAACTGCCCAACTCTACAATTCTCCCAGCGCAGTCCTCATCAGGCTTCAATTCTCCAGGTCCTAGATGAGGAGGACAAGTAACTAGTAGAAGGAGGAGCAAAAGATGAGAATTGCAGTTGCAAGGAATAGCTCTCATAAATAATAATAAAAAAGAAATGATAAAAAGGGGTGCCCCTTGTGAATGGATCGATGCCCCTTACTTTCATGGGGCGTGGAGCAGTGGCCGTATCGTGAGAGGGGCTGGCCTGATATAGCAACTCCTGATCACCAATTGACATCATATCTGGCCGGGCCTTTCCCCGAAGTGGATATTGTGGCCGGGGCCCTGCCCCTTGCCTGGCTGCCAGCCTCATCACTTCCCCTTACAGACAGGGTGGCAGGAAGTCCAGACACGACTAAGAGCAATGTCATGAGGCGCCGACCTTCACAGGAGTCATGCAATGAAGGGCATCAAGACAGCGTGTGCTATAGCCTTCAGCAACTTTGTATATCATTTCTCCGATATTGATCTCTTGTCTTGCCACTTGTATCAAGGTAGGCCTCACGAGAATGACATGCAGTGCATAGGAAGAGCTGTCTCTACGTGCATCTCGCATTTCAGTGAGACGTCTTGAATTTGTTCAAAGGAACTTTACATGTTGAAACAGTATTTGCGCTCTTTGTACATATCCTATAGAAGGAGCAACGACACTATGATAACACACACAGTCACTGTAAAAATTGCTGTTAAGCTCAGTTCTTGCTGTAAATTTACAGCACCTTTTGCTGTCTGAAATTATACGGCAATATTCATAGTAAAATGACAGTATGAGTACTGTAAAATCGAAGTTTGCATAGATTGAAACAGAGAAAGTTATGCAATTATGGCAATTCACGAAAAACAAAATTCCCCTTTTACAGTATTCACTTAAATTTACTGCCAACTGCACGTATAACCTTAAGACTATGTTGTGTAATTTCCGATGGTCAAAGAGTAGTTTGCTGGTTTCATATAGTGAATCTAATGGAATATTGGCCACCCACATAAAATTGAAAACCACTGAAAAATTCAAACATGAGACATTTCAATAGAACTTCCGCAACATTGCAATTTAAACAGTGAACATTTCACTCACATTTTCAGGTTTTTTTTTTGCAAAAAAAGACGTCGGAAATATTGGATCTTGGAGAGACCCTTTTTGTTTCTTAAGAAAGCAGATAACATCACATGGAATGCCTGAAGAGGAGTCGAATTAATTAATGTTAAGAAAATGGCAATTTCTTTTGTTTCAAGGCAATTGCCGCATTTGCTGTGCAAAGGCAATGGGAGAAAGATGAATGTCAGAGGACAGGCCTATGGGGAGTGCGTTTATTATCGCCCAGTTGGCGAAACAAGTGGCCCGGAAATGAAGTCATGTTTACATGTCATGTGGCGGGATGGGGACTGCCACAGTCATCCTGCCATCCCTCATGGAGGTTATTAAAGTGCCGAGCTAGCCCTATGGATTCATCCTTTTATGCCTTTGGCTGGGCAAACGAGCAGAGCCAGCCAATGGGACGTCTTCTGAACGTTATTAGGGGATCCACCTACCGCTGTCAGGGTACACGAAACATGGCATGTTCCCGACATATAAAATGGGAGGAGCAAAAGTGCTGTCTAAAAGCTATATAATCACCTCGCTGTTCAGTATCTGGACTTTGTCTTTGTAGATTTATGTTGGTTTAACGTTGTGATCTCCGTGTTTTCTTTCACTGAGCATTCCAACCATACTCCTCCTTTCTTTGCATTATATCTTTGCATTTAGGTTCTGAGCAATGGCCTCTTATATTCCCAGCACGTTGCTTGGGTTCATGCGTGTATAGAAGAAAAGCTATTTTGGATAGGCATGGCCAAGAAAAAACGAAGCAACATAATAATATTATTATAGTGGTTATTTGATCGTAGTGTATGGTGCTTTTCAATTTTGTTCTGATATTGGAAATAATGTATTTGAAAGGCCAAAAATGTTATTCTGTACAGAGTTTCTTTTATGATCAAGAGCATCCTAACTTTACTGGGATGCAGTAAGTGTTACAATTATGTCTGTTTCTATGCACTCTTTGGGCTTAATGTTTTTTATAGATAGATGTCTACTGAGAGTTTGTTTCTCTTCTTGTAAGCTATGAATGAATACTTATAATTCTAACTCTGAAGAAGATTCGCAACTAGGAAAAATAAAACACTTCTTTACTACTAAAACTCCATTTTTGAATTTAAAACCACCAGAATTAAAACCATCAGAATTCCATCAGGATTATTTGGTCCAAACTATCACCAGACGAGCTGATCAATGTAATTTACTCATGATCAAATTGAAAGCGAACCTTATGAAAAATGGCCCTATTCTATTTGGTGCCAAATATGGAACCTGCAATTAATAATCAGTAAGTCATAAAATAACTTCTTTTTTTTATGAAAAATATACCCTTCCTATTATATCTAGTTTTCATGACCTGGTTTCTTCTGGTCTTCTTATTTCCCTCACTCTCTTCTGTGGGATCCACTGTTTCAGCTCATGTTCTAATGTTCCTCAACCTTTAAGATCTTACTGAATACTAAAGTGGGTGAAGCCCATCCAGCCACATTAAACAGACCTCAGACGATATCTCTGAAGCCTTTCCTCCAACTCCATTCGCGCAGCGCTCCATGCTAATTTCTCAAAATTTCTTACTAAAGGACAAGAGCAACAGAATGAGTTGCTCGAGACCCATTCAAATCCTTCGGCTGGTTTTGTTGAAAGCAGAATGCACAAACGTGAGGTATCAGAGTACAGAGGAAGGCAGAATTATAGTCTGTTAAGTCCAACCCTAAAAGAATAGAAAGAACTCAGAATGGGTTTGGACAATGAATGTAAATTAAACCAAAGATCAAAGTCAGCCTGATCAAAGTCACATTATATGATTAACACTCTTTTATAAATGAAAAGTAGACGCTACCATTTGTTTGGTGTGTTAATCCTTACAGATCATTGGAAGTTAACTAGCAATGTAAATCTTTGAAATATTTCATTCCGTTCATTAACTCGGGTTTTTCTAATGCTTATTGCTTGCTGGTTGAGAATAGCCTGAATGCTTACTGGGGGTTTCTCCTTGATTACACAATAGGGAGATCTGATTGGTCTCCCTTCGGCATTGAAATCAATCTGAGAGAATTCATTTTCAAGGAGAGACTGTAATTATATCACATTTTATAACTTTTCCAATTGCCTGCACGGCTTTGCTAATAAGGTAAAGAACATCCCCAATTTTACCTTTGAGAGAACCTATTTACCATTTTTGGCCTAGTTAGAAAACTTCAGATTTAAGATAGGCTCTTTTTCTTCACTTTCGTCTATGAGAAATGGTCAGAAGTGTCACTTTGTTAAAAGACAATTTATTCCATGTCATTTTTTATCCTTTTGAATCGTCCATCACGTGTCTTTATCAACCGCAGAGGAACAAATTTTGAAATTCTTATCTGTCAGCAATCACAAAACACATCTTTTCACACAGAAGGGCCTTCTGTCAATCATGTTGGTTGGACAAGGCCCTGGGAGGGGAGACAATTATTTCCTTAACAGATTCTTTCAGACCCAATCTCTGTCTGGATCTGTTCCCCACAAATGCAATATTGTCATTGGCATAGGTCAATAAGTGTTTATGAAATAGGGACTTGGCAATGACGTGTGTTATGCCTGGCATGAACAATGGACTCTGGTTCCCTGGGCCAAGAGTGTCTTAAGCTTTCCTAGGAATGAGTTGTCCAATGGGGAATAGTCCTATGGCTAATTCCTCAAGAAGGTGGTCATCAAGAGTGAAGTTTTTTCCCAGTGCATTTGCCTCACGATATGTTACTCTTTCCTTGCCATAGTATAGTTCCCCCTATCTTTCCATTTCTGTGGAGTGGGGAGGGGTGGTCCAGGGGATGCTGGCACCACCACCATGTTTGGAGGAAACTATGTCCACTACCTGCACTGAAAACACAAAGTCGTCAGAGAGCCACTTTAAAGTTGTCAGAGGGTTGTCATAGGTGCCTTTTGGGTTGTCATAGGTGACTTTTGGGTTGTCATAGGTGACTTGTGGGGGCAGAGCAGGGCTCATTTCAGGCCATTGATACTGTGTGACAACCTTGTGACAATCCTTTGACAATTTGGGGGTGGTCAGAGGGTTGTCATTGTGAATTGTGAGGCTGGATAACAACCCAAAGGTTGTCATTTTCTCCTGACTACTTTGGCCAAAAAGGTTGTCAGAGAAGCAAAAACTGAGAATCGGGTTGTCATAGGGTTGTTACAGAACAAAATGAGAGTCAAAAGTGCTGCCTGACAACCCTAGGGTTGTAAGTGAATGGTGCCTAAAATGACAGCCCAAGGTTGTCATGGCCTCTGTCTATGATAAAGTATTGTAAGTGAATGGTGTCATTAAACATACAACTAATAGGCCTCCTATGTGTAATGGCCATACCTAATAACTAGTAATAAGAAAATAGGAAGCCATTATTATGGACTATGATATCTACAATATGAAATTATCCTAAATAAGATTTTTTGTATAAAAGACACAAACAACATTGGGTTGTCGTTTTTGGCACCATTTTGACAACTCTGTGTTTTCAGTGTGTGAGTGAACACATCATATTTGAGATCCTAGATACAGAACCCCCTTTTCGAAATCCTCTACTTTTCCTGAACATTTTGTTGGGTAGCTCTGGAATTCTCTAGACATCCATGCATCCCCTCCCTATATTACTCCCTCAACCACTTTCTTAATCCCTACCTCCACGTTGGCTTGCATACCCTTTCCATTCCTCTCACTCAGCCCAATCCTTCTCTCAGCAGCAGCTCTGTCTGCCTATACCTCCACCTCCCCATTCCCCCCATACAGAGACGAGGAGACCCGATCCTGTTAGGGTATTCATTGTGTGTGAGTTGCTCTGAATGCGGGCCGAGTTAGTGCCCACTGCTCGCCCTCAGGGCATGTAAATAGGCGGCCAGAGGCAATTGTTCCCGTGTGTAAACACGCGCTAATCTGATATCTCACGCCGTGAATCCTTCAGCCTCCATAATCCCACCATAACAACCTCACAGTTCCACACCCTCCCTGCAAAAATATCTGCTTCCCTTCCAGTCAGTGGACACTGGGATAAGGGGTGTGGTTCGAAAGGGAAATGACGATGATATAAGAAAATAATTCAATATCTGCTCAAGTGGAAATGCATTCATTTAAAATCATGCAAATTTTAAAATCCCGTTTTGCAATTAGTCCATAGCTCTTGTTCAGTTGATGGATTAAGTTATCGAGTTATGAAAGATTTGGTAGGATAGAGAAAGTGTTACTGGCGGAGGTGCATATTAGGACATCATGATGATTAAGAGAAGATTAACCCAAGGTTTTGCGGCTTTAATTGGCAGAGGTGTTCAAAGAATCCGATAATAGAATTACCAGATTAATGTCTGGCGCCACAGACGATTATGGTGAAATCTGACTTTTGATGTGTAGATTCAACCCGGGGCGTGCATCCTATCATTTTATGTAGTGTCTGGATACTCTACTACCATATACCGGTCATACTGAGTATTATTATGTGTTGTGGACCTCCTTTACCCCATTACCCCATCATCTCAGTATGAATCAACAGACTAGCACTTCTTAGCTGAGCAATGTCAGTTTTTATTCCATTTATTCATACATTTCAGAGTTTCATAATGATGATTTGAAAAATAATGAGTTAATATTTGATATTCGAGCAGGGTTTTGTTGTTTAAACCGCAGTAGAAATAATAATGTTGCCCTCCAAACTCCATTGCAGTATAATACAATTATCATGAAGCCTAATCGCTTTCTTAAGGATAAAATAATTTCCTTATTAAGTGGTGTTAAGCAATCGCAATTGAGCATAAGCAAAGGCCCAAAAAAAAAAAATTTAAAAAAACGATTTATTGCCAGCTTTAGGACAGTCAATTATTTTCAATAATTGGAAAACATGAAACCGAGTGCAAACAAAAACGAAATTTTAGGAGCAAATTAAAAAGTCAGCTTCATCCAAAATAAATCACATTGGTTATAAATTAACACGAACAAAGGGAAAATGAGGCTCTTATTACATGTATTGCATTTTATCCCTTTTTGTCCCAAAAAGGACAGGTTAAAGCTTAAAAACGTCCCACAGCAAAATACATCATTTCATATGCCTGCAAAAGGCAAGCTTGCATTTCATATGAGATTGGGTATGTTCTAGTAAGGGATAGTTTATTGTATCAGATTACTTGGACTCTTGTCATTCCCTACATACTAAAAAACACTTCAGAATCAACTCTGATAATGAGAATAATTATTCACAGTTTGTAAGGTATCCTTGTAACTATGAACCACAATGTCATGACCAAAAAAAGACTGTAGTATCTTTAACCAATAAGTTATCAGTTGAATGTGTAAAGCCTGCCTTCAGGGCCTTAATTGTTTCTTAAGGCAACTCTTTTTAGTAGGGGAGTAAGAAGATAGGGTGACATTTCCTGTCCCAAGGCCAGTAAGGGCGAGTAGGCATGTAACGTGTATTTTTAAAAGATTCTTTTAGAAAATGCTAAAGTGAACCCATTGGATGGAAGCTGTTGGAAATACTAGTACAATATTTTTTTATTTTTCAGAAGTTTAGAAGTTTAGATCTGTTACGTTTAAGCCATGGTCCTTTCGTAAGGGGAACTAACAAATTTATGTCAGTATCACTACCCTTGCCCATACTTTATGTGATTAACTTTTGATAAGTAAATTAACTCAATTAGTGCAAAGTTACTAAGGACAATCCTTAAGAAATGGGGTAAAACTAAATTGAAACAATGTAGTTGTATGAAATAAGAATAAAAACATTTCACACACATTGGACTTTGGCCCTCTTTGTAGTAATGTCTCAATAGCTCAATATTTTCCGTTTATCTTGTAATATACTCATAATGGCAAATGACGTTAAATTCAGCTATCCGAATAAATGTTTCCAACCAGCACAAATCAGTTGATCTCTGCCAATAAAACGGAGACTAGCCTATCCTAGATAGATCGGAAGGAACATAAAACACTAGAAAAATCCCACAACCTCAACGAGTGAAGGACAGGCCAAGTCACCAGAACTTGTCAATGGGGATCAATAGTACTACGGAGGGGGCCCCCCAGAGCGGGGCTAATAAAGCCCACCGACCAGGGGCAGGATACAGCTCTCTTCCTGCCGCCACACTTTCATCTCTGCCAATCTGGCAATTTTCCTCCAAGTGAGGTCTACGAGAGAGCCGCTTCCCGATGAGTGGAAGGCCACCTTAAGGCCGATACAGTTGAATACGTATTTTAAGGAAGCTGCGCTTATGAATATTTATGACATGGGATTGGGATAGATGTATATTTCATTCTTTCCTCCGACAGCTGCAAAACAGATATTGATTTATGATGGCAGAATGTATTCATATGTAGGCCCATGGTTCTAGGACAATCACCCCTGGGACAACTGGCCCTTGTACAGCTGCCCCTTAGGACAACTACCTTCTAGGACAATTACCCTCTAGGACAGTTACCCCTAAGACAAATACCCCCAATTGTCTCAGGGTTGTTGACCCTGGAGTAGTTTCCCCGGGGTAGTTGTCTCAGGGGTAGTTGTCCCAGGGGTAGTTGTTCCAGGGTACAAAATCAGACACGACTTTTGATATGCCTGTGCCACAGGATCGCATGATGATACTTTCTATTACCAATGATCTGCAAATAGCCTTCAAAAACAATCACTAACACATTATAGGCCTATATATATATAAAGTTAGACAGTTGAAACATTTCTCTATGTTGTAGTCTTTTAGCGTCCCTATTTAGAGTAGCTCACGTACTACTACTTGTGAACTTTTTATACTACACACCAGCCGGTAACTTTAAGCAGGCCTGATTATAACTCCATCTCTGTCATTTGCTATGTAAAGTCTTTAATCCTTGAGAATTCATTAATGAACTGGATGCCTCCTTCTGATAAAAATACAGTGAACTCAATACCTTAATGAGGTCATTATGGAAGATATTCAACAGCGAAACTGAATACGAATCGAAAGGGTACGTATTAAAGCAAGACTTTTTAAGCTACTTCTCCCGAGATCATTAGTTAAGCTATCATTAGGAAAGCTATTAGCATTTAATAGCAGGCATTCAGAAATACCCTGTCAACTTGCTTGTATCAACAAGTACTAACCACAATGAAGCTAAAATTCCACAACACAAGTACATAAATTGATAGGGTATACATGGACTCTTTTGTAATTATCTCATGGTAAACTGTACTTTTCATGTCAGGTGGGAATCCGACGGGCCCTTACAAAAAAAGATTTTGCTGACCAACTCATGACAACCTGACTCAGAGTCTTTTGAGGGGAGTGAGGGACTGCCGGGATTCCCTCTGAACAGACTGCTTGTCTGGAGCTAAAAACGAGCTTTCTAATTTGGTGACCCATTGCTTTTAACACTAAAGATACGGGGGGGCCACTAAGAAAAAACTACAAAAATTCGCGTCCACGGAAATTTATAATAGCCATAATAGCTGTATTTTCTATTGTGGGATTTTAGAGAGAGAAAATTCGTGGATTTTCTTTTCTGTTCTTTTTTTTCAAAGTTACACACTCCCAAATTGTCCCAATTTATTTCAAACATACATTTAACAGTATTTTAGGTTGATTGACATATTTATGAATGGTTTTAGTATGATTTTCACTGAACTTTAATGTCCACAAAATTTTCGCACATTTTTTCTGGGGAGGTTTGTCTATCGTGGCCACGAAAAAAGGGTAAAAGCACATCTACGAAATTTCGTAACTTTTTCTTGGTAGCCCCCACGGTCTGTTGCTCTCGAACGTCAGGTATCAGTGGAAGATGTTCAGCCCCCAAGATCGCATTGCTACTACTAGGTTCTATACCATCCTCATTATGCCCGGCAGATGATACATACATATAACCAACTAAGAAGGGAGTATGAGGGCGGTTATCACCCCGAGCCGGGACCCCGATATCAGCCCGAGGCCAGGGCCCGAAGGGCCGGCCGAGGGCTGATATCGGGGTTTCAGCGAGGGGTGATAACTGCCCGAGTACTCCCTTCGAGGTTGGTTATGGATTTATTATACCTTTTCTGTTAGATCTGAGCTCCCAAGGAAGGATGCACAGCAATCAGTGATGGTGGGACTGTGATGCTGCACATTTTTTTATGTTTTTTCATATAACTTTTTTGATATCCATCAAATCCACAAATAGTAAGCAATATAATGTAGCTATGAATGTTGTACAGATAATGCATATGTTAGATTTTTTATTTCTTAATTATTTCATTTTTTCATGAATTTTAGAAAAATAAAAAGTTTCTATATCACACTGCAGTGCGATACAAGGCTGGTTATCACCCAGATTTGTATTGCCCTGCGTTAAACTCTTAACTACTAAACTTGTATCACCCTAAGATATAATAATGATGGTTACAGGGTCTCGTATGGTAGTCTTGCTAAACCACAAAGGTCCGAATGCAGCGTTTCTCTGCCACAAGGTCGAAACTTCTCCTACTCTCTCACAACCCTGTATTCAAGTATCTGCATTTTGAGGCAATTTTCCCCCTACAAAACTTCTGTCCATTTCATAATTATCAGCTGATTTTGGAGAACGTTGATTCGCCATCCTTTAAATTTGGAGTAAACAGACCCCCCCTCGTATTATTTCCATCTTCATACTGTTAACCTCAGCACCTTTCCAAGTAGGCTTACAGGTGAAAATCCTGTTTTTCCATCCTACTTTTGTATTCACCAAAACAGGAGTTGCCTATAATGCACGTGTCCTTTCCCAAAGAAAACCCAGTGACAACACGCAGTTCAGATTACAGTCTTCAGTCTCTTAGGCCGCTAGGTGAACAACAGACAGGGCGAAGTTGGAAGTAGAAACCCCGCCATGTTGCTTTCTGTCAGGAGACAAGTCACGTGATGCCTCAGTGACGTCATGCCTACAGATATCCGGCAGTGACAGGGCGGCGGAAGGCCAGAGGCCATGTGACATGATCGCAGACGACATTCGTCTCGTACCGTTTCGCGCCACGCGACATTGTGTATGCCTGTGTTTGGAGAGCGTCAGGAGCACTTTACAGGGACTCGCTGGACGCTTCCTGCTCCTTGTTTATAACCGCCGTAATCATGACGCAGTGGATGCTTGGTAACAGGCATTCCACGGATTAAGGTACACTTCAGACCGGTTTTATTTGGGCCCTTTAGTTCCCCTGCCCCTTTTGTCATGGGATCGTTAACCAATTTACCGAAGATTGATGAAGATTTATTGGCATTGCCTCGTGGAATACTTCTTTGAAATCCGCCCAGAGAGGGTATTTTCTAATACTTGTGTTTATTACGGAAACTTATTTTGTTATAAAACAAGGCAATGTCCGAACACGAGTGCATAATTGAGTATCGATTTAAAAGCATGCCATACAACTAGTTTTAATATGAGTGCCACTGCAAAACCTGTTGAAAACCCTGCCTGACAGTAGTAGTTCTTAATGACACTATTCATTCACAGTAGACATCTATTCTTGACAGTCCTAGAAGACCTGAATACTATAATTAAAGTCTTTTATATTCGCCTTGCTCGATACCCTATGCTGATGAAAAAACGGGAATTTATCATATGACAAATAAGTTGGTGTCTACTGCATTCAATATCCATTAGCGTTTTTATGGTGGAGGAGACCTGCAGGAGGAGAGACGCAGGTGGATGGTAGGGGGTCAGCACCATCTGGAGGAAAAAGGATCTGCAATTAGCCCGGCTATGGCAATAGATGGAGACAATAGATCACGAGTTAACGCGCTATGGACACAGCCACAAAAGGGCGTGGCCCTGTCTGGAATGGGAGAGTGTGCCCTTGATGTACGGATTTCAAACTTGTACCAGGCTGTAACGCCTGGAGATGGGCATTTGGGCTCATGCATCCTCATCACCAGTTTTATTGGAAGGGGCTTCCTCCAGGGTACCTCTCAGATATCAGCATGCGGTTGGGGGTTGGGCTCACAAATCAGCCCTGCTGGAATGCCTGCCCAATGAGAGTCAAGTGGAGACCAAATAGGCGGGTATTGCATGGCAGGGATCGATGACGTGTTACCCAACAGGGATCAAACTCCCGATTGCCTCTTTCAAACTGTCGACTAAGCATCAACACCTCCCCCCTTTCTCCAGGGCCATTCTTGGTTGTGGGTAAAATTAGGGTATTTCTGAAGCTAAACTTCAATATTGCAGGTGGAAGCTCACCTACCATTAACATTTTCCCTCTTCTGAAAAAGTGTTCCATGCATCCCCTGCTTTCCTTACTTCCTCCCCTTGCTCATCTATTACCTTTACCCTAAAATCACCCCCCTCTCGACCACTCTCCACTGCCATCCCTCTGTAAGCCACATAATACGCAACCAAAGCTTTGACATTGATTGCTTGTGGTAACCCACCACCCTCTCCAGCCTCTTCCTCCAGCCCCCTCCAGGGCGAGGCACCCCCTTGTTCTCCTCTTTCACTAGGCATCGGGCGCCAAGGCCACAGCCATATCAGCACAGGAGACAATAAATATACATGGGCAGCCATTTGACGGCTGAGACTATACAGGAACCCGGGCCAATTATGACACAATCGGCAAGATCAACTGGGTAGAGGGACATCAAGATGCGGTCTCTTACTCTGTATATATATGTGTAACTGTATCTATGTAGCTGGGAGGGCTACTACTTAATGAGTCTGATCATGGATATGGGGGCTTTATAGGGGTGGGAAACACCCCTGGCCTGTATCATACTGCCCCAGATAGGAGAAGCATGCCACACAGCTCCTGTGTCCCCGACAAACGCCCCATGCATGTTGATGGAGAGGTGGTGGACTGTTCTAAACAACGACTAAAAAGTGAAATAGGTCAGGCGATCGATCGGCTCTTATTCCATCTTGAAGCTGGGATATCACAAAAATATGGTTGAGTGAGGCACCACAGGGACGGCATGGTGATGGGGGCTGCTGGCAGGCGAAGGTTTTGCTGTGTTGCAGGAAATCTGAATAGTGGACTGGAATGGGGGTAGTCTGGTACGTTCTATTGGAATGGCAGAGTTCTGGTTGTACTGCGTTTGCGTCTGTCATTCTAGAGCGATGTTAATCCTCAAAATCTACCGACTGAATCTCGGCAAAAATCGGCCGACTATCAGTATTTGTACTATTAATCAGCCTATTTCTAATTCAGATCAAACATTCTAATGGGTGATAACCCAAAAACATACTTGGCGAGCCGCTGATCACCCTTGAGGATATAGGGCTTTAGTGACAGTGAAACAGACATCAACATGTTTTATACTTTGAAACAAAGGTATAAGTATTCTGAAACTCAAAATCTACCTTGATAAACACAATGATGCCTACATGAAAAAGAACTCTATAGGGCCTATACTAAAGCTTAAGCTGTGTAATGTTACCTACAGCAACAACACTAGATATTTAGAAGTAGCCACAATATATGGCTTCCTATACGGCAAATGTCAAAAACAGCATAACCGTTACACAACTATATTCTTTTTCATGTCACTTTAAAATGTTTCAATACTTTCCTCAGTATGTTGATTCACCGGAGCGTTTTCCCAGGAGCAATGCTCCCCATCTGAGAAATGTTCCTCTGTATTTACACTGTTTAGTGAAAAGCCCTCTCGAGTTTGGTCCTTTTAAGTTTTAAGCTCACTTGGGACTTTCATTAGAGACTCCCCCTATAGAGGGTTGGGCGGTCGTGAGTGCAGGGGTGGAGAAATCCCTGCCATTTAAAGTCCTGGAGGTGGGTAAGAGCCCTCCGGCGCCCATTGCCGTCCGCCCGGAGCCCTTAGATCGATCGGGGGCCCTCCGTCGGGGGGCCCTACATCAGGGCCCAGATCAGGACCCGCTCCATTGTGGATCATCCCGGACCCTGGGGCCGAATTGGAGTGTTTACTGGCTGGGATTGGGTCTGGGCCTTGTCCCCTTTAACACACCCCCATACTCGCCCTGCATGGCTTCTATACCCCCAGCTTAGCACCCGCTTTCCGACCTGATGGCAGGCGGGCAAGGCTGACCAACGTCAAAGCTTCTCAGATCCCGTGTCCAAGCCCCCGCCATTACGCCATCGCCAAACACATCTGTAGCTCTGGCTGACCATCGCCGCCATGCATTGGCAATAACGGGGGCAGATTGTGGTTGGAGAGCGCGGAAATGGGGGGAGAGCAACAGGAAGTCTCGGGCAGCGCGAGACTTGACGCGAGGTTTGAAACGCGTCGTTGTTTGACATGTAGAGGGCGTGAGGGGGCGGGCGTTTTGGAATCCCCGTTAGCTGGAGAACGGGGAGGTGGGAATCCCCGTTAGCTGGGGAACAGCGAGGTGGGAATCCCCGTTAGCTGCAGCAGATAGGCTTGATCCTTGGCTGTGAATCCCCGGCCAGTGTCGCCAATGGATCTTTATGTAGATGCAGTGGGGCGCTCGGCGCGTTCTGATTAAGTCCTGATCTCGGGGACCAGGGAATGCCTCATTTATCGCCCCATACATCATTCATGAAACGCCCATTTGCTGTTTGCAGGGTCCGAAACTTTTTTCTTCTGGACACTTTTAAATCCCTTCCAGCCGCCCGAGGATGTCCTAATCATGACTTTTATCAGATAATTTCCCAGAGTGTGAACGTCTTTACTTTGTAGGCAAAAAGGAAATGTATCTCTAGATGGAAAGCCAGGAGCTCCAGGTTAACCAGGTTAAGGTGGTAGGGTTAATGTAATGGTGCCGTACCATAAAGAGATCACAACCAGAAAAGACAAGAAATACGTATAGGCCTAGATGAACAATCATAATAAATAGATAGATAGAGAGAAATAGGAAGAAAAATAGGTAGATACCGACCTAGAAGGTGTGATAAAAGCAAAGGCTATGGCTTTGGTAATAAATGCTAGGAGTCCCCTTCCATAATATCCCCAGTAGGGAGACTCTAGAGATCGCTTTAGTGGAAAGCCCCTTAGGCATATTTATACCCAGCAGCAGATGTGTTCACGGAGCATTAGTATTCCTAGCCCGCAGGTGTGGATAAACCCCAGCATTTCTGGAGTAGTGACAACCTAAACCTGGCCAGGTAACATTGATCCTACCAGCGATAACACTCAACACCTACTCAATTACCACGAGGCAGAGATTCCTGTCACCTCAACAGCCCACGAGGAAAAACATTCCAACTGTACACTCTGCTTCCTGTAAGTTTATCCCTCTACTGTGAAACATGAGAAAATGTTTTAAATGTCACAGATATGAAATACTGCATTCTGCTGCAAACTGAAAATATCGCGGTAACAGAGATGGCGTATTTTTTGCACTTGATAATGAGAGCAGGGCTAGCATTATATGTTGTCCTTTTTCGTCGTTATCTGCGTTTTGTTTCATACAACCGTGTCAGAATGATAAATATCACAAATGTCATTCTAAGTACCTGCCCTTTTAGTAGAATCTGGCATCAACCACTGTTTCAATTGAGTGGAGTTTTAATTCCGTCGGGGATAGCAATGTGTTCATATAAGCATAAAAGAAGCTGTTATGGATAAATGTCGCCAATCTCGTTTATAATCGTTCTATTACCAGGGACCGTAGCTGCACAGCTACATACGTGTCATTGGATTATACGCAGCCTTTGTTTTGAACATATTAACCCTGGAGGCACACTCAAGCTGATTCCCGTATGACGTATGCTGGGCAGTAGGAACCAATGGGCACAGGCGCACTGCTTGTTCCCACAAACTGTTTAATAAACAGTTGCCCACTTTGACTCGTGTTTATTTACCTGTAGTGTTACAATACGTTTGGTGCAGAGACCTGGGAGAGGAGCCAACTCCAGGGATGACACACTGCTCCAGATTCTGGCTTCCTTCCTGTTGGCTGTCGTGTATGTAGGGCACCAGGGGGTCTGATCTCAAGAACAGAGGCAACAATCACTTTATGTTTGGGACCCCTTTATGCCTGTGCATAGCCAGAACCTCAGGCTACTTCGCCTAAAACATCTTATGGGTTTCTTGGAAAATCTGAGGGGCTCTAGGTAAATTTGAAAAGGTTCCAAGTAAATCTGAGATGGTTCCATCTGACAGTTCTCACCAGATTTGATGTGTTTTAAGTAACATGACCCACCTTTTCGAAATCTTGCGGGGTTCCGGACCCCCTCTTAACTCCTCTGGGCATTGCCCTGAAAGCATTTGTATATATACACTTTACCATGTGCACGTTCATGCGTTTACTCATAACATGTTTATAATATTATTGTTTTATTATAGCTTAAAATTATGCTGCAGTTTTGTTGTAATACATTTTTATGGCTTTAAACAAGGGATAAAAAGGTGCTTCAAACTCCATTACATATATCCATAGTGAATAGCAGCTTTCACGTTCTTTCTATAGAGCCATAACGTTTATCTTCATTTGATATTAAATCAGGACGATCGAATAATAAATGGGACATTATGATTTTTGTCTAATGATTCTATATTATTCTAGTTTATGAAACAAAAACTGGGGGCATATTCTTCGCTACAAAAGTTTGAATTGTTTTCACCTTAGTTATAATTCACATTTGGATCTTTGAATCTCTTATATTAATGACTTATATTTCTTATATCAATGACTAATGTGTCATCCTTAAATCCATGATGTTCCTTATACATCAGTTTATTCTTTTAAAACCGGATGTGTAATTCTACAGTACATGTTATCTAAAACTTATACATCAGTGTATTATTTTAAAACCGGATGTGTAATTCTACAGTACATGTTATCTAAAACTATTACTCTCCATCCAGTATTCAACCTTTCCAAAAAGATGTGTCACGCCATCGGTTTCCACTAACACCCCTCAGCGAAATGAAATTACATACAACCCATTATTATGATGAGGAACTGCAAGCTACTCTAACCAAGCTTACCTCAATTAATCACAAATTAGTCATAACGGAGGATATTCAACACCGATCACCTTCAATTACATTGCCGAAGGTTGCTGTAATGGTTGGAAATCGCGATATTGCATGACACTTGTTAAATGAGACCGAAAAGAAATCACAAGGGTCACGCATTCCTACAAGGAAGGATTGATTTAGTGTTAAAAACATCTCATAACTAAGACGTGTCAACCGTGTCAGACTGACATGCATCTACTCAAAACAATGTTATCATCTGCATATTTGGGTTGTGGTACAGATTTTCTAAAATAGGCAGGACTATGAGCAATACAGCCATTGTTGTTCCACTGCCACAAGCAGTGAGCCCATTTGTGTACCAGGGCCATAAGCAGTCAGCCTATTAATGTATCAGCAGTGAATATGAGTCATGAGCCTTGCACATTAATGTGGATGCATTCATTGGTTGGGAGATATAACTGAAGCCCTCCCCACTATTTGCGCATATTCAAAGGGTAACGACGATACGGAAGCAATTTCCATTTGGGGAGCACAAATATATAATTGCAATGTTCAGCCTTGCAGTGCCTTAATGTGTTCGCAAGTCGTGTGCCAGAGGCACCGCACAGTGCAAACGGGGTTAGAACCTTAACAATATAAGATAAAACATAAAACTACCTTATTGTCCAACAGAGCACAGTTTGCGTTCAGATTGTGTATGCATGGTTTCCTTCATACGCAGAAATTGTCCGTATAATTGGATCAATCCACATTTGATGTATTCCTGAAAGGTACAGTCTGCTCTTTGTCAAGAGAAGCAAGCTGTAGGATCCGACAGGTATACGGCCAGACCAAGTCGGTTTTTGTGTTACCAACCATTACCAACTTTGTGTTCTTTAGACCTTTGACCATTTTGTCAAAAACGCTGGGCCGGGGTTTTGTCATATTCTTTAGGAAGTTCACCCAAGTATAATCGTGTTGAGTTGTTTTTTAATCTTAAATATTGGAAGCAGTTGTAAGTGATTGGGTTGTTTTTTAATCTTAAAAATTGGAAGCAGTTGTAAGTGATTGTGACTTAATTGTAAGTTGTAGGTCAAGTCATGCAAGTGGCGCCACGCCAGGACAAACATCGCAAACATCTTTACACAGCTTTGTCATGGTACTTCCTGATCAGCTCATTGTATTTAGGTGAGCATAACAAGGTAAGCCATAACAGGTAGGGGCATATCAAGGTAAAATATAACAGGTAAACCCCTCCTTCATGGGTTCACTGGAATGGAGCCTGAATGCTCAGAACCCGAATGGAATTGGAGAGAAAGGAAGCCAGAGCAAGTTCCTGGAAATTGCTCCTACAATTCTACGTTATCCCTCTCTTGCCATAGGCAGAGAAAAGGTTGACATGGTTTGTGCTAGCATGTCGATTAAATGCAAAACAATTACCGTTTTGGAATATGCCAATCAAGCACGGCAGATTTGTGTCATCTAAAAAATGTCAATTGAAACTTGAGAGTAACTGTAACGGACAGGTAAAATTGTCATTCCTTGTGATGTCATCGCTGCCAAATAATCCATTTCAAATTTTTCTTGCAAAATATGTCACTCATTTACATTTTTCCGATGGATTGTTCCCCATGTAATATCAGGTGTCGTGTCTTGTTGGAATTCATTGTAGATAAGAAATATTCTCATGGATGCAGAAAGGATATGGAGTATTGCACAAAAGCATTCTGAACATTTTCATTCATTCATATCATCTAGAGGGCAAATGTGGACAATATGCATACGTTTTTATGTTTACTTGTCACAGCTGCACATCGCGACAAAGCAGTCACTAGCTCCATTGTATTTAATATTAAAAAGAGGATTTTTATTTAGAGACATGCCTCATTCTATGTTCCCACAAGACAAGTGAGAAAGCAGACACTGTGGATGAGCAGAGAGCGAAAATAGGATCACCTCTCTAGTCACTTTATCTTTGCTATGGAGTCAGTAGTTGCCTTAAAGGATCAACTTGCTATTCGGCAATACACATTTTTGTCTCCCCAGTATGTGTTCAGGGCCTAGGTCTAGCTACCTTTAAGTAAATAGCACCTATAATTTAGCTAAGCAATATTCAATGATGTTTTGCTCCAGGGGGGGAAGCTTGTACCCTCTTAAGACTGTAAAGATGGATAAGTGATTTAAGTAGGGATTCTACGTGCTGATACATTTCCAAAATTCCTTGTCAACAAAAGGAATAGCAACATTCACCCAGTGAAAATCACAAAACATTTTCGCTACTATGGGCTGTTCCTATAAACTGCATTCACGATTCGCTTAATTGATGTTGATGCTTTCAGTGGTTGGGGCTTTTCTGGGTAACAGCACAGCAAAGATCTAAAGCTGTAATCGCCGACCTGTAGTCATACTATTACAGACATTGTGTTGGCACATGGAATCCCAAATTCAGCCAAAAGCACTCCCCTTCATCATTTCAGACGCTTTAGGCTTCAAATATACTTACTCATCTTTCTTACATGTATAGGGCATGAATCTTTATTTTAAAGAAACAACTACTTATAGATTGAAGATGAACTGTCAGGGTGGACCCAGGATTTTGAAAAGATGGGGTCCGCATTAAAAAGATACGTGCCATATGTATTCGCCGCATTTTCACCTTTCTTTATAGTTTAATTCCCCACCAAAATAAAAGGAGTCAGAACCACCTTGATACCCCCGCCCCCTGGATCTCCTCCTAACGGTGTCTCCCTTAAGGTTCAATATAGCGACCACTGCGTAAATGAAAACCGCTAAGGAGGCCTGTTTCCTATTGATTTGGGGCATGAATTAGGGCGATTAGAGCGGAGTAAGACCGTGCCTACAAATAGACGGTATGGGGTGAGGCTAACGGCTGAGAGGGGGGCTGGGGTTGGCAACACTGCCATCCAGGGTCTATACCTCCCTGCACGTGAGGGGTTTTGTGTTCGACTCATCTGAATGCTGCCCATCTTCGCCTGCGGAGTTATCCCAGCTTAGACTCCCCAAAACTGAAAGCAATAATGTGCTCGTAAAATGGCATCTGGGACCAGGACATATTTTACCATAAAACATAAATGGCTTTAAAGCCGCACGTCATAAAATCGTATAGGTGTTTTTGTATATCAATTTTGTACGTGAGGCCCGATGCATAAGTCACATAATTACGCGATTGACGTTGCGCGACTTTCAAAGCAGAAAGCTCGAGAAATGTTAAATGCAAAGCGTTTGCCTATAGAGTATGGAGGTTCTTTAAAATTCTCCTTGGATTCTTCAATTTTTCATTTTAAAATGATTACCCTTCGAGAAGTGCACTCGTTTTGCTTCTGAAATCTAACACCGGGAGGACAATTCAAAATATTGGTCGTAAACTGAATGTAAAATGTACATCAAACTCAAAAGGAGAGTGTGGATTAGACAATTGCTACATTTTAAAATTGTTTACTTTCAAGGTATTTTGTAAAGATTATGTATACTTAGATAAAGAAAAAAGAACCTTCTTGATAGTATAAAGTTAAAAGATAACTACAAAGTCATGTTTGGAAAAAAAAGTTATACATTTCAACTGAAAGATGTCAGGGGCGGATCCAAGAATTCTAGAAAGGGGGTGGTTTAATACATTAATTTTATTTTTAATATTTGGCCAAAGGGGGGGGGGGGGCATGCCCCATGCGCCCCCCCCCCCCTCCCCTCCCATTGGATCCGTCCCTGGATGTGATACGTTTGCCACTGTCAATTAGGTCCTAGGCTTCTTGTGACAGCTAAACCTCATGGCTTGGACTGGAGATTTACCCCAAACTAATTATCTGACATATGGCTTGGCCCAAAGGAGGGTTTCTTCCGGCAAAGAGTAGAAGCAACATGAAACCCATTTTGCCTCACGGGTATTTATCAAACTAATCCCAAGCCTACCTGCTGTTGCCTGCGACGTAATTATAAGATGCTATTTATAGAAACAACGACTGATCTTCTCACTACATACACTACTCCTGTAGGTCCATGACCTGATAACTCTCGGTGATGAGACATGATATTTTTTATCTTTAAACCTGATAACAGATAGTGACGAGATAATATTTCTTTTTGAACAAAGATAAATTGGAAAGGTAATGTGGCAAGGGCTGAAAGCAGTATGGCAGCTGATGATTTCATTGTTCATTTCTGTTAATTTGTGAAGATGTCAGAATTCGTGCATAGTTTATTGCACAGTAGACTATGTCCATTATTATGTCTACCACTAGGGGATGTTACTTCCCACCATGATTCAGTTACATATACAACCTTCTCAATTTCACACACCAGCATTCATTTTGTCCGAAAGAGGTGACATTTACCATGGTAATAATAGAAACAATTTTATATGTAGGCCTATTTATATAGGCTTAGGTAGGACGCCAAAGAGTACCAGATGTGTAACTGAATGAGAGAGAGAAGGTTTCAGACAGCGTTTGCTGGGCGTCCAATTATCGGTGTTTATTGTTCTGAAGGTGTCTGGTCCTAACGAGGTGGTATTGGCACACCGACTCTCCCCTTCACAATGTATTAAGTACCTCCTGTTTCAATTTCTCGCTTTAGGTTTTATTTATGGAATTCCCAATAGAATGGAAAATATAGTCATATGTGCTGCCTTTTAACTACCGATGAAGAATTGTGATATAGATTTTAAATGATAAAAATACATGAAATAGTCAATATTCTATGTCTAAATAAATAGGAATATTACTTTTGACGGTTCTGTTTTCTGCTGCCTTGTTCTATATAATAATCATATAGAAACCAAGCGTATTAAATATCATTATACCTTATCTATTTGTCTTAAATCACTTTTAACGAAATATAATGTGAAATTTAATCTTAAGTCCTGACCAAATTTGTTAAGCAGAACACTATACACACTGAAAAGATTGATGCCTAATAACTGCGACCTAGGAAAAGGCAAAGATACAGATAGAGTAGGAAAGAGATATACCACTCATGTGGCGATGATGTGGAGAAAGATGAATGTCTGGAACACCCATGGTGAAACAAGCATTAGGCCTGAGATTCACTCCCCAGGTCGGGTAAGGTAGACAAGTGAGCTGCTCGGAAGACATCAATGTGGAGCTGCTCAGTAAACATCAAAGCACCTCAACACTTCAAGGGCAGTTTGTGTATCTGAGGCCACTCTTACTATCTTTCTGGCCGCGGCACCGTTTTGGACTTCAGTCAGTACAGCACTTATCACTGATCCCCGATTCAAAGCATAGTGTGGATACTTTGCTGCCAACAGCATCACTTTTGGCTTAACTCTTCTGTAGTTGATTCAGAATATGTCAGCGATTTCCAATGCACAAATGCAATTGACCGCGGATTCAGGAGAAATCTTTGTCACACACAGATAGATTAAGTTGAAGGTGGAGGACATTTGCAAATTGTTATCAGTTTTTGTAAAGGAACATTTCCTGTGTATTGTTACGATGTAAGTTGTAAGATTGAAAGAGCTATATCCTTCTATTTTCCATTCCCAATATTCTAACCTAAAATATTGTAAATATATTATACCCCAAGCCTGTGATTTTTCTAAAGAGATTAGTTTTGCAAAGATCCTAACCATAATGTTTGTTGGGCTTATCTATTTGGTAATAATCTGGAGGTCCATTTGTCGCTCTTCATATAGGGTACATATGATATAAAGTATGTGTTCTTGTTACTTTTCCTAGATATACCGCCGCCCTATACTGATACTCTAGTGACATGTGCTAACAACAAAAGTTTCCTGTCAGGCGTAAGTGAAATTGATGATGCCTGGACTAATGACACAGAAGATTCTGATAGAGCAGGAGATGAGAACATAGTCTAATAAGTTGTCATACCCCCTATGCCTTGAGTAGGACAAGATGTAAACCTATGTGCTGGGCCAGACACAATGCATCAAAATGTCAGATGAAGTATTCTTATGCAGCCTTTGCTGCTGTTGGGTCTACGTGCAGGAATAAAGGCACTGTGATAATGAGGATTTGAGTTCTTACAATTGTACCGTGTAGTTATGATACACAATAATGAACATTTGCAATTTTTGGACCTAAAGCATTTCTTTTAGAAAGAATCTGTATTCTAATGTATTCTGATTTTATACTTATTGTGCACTTCATATGAAAGTGTACACACATAGCAGCCTTTACTTTGTCATGCTGCATTGCATCACAAATTCTCATGTCATTGTACAGGAGTAAATGGAGAAGCTGTTTCACTATTGTATCTTAATGCAATCAGACTGATATCTAGAGCATGTGTTGTGAGTTTTTTTCAATTTGATGTAAGCTAAGTGGTTAAGCACTTCTGCGTAATCTAAATGCAAAAACGTATTGACATATTATATATATCGACTTAACACTGGGTACAAACTAGGCTCACCGAGAAGATGGATGGCCAACTGTATGATGACAATAATTACATGGCGTCTCATAATGCTATCCTTCACTGTCAACTTGAACATAACTGGCTATTGTGGATTAAATGCCTAGAACTATGGGCGTGGACTTCATATCTTCGAATTCATCCATGTGATATGAAGACACTTTATGGGCGTGAAATGTAGACCCACGTTTTCCTAAGTAAGCAGTGATGAACTTGTTTTTTATTGACAACAAAATGCTACCCATAAGACTAGTAAAGATTGACTCGGTTAAAGATTCTAAGATGTATGCATATGTTTCATCCACAATAATTTTGACAGCCTCTACTTTATATTTCTGAATTTCTATTTACTGTTTGCATAATACGTAAATTTATGGATTTACCTCTATATCTAATTATAGAACTAGAGTGGTGAGTCTTTCGGCTGACTGAGTTCTCATGACCGACTAATTTTATCAAAGGATGAACATGTTACGACGAACAACAATATCGAATAATGATAAAGAAATCATATGAAATACATGGCTCTTAAGAGACATCTGCTTACAGCAGTGCACTTCACTAATCAGTCATTGAGCATCAGCTGGAAGCCATAGACCTTTATACAAAATAACATATTGCCAACTTAAACAGACAAGTACCCTTCTCACTATAATTAGTAAGGATTAATGCATAGAGATACATGACTGTTATGTATGGCTATGATTGATGTAAAGATGCGGATGACTGAATCGGACATGGAACAACATACCACTTGTGCATGCCTTATCGATCGTGCCCAAGTCATTTCTGCATAATGTTTGCATAGATCTCTGTAATCATTTGCACAAATGATTTATGGGCGGCTGTACAAGAGAGCAGTATGTGCATGAATGGATGCATATAAGTACAGTTCAGTGGAGGTTAATGAAGGTAAGGGCATAAATGGAGCAGTAACGAAGGCACAGGCACATGTCTTAAGATGGTTCAGTCTTGTAAGAAGTATAACGAAGCCCGGGAACTTTTTTGGTGTAAAGGTTCCGGCCCTCACTATCCAAACAGAACCCGACGGGCCTAGCTCAGGGAAGATGACCATAGTATTAATTGTAGGTTTCTCCATTTGCCGCTCTAGTCCTGCACATCAACGGTTATTTGAAAGAAAGCAACTATCTGTCCTTGTACAGAAACATGTACATGATTGTTTCATACGTCATTTGAATTCCAACGAAATAATAGGCTTAAACATGTTTGCCATCACACCTAACGGTAGCTTCCATTGTTGTTCTGGACCGTGATGTATTACGAAAAGGTTTTGGCCATTAAAGGCCCTCGTCAGAATTGAATAGTGAGTGAAAAAGACATGCTTATATTAGTTTTTAGCACTGCTGAAAGGGTGAATAAACAGTCATCAAGCCGACAGCGTGAATAGGTAGTACACTGAAAACACAGAGTTGTCAAAAGTGGTGCCAAAAACGACAACCCAAGGTTGTCACAGGCTGTGTCTGTGTCTATTAGACAAAAAATCTTATTTATGAATATTTTCATGTTGTAGATATCATAGTCAGTATAATGACATCCTATTATGTTATTACTAGTTATTAGGTGTGGCCATTACACATAGGAGGCCTATGAGTTGTATGGTTTTGACACCATTCACTTACAACACTGGGTTGATATAGACAGAGGCCATGACAACCCTGGGCTGTCACTTTAGGCACCATTCACCTACAACCCTAGGGTAGTCAGGCAGGACTTTTGACTTCACATTTTCTTCTGTGACAACCCTATGACAACCCATTCTTCATTTCTGCTTCTCTGATGACCTTTTTGGCCTAAAGCAGTCGGGAGAAAATGACTACCTTTGGGTTGTCATACAGCCTCAAAATTCACAATGACAACCCTCTGACCACCCCAAAGTTGTCAAAGGATTGTCACAAGGTAGTCACACAGCATTGATGGTCTGAAATGAGCCCTGTGATGACCCAAAAGTCACATATGAGAGCCCAGAAGTGACCTGTGACAACCCTTTGACAACCTTGCAGTGGCTCTCTGACGACTTTGTGTTTTCAGTGTACCCTTAACAACACTCAAGGTCCAATTATCAAAGTTTTGGAATTTTTATATAATTTCTTATAGAGATATATGATAGACATAATTATATCATGTTTGAGTTATATATTTCTATTAACGATAATATATCAGTAATAAGCTGTATGTGGAGCTAAGGAAATATCACAGAATTCCAAGTACCATAAATACCGTAAAACTTCAGGCTGCCATTCTATGATATTGCGTTATTGTTCATTTTATTGCAGGAGGAAAAAGGGGCACTTTTATGTAGTCTCTTGTCACTGTATTCTTTCACTGGCATGATTATTCTCGGTCCATTATAATGCAATGGGAACCAATGCAGCTGCTTATGTTTGCATTTTCGAATTCAACAGGCATACAGAATAATCAATGGGTTTTAAAGTACAGATTCTACATTCCAAAAAGGTTTCTTACCTCATATTTGCTATTGAGAAGCAAAACCGAGTCGACAAAAACGTTGTAAAAGGAAAATTATATTCGCTGTTAAAAATACTGCAGGCAGAAGCAATGGTGGAACAAGTGTTGTTTTGTTTCGAATTAAACAGTAAAGAGTGCGTGCACCGTCGACGTCATACTTGCACTTGCAATTGACAAGGACTGGTGGATGCTGATAGAAAAATATACATGGAGTTCAATATATACCCATTCCAAATACATATTAATCTCCTTTTCGTTTTGATGATGCCCTACATCTATCTAAATGAAATACAAGCCATACACGATGAGATGTTAGATAGGTTTTAAACTGGGCATTTTCCCAATAATGTGTTAGTCTATTGAATGATGAAGTAGACTTCCTTTTGGACGACCCCCCTATAGGATTAGCTCCATTTTTCATAAGTACCCACATGATAAATGCATCTTTCCACGGTCCTCCGTCCGCCTGACACCTCAGTGTCTCAACCATTGGACACTGGAGGAACCAGAAGCCCTTGAGTCTGCCCTGGATAGGTCTTATGTGTCACTGTCAGAGCCTCCAAGCGACATTACTTATTTCAGCCGACGCACAGGCCCCTTCCTCCATGGCCTAACGATCGATTGTCCCCGAAGATAAGCAGTGGGGACAGAGCATGGCCCCATACTGTCCGTCACAGTAGTAGCCGTGCGCATGCGGTATCGCTGATAAGGACTTCCTTATCGAACATATTCCTCTGCAGCCGAGGTTAGATGGATATTGTGACGTACGAGGGCGTAGTTGGGAATACAATGACCTGTAAGGGACCAAATGGAGAGTTTGTTCTGACCTAAGTGTTCAGCAATAAATCATCGCGGGCGGACCACATTTAAAGTTAAGCTCCATTCGCCCTATGATTTTTTTTCGATCTCAAAATCATATTGTGACTTAAAAACTGTGTATGAACCGAAACGTCCAAAATGCCTCGAGGGCGAAACATTTCATTCTTTTTCCAAAATGATATTTCTCACTATTTCTACAAAGAAAACGAATATTAGCAACAACCTAGATCACAACTTATTTCAATAAAAAGGACGAATGGGGCGTTTATCATAGCGCCAGGAATAAAACAAATCCGTTGAGCTAGGTTTGTTACATTTACCGTCCGCTCTTTTCTTATAATTGCAAAAGGGATAGTTTGCATACCCTCTTGTGATTTACGATTTGTAACGGCAATGTTTCATGTCTAAGTAACTCCCATACCTATCTTTACTGCGGATGGCCTTATTTTTCAAATTTTAATTTAAAAAGGAAATCCATCCACAGGGCTCTGACTGTCAAATTGACGGTTCTTTTTGCCCCATCCTTTCTATTCATAAATTGGATGGCAAGAACCTTTAAATGTCGTATGCGTATTCGTGATGCGCTTTTCTTTTTAATGTAAACTAGATATCCTTACATCCAAACATAGAGATACAATCATAAGTCTATGATCCAAATATCTATTCAACAGCTACCGTAAATCTAGGTTCGGGTGCAGCCAGTCTAATAGGTAACATATTATGTGATGAAATATTCTCAACTATCCTTTAGCATTTTAGAAAATGTTTTGTATGCTTAGCTTTCATATTGGGGCATCGTAAACAGGTTCCGTCGTGGATAGACTGAAATTTGTAAATACACGTGGATTTACCCATGCCGACAAGTATCCCTGTACGCGCGGACCCAACGTCCGCGCATCTAAACTACACTGTATACGGGCTGACTCTGAAAAAGTCGCTTATACAAACGATCCTTGTATACGCGGACATTATATCAAATCCTTACATATCATGTCATCAACCAGTCTCTTATGAACACCACCATGTTTTACAGGCAAGCTGATCCCAGTGTATAACAATAGGACCTGCATACTGTGTAAGCCACTGTGATTTCATTGACGCCGTTTGCTTTCTCCATGGGTAAAAAAGAAAGTGTGTGTGGGGGGGGGGGGTGGGGGGCTACGTTGCAGGCCATTCGAAATAGCCATTTGATGAGAGACAATGCAACGAACGGTTTCAAAGTCAGTTTTCCCCTAGCTTATTGTTAAAAGCCTGTTTGCCTTTATTTCTTCACGATAAGCATGATATCGAAAGTCTGATAGGCCATGCGACCTCTCTTTCACTTTTTAGAAAAAAAGCTCGGTCTGGCAGAGGAGCAAATGGAAATTTAGATTGAATATGCAAAGCTATCTATTCCAAAAGAAATACGATGCGTGTAGTCTGCCTCACGAATTAACCGTCAGGCAATCTACGTCGCTGCTACTTTTGCATTCTAGCACTTTCTCGTTCCTAGTTGTTATTCCTTGGCACACTCCCTCCTACTCTAATGCCCTTTGCCTATCCCAGTCATATAACCTACCGACCCGGCCTTTTCGGGCAAATTGAACATACATATTCATTGCAGCAGCGACATAGAATCCCGTCGAAGTGATATGAAAGCCTAATAAAACTTAATGGCTTTTCCATGAAACCTATATGAATCACCACCCCACCTGAGACGGGCGGTGGCATTATTCGACAACCAAGGCTGTGGGGAACATAGCCTTCCAGATATATGAGATGTTTAGAATTTGAGCTGCAATGGCCCGCATTGATGACAGAGCAAAACTTTGGCAGTTTCAGATTACCCTGCCCAAGAAACTTTTGGTTCATTTTCAAAAGTTTTATGATTACATTGCCTTTCATTATCTTGCAGGCAGTCACGAGAGGGTCGTGTGAGTAGCATGCATATGGTTATCCTTAAAAAGGAAAC
The DNA here is from genome assembly GCA_936440205.1 of Lepidonotus clava. Taxonomy (NCBI): domain Eukaryota; kingdom Metazoa; phylum Annelida; class Polychaeta; order Phyllodocida; family Polynoidae; genus Lepidonotus; species Lepidonotus clava. The sequence goes on from OW387137.1 coordinate 34,034,386, forward strand.
TTTTAATCAAAATTGATTACGATGTAAAGGCGCATGTTTCCAGATCGGTTTACCGTAATATAATGCCAAACTATTATTGCAAAAAATGTGTTTGATGTAATCGAGAAATACCTTAGTAAACAATCTGTTATTTAAAACCGGATCTTAATTGCTATTCTCGTCAAATAATTTCCAACTTTAGAACTATTAATTCTTCCTGACTTTTACTCTATCGTTGCGGTCTTCCTGGTCTCACATCTCGTTAGAGTAATGTCACAAGCTGTAACATCACACATCTCACTGTTGTAACCTTTAAATCTGTTCTCAATGAAATGTCTTGTATCAACATCTTTTCCTACTAAACAATTGGTCCAGGCCCGTAGCCAGCTTTTCTCAGAGGGGGGTTCGTTTTATGACCATTAATAATTTTTATCCCGGGGGGGGGGGGTCGTCTTCTGAATAAAAGGGCTAAAATGCATATTTTTGATTTATTATCATATTTTACATTAAAAATTAGAGAAAAATTCGTCCGAGGCGGGGTTCCTACGAACCCCCCAACCCCCCCTGGCTACGGGCCTGGTCCTTTTGATAGAGTCAACAGGGTGCCACCTTGGGACTGGCTATACGCGCGATAGTCGCGCACGCGGACGTAGCGTATATAGAATTTCTTATACACGCGGACACAAAGTCCGCACATATAGGTAATGCTTATATACGCGGACATAAGATAAAGGGGTGTATATCGTATTTTTAAAATATTATATGTGCAGAATTAAGATAAAATATAGAAATAAGGAAAGAAAAAGGGGGTTCGGGGGCCCAGCCCCCGATTTATAAATATTATACTGATAAAAATTGGAGGTACGTCCGCGTATATTACCGTACTTGTATACGCGGCCACAACGTCTGCGCATTTAGGCTGATCTATTTGCGCGGACTTCGCACCCGCGTATACAAGGAATTCTGTAGACGCGGCCACCTGCTGCTATGCCCGCGCATATAACTCCAGCCTGCTACCTTGTCTGTAAATAGTGTCAACAACTTAGAAACCGCACATTATCACTTGAAATGAAGGCAACATTCATTTTTGCCGTTTCGCATTATTATGTTACTTCTAGACACAGAACATTATCATGTCAATAATATTATTAAGTAACCAGGTTAGGGACATGACGTTGTTCTTGTACTGAAGCAGTATTGTGCAACGTTGCAAGAAATGACAACGTTGATATTTTGCAATCAGACTTATTTTATTAACCTTTTTATGCTTTTATTAAAGAATCAAACACTTCAAATTAAAAAGTAATTCAAGGTACATTATATTTACTATAAAATATTTCATGATATCAGTTAGATACAAAAGAATTCGTCCAAAATGCTAAAAAATGAGTGCTGAATCAGCAAAAAAATGCGCCATCTTGTTTACATTTTGCTTACATCACATGGTACAGATATAGTAATCCTATTGGTCAAAAATGCTTAAACAAAGATTTTAGAACATCTGTTCGGTAAAAATCAGTCCAATTATCAAATATCATCCAAATTAGAATACTCTTTATTTGCATAACTTTCTTAGAATTCGGCATCAAAGATTAGATGATTTATTACAATATTCCTGTATTTGTTTACATCACGTGGTACAAAGACTGTAATCCTGTTGGTCAAAAATGGTTAAACAGATATTTTAGAAAATCTGTTCGGTAGAAATCTCTCTAAACATCAAATATTATCACAATCACATTATTCTTTACTTGCATACATTTGTTAGAATTCGGCAACAAAAAATTGATGATTTATTTCAATTAACAATAAAAATGCTTGAAGCGATGCAAGATAACAATACACCTGCGATGCAAGATCTAGCAACGGTGCAAGATATTACCATATTGCTAGTTTCAGTCTTGTCCCGAACCTGGTAACGGCGTATCCAAGGGCATCGAGACCCAAAATCTATAACAATAAACTCTCTATGATCATTGTGAACACAAATTCAAAATTTACTCGACAAAATTAATGACAAACTCCGACTCAAGTATTTGGGATATGGCCATAGGTAGTTATGATAGGCCTGATATACCAAATAGTATGATCAAAGCCCATTTTAGTGTGAATGTCTTTGTAGTGTGAACATCTTTTTTGACCCCCGTTGCACGCCAGGGTCTCCTCCGTTTAGGAAACCTACTTTCGGTCTTCATATTCCACGTCCATGTCACATAGCAGTTTCCTGTAGCTACCGGTTGGGGACTCATGTAGCAGAAATGCTGAGCAAGGTAAAATCTGTCCTTGGCCTCCCTCCCCCGCCCAACATTTGGCCCCCATAACTTGATTTCTGTACAGGCCCCCAACGCCAACCTCACCAGTCCGCCTCCTCTGCCCTAATCACCCACCATCGTCATTGGTTTCCTTCGTTTAAGCCCTGTTTCCACCAGCCGATTTTACCACCGATTTGTTGGTATTTTATTACTTTTAACTAGCAATCATAACAGAAGACTATATATTTTACATGTCATTTGAAAGATAATTAAAAAGCCTTTTTAGTGGTATATAAAATGTTCATGATTAACTAATATTTCCACTGCTGATTTTTCAAATCGGTTGTAAAATTGGTTGGTGGAAACAGGGCTTTACTCCCCGCTCGGCACGCTAGGACGTACGGTTAGATTGCACTCAACCGCCACCAGGGGAAGAACCGGGAGTATCATCAGGGCTATTCTGTCGTCACTGGTCCGCACCAAAACCAGCCTCCCTAGCGACTGCTGATGTCACTCCAAAAGGAGGCTAGAGCATCCTCGTTTTCGTCCCTGGGAGTCTGTCACGCCCTCTCGCGAGCGCTAATTCAAACAACTCAAAAAACGCCGCAAAACGCATACTGCACATGCGCATTGTGTGACTTCAATTTCCGCCAACATGGCGTCTCCCAGTGGGGGCTGCCATAGCGGGCTCTTGATGCAATTAGGTATCGAGGACCCGAGGTGTGGAATAATTACCACATTACTTCTTGACGTCGCCCACACGCTTGTCGGCAGAGATCTCCTGGGATTCCCTTACTCAAATTAACATAGGAAACAGGCGAATTCCCCTACTGTAATCCATAAATCGACTTTTGGTTTGGATTCTGGATAGCAACAGGTCGAGGCTTAGGCCGTCAGTGTGGGAAGTCGACGCATACGTAGAGATTATTTCGCTCTGTCATTGATTTATCCTCAGTCGGAGGTTGACTGGAGCTGGCAGGCTTAGGCGTTGACAGGGCAGGAATCTAGGGAGGGTAGGGATGGGTAAGAGATCCTTTCAGAGATGGATGATTTTAGGAACAAGTCCCGACTGGATAATCGTTGACGTATCTAGATATGCTAAGCTCTTGTCAGGCGGCCTGGGATCTCTCAAGGGGTTGTGTGTTCAAAAAGGGATATCAGTCACGGAATGTTCAGGTTTGGTCATGCATTCACTGTCATTTGTTGAATATTTCTTTGGGCGTCCTTTCAAAGCTACTTTTCTAAAAACAGATACAATGAACTATAACATGTCGGGGTTTGAAAAAACTATGCATAATACCAAAGTGAAAACCACAAATCCAGCATCAGTTCATGGAATCGTAGGCGGGCATTCTTGAATAATGTGAGGATGTGGTGAAATGACAGATACCCAAATAAATCAGTGACAATATTGTTTTATTGCTACCTTTAGCGAACACTGGGGAAAATGATCCTCACGATACTACGTGACTCCCTCATGTTCGGCCCAACGCAAAAGAGGTAGCAAAGGTTAGGTGAAAGTTTGCATCTCCCAGTGTGACATCCATCACAGTGCTTGGCCCCTTTTACAGACCACTCGAACCCTGACATTTGGCACGAACCCCTCGAGACGCCCCGCGTATGGACAGATGACCAAAAAATGGCGGGAAACTTGGCTTGCTGTCGTCTGCTTCGGAGCGCCGTGCTGATTAGGGCCTGGAGGGGTAGACGGCTACAGTCTCCACCAAACAAAGACCTGAAAGCCCTGCAAAGGGCCAGCGGAAGGCCTCCAGTGTCGTCAACGAGCAGGAAGAGCAGAAATGCGTCGCCACAGAACAGGAAGAGCAGGGCTCAAATAGAGGTCTCAGACTAGCCTGAGGGGGGTGGCCCTAGATATGTAGGTGTGAGGGGGCCGGCAAATGATGAAGGACGTTTCAAAGACCAGAAATAAGCATCGGAAACTCTAAACTAATGGGTTTCTGCTACCCTACAGCTGGGAGCAACCTGTCCAATTGGGCCATTATTCACAAGATCCGGGCCATTGGTAAGAAGGGGGTTGTTGGTTTCAAAGCAGGGGCACATTATTAAAGAGGAGATCCTATCAGAAAAGGCCTGTTTGAAACTGGGGATGCTGCGCATGAGGTTTGAGTGAGGGGGTTCAGGTTTGGTGGCAATTTGCATAACCCATTGGAGAGCGATTGCTCGCTTAACGGGCCATACATAGCTAGCGTCCACCGTGGAGTGGGATTGATGAAAGAGAGCCACACCTGTCACCTGCTGCAACATTTTCTAGCGAATTTAAAGTGTGAGTAGTATAGGAATAGTCGTCTTACAGCTTAATACGTTTTACATGATGTCCTTTGTTTTTTCAATTGTAGCTTATTCAGAATATTCGAAATGATATTATAACGAATGTTATCCAATCAAAAGTCTAGAGAGTTCATGGATAATACATATAAGTAGTATGTGAAAAGTAGTATGATAATACTACCAATCGTGAACCATGAGAACGTACCGCACAGATTGACAATCAGGATGAAGACCGATAAATGGGTGAACAGTTCGATGCATGCTTTTTAACATTTTATACAATAAGCAGGACTTGACAGTCCCAATGCATTAATTTTCATTTTTTCTGGATTGAGCTTGAGTCTTTTGATTTTGTGTATACTTGGTACTTACTTCATTGCAAAAAGTCCGAGATGCGCCACAAACATGTATAGATTTGCGATAAAGTCAGAAGTCAAATTTGTAACATTACTTCACTGTAGCTTAACCCGGGCTGACAAATGCAATATCCGAAGAGCAACCCTCCTTAGGATATAAGAACATCAAAGTCCCTTTCCCCTTTTTTCTGTGTTGTAATTACCAGCGTGGCTCGTTTTGATTAACCCTACCATGCCCCTCCATCCCGCCACCCAGTTTTTCACAGTCCCCAACGACAAACCAATCCCCCCTGGCCGGATATAACAATCCTGATCCCAGGCAAACCTTTGCACCTGGTTTGACGGGCCTTCCCAAGGCCAAGAAACAGGTTTTTAAATACCCCCATGACGCCATCATTAAAAACACGACAAAGTGATTCCTTCTTTGATGCCTTTTAAAACAGTGACAGTTTCCGGGCAAAGAACACCATGGGCGTGAATTTATTTAACTTGCCGAGAGGAATTAAAAAGGAGCCAGTTACGCAAGTAATGAAAAAGACTAATATGAAGGTAATAAGAAAATAACATGTGACACCCGACCACTGTAACTGTGGACAACCTGGAGCAACTGCTCTGAGTGGTGTTGATATCGCCATCCATCACAAAACCAAAACGAAGTTTGAACCAATATGGCATGCAAGCATTTCATAATTGTCAAATGGGTGAATAAATAATTAAGGTCCAACGGGGTAGACTAAGAAGGGAGGCTTCAGAACTTCAGAACAAAAAGGCCATGTAATCAAATTCTTTCATGTTAATTCTGACATGGACAGCTATGGTATGTTTCATCTTCTCCCGAAATGCAGTGTTGTAAAGACGGGTACAGCTAGGAAACTTACATTGTTCGTGGATAAAAGATTGAGGAAATGTTACTCTCATTCAATTAGTACCATATGGTCAGAGTTTCCAAGTTACATTTTGATTTTGCCCATATAAGGGAAGTTTTCGATTACGCTTGTGTTCATTCTTCTATTTTTTTTGCTTCATTTTTGGCACAATTTTAAATGGGGCAAATGATACCTACTGTAGCCATCTTGAAAAAAAGAAACTTAATCTCCTCTTGTCACAACCAGCTTCTAATAAAGTCTCTTAATGGTTTTTGATAAATATTGGCATGAGCTGATTCAAAATGAAAATGTAATTATCTGATAACCTACCTGACTTCAGAGAAAAAAGAAGGTTTAGCTACGAGAACAGACTACGTTTTTTTCAGATGTTAAGTCAAGGCAGCCTTATTTCTCAGGAATTGAATTAACATATTTTTGTTTTATAGTTAGCTGATGAAGCTGTGTCTCTGATCACTTATTCGCATGGCTTCATAATATTAATTTCTCAGTAAAAAAATTCCGAACACCTCTAACTCAAATAAATCTTTCTATCTGTGCGTTTCAATGGCTCTAGGTCTTCTCAGGGCCCAGTGTGGTCGTAGCTATCTCCCTTTCCTTGGCCCCAATCTCTCCTTATAACCCTCTCATCCAGGCTCGGCCTTCAGCTTAGTATGGCTTCCTCCACGGCTTACCACTATGTAATCCCCGTCTACTCCAAACCCCCGCGCCCTGACCTCTAGCGGCGACCTATGGCACCTCCCCGGATCCGGAAACCTATTGTGTGGCGCCCCCTGGTGGGAGTAGACACGTGAGTGGCACGTGGGCCTTGGGCTTCCGGCTTACGGTGTTTAATCTCTGCTAGCAGCACAGTGGAGCGTCTTACTTAGGGATTTCCGCTATAGGCAAACACGACAAAGAGCCTTGGAGAAGATCTTTATCCGTTAGTGTACGACACTATGTGATATGTTACTTTTCAAGGTATCCCTCCAGCGGCTGATTCAGAGGGAGGGCGTGGGGGGCCCTTTCCCCTTTTTTCGGAAAATTATTATTATTTTTTAATACAATTCGGTTAACATGTCAAGAAGGAAAATATCTTTCAGTAGCGAACCCCTCTCTTGAAAATGCTAGATTCGCCACTCCCCTCTTCCTTAAGACCATAAATATGCAGTACCGGCATATAGGAGAATACACTTTTAATTAGATGGATTTATATTTTAAACAGGTTAGCTGCAATCTCTGTATCTCGTAGAAATAAAAACAGTTCTCATGTAGATCTATACGAGAGGCACTTAAAGACGCTGTTTCAGTAGACCCTCCGAAATACCTTCTAGTTAATGTACCCTCGTTGTCTGCATGTTTTTTGCTATTGTCGTTACTGCTTTTCATTTTGCGAATAACTGTTCTTCAAGTAATTTAACATAATTATGAATTATCATCAAGAACTAGTTTAATGGGTACAGCAGTCATATCACTATTCTGCAATCATCAGCGGAAATAGATATCCAACGTACTTTCGGCTCTTGTCTAATGTAATCCCCTTCGACTACTTCCCTCTGTCTTTGTTCATTCTTAACAAATGCCACATGACAAGAGCAGAAAATGAACAGTCGGGGGCATCAGAAGAAATGGGATCTGTTCGGGAGCCAACAAAGAGAGGCATGCACTCCTTTACCGGAGTTGCAGATGGCCCGAGCACTCCCTACAGAGCTGGGGGACCCCTGCAATGGCTTTGATAGTCCCTGTATTTGTTCTGAGATACTATCTGACATGATTTGGCCTTTTAGAGCTCAAGCAGAGCCATTGTCGGCCACTCGTGTCTAAAGGAACTGACAGACCTTGGGACCGTTGGTTGAGTGGCGTCGCATGTGGGTTGCTATTTTCTGTGTGGCCCTGAGCTGGTGTATAAGAGAACCTTCAGGAAATGTAGAAGGGGAAGGAACTGTAGTCGAAAAAGAGAGGCCCATGCAAGCTTATATTGAGACGTGTGTGGTAATTCATGGGTTGAATAGAGTAGTAGGAGTACTGATCCAGTGAATGGTACATTATGAACATTTAAGCCTGGTCCCCACTAAGCAAACCAACACCTCGCCGACAAACCTGCAAGCGATAAACTGACCTGGCACCGGGTTGGCTGGCGACAAAGCCCATTTTTAAATGTTTGATTTCAGGTGGGGTTTGTCGTCCTGGGCGATAAACTTTGGTCTCTGGGAACGCCAAACTACCTTATTCTGCCGATGACGTCGTTCTCGCTGGCCCAGTGGGGACCCGGCTTTAAGCCTGGTCCCCACTGAGAGCACCAACACCTCGCCGACAAATCTGTGAGCGATAAACTCCCCTGGCGCCAGGCTGGCTGGCGACAAAGTCCATTTTTAGGGTGTTTGTCGGCCGACAAACCCACCAAAATATCGGACATGTTTGATTTTGTCGTCCTGAGCGATAAACTTTAGCCTCTGGGACCGACAAAGTACCTTATTCTGCCGACGACGTCACTCTCACCGGCCCAGTGGGGACCCGGCTATAAGCGGTGAGTTCTTGATTTGCCCAGTGGGGACCCTACTATAATATATATATGTGTGTGTGTCTGTGTGTGTGTGTCCTAAATTAACATGGAAGCAGAATAGAATAGAAGAAGCAGGGGAAAACCAGTAAGTTGGAATAAATAAATTCACTCAAGTGATACAGCGTGACAATGTATTTAAGCAATTTCCGAAAGGGATCGTAAACTTCTGCAGAAAATGAATTTCTGTGCACAGATGAAATTGAATATCACCAAAGTATAGATATCAACCTGATATAGAGAAAAATCTAAAAAGTAGCTATAATAGTATGTGAAAATTGGAAATACAGCAAAAACGGCAGAGGTAGGGGAACAGACAGGGAATGGGAGTGTGAGGACCTATAAGAGGCAAGTTAAAAATCCTGAGGGCTCTCCAGGGGACCGCAGGGGTTTTAGAGAGGGACTTGTCAGAGAGAACCTTTGTCAGGTCAGTTCTAAGATCTCTCTTCACGTTCACAGACATCAGCAGGGCCCTTCTCCTCTCAGCTACTGTTGGCAACAGAATAGAAAGATTAAAAAGCAACTGCATAGCTGAATACAGAACGTGCTGTGAGAATGTTGTCTACGGCACATACAATGCAGGCCATTATGTCGAAATGTGTTTATACATATGACGTGTTGTCTATTAGACTTTGTTGTTTGTGTATGAATGCTTTCTTCCTTTTGTATTTCAGATATCATTCAGTTTTAACTATATCTTTTTGCTGTCATCAAAACACATAGCGAAGCACTTAATATTTGGCATTTTCCGCCATCTCTACTAAAGTAAGCTCAGGAACAATAGACTGAGTCAATTCAAAGCAGGCCCCCTAGATCGATTTCGGCCTTTTGTCTACTTTAGGAAAGCTGATTATGGACGGATTTATTTCCTTGGCCTTTGTCATTGGGTTGATGGTAGATGGTGATGACTGGGTTGCAACATCATATTTGATGTGGCGCAACATCATATTTGATGTGGCGATAAACGTCCAGTTAGGGTCGGCTCAACGACGAGGGGAAATATCCCAATAAAAAGGGGAAATCGGCTTTAGGCCAAGACGCCCACCCTCCTTGTTCTTTCTTGAGAGGTATTGATCCTGGGCCTATCCATACTAAAAGAGAACCTGTCTTTTTACATTATGTGATCTCCCAAGCGTCTCGGCCCCTACCTATAGCCATACCTCATGCCGCATACTTGTAAAGGGAATATGCATCTATGGCTTTCTAGGCCTAGACTTGGGCCGATAAAAACTAACTCGATTTCCCACAATGACAACGGGCCTTCCATCCTCCCCTCAAAAAAGCAGAGGAAAGAAATGCCAACGGAAATCTCCTCTTGCAGTCCTTGGAGCTTAGGTACCTCTATGGGGAATGGCTGAGCTGCTCGCTACTGCTCAATGATAAATCTATGAGCAGACCTATGGGGATTATCTGTCGATTGAAAAACATGCGTCTTTCCATTATAAGATGGTCAGAGGGACACAGGGTTAAAACACAAAGATGTAGAGGGCTGGCTTGGGGAGGTGGCGGGGGGTACAGCTGGCTAACCCTACCACCGCCTCATCAGAGCTTCGATCCCTCCCCTACTGGAGGAAGATTAATCAATCACCCGGCTGGTTGGAGGACGATGGGGGTAGGGTACTCCCACTGAAGGAAATGACGGCTATCCACCCAGCACAGCATTACCTCCAGTCGACCCCCCAAATCCACACAGGCCCCAGGCCGTTTCTCGGGTCACTAAGGGGTATTTGCAGGGTCGGGAGTTTCTGGAATACAGAGGCGGTCGAACAGACTCAAACTTTTTTCAAATTACCCCTTGTCAGAATCTGACAGGCCCGACTGGAGTCTGTGAAACCAGAACGATCGATGGCTAAGAGAATGGTCCGGAGTTCTTTTACTTTCGCAGGTGTACCCTCCTATGACAGACCCGTCAATATTTCCATGCTATGTGTAATGTAATCCCGACTGAACTCATCATATAATTGTGATTATTCTGCCGTTATTATATATGTTTTCCCTAAGGCTGACCGGCATGATGATTGCATTTTTTTACTCTGATGTATTGAAGCCGGATCATATTTCCATTGTGTTGAGACACTTCAATATACCCTGTATTGTTACAGAAAAGAGCGTCTTTGTGTATTACATCTACCAATAAATCAATTATGCGATTGCATAGGTAGCGATTCTAGACATTGCAAGTCGTAAAATCATTAGACTATATAATATAGTCGTTGTCTGTATGTGGGAAACTTAAAATGTACATAATATATTAACTTAAATGCACATAGGCCTATATCTGGCTATCTCATGTTATCTTCCTAACTCAAGTAAAACTAAAACGATAACAGAGAGTGGCAAAGTTTTGTTTAATTCAGGTACAAAATTAGCTGTTGTACTTAATGATGCATTGGCCAGTTCACTTACACAATATCTTTAATAGACCATAGAAGTTGTCTGCTGCCAGACTCACTTTATCCCTGGGGTGCCATTACCAAGGTTAATCTCAAACGTAATTTCAATCCACGTAGCAAATCTCAATTCAATCTCCGAGAGGTGATTGAGATTGAATGAGCCTTAAACGAATATTGTTTACAAGGGGGACTGAGTGCCTAGCCCCTGACCCAATGCCCTTAGCCCCCAGTGGTATTAATAATGGACGTTCCCGTCCTCCAGGGTGCACCAGTAGGTATCATGGGGGGGGGGCAGTGGTCAGTTACAATGGTCAGAAATGGGGATGGGAAAAATGTGGAAAGGAACCCCTTATGACCATGAATAGCCATCACCTAGGCCCTATAAGGGCGGTCTGTGTATCATTAATTTCAAACACGGTGGATCGTAAACTCTATAGGGAAATGCATTGTGTACATATATATGCCTTTATATGGCAGAGGTTCTTCGGCTTGCCTCTATTGATATATAATGCATCCATCTTACTATTCTCGCAGCATTCGGGTTTTGTTATAAATATTCAATATCCGAAGTACGTGCCATGCTGTAAAAGTCACTGTGAGTAGTACACTAAAATGTGCTCTCTACTAAGGGATATCTCAATATTAATTAGAGTACTAGCTGCAAGCTATTGAAACGCAAAAAGTCCCAGCCTCTTGTAAATCAGACTAGAGAATGAATTAATGTTAGAAAAAAAGGTAGGTGCTTACCCAGCTTATTTCTGACATCAATCTTGCAATGTAGCTGAGAACAGAAAGTCGTACATTTACTTGGCTCTACCACTGTAAATGCAATAGTAGCACTCGTTAGGCCAGTAAAATAAGAACACTTATAAACAATGATGATGCATGCAGTCTGGTGGTAAAAACTGCAGTGCTCATAGCCATTAATCTCAATCAGTAGCGAGCCTGTCGCAGTATACAATCACAAAATGGAACTAAATTCCAAGCTTATTTTCACGTGTGAATGAAGGTAAGGTGTAAAACAGGGGTGGCCGCCGAGTCCTAATAAACTAGGTGGCCCACTGGGACTACCTGTCTGGCCTTAGCAATGCTGAAAACTGATTTACTTATGTTAGCGTGGGCCTCCCAGAGGCATACACTTACCGCCTTTTGTTATCATTTTGTCATGGCTCGCCACTATTCAGTGATGGAAAAGTATTTCTGTATTTTTTTAGGCTCGGATGGTAATAGGTGCACGCGGCGAACGGTCCCAAGGGATGGCCAAGAAAATGAGGGAGTCCTCTCTTATTTCACATAAACCGTTTTTAACAGTGTTGCCGCTAACTACCACCCTGGCCAGCCGGTACTCCCTTAGCGGTCGTCACCAAGGAAACCCCATCACCTTGGTAACAGCCAATGCATCCCTAGCAATAGGAGTGAAATGTGGTGGTCTGGGAGGAGAGGTTCTGTTGTTTGGGGCGCCTGTCCTCTTAGGGCGACGCCATTAAAACCAGAGCGGAAGTCCGTGGATCATTCTCTGCGCCTGCGCAGAGTCCCTCAGGTCACGTGAGTGCCCACGTGACCGGCCCACGTGAGGTAGGCAGATAAAGGGATGACCCTACTAGCCTTGCTTACGTCGTAGAATCGATTTTCTTTTCAATTAGCAATGCTTGGAAATAACGATTGACTGGTATAGGAGGTCGTTCACCGACTTCAGATCCTCAAATAGACTGCACAGCCACTGAACGTATTGTCCACCTGGGCTGCACAACCAATACCCATCTGTTTTGTACTGTTGCAGTTGTTTCATTTCTCACTCAAACATCCCTGCTATCTATAATTAGATAACTGTCAAAAACCCAATGGAAGAATCAAAGCAATAACATTCCTCTACAACCTTAGATCAGCAAGATAAATAATCCTTCTCCTTAGAACCCAATTATTTCATATATATATATATATATATGTATATATATATATATATATATATAACCTCCCAACCTCCTCCCACCTATATACTTGCCTAGGTTTGCTCCAAAAAGAAGATCGAGGTAACTGTCTGAAACGGGGGACGGAGACATGGACAACACAATCAGCCTGCACCTGAATGGACGGTCATGATAACCCCTAGAGAACCAGGGGAACCGTTAGGCCCTCAATACCTGACCCTACCGCCCCTACACTGACCAAAACCCATCTGCCTGGAAGATGATCAAATGTGGGCTGGGCTTTGTTCATACAGGACGGGCCATGGAAGCACTGTACCTCACTTAACTGCCTTTTTTGTGTTCACTCCTCCGTTTCACAATGTTATAAATATTTGTGGCATGACCTTTCTTTGTGTTTTCAAGCCAATATGAGAACATTTATTGAGAACTCACCATAGTCATAAAAGGACAGTGTATTTTAGGTAATTTTAGGTGGAATTTCACAAAATGAAAAGAAAGAAAACTTTTGTTATTTGAATGGGTTCAGAGGTGTTCTCTCATAACTATGAACATCCCACAATTATTGCACAAAGACACAACTCACCAGCTCAACACAACGCTTCAAATGACACCCATGCAATGTTATTCCCTTCATTTTTTTTTATTTCGACCAATTGTAACACAGTTAGTTCTTGCGTGGTACAGATAACAATACAAAATCAACATCTTATTTCATTTTCATTCTGTGCTTCCTATTTCAAAAATCTCTTCTTAGGACTTCATCAAAGTTCTGAAATAAGATTTTATGCAAAACTTTTCACTCAGTTTACAAGAATAATACTTTTCTTCACACAGAGAGGCTAATCTAAAACCAACAAAAGAATTATCAGATAACATGGTTAATCACATTTTGTACACCATTAGCTACATCAGTCGTGACTAACAATTCACGAGTTGTGTAAATAATTCGCCATTGTCCCCCGGTTACTCAGGCCGTAAGATAACCCACTTGTCCGACCCTCTGAACACTCACACGTGCACAAAACGTGCACATGGCGTGCGGGAGGGGCTGGAGTAGCAGTGATAATTCACTGCACCAACCGTCCCATTTACGCCCGGCCCATAAGGGGCGTCCTCCTCACGATATTCTGACATTACTTTGGGGGAAGCACTGGCCGTCTAACGAGCGCCTCGCGCCACTATACATTACTTTTTTCACGGTAATCAAGATGATTTAAGGCAAACACCTGCTTTTATCAATCCGCGGCCTGCCGCCGTCCACGTGGTGCAATTAGGTCCATCCCCGCCGCAATTTACCCCTTAATTGGCAACTTCTCATTAACCCTTGAGGGGCGTGTCAGACCCCGTCAGTGAGTGCGGGTATCACCCGGTAATATGAGCCCTTACATCACTGCTCCTCCTCCTCCTGTGCTATATATGTTATGGACATAGCCCACAGGAATGCCCAATATATGACCATGGAGGAACGGCCCCTGCGCGTGTATGAAGATGAGTAGGGCTCCCGTGGGGTTAGTGGACAGATAGGGCAAAGTACAAAATATAGCCCTTGCAACAGGATATTATGGCCATGCAATATTTGGGGAATTCTGAGCAATTACGGTTAATGCTGACATAGAGCAGAATGGCTATAAATACCATGGTGTTTTTTGCTATCCACACCGTCTTCAGCTGTCGTTCTGGATTTTGATCATGTTTGTATAAAACAGAGACGGTCTTGTACAGTAGTTGTAACGAACTGCAGAGTGATCATGAGGAACTATTCAGTGATAATAATGTTACACTGCCAAGACAAAATGTGTATTATTGAAAGGAGATATCAATTTCATTACATATTTCTAAACACGAATGTACATGTCCAAAATGAAAAGATAACCCCTTGGCGATTACAAACACTAAAACAACTGATGGTTAAATACATGTTTTTTCATGAAGGGCAAATGTCCCCTGAGGAAAACCCTAGAATCACAAACGTTAAGTGACGTTAGAAAGCGAAAGGGCATGGATATAACCGTTCTGTAGGAAAAATAGCTCTCATCAAAGATACATGCATGTTACCCAAACAGAATGAATTTGCCATTTGGTTAACACCCCAAGAATAGTTGCACTAGAACCCATTCCAGTTACTGATGCATGTTCTTCTTTACATTGTTTATCATATGGGAATCGCATCAGAGTACCCGATGGTGCAGCGATAGATCAAATAACGGCGGGTGAATTCTTCCCGTGACACCTGCCAATGTATCCCATCAAGCAGTGCGACCCCAACAGAATCAAGGTCATGACCTCGATCCAGGGTTCAAGGTCAAATCAATGGCGACCAGATGGAGGCTGGCGGAAGTGGGGATTGACCCTGAGCATGACGGTAGTATCTTTCATCTTCCATCTTGGTTTTTAATTGCCTTTTTCTGAATCCTTTTTCTAATTATTTGCTTACGCCAAACCAACAGAAAACCGATCCGTCCTGATGTAGCATTGATGCGTAGTGGATGTCACGTTAGGTCGGATTGGCTGTGTATATGCATACTTTAGTGCTGATAAACACTGACAAACAGAGGAACGTGAGGCGAATCCGTCCGTAATGCCACCATTCCGTCCCTTTTCCCGGCCTGTATTATAGTGTAGCAACATTACGCGACTGTCGGGGTCCTACCGTATGGACCTCCTCAATAATTAACCCCCCTCCCAGTTTACGTCGAAAATAAAATTCCACTGGGAAAGGTGATCTCAGTTGCTTTCTGGTATATTCAAAGGCAGTATCACAAGACAAAGTAAACAATGGTAGGAACCAATACTAAAGCCCATTGGCGCAACTTATGACCTTGATATACTGAATTTTGATTGGCTAAGAATGCTGAAAGTCTCCCAAATACCCAAATTCGTGAATTCAGTGCCAGTGGCCTATCCTCTGGACACCTGTGTGATGATTTTTTTTTATCAATCTTTGTCCTAGGTCTAGTCCAACCCTAGGACATACACACTGCAGATAGACTTATTGCCTCGGCCCGTGTATTTCAAAGCTTCAGCAACAATTATTTCGAATGTCTACGCAATGATAGATAGATAAACCTTTTGAATGTTTATCTTAGGTCCTATAAATTGCAATATCAAAAGGAGTAATCAAATTGAAACTGCAGCATCTGAACTTATTACCCTACAGCTTCTATGGTTGAGAACACGCTATATACATTGTTCTAAACACCAATACCAGAGAGAATACAAACCTGATAACCATCTTTATATCAAATTCATCATACATACAAAAGAGTTTTTACTTAGGTCTACTTCGATCGGCTGTATCTATATGTTCAAAACTCTCGAGACGTAAGTGAATAAGTGCTTCCTTCATTCTATATCCAGATGAAAAATTGCGTACACGCACGCAACTACTTCAGAAAGACATTTCTTTATACTTCTCTATTCCACTTTTGATATCTCGGTACTATAATTCATTTGTCTTTAATGATCCCAATGCCTAAAGCCACTTACGTCTGTTTTTGTTCTCATCATTTGCATATTGAGCTATAAAGCTTGTTAATTCAACTTTCATTGATGCATGTTACACGCAAAATCTCATGGAATTATGACTTGAGCACTACATGTACAGCGCGGTTAATCAAAAGGTACGAGACTCTATGACATATACATAAAGCACTGATAGAATTTATGACAGAAAGGATAACATAGGGAGGATATACGTTCTTTTCTTTCCTTTGATATAATCATTTTAAAACAAAATAGAAATGAATTTCTAGTGGTGGCACCCCGGGGTGGTCTCAAAATGACACCTATAATTAGTTTTAGAATCTTGCAATACTAAGCTTTTTCATTCTATATGTTGTTCATTGTACTTCGGGACTTGACTGTCTCATGCGATGTAAGTAGTATATAGGAGCAGATGGAGTCTTTATGATACCCGTTTAAGACATCTTGATTATTTAGTTATCGGTATGTTTCTTCTCCTTTTTCATGTAGGCCTACCCAATGAAATAATAATTTCCATACATGAGCCAATGCTTATATCATAAGCATTGGCTCATGTATGGAAATAATAGAAAAGTTATTATCTATAGGCTTACCTATGTTATTACTAAAGGGACATAAACAACTATTTTATAATACTCGTAGGCCAATGTAACTTTGCTTCACCATTGCATCCAGTCGTAAACAGGGCATAATTCAGTTTATTATGGGTCAATCATAAGATAGACTGTCAGATGATTTACTATAACCAATCAGTACACGTTATTGATTAGATAGCTACTGTCGTCAGAGAGCCATATTCATTTTGAAATCCTATTTCATGGTACATTGATGTAAACAGCTCTGCTTATAAAGATGGAAAGATAGGGCATATTTTGTGTTTATATTGCATTTCCTTACATAACCATTATCGTTAAATCGAAGAAATAAACATTAGCCTTACACATAATACAATCCAATAAGATATTTACCAGTAAAGGTTACACAATGTTATACAATAGGAGGATAGTATCCCATATCGTTTGGTCAAGTTGCATCAGATTTGCAACAGGGATATAGATGCTCCTGAGCTTCAGTTGGCCACAGTATTGATTCTGTATGTGACTTTGATCACTGTACCCCTGACCCTGACCCCGCCTTTCTACATCACATTTGACGTCCACTGTCAGCCTACAGTCGGCCTATAGTCGGCCCCCACAGCTGACCGACAGATTCATCTGTCAACCAGACCCCTCCTTTAACGACTGCCTCACGTCCCACGGACTCAGCTTAAAGCTGTGGTATGAGGATTGGGGCTCGGATATCTTGGTTTATTTGCTGAGATATAATATAAAGAAACATATATCCCTATTTGCAACCACAGGGGTAGGCTATAGAGACTGGGTGGTTTCCATGATGATGTTGGTCTAGTTTCTACAGACAGCTGCTATTTTAATTCGGACCTACCATATATACGGCGCTTGGGATATCCATGGGTAAAATATACGTAAGATTATATCATATTATTTATTTATCTATAAATATTGATCGATCTTTAAGCGGCTTCAGAAACTAGTTCTAGTTCCAGTCATTAACAATATAGGTATAGCTTTGCGTTGCATCTACAGTATCATTTTTGGATGTATTCTATCTAAAACTGCCCCCTCCACTCTAAACACTCGTTATGTTTATGTCAATACAACGGGGCGCGATAATGATCTGAATACCACATCCCTTCCTTGCTTATCTGAAGAAACCATCAAAAAAGAAAATGTGCTTTGCACTGCACAGTTCGACCCCGGCATACCCACGAGAGTGGAAAGACTTTTTAGCCTTTGTTAATAACTTCGTCGACTCTTGACCTTTATGACCCTGACCAAGTGCTTTATATCGGTCCTTAGGTCCTCCTAAAGAAGATGTTATAGGGGCCATGGGCCATGAGAGTGGACCCGACCATTGCCCTCTCTGGGACCCCATGCATATGGCCCTGACCAGTCCATTTCAGGCGCTATAGTACATGGGGCCGCTATGGATTCCCATAGAACCCTTGGCTTCCCCTGGAGAAGGCCTCCAACCACCAGCCTCTTCATACCCTTAACCCAAGTGCCGAACAGGTTGCCCACTCCAAACGTACCGAAACAGCCCACGTCAATCGATTTTTCACTTAAGCAATTCCATTGTTCAATTCGCAAAATCGCCGCGGGCGCAGCGTATGTGTGTGGCTTCCGAGAATCGATAGATATGATTGTGCTTAACGTCATCGACTGCATTCAGAGGTTTCTTCGCCGCTGGCTGGACTCAAGGGTATGTCTCTGTCTGCTTCTCTTTATCTTCCTTACTTTTGGGCTGTGATTCTATTCCTACTTCTATCCGTTTATATCGGTTGAAGTGGACGTGTCTATCTCGCTATGATAATAAACAATGAAATTTGATTAACACTTTAAATTGCATTTAAGGTCTTCGCTTACATTAGCCTTATTGTTCTTTGTTCACTCTTTGGGATGTTTTTCCCACTAATTAACAATGATATCTCTTTACTCTCTCCGTATAATGTTTCCATTTATGTGTCGTTCCTCTCTTTTGTTTGCTTTGAATTATTGCTCTCTCCTTGTTTTAGGCTACTATTCACCTCTATTGTTCTGCCGTTTCTCTATAGATCTTTCCCAATTCCCATACTTCTTGCTAACACCCGAGGACTACTGCGGCCATCTGCCATCAATTTGTTGGGAATACCAAAAAATTCCCCCTTTGTTACGCTGAATGAACGGATTAAATGACCGGTGCTGACGAAAGGAATCGAATTTAATCAAATGAGTTTCCCCCTACTTTTTCCCTGGGTTTCGGAAATTGGCAGACAATTGCTAGCGCTAGAAAAGGTTGAAGGATGGGACCCGTCCTAAGCTAAATTACCCGCTACACCGGCCACCACCCCGCTTAATTCCGCAGGGGGGCGCTTAAGTCGATCTCGCCGACTCTCGTGCATGCCCCACGTGATCCCGTGATAACTCGTGGCCGGCCGCCCTGACCCTTGCGACGTGCATCGCGAGATCTCGTTCGTAGGACATGTGTACGAGATTAACTGCTTGGTCAATCGACGTGGCCTGGCGCCTGAGGTTTTAAGCTAACGAAGTTTTAACTAGGGACACGGCAACAAGACTAAAAACAACGCCAAAGTTGACGAAAACTAAAAGGAGGAGTAAATGGGAAACGTGTGTGAGGGTGTCTGTTTCCGGGTTTATCTTCCCCCCTCGCCCCTTCCTCCCCTGGATGGCCGAGATAATACAACAATACAGCCGGCTGGGCAGACGCCGCCAGAGCGGAAGCGGAAATAAGGTTCAGCGTGGCGCGCCTTATCGATGGTGGGCAGTGGCCGTAGAGCCCGGCCCGAGTCCCGGACATAGGCCTATAATACCGGGAGTCCCGATGGCCCAGCTTGGTACTCTACGTGAGTGACCACCACGAGAAACTCTATACACCTTTTTCACCATTCTACGATATGGATTGAACCCTATTGGAACCCGTACCCCATGCAAATGCCTTGGGTTTAATTTGTTATTGAAACATGCTCAAGATCAAGGGAGTTATATCTCATGAAAAAGGTCGATTGCTTGCAGTTTTCTAATGAACCATTCGCACTTTCTCTCTTTCATTTAATTTTGCCCCCAAGTCTTTATAATTATACAAGTCCTTTCTTCTGTATGAGTTCTCTTCCCCTATAATTTGATTTCATCTCTCCTTTTCCTTTCTTGTTTCTCATTGCCCTCGTTTGATCCATTTTCATACCTCTATAGATGTCTTTATCTGATATTGCAAGTTCGCTTCTTGTCTTTTCCCTACCCCCTGTCCGTCTATGCATCTTAACTTCCTGCAATCTTTTCTCCTATCTCCTTCCTGAATTCCTTTCCTCCTCGCTGCCTCCTTTCAATCCCTCACATCCCTATCTAACCTAGCTGCCCTTCATATACCCATTTCTCTGACTCGACCATGTCTGCTACAAATGCCCCCACTTGCCCCTCTCCCCACCTCTTCGTCCTGCCCCCATGTCCCCCGGTTCTTCCTCCCTAGAGTCCCAGTCACCGGAGTCTACCCATCTCCACCACTTGGTGGCGCTGCTGACATTTAATCAGAGATATGCTCGCGTCTGCGCAGTGCAACCGGAAGCAGGCTCCCTCTGGCCCAAATCAAACTGCGATTTTCCGCCGAATATCTACCAAATCACAGTTACAAATGAAACACGATTACACAAATATGTTCCTCTTTTTCAACAGCAGCGTGAAAATACTATTTCTTCCACCTGCTCAATCTATATGTATTTTTCGAATTATTTGACCAATTGCTCAGTGAAAATTATACACAAATTGCCCCGTGTGAATACGGTATGACTATAAAGTCCCCGCGCAACTTTGCGTTACTCTAACCAATTGCAACCCCAAACTGCCCCCATCATCCAATCGCCCTTCTCGCTATACACCGCATCTTTCCTGCACACCAGAACCTTCACTTTTTTCACCTGCAGTCCTGAAGGCTGTCCTGATACGTGTAGGGGCGTGGGGCAGGGCTCGGCACGCAGGCAGGCAGTTATCAAATGCACGGGGTGGTGGTTAGGGGGAACTCCTACACGCCTACACGTGAATGGAAGGTGTAGGGGCGGGCACTCCAGTGGTATGCGGGGCGTATGGAGGAATGTTACATCCTATACCCGCCTATGCTGGTGGTCCATTAGCTTGCCGGATCGAGTAGTAGTCGAGAATGCTGAGTTTCTGTGTATTTTCACAACGCCGGCTTTATGTAGAATCCTTGTGATTTTTGTAATATTAGTCACCGTCGGATTGAAATATTAAAAAAGACCTATCATGTGAGTGCTAAGTTCTGGTAGTTCGGTATATTTTCACAACGCTGTCTTTTTCTATGATCCTTGTGGTTTTTGTAACGTTAGTCACTGGATTTAAATATTGAAAAAATCACCTACACATGTACTATGTGACGTCTGTTCGACACTGGCATTGGTATGGCATTTTTGTTTTCACAAGAGGGGGAGACTCAGAAGAATTACCAGGAAGAAATGTTGACGATAGCGTTCGGGTTTTCTTGAAGAATGTCCCTAAATTAATTAACGGAGACCCATTTTTGCATGGGAAAATGACGTATAATGACATAATAAGTTCTACGAAACAGCCCTTTAATTAAGCCTTATGGAAAAGTACAATGGTTTTACGAATGAATGGAGACGAATCACAAAATCGTGTCTTTGAAATTATTACACGAAATTAATTGTTGGGCGATATGAGGGCACTTCTTTTTCCCCTCGCTTCACCATACACATGTATGCTTTCTGCCGTCTACTCCGAGGTTGTTACTTTTTACTCTGTCTCCACATGGCTGTAAAGCTAACAATCCATTGAAAGCCGACAAGCCGTCTCATAGATCAGGCCTCAACAGGTCATTAATATTGTGTGAGCCTCCCTTTTTTGCTTTGCCTCTGCCAGACATTGTTAAGAACAGCGTGTTGTGTTTTAGATAGTTGGCAACAGTGGCCTATCCATCGTTGTAGCATTTAAAACCGTGTAGCCATTGTATGTGGAAAGAAGCTTTATTTGTAGCCTTATCTTACTTGTATCTGGGAAAATTCTGCACGAATGCAATGAAACGTTATTGGTGGCGTTTTTTGTTGTTTTGGACAGGGAGCGTTCTTATCTGTATGCCATAGGCATGTTCACACAATAACTCTGAGGTAGAACAAGTCAGCATGACGTCAACAACTCTTCTTAGTGCTTCCTCACTCAAGTGTAATGTGCCCAACCGTCCATAGTGTTACTCCAGAATAGAGAGTAGATCATGTATCATAATTGAGCCAGTCGCTCCCAGCGCCTCCATTTCCCTGCAAACACGCTCTTTTATAATGGAGAAACTTTCTTAAAAGAACATCATCTGAGTGAAATATGTGATTGGTGAACCAATTGTGAAAAATCACCAACTCAAACCATCGGGACGGAATTTAGTCGATCACATTAGAAACAACAAATACAGTTGTAGATCAGTAACTGTTGATAGTGGCCACAAGGGCATTTTAGACAATCTACTTTGGTTGGACCTGTATGACTTGCTGCTGGATACATACACAGGGAAGACCAGATACGCGTGAGGCAGAGGTTTGGGGTCTTTGCCACAGACTAATAAAACTACCAGCTTCCAAATGTTTCTGTCACGCCTCCTTCTCTTATTGGAATTGCTTTTTCCTTTTTTCCCTCCTATTGGTAACACACAGTTCTTTACACTGCTGAAACCTCCTGGTTTCACTTAATTCGACCTATAGACAACTTGGTACTGTATTTTTAGATCTATCCGTTCCTTTAAATGAATTGAAAAAAAGTTTTGTGTCTAGGAAATGATTAAAGGAGTTGCCGATTCTTGTGGGTTCTATTTTAAGCATGTACACATTTCAATACTGTAAAAACTCCATACTGACTGTAATGAACCAGTGAATACATTGGCAGAATTTTAGAACAATTTCTATTAAAATTCTGCCGACTTTTACGCTAATTCAGTTTAAAAAAATGTATAGTTCAATGCCTGCTAATTTGAGATCACCCAAAAACCTGCAACCGGAGGGCCATTGATCGCCAAAATTGGCATTAGGCCAGGCTTTATATTTCAAGCGATATCTCGGGAAAAAAATACAATCAACGAGAGTTAGAATCGATCGTTGTCCAGTGGATGTAGAGCTTTTGTGGGTTTGTAATCTGCGCAGGTAGAATCATTGTGGCTAATGAAACCCTCATTTCTAGGGTGGCACCACCCAACCCTTTACCAAAGGTAATCTATTAAGCCATCCAAATGTTCCTAGTGGTAATTTTCCCGAAGGGAATTACGTGGTACGTGGACAGTGGCTGAAAGTAGTAGGCGGCATTTGCTGACAATGAAGACCCATTGCTAGCCTTGATGACCTACATATAAGCTTCTCCAGAGGACCTCTCCACCTCCACGGTTTTATTGCTTACAGGCTGGGGCCTCTTTGGCCAATCCGTCTTCTATCCTCCTTGCCACCCCTCCCGGCTTTCCTATAAGGTCCTTAGCATATTGCGCCTCTATTTTCTACAAATCCTCCTGTGGGTGCCGCTGGCCCTTCCTCCATGTCCGTCACCTCCTCCTAGGGACGTCACGTCTCCAGGGTGTCCAGACTTTGCTCAACAACGCCTACACCCTTCCCACCCAGTTGTCACCCCATCAGATGAAGCCTATGCCATTTCTCCCCTGCACAACCCCCTGACTCAGATTCCATCGGAGAAAACGCCGACCACCCCCGACTCCCGCCGGAGATTCCCGAGGCCCACGTTTGATCTGGTCGCCGGCATTTATCTCTATAATTTGGGAATAAAAAAGGGCCCGTCAAAGGAGCCCGGCCGCAGTTTCGTATTGCTCCCGTGGTGGTTTTTGAATACAGGCCTTGGGGCAATTGAGTTATTCCGGCCCCGAGTATTTATGTAGGAATCAGCGAGTCCCCGGAGAAGCACTCGAGAGGCTATCCATCCATCAGAGGCTGGTTCTGGCTGTAAGACCAAGGTGGGGGGGGGGGGGGTACTTATAGTCAGAAATATGATATTTACTGTAACCTACCCTTGAGAAGCAATGGCTGTCAAACGCCAATATGGGCTTGAATAAACAGGGAGAAGAGGGGCCGTTAAAATATGACTGCCCTGTTTAGATATTTACAGGTTTTAGGGCGTGAATGTGTCAGCCCTTAACACGCTTTTCTCATATGGAAGTTCGTTTTCTTAGAAAGTAGGATAAGTACTTTCATGATAATTTTAGATTATAGCATAAGCAGTAAAAGAAGACAAGTTGTCATCTTTCGTGTTTGTGCTGATCTCCTTTACATTCCTGATCTCCCTTTATTTTTGAGAGCGGGAATCGTTGACGACCCCCCCCCCCCCCCTCCAAGACTTTCCCTCAAAGAAGAAGCTACCTCCAAGACGCTATGTGTATAACACATGTAAGTTTCCATGTTATTCTAATTGATTTACCCGTTTATTTTAGCAAACTACATAAAACCTTCATCATAACCAAAATTGTAACGGACAATGTGACAGAAAGGTCCGCCATAAGGTCTCCATCAGCCACCACACACGACATGAACCTGTCAACTCGAAAAGATAAAACTACGAAGGCTAAAAAAAAGTGAAGGAAAACGAAAAGCGTCCCTTAATTGCAAATAAAAAAAGAGTGATTTTTTCCCAGTAGGCACCAACAGTCGGAGAGTAAGTATCCCCCTGGGGATGTAGGGTCATCAGTATCAGCTTCATCACCCACCACGCGTCCATGCCTTCTCATTTTCCGCGCCCCGCCACTGCCGCCTTGGCCCTTTAAAGATTTCATCACGGTCGCATCACAAGCAGCTGATATGCAGCACTGTCCACTTGAAGCGACTAATACCCATTGGACCAGAGGAAGATAAATCTAAGCTGCCTTAGTACCCACACAGTGCTGGATATTCCCACAAATGGATCTGGGGAAATAGGTCTGTATCCATGGTAGATTCATGAGCATGCGGACTTAATGCGTATTAATTGGACTGTCACTGTCTGCTGTTTATGACCGCTGTTAATGACGTATACTATAGGACACAGGGGCGTCAACGTGTTTTTCCAAGAAGGCCTATTCATGGCAAGGATCTAAATAAGTTTATGAAGATATCATGTATGCATACCTACAAGATTTCTTTGAAAACTTGAAGAAATCTTGGGGTGTTCCAGACATTGGACGGGCCTGCGACGAACTGACGTTGCCTACTTTTTATGACCGTTACGTAGTCCTCTGACCCAAAGTTCATTGACCGAATGCGGGTCGTCCTCGATATGTGTCAGGTATACGCTTGATGCTAAGAGCACTAGCTACCTGTCTAAAAATAAGACCCACTAGACCTCTTTCCCTTTAACATCGCATCCTCCTTTCCCATCCCCACCCGTCCACTCCCGCCTCACACCCTGCTTGAAGGCATGATAGATGGCGCTGTCAATGTTTACTCCGGTTTGGGACCCGCCCTTCGCTGCCAATTACTAGAACAAGACTACCACACATAGAGGGCTGTGTATAAATCGACCTCTTCCAGGGCGTCGGGGATCAGGATTTATACCTTAGGGTGCCCTCGCTATGCATGACGCCGGCGACGCCCCCTGCGCCCTCCCATAAAGGTGCCGGCGCCATTTGCAGCGTCCGCCGCCGCCGCCGCTATTCACTGATAGATGGCGCTACGACCAGCCGCGCATTTTGCCTCGTAGAGCAAATGCCAATTCCATGGCCTTGCCTCTCGGTGAATAAAGCTAATTCGCCCGGGCTCATATAGGCCGAAGGGTCCCGAGGGCGAGATCAAGAGTCGAGAATGGTAGGCGTCTTGGAGACTGCCGAGAAAGGGAAGGATTGTATATGTGGCAGGCGGGGTTTTGGAATAGGTTCACGGGAAGAGTTATAATGAGGGTGTTATAGTGGGAGCATTTCAGGGAAACCTCGTAAGTGTGCACTGTATGGGCCTGTCCAATTTGAAAAATTAATAGCTTGCTAAAGTACTGAGCAAAGCAAAAGTGGTTAGAACCTAGAAAGTTCTGGTCCTTATCTAACCATGGGAAATTCTATGTAAGTAGTATATAAAATGGCGAGTAAGATTGAATGTCTGTTCGTCTGATTAAACACAGTTCGCTACTCAAAATGCACGACGGCGGCCGTGTAGCTGTAATCATAAAGTCTGCACAAATCTAGTTACAACTTTAGATTTACTCCTTCAGACAGCCTTCAGAACAATGCTTATATATTAGTCTCTCTATTATCCGGGCAAAAAAAGACCAAGAATTTCTTCTAAATTGGTTATATAATTGACCATTCCACGTTGCTTTGGACCCTCCCTAGTTTAGTGTGAACCTAATTATATCCCCTATATAGGCCTACTGCTGTGGGTTGTGGTAGAGGGTTCTGAGCTGCTCACCTGACAGCAGACCCTCTTTATGACCCAACGCGAGCTGCTCTCAACCCGCTCAGTTTGAGCAGCTCTCCTACTCTGGCACCACTCTGATATATAGCAACCATCTCTCTGCCTTTCCTTTCAGGAAGACACTTGTCAGGGCAGACCGAGTCTTATTGGTCCTGACTGAAATTGGCTTCCCAAAATACCTGTTCCTGTGATGTATATGAGAGCAATGGCCATGGTGGTGACCGATCTCAAAATGCTCTCTCTGAGTAACAGTACATATCATGTAACAGTTATTCAGAGGTTATATTCACAATTTTCAAAAGGTATAAGGCATTCGCCTGTCCAATAACCTAACAATAGGATTTAAAGTCATCGACCCTTTCTCATAAAAGTTTCAATGTGATCCACAATTTTCAAAAGGTATATGAGGTATTCGTCTGTACGTCCTATACAACCTTACTAAAGGGTTTAAAATCACCGACCCTTTCTCTTAAAATCTTTCAACGTGATCCACTTTTGCTCCCTTCCCATTCATTTAGGCGCTCTTGCCTGGCGGTCAGCCTAAATCAGCCTCCACTCTCCACCATCATCTCCTCATTGAGGTCACCATAGGCTCACACTGAGCTACGATATTACAGTCAAAGGAAATAAAATCTTATTACAGCCAAAGGAAATAAAATGTGATGGGGTTCTTCTCGATTTATATCATCATGCACATGAAGAATTAATAGGTATTTAAGAATAACAGATTCTAGCGTATTCTGATTACATATTTCCTTAGTTTGGCAGTTTCATAGTTAAAATAGAAATGCACGTCGTGATCTAATGGATACTTCAATGTACATGTACAATTGATATTTTAGCACTCTGTGATGATTCGAATATCTATGTTTATGGTTGCGCCAAAGGCTTTGCATAATTAACCTGTAAGCAATTGAATCATGATCTGATTATCGAGAACCCAAATGACCCACCAAAACCAACGTCCTAACAGCTGCTTACTAGACTCTTATGCGCATTGAAATGAAACTGTTGATTCTAATGCACAGATACTGGTGATAAATCGAGGGAACTTGTTTCATTTGTTTGCAAAGAGAACAAAACAATACCATACTCAGTATAATTATTTTCAGATGCCTAGCAAATATCGCTGCTCCTGTTGGTAGGGATATAATTGTTCAGTGATTCATCTTGTAAAGAAAAGAGAGCGCTTAATTTGCAAGTAATTGATAAGGACGAGAAAGATATTGCTACTGTGGGGTGTTTCATAAGAAGCTCTGTAGTTGCCCTTACGGAAACTGCACGCAAGTTTGAAACTCTTGTATCTAACCGTTTCATAAACAAACTCCCGTAAATCGACTCAAAACTCTTGTAAATTGACCCAAAACTCCCGTAAATCCACCCAAACTCATGTAAGCAAAGAGAAAACTCATGTAGCTACGGCAGCCCAAAAGGTGATCATAACTTTATGAAATGCAAAACTCACGTAGCGGTAAGGAGGTTTGTTATGAAACGGGCCCCTGTATAAGATTCATTCGGAAAGTGTGATTATTATGATATGCAAGTTTGTATCATGAAACTAGAATCCAACTGAGAGGAGCAGGTCGCAACGGAGCTCATACGGTTTTGAAAAACAAAGCAACTTATAGGACAGTGATAGAAAAAACATAATTATTAATCCTTTGAAAAGAAGTATTCTCAATGCTTGCGGCCAATATGACATTACTGCATCCAACGATCAGACAAATAGGGACCAAGTTTCATTACGTTTGCTTCAGATAAGTAAAAACAATTACAAAGGGTTGATTGAATTTGCTCCATTATTGCGAAGATACGTCTAGAACATTAGTACAATAAAGAATATCGTTTTGAATAGAGGTTATGTAGTCACAGATCGTAACAAATACCCACAGGTTGCTTTTAGAAACGCTGGCAAATAATGAGTTTATAGATATTAAAGGTAGAACAATAAACATACTTATCTGCTCAAACCATTTAATTACATTTCCCATGGGAAACGATGTACTGATAAAAGAATATATTAAATAAGGGTCTTCGTTTTACCTGAAGGAGCCGCTTAATCTGCCATTAAAGTATTGATCTTTGGAGAATAATGTTCAATGTTTGCCCATTGTATCACCAAAAATAAATCTTTCTGTTGCATAGGATGTTTTGCTGCTTAATCTAAACCGACATAATATTGAAATGGAACATGTTGAGTAAAATACACGTTCAAAAAAGATATTGCACGGGAAATAACAAAAGCTTGAGCGAAGAACTAAAGCTTCAAAGAACTAAAAAATGTTTTAATGGAAAACCAATGTGCCCTTTTCATGAATGCCAGAGGCTATTTATTTTTTTTTTTTTTATTGCTTTACCTTCAATATTTTGCAAATTGAGAATATGATGAGCAAACCAGGAACATTCTCATAACTCAACTGCGCTCATATTTGATCTAAAAAAAATGCATCTTTTGAACAGTCTCATCTCCCATAATAGCGCCATCATCTGCGCAATCGCAATTCAACTATTGGAAACGGGCAAGCCCATAAGAGGTATAGCCGCATAGGGCGTGCCCGCCGGCCTCTGGTCATGGGCTCCCATAAGACCCACACAGACCACAGCAAAGGTTGTTCCCCCTTACCCCTACCCCGCCCAGCCCGCCCACAAAACCCCGTGGATCAATTACCGTGGGAACCCTGCTGTAAGAGGCTGAGTCAGCCTGTGGGGTTTAACATCAAACGCCACTCCCATTGGACGCCCAGGACTGGATCACAACATCGCCTGATTGGCCTAGACGTATTGAATTCTGCCGATTTGCCTGTCTTACGTGGACCAATATTTTGATATGAAGCCGCTGCAGTGGTCGCCATTGATTGCGCTCTCACAGAAAACCATTGCTTCCTGGCTCCTGTATCTTGTCCACCGAGAGCCTCTGAAATCGGGTGAATTTTTTCTTTGGGTAGAAAAAAAAGAAGCCTTTCTGGTAGGAAAATGTCTTTTCTCTGATAACGTTAAATGCCGTGATTGGAATGTGATGGATTTAGATGTATGTATGATGTCAGTTTATCGTTCAATTCCAAAAGAAAAAACACAGATTATAATAGGAGGTGTTTACTGGGTTCTGATATTATGTAAGATTATATAAATCTTATCTAATCTCACTTGTTGTTTTTGTAACTATCGATTTTGATATCACAGGCATATTGATTATATGATATTAAAAGTCAATAGTTCTTGCAGCTATTGTTCATCCCGAGGCAATGCCTCAATACCCCATATAAACCTTTTCCTGCATGAGACAATGGCTTCATTAAGTGTGATATGAAATCTCCTTTACGCTTACATACACTCATACTTACAATTGATCGCAGCATTGATTTCCTGCGCCAAGGAAAACAATGCATGGCCTTGCAATATATGGCACAAAGAGTGGCCCGAGATTAGCTTTACATTCCTTGGATGAATCTATCGGCGTACCCATTACAGTCCTCGTCCTTTTTATCACACTTTTTATCTCTTTCCTGTATTGATATTTTCACCACACCCCTCGACAAAGCCATCTTCCGCCCAAGTGCGGCTGCAACCGTGGTCGGGACAAGGGCGATGAATGTATAAAGACATCCATATAAGAGCCATTACTAGCAGAGACACCAAGCGGAATGACATAATTATATGCAATGATCACAATGTGTGACATGAATCTAATTCAGCGGAGAATAGGGGAAGGAAAAAATAGAGAGAGAAGGGGAAAGAAAACTGAAGGTTATGGAGGGGTGGAGGGCAGTTGACTTTATATGGTAGTCGGTGGAAGGCGTTGAAAGCCAACCTTCTCTATTGTGTGTCGCCTGACAACAGCATGGTCGCCCTAGCGTCGCCTCCCCGTCGCCCCAGCGTCGCCCCAGCGTCGCCTCATTGCCGCCAATGACGTGATGAATCGTTTCTCTGCCTCCACAGTACAGGCCACTGGTGTTACTTGCTATTGTTACGGTCACTACACCGTAAGCACTAGGAGCAACGTTACAATAATACCCTGACTGAAAGGAGTTTGGCACTTTCTCTGATGAATCGTTTCCTGTACATATACGTTGACTATCCTTTGAACTGATAAAATAACCAAAGGCGATTATGGGCAGGCCGACTGCGAGGTTGTAGTTGACCGTGCATTGAGTTCATTCACCAAATGCATATCTTTGCTCTTATGCAAGAATGGACATTCGCTTTTCCTAAGCCTGTTTTGTATAGCGATCGATCAATATGATAATTCACTAATGTATCATAATAAAAGGGAGCCTGCTATCTAATACAATAGCATCCGACCAGTTCGATGTATGTAGGAAATACGCTCATTATTCTGAAGGTGTTTATACATAAATATCAATTTGCGAAAACGTGCGCTGTAAAACAAATTCTCCTGCTGGTTCAGAACCCAGATTATCTGCAACCAGCCAGAGTGTTGTGGCTTCTAAACGGCATTTGGACAACCTGATTCAATTAAGTCGCCTCCCAAGGGATGACGCTATACCTCAAGGGAGCTCATGTAATTCCGTGGCAACAAAACACCGTCCAATTGTTGTACATTTTCCGATTATCTGCATGAGTTCGCACTTTTCAGGGATAGGATGTTACGAATAGTAACTTCCACCTTTTTGTCTTTACTTCAGTAACATAAATACTCGTGTTTAGTAACAATGATAGAATTCAATGTTTTAGTTTTGCACTGACTGCTCCGGGTGTTAGTCGATATGGTAACGCAGCTGAACACTGTTCATGTCAAAGATGTACAGACTTTGATAGTAGGTAACTGGGCCAATTGGTTCGCTTATCCTCCTCATGTTTAGAACTTCAACATTATTTTTTAGCAGAGTAAGTAAATTAGTATATGTTTGTAAAGATGCCAGCGTAGCCATTGCAGATTAATGTCAAACATAAGCTTTTCTAATGAATGTGTATCTCTAACCAAGACACACCGGTGAGAATTTTCCAGAGCGTTCAATTACCTTTCAGCACTGAACTATCATAGAGGGCAGCATGAATTGACAAATAGTTGAGGTAAACCCTCACAGCCTAGTCCAAGTCTTCATAGCTCGGAAATGCAATACGTAAATCTAAATCAGAGAATCTAGTACTTCCGTATCTGCAATGATGAATTACTGTAAGTTCTGTTTAGAGAAAACCCAGAACAGCCGCCTCCCAATTTCTAACCCAAACCAGGTATACCTAAAGCAGAGTTTCCCCGCCCACCTCCCCTGGGTGCTGCCTAACCAGGTGCATGTAGCCCATCTCCTAAACCAGGCCCGCCTAACCCATCTCCTTCACTAACGACCCGACTCGCCGTAGTCGTTGCCTGCCCCACCCATTACCCACCGACGGCCTGCTGATGACCGGCCGGCCGTCGCCTCTGACCCCCTCCCGCCGTGAGCTGCTCAGCCGGTGAGCAGGTCCCGAGCTGATGGAAGGCCCCTGTGAGCTGCTCCCGCCGACCTGCTCCCGGCCCCCGCCCACCCCGCCTGATTGTACACTCCATCATTAGCCGGCCGCTCATTGTGGCTAGCGCCCTGCACCCTATGCTGCCACGAGTAACTCACTACTAACTCACTACTAACTCAGCAGGGCCTAGTGAGCAGCTCTCACTAACTCACTCGGTGCCCCGAGCCCCTACTGCTCGGGCTGGACAAACAAATAGGCCGTGGGCGCCTCATCTGCTGCAGCCGGCTGACCGCTGGGTCTGTGTCCATCAGCCCCGCTGATAGAGGGTTTTTACCGAGCCCCACACTGTCTGGTTACCTCTCAGAGTCTGGCTAACAGTCTGCTCTGTGGTCATGTATCACTATGTCCTCCACTCCAGTCCTCTGATGTATCTACGTTAGCATGTGGTTCGTGTCTCCATTCCAGCATATTGATAGATCAAGGATATATTTGAAGCCTGACATATCCTCCATATCCTATGTCCGTTAGCTGGTGTTTTGTTCATGCATAGACCTGTACGGTCGGATACTATGTTCATAATGTTGCGGACACGTGCCAAGAAAGAGCGTAATCAGTTTTTGTATTTATCCGTTAGTAATCTATGGAAGGTGAAACATAACATCCTGAAATAAATGTGAGCTATGATCGATGTTGTGAGAAAAAACGTGCAACCTGTAATAATGTTTGGAAACTACCGGGAAAAAAGGGTTAGACGTGGGGACAGTCTACATTGCGCATCTGGTAAAATCTCAAATAGCTCAGTCTGTTGCCAATAGTCTTTGTCAGGAGAACGTTTAACCCTATACATATCACTATTGGTGCCAGTAGACTACCTATTTAGAGTCTCCCGCTGGCCACCAGCAAAGCCCTTAACCCTTTCCTGACATGGCCCCTGCAAGTGGTTAAGAGCAATTCTGAGTCGGTTCACTTTTATAGCCTTATTTACATGCAACTGAATTTAATCTAAATGTGTTTAAGATAGCTCCCTTTAATTCGGCCCCATCTCCTTGTCGAGATTCATTTATTAGAGGCCATCTATTACCGGTGAATATTAAGTTAGGCTGATAAAAGGTTAATCGATGGAGGCCCTCCTATCAGAACTGTCACTGACTAAAGCTTGGCGCCATCAATATTCATAAATGCATGAGATTCCCGTGCAAAAAGCATGGTTGCCCCATCAGCTTCTCAAACAGCGGCAAAATGTGAAATAAAATACTGTCAATGCTAGAGCAGCTCAGTGAGTACTATGAATGAGCAGTTATAGTTCGACTCTCACAGCTTAATGCAATTTCCATAGAGCATGTACTCCAATATATCAGTCATAGAGAGCTTGAGAAATAGATGATTAAAAAGGCTTTTTAAACGCATCAAATCAACAGGGTTAAACGATTCATGCTATTCCCATGCATTTAAGGATAATCTAATCTCCTTATCACGATGTCTGATGTTGACAATGTAAAGGCAGTACAAATTGCACAGCTTGCAAAACGCCCCCCCCCCCCCCCTCTGCATTGGCAGTCATTCCTTTGTGGACTGGCCCATTTGACCATGTTTGCTATTACATGGAATTTTTACTCAAATTCGCAGCAAGCAAAGACCGTAAATGTCACTTTTCTCTCGTGAATTAATAGACCTATTGCACTCGATAGGTTCAAATCCATTAGCAATATTTTCTGATGTACATGTTATAGGAGGCTCTTTATGGGTCATCCTATTGTGGCAGGTCTCTACGACCGCATGATATTGGACATATACCAATTAGAATATGAGTGTATTGTTTTGTAGGTAATGGATGGGAGGTGCATAGGGTCCCTGATACCATTATAACAACACGCATGGATTTTGAATGATACGGAAAATCATTACTGTTAAGTAAGACAATCTCTTTGGACCTATTAGAAAATTAATACCGCCACTCAATGCTTTTCCATGCAGTGAATCTTCATCTAAAAGTAGATTCCCATAAACTTTTTTTTTTCAAAATAAGGATAGACTTAAATATATATGTATCATTGTACATCCAGTTATTGGACAGCTGAAATGATGAGCTTTATATTCATAAAGAAATTAGGTGCGGATCCAGTGTTTTGAAAGGGGTGACTTGCCATAGGCCTATATTTCCCCTTAACGAGTTTTTGGCCTAAATTAATTAAAAGCCAGAACAAATAGAAAAGGGACACCGTCCCCTGTAAATCGAATAAGCAGTCATTTGAAAATGACTGGTTATACTCACTGAAAACCCATACGTATCATTACGCAGAGACATGCACCGAACGAAAATCTAGTTCAGTGGAATTATCAGGTTGAAGTCGCTACAGTGACGCCTGGCCGAGACTAGCGTGCGTCCCTGTGGAATTTAGGTGTTACGGTTCCCTGTAATTCTCTTCCACAGTGGCGGCCGGGGATGGGGCTTTAACGGTGTAATACCACCGGCCCGGCCGTCCGTCAGCGCCCCGCCAAAGGACGGCCATTAGGCCGTCACACGGCCGCCAGCTAACGGCCCAACACCGGCAGACAATCACCAGCCCACATGGCTGGGTCATCAGGGAAAGGCAATGGAAAGCCACCCTGAATGTGGGACTCCCCCAACACCAGCCAACTTCAGAAAGTGTCAGAGAGGGTTGGTGGTTAGAGACTGAGGGACACTCGCTGCTTGGGTCTGGAGTTTGCAAGCCCTGCCTCCAGAGGTTGCAGCTTTTAGGACCCAGTATAGGTAAAAAGCCCTGTGGTTTCTTTTTGTTTCAACAACAATTGTGTTTTTCAATTCCTAATGGTATGCGACTGGTTACAGTGCTCTAAGTGGACGTAAGTGATTTTGACTGATGGAACATCTATTCCTGAGGGAGATGCATTGTGCACAATGTTTTTAACTGCTATGTTGTCTATGGAAGGGTGTACTTTAAAAAAAAGTCCAGCTGATATGCGCTCATTTTACTAGTGAAAGCTAAGAGATATGGGAATTTAACATCAGAACAACCGTTTAAATATTATTATGCAGTGTGAGGGGAAGATAAAGTACGAGAAACAGAATGAGTTATTTGAAAATCGAATTATCTAATGATAAAATGGTTAGTCAATTCTGAATGTATCCAATGCATTTTCTATCTATAAACTCTCTTGGATACTATTGATTTCAGCATGCATGATTATTCACCATTTAATAGGGGAACTAGATAGCTAGACATCTGCTAGAGCTTTGCTGTTAACAGGCAAAAGTGATATCTATTGAGGTTGAACTTTCTGACATTTATTCGGCAGTACATCGCATGTTCTTGTCACTATAAAGAAATCTACTAAACTGATCTGGATAATCTAGCTTCCTCTCCTTATCTCAGTGCTATCACATGGTGCACTCTCTCAAATCAAGCAGAATATCAGAGTATAGCTTGCGGTTGTAGATTCAAAAAAGAATGCAGACAAAAATAGTTCCTAGGTATATAGCCTTTGGGAGTGGCAGCCCGGGCGCGGTGCGGTTCGTCAGTTATTACCCTGATTAAATGATGAAAGTAATATCGGGATTAACTTCCAAGACCCAGCGGCTATAAAACTTTTGGTTATGGGACGCGCACGTGTTCAATTACTGCCCCTGTCCGGTGAGAAATGCGTTTAGGGAACAGGTAGTGTAGAGCCAAGGCACCCCTGCCGGGCCCCACACCTTTCATCATGATTATGAAACGCTGGTTCTCATTGGTTGGTATGTACCCCTTCCATCCAACTCAATCAAAGCAGGGCCTGGGGTGAGGCGACAACTATGTGGTTTTATTCAAGCCTCCAAGTTCACCTGGGGAGAATCTTCCATCTTCTTTTCCAGGCCTGTAGCATATGATATACATCCTAGGTTGACTTCCTGGAAATGTTCCTAGAAATGTTTCATCTCCCCCAGGCCTAGGCCGGCTGCAGCCTGGATCCTCAGGTATGTGAAACAGGAGAAACAGTTTCGTGCCTCCCGACCAGAGGAGTACGTGTGCCGTGTATAACGTTTCTGGATGGGGAAGGTTTGGGGTGGAGGTAGGGGCCACTGCCTAGTGGTCAGGGATATGTCTGGGATATGAGTCAGGAAGGAAGGAATGGATATCCTCATAGTAACAGTTGTCAGTCAATGCTCCATAAACTGGGACAGACTGACAAACATACGGTCCCTGCGTACACTAACCCAGCCCTTTGGCCCCAGCTTTTTCCAGCGCCACTCACGGCTCAGGCTCAACCCCCATTTCCCCTACAAGTACGCTTGTTCCTGAGCGTATGCACTACTGTTGTCATGGTAACGGAAGACGCCATGTCGTTATTCGCCGGAAGTGGACTGTTGGCCCCCAGGGACTCTCGGGAGATCACTTCCTTTGAAAACGAGGAGCGGCATGCCCGGATATGCTATCATAATGAAAACTGCGGGGCATGCTTAGGCTGGGGGGTATTTTCAGGGGGTGGGTGCATCTCCCACAGGGCGTCCAGTCTCCTAGAATTTGTATTTATCCAATAAGAACCTTGCCGACCGCCCTGCCCCCTGTGTGCCCTCCGCCTGGGGTTCAGCAGGCCAAGTGTGTGGATAAAGCTCTCTGGTTGCCTTTCGCCGACATTGCTTTCTGCTTGTAAGCAGATCGGATCAAACCCAGGCCCGACTGATCTTGCACTCTGGACACAGATGGACCTGGCCTAGGCATCTCTTGTCTAAATAGTTCGGCCGGCCCGTGGAGTGTATCCATGCGCGCGGGCGCGGTGCACAGTGCCGCCGAAGGGCGCTCAGCAAATAGTGTTAGACCTCAAAGTTAGGTTTAGGCTTGTTGAAATAACACTTTTTAGTGCACTGCAGACCTAAATAACCCCCCAAAGACAAACGATTGACATGCCCACAGCCTAAAGGTAAGCACTACTCAACCAGCCTTTTCTAACCCCACACAACCTACCCCAAGTCCACATAAACCCAGCACGTTAATTGCAAGCAGTCAAAGGTCATTGGGGTCAATCCAAGTGCGTGCTATGAAAACAGCACGGAAGGACCTCACTCGTTGTTGATAAACACCAAAGCCACGTGCCAAACGTTGTCAGCTTGTTGATGTAGCAGGCAGCCCGTGCCAGCAACACGGAGGGCCTCAATATTTGTCGCTGAAATTAATTTGTCGCCTGATTTGCCCCATGTGTGGGCAGGCTGATGTTTTCCGCCGTCACGTCACTGCGGACCCTCCGGGCTTTGACGGCTGTGGCCATGTCACTTTGCAAAGATGTCTGCCTGACGTCGAGTGCCCACAAGTTTTTACAAATATTTTTTAGGTAAAATTTTACTTTCGGAAAGAAAATACCAATTAAGGATTCGGCGTGAAAAGTTGAAGGACAAGTCCGATCATTTGGTGCTATATATCATGGTCTTGAGGGTGTTATTCTATCTATTGTTATTATGTGCATGCATGTATGAAAAGCAGGCTGTTGTATTCTTTATGTATCTCTATGCATTAACTCAACACAAGAGATACCACAATTATGTTTACCGACATATTCAAATGAAATTGTTGCGTCTGAACCAAAGTAGAAAATGGTAGCTAGGATGGCTGGGTACTTGATCGATACCCAATCTTTTCAATTGAAGCATTGAAGATGCCCATGATATTTTCATCCATCATTCAAAACTATCAATACACAATTGTATCGATGCATAAAAAAAGTGAGTCAAGTAGATTCACACTGTTTTTGCACGTGAACTTATGAATAAAGAACTCCTCGTGCTCCATAAGAAATAAGTCACAGTTCAATTGGACCTGAGCCGAAATATCCATATACATGCCTTTGTACCGTGTTCGATAACCAGAAACGTCCATCAACACCGGCCAACAAAAAGTGCCCGCGTGTAAAGCCAGCTTCCGAACACCTTCCTCGGCCCTGGTCTCCTGGGTGGGTGGGCACCAGAATCTACTGAAATAAATACTGAATGGCCGTGTGATGTTTTCTGACATGCTGTGGGTCTATTGACCACATCCATCACCTACTGACAGCCCCCTGCTTTCCCCCTCCCTGAGCAATTTACTGCAACTGCAGGGAAAACGCCCATTTGTCTTAATATCGGAAATTAAGAACAATGTTCGCTCTCTGATCGCCTATCAGGAGGGTAATTAAAGATCTAGCACGTGCACTATTAAAAAGACACCAGTTTTTCCTAATTGTCATGTCGGCTAGGGGTACTCACGGCAATAAATAGCGGTTTTTATTGGCCCGCTTTTGTGGTTGAGTCTATATGCTAATGTGGTCTGGAGAAAGGGCGTGTGGGATGTATGACATCGCATCTCGTTCATTTCCGATGGAATGGAGGGAGTAACGGTCCATGGTTATGTATCGGCCAGGACCACATGGCCTGAGGCATAACAGAAGACTCCCATGACTGCCAGCACTTGATTATTTGTCATGGACTTAACAAGCAAAGTTTCAACATGAAGGGGAGGCATCCGGACTGTCATGGCGTCCCATTTTGCTGAAATAGGTCATAACTTTAAAAAGCTATACACGGGTGTCTATCTATGGAATTTAACAAACATGTATGATCTGTGAATACATGGTATTATGTTTAATACCGATAAACAATTAAAACAAACAGGATTATGGTCAGCTGGTCAGTAAGATTTAATGCTGTTACTGTCTCATGAATGTCTCATAAACGAGACATTAAAATAAAAGAATGAGTCAAAGACACATCAGTCAATTCGCCATTTGCATTCAGTATTGGGGGCATATTGTGGAGGATTGCTAGGATTGCAAAAAAAAAAAATACTGCTGATATTTCCGATAATTATATTATTAAAATGACCAGCATTGAGATATAAAAGAAAAAGAAAGGTCAGGGCTATCTCGTATCCAATTTTGCACTGCCTTCTCTGTAAGGCAGATCCATTTCAATTTTTTGTCCATAAAAACTCCAAGGTTATCACCTAGTCTTATTAGAAGTTGAATGTAGTATCCTATTTCATGACTAATATACATGTTGTTTTATTGGAAATATTAATTAATAATTGAGATGAAGTGATTGCTGAGGGAATATACGTAATCCATGACATACCTAGGACGGTTAAATACTCGGTTGTGTTGTTTCAGGGTTCTAGTATTATCAAATGTCTGAATTCAAGGCTCATGGATTATATTTCATGCATATTAGGTCTACTCCTGTAGTGGTTCACAACTTACCCAAAGCTATTTTATGTCTGGGATATTGTCCCCTACGAAAAAAAATCTAGATTGCTATTTAGATTACGAAGAGCAGATGGCAATACCAGGAATTCTGATCTCTCATCTCTGCAATGTATATTAGTATGCTACCCAAGAACAATTTAGTGAAAGACCAGCCTAATGATTTGAACATTAAGTGACTTACAAAATGATGTGAACAGCAAAGTAAATGAATAAACAAATGGTGTAAATAATACCTTGAAACATTCATCTGAAACTGTTCAGGACACCGGTACCCTTCCCAACAAGGCCCACATCTAGCCTCCCAATGAATCCCATATAGAGTCGCTTGTAGCCTAGCTGTAACCAAAGTCTTTTATTCATTGGGGCCAACACCGCCACAGCCTTCACATTATTACAGGGGCGTCTGGCGGGGGTCAGGCAGCCACCCCGTTTTCCCATCTCCTTGTCCCTTTTTATTTTCCTCGCCAACTCGCACCTCGCCACGTATTACCAACACATTCTCTCAGCAGCGCCTCCTTTAGACCGCCGTAGAAATAGCAGCGGGCGGGAGTGTAGTGCCATAATGATTACCCCCACAGCTCTCTTGGCGGCGCGCGCTGCACTCTGGGCCAACTGAGTCAACTCCACTTCCGCCCAGACTCGGTGGCAGATTCCTTTATTATCGCCCGAAAGTATTGCCGCCCCCAGAATCTGCGGTAGGCTGCTGAGAACCGATGGCATTGATATCTCTGCGTGTTCTTACTCCCTCCTTGCGTGATGGGTTCAGCGCATAGAGCTACTCATTCTCTGGGGGATATAGGCCTACCTGTGGGCCACATGTAACAGAGGCTTTGTTCTCGACCCTCTCTAATTCTGACAGTGCTTTGGGTTTAATATTTTAAAAGGTCCCAGTTGCTTTGCATTTAAAGGAGAGTGAGATGCAAAAGATAACGCCATTGCACGGCAATGTATACTTCGCAGGGATTAGAGAAGGGGGTGGCTATTGTGTTATTCGATGTAGTAAATATGATTACAGGAATATTCCACTGTTCAGTGATGCAGCATAAGTGCTGCTAGATCCTATAGATATTGCGGAAATGAGAGAAATGAAGAGTACGATATCAAGATCATAGCATTACTCAAAAATAAAGGACATCAGAAGAACTTTGTTCTTGAAGCGGAATATAGCATTACTCAAGACTGGACACTGTATAGAGAGAAGAGAAACGAATGACATCAGAGGAACTTTCTTCCAATACAATCCCGAAAGCTATGCTAAAGGATTGGACACTACAGCCTCTAAATCCCAACACAACCTCTGTTTCCCCACAGAAGCGACGGTCCTTTTAATACTATGCATCGGGCCGCCGAAAATCAGATTTCCTCCAGTGTTTCTCCGTGGAGGAATCATGAATCAAGCCCCTGGTCTGTGGCTGGTATCTGAGGCGGGAGGAGGAGGGGAGGGAGGAGGCGGCGCCGGCCTCGGATCCTCCTGACCCCGGGGGGCAGTATTGACTGGAGGGTCAGGCATTGCCGACGCCCTGGAGGAGGCAGACGTATAATAGAATGGTTGTTATAGATTCTCTTTGAATGATACACGTGTAGCCAGCCATATAAGAGGATTAAGGCCCCCTCGGCTTGGGGGAGGGCCCGGCAGAACAATGGAGCGACGCCTCACCACTCAACACTGGATCACTGACCACTGAGCCTGGCACACACCCCTCACTGCTCACGCTCGACTGAACTTAGACCACAGCTACTGATTCTCAGTTAATCACTTTTCGCTGTTCTCCTTCACTTGACCAACTACCTATATTGATTTTAATTATCCGTATTTAATTCTTAATGTCAACCAGAGGCATCATGGCATAAAGTCGGTCCGTATGTATAAGCTTCCTTGGGAGTTTGGTTTATCCTTTGAATGTTAAATTCATGGCAATTTCATTTCTAGCCGGGTGCAATAAGTGGGAAATCTGATAATTGGAATTTGATTTTGAATCAAGTAGGCTATTGAATTAATAATGCTGTCAAACAGCTGTTAACTAAGGCTATACATCCTTTTCAGTGCAATCAGCCAAGGCATTGTTGCAGTGAGTTAGAAAATGTAAAAATAAGGCCATGTTCTTTTTAAGCC
Source organism: Lepidonotus clava (assembly GCA_936440205.1). Taxonomy (NCBI): domain Eukaryota; kingdom Metazoa; phylum Annelida; class Polychaeta; order Phyllodocida; family Polynoidae; genus Lepidonotus; species Lepidonotus clava. Next base: position 34,075,172 of record OW387137.1, read on the forward strand.
CGCCGTAGGACCTTACAGAGTAACAAGAGATACCATTTGTTTGAAATAATAACGTTCATCCTTTGCTTGTCCGCCTGCATTTACAGGCCCGTTAAAAGATTCGACAAAACATCTTTTGGGTCTTGAAAGATCCTATCATTTAAGCTGCGATTCCGATAGTTCAGGGTTGAATGCTTCTTTACATGACAGAGTAAAAAGACTTTGTAGGGATTATAGAATACCTCCCTATGATTTGGCACTTGTGATGGCCTTTGGTGTTGATAGGCATCTTCAGAAAGGCAACCCATTGCATGATCCTTTTAGAGCTTTATTTTCCATATCTGCGTAAGTGCAAATCGTGAGGCACAGGCGATCAAATGCCAGTATTGAATAGCTATTGGCGTAATGGGAACTAGAGATCATATTCCTGTATCATAATCAAGACCTGAGGGCGAATAAGCACTCTTGTACCTCAGTGGCGGTTGTTATTACGACACCTTTGGAGTGTTGCACCCACAGAATCTAGCAGGGGATCATTGCAAAAGAGCAAGTATTTCAGTCAGGATAGGGGTGATATTAAATATTACAGCCAGAGTTGTGAAAATGAAAGTAAGCATGGAATAATTGTATTTTCTATATGAAACTTCCTTCTCTCATATTCCTTCATGAGTTTGAAAGCGTACATGTCTGTCTTTTCTAAGTGAGGTCCCGTGTTTCATTAAAATATGAACATAATACTTGTGAACATTGTTCTCCACCGCACTTTCATAACCCTGTCCATAGTTCACACAGCTTACACTACATTAGATAATGCCTCATGTTTGCCATGTTTGCAAACACAATTCATGTGCAACATGACAGAAGATTTAGCTGCCAGTTTGCATTCTCCTAGAAACCATCCTGACTCAACTTTATTAGGTAACATTAGAGTTATATTAGAGATCTCTTGGTGTCCCTTTACTTTCTCAACACCGGCCACAAGCGCCCACTACCCTTCTCCCCAGCACTCCCCCGCACGTCTGACGGCCACGTGACAACTCCCATCAGACCTGAGCTATTTCTGGGCATTTTCTAACATTAATCTAATCAATTAGGGTTAATTTAGGGTTCGCTTCATTATATCACTGTCCAAAGCATTTTCCTTCGCTACCTATGTCCATGCCAACGTGTTGAGATCGAGAATTCCCATATATATTTTTTTCTTCAGATAGTCCGGTTCATAGACCTTTTTCATTAGTGTGGCGCCTTACTGATGTATTAGGATAGAATTCAAATGGCTGAGAGATGTGGGATCAGTGCGTCTATGAGAAGGTTCACTGCGCAGACTCGAGAAAAAGGTATATATTGAAAGAATTTGGAAATGACCTATCTAGATGTTATCGAACTCCCATTCAACAAATAAAAATATGCATTATTTGCATGGTGAACTAATATATATATATATATATATATATGAACATTGCAACACTTTACAAATATAGTAATAATGAACCGTTTAGTTGGCTCATAATATCCTAACAGAACACCAAAGTAACCTCCACACAGTAGACTTAATGTCCCACATACAACACTAGGTCAAGCACTCCCTTCAGACCCTCTGGCATACCGAGGGAACGATGAAATATAGCACGAAAAGGTACAGCCAGACGCCTAGTGCCTGTGCTACCTTTGATTCTACCCCCTCTCCCTCCCCCCAATGTAAGTGCAACACCATTACTGTCGGTTACATGCCAACATGTTCCAATATGCACCCAACCTAGCTATAGATACTGGAAAGTATACAATGCCTTTGTAGTGCCAATCGATTATCATGTCAAGTTCTGTGGACGGGTATAGACTTTTGAAGCTACCGGTTCATGAAATACTAGACAGCTGGTGCAGGTGCTGGTACATATAATTATGAAGTAGTGCCTTTGGAATTTGTTCTTGTGGGTTTTTTTTTCGTTTCATAAAGATACGCAGCTGTTGGAAGTTTCTTTCAATCTGAAGGAAGGCGACTGATACGGGGATATTGACATGTCAGTGGTTGCTTCGCGATCCAGATATAAGGCTCTAAACCACGCCTGCAAAGTGAGCTGTCATGAGGTATTTATTTGTGATAGAGAGTAGGTACTGTTTATCGGAATTTTAACTTTCCTCCAACGTTATACATACATTTAGGTATTTTATAAAGTGAAACCAACGTCGAACGTCACTTGGCTTTGTGTCCCTGTTCATTCAGAATTAAGGCTTCAATCCGGAAACAGGTGGTGCTGTGGTAGAGATGGGAAGTAATATCATTTAAGATTAAACGTAGGTTAGATGAAGGCACATTGGAATATTTTTTTTTTGTAATAAAAATGTATCTGTTAATAAAATATGTTCCTACCTTCTGACTGTAAAAGGGGTACTCTCAGTGACCTGCCGGAGACCTCGGACCGGACTGGTCAGGCAGAAGTCGTACCAGGCCTCACTCCAGGGCCTGGCCTCCACCACAGAATCCTCCTCCAGGTCCTCCATGGTGCCCCCACCTGTAGCAGTGGTACCTGTGGCCAGCCTCCTCTCACCCTCTGGAGGAGAGTCGGCGGCGCCTGCTGGTAGTGTCCTGGTCGGCGTGGCTGGAGTGGCGGCAGTGGTGGTGGTGGCGTTGGAGAGTCGGTGGTGGTGAGGGTGGTGGTGGTGGTGGGGTGAGTGGTTAGATCCGGCTGTGTGTCCATTGATCACCATCCTGGGTGGTCAGACCTGTAAGGTAGTCGACTCGACCCATTGACTCAGAGCAGCTCATTCTGGCCGTCTCCTGCTCTTTTGGGGCTGCTCTTGTCGTGATTAGGTCGCGCCGACGGTGGCGGTAGTAGTACAGTTAAAGGCATGGTGGCAACGCGCCCAACTAGGCTTTGGAAATATCCCACTCCGACCTTGCATTCCTGCAACGCCAACTTGCTGGGTTTTATGGTGTCATGATAGGACAGTGTAATATATCGTCACCGGGTGTAATGCCACTTGACAGCCATCAAACAACTTCCATTTGAGTGTTAAATCCAGGTTATGATTGGGAATGGCGTCCAAGCAATGCAACAAGCTCCTCCTAAAGCCTATAATGCATGCATGAATGGTTGGCAGTGGTGGTGCCACATATGGGTAACTGTTCAAAGTGTGTAGAATCGGAAACTGGTGGATTTAAGGTGCTACAGCAACAGCGATACACTCATTGTGAATTCTATGCAAGTGTAAAAGCAGTTTCCATCAGGAATAAGTTTAGAAACTATTACCCCTGCCCACTCCACGCACGCGTATGTGTATACACACACGCCTGGAGAATGTGTCTACTGGTACTGGATGTGTTGGCTGGAGGGCGGCCGGCAGACTTATGAGAGCCCACCGGAGGCCTCCTGGCGTGTAGCGCTCCTCCTGGGTCGGCGGCGTGGCCCGCTACAATAACGCAGCGCCCTGGAGGAGGAGGAAGCAGGAGGAAGAGGCAGGCTCCTCTCTGAGGTGCCGAGCAGCTCTGAGGGGAGCGCTGAGCTGCTCAGGTAGCCTCTGTCAGCGCCAGCTTTCCCGCGCCGCCCGGAGGAAGTGATCTGTCGGCTAAGGGTGTGGGTTGCCGCTGCCTCGGGAGATCCACCCCCTTCTCCTGGTGCTTCCTGTTCCTCCTGACCCACCACTGGATGGCACTGGCGGCCGCCTGGAGTGTCAGTGGTGGCGGTGGTAGCAGCAGGGGTGGTGGTAGGTGGCGGGACGGGGTGTAGGCCGATAGGTAGATAGGATCTTTTCTCACAGGTTTCCAGCCAACCAGACAAGCTTCTTGCCAACCCGTCTCACTTACTTACATACATCAGCAGACCCTTGTCCCTGACCAATGTATAATTCACTCCACTGATTCACGACCCCCATTCATCTCCCACTGAAGTACTACCCAGCAACTCTTCAGGGACTCCCTTTTACCTCTCCTCTCCTCCTCTCGTGCGTTCTTGGCTATTGGTTTTTGGTTTCCTGACTCATCAATTTATGGTCAGCTTCACCACTTACCTACAGGACACAGACATCCGGTTCATTAGAGGAGAGTTTCTTCTAAGATACGGGTGCATACCGGAGCTTGAGGAAAATTTGAGTTAAAACTGGAACTCCACACACAATGAACAGTGATGGATATTCCGACAACGACCAAACTTGTTACATCTACATCAGTAAGCTTTCCTAGATGGTAAACTACTTGTATAGTATCATTTCAATGTTATGTATAAAGAAAATAAAAAGCAATTTGAAACAAAAAGGTAGGACGTCCCAAGGGAAGTAGTATAAACTGAGGCCGACAAGCTCCAGGGTGGAGGGGGTTCCTCCAGTGGGGGACGGGAGGTGTAAAGAGGAGCCCACCGGCTGCTAGCATCACGCTGCTCCTTCATCACTCTCTTCCTCCAGGGTGGAAGCTTTTTTCACCCCCTGGGCTCAAATATCAAGGAGTCTGAGACTGCTGGGGCGTCTTGTTAACTCCAGGGTCTGTGCTGCTTCTTCCGGCTTGGCTCAACACTGCTCATAGACACCTCGTCCCGCAAGTCTTACCCAGCTAATTGGCCATGAGCAGCTCGTAATTCCATCTTCTCCTCCTGGGTATTCTTTCTGTGTATTCCCCAGAGTTTGTTTCTTCCTCTGCAGGTACTTTCCCTCCGAGTTTGTACCTCCTCCAAGCAAAGCGACCATTGTCGATTAAACAGGTAATAGTAACAGCTCAGAGCTGCTCTGAACTGCTCCGAGGAGCTGCTCTCCGTGTATGGACTCCCCGACTAGAGACGCAAACTATAAGAATGCAGGGGAGGCGTGGACAGCGTTTGCAAGACCCACTCTCTCCGCCAACCTACACCTGCAAAATGGCTTCAGGGCTTAGCAGTGACTGCAATAGTAGTGAATGGACTTTTACCAGCAGGGCTAGTAACAACTAACTACTGCCTTTAAATCTCTCTGAGAAAATATCATGCAAAACGCGAGGTCCGTCCTCTGGTCAATGCTGTCCGAGTATGACGTCACGCATTAGGCTACTTCTGGACGTATTTCATTATTTTCGTGCGTATAACCTTTCGTTGGAGCTTCCAAATAAAATGCTCATGAGTACATAAATTCACAATATAGGCCCCATTATTCAATAGTGATTACGGTGAGATGTCAGAACAACGGCCAATGTATCAAATATAAATGACCCCACTAAATGATGGTACATATTCTATCCGGAACACTTTCTAGTCGTTGTATTTGACTCTATCGATTAAGACACAGATATTAAAAGGATTTCATACTACAAAATAACTACATAACTTTCTTTATACTTACGTTTAACTGTTTAATGGTGCGAATTCTGCGCCCGATGCGACAGGCTTTGGATTTTGGAATTTTAGTGTATCCCTTAAAGATAGACCCCAGCAATGGACAGCCAATTCAGGAAAGCATTAATGCCTTTCTTACTAATGCTTCATGACGTGCAATATATCATGTTAAAGCTCAGGTTTTTCTCTATCCATTGGTATATTTAAGGTTAGGATGTATTTGGAATTTCAGGTTTAATCAAATAAAGATTGAATTTTTTACTTTTATTTTCTAAATAGCAATATCTTGGTTAGTATTAGTCTGGCATGTATAATATCTTAAACAAATCTTCATGACATTCATATGCAAGGAAAGGTGTCTCAGATGTGTGATTAAGGCCCTAGATCTTTTTATGATGAAAAACGGCAAAAAACGGGCAATTTTTTGAAAAACTTTTGTTACACCATTTTCTACATTTCCAAAAAGAGTGACTATGGCCTGTATCAAGATTATGAGACACGATTCCCTTCTTGTATCTTGTATAATATACAATAAAAATAAATAATATATAATAATATATAATAAAAATTAAAATTAAAATTAAAAATTAAAGCTCTGAAATCTGCTTGATATATTATATCAAGCAGATTTCAGAGCTTTAGAAATCTGAAATCTGCTTGATATATTATATCAAGCAGATTTCAGAGCTTTAGGTTAAAAAATTAAGTTAGATATTCAAGTTCAAAAAATAATTTTTAATATCACAATTTTCCCATTGCAACACATATACAGAGCTGTCGTTCTATGCATTTTTATAAATGTTATATCAATAGATAATGTTATCTATTGGCTATCTAACGATGTTTTTCATTAATACTTTAAGCAACAAATACAATGATTATTATTAGAGGCAGCAACGGCATTCACACTCCCATCACTGGGGTCTATCCTTAAGGTATTGAAAATCATGAAGTACATCATTTTAGTGATTTTAATTAATTTACAGTATGCAGGCCTAGGAATTGCTCGTGACTCCTGAGCTGAGCCATAGTGTTTTGGACTTCACGGGCGTCCTTCTCCTAACGCTTCATTGCCTAATGTGCGTCAGTCTGCCCTCTTAAGGTTTCATTAAGGTGTGACTAGAGACCTAAGACCTAATGCACAGCCTTTTAGGTGTCTCCATAATGCCAAATGCACAAGACTCCATTTGGTCTTAGCAAAGTGTTAACCAAGGACGCGTACAGAACTTTGCATATTGCCCTTAAATCATGAGTAATACCGTTTTGGTTCTAAAGGGACCTTTTACTAAATTCTAAATACAAATTGAATTATCGTCCTTCGTGTTGGTTCTAAGGGGACTTTTGCTAACTTTCTCAATATAAATTGAAATATCGTCCTCCGTTTTGGCTCTAAAGGGACTTTGCTAACTTTCTCAATATGAATTGAAATATCGTCCTCCAAACCACACACAGCTGTGACACTGTGCAGCCATGTGCTCATGACGCCAACACTGTAGGTTGACAGCATTGGCCGTCGGTATATATAGGCTGTATCGTCAGCTCCAGACGTACCACCTGGAGGACCTGAGAGCCCCTCCCACCTCCTCCAGTGCTCCTCCAGCACCTGACCCGCCTCAGTGGCCAGCAGAAATAAATCACACCTTCGCACCTCCTGCTGCTTCCGTCGTTAATCCGATTTCTACTGGATTCCCACCCCGCCACCCTTTAATGCGGCTCACCCGGAAACGACCTGGAATCCGGAACTGAGTGCATGGAAGCACCTCCGGAGGCCAAACCAACTAACCAGGAGGGAGTTCGCCTCGTTGAGAGAGAGGAGGGAGTGGGGGTGGGGGGGGGGGGGCTTTTTCTATGGAGTATCCCATTGAGGCCATATTAAGGGGTAATTAGCGAATTGAAGGAGGGAGTCATTAGATTTTGGTTGAGTATTGTGGTTGCTTCAGTAGCTTGAATTTCAAGCCGAATTGGGTGGAGCGACAATGGCGACTTTGGGCCTTGGTTCAGATTGAAAGCTTTGATTTGGAGCTTCACATGTGTCTTGGGTAATACATTTCCCCCTTTGAAACCAAAAGAAAAGCATTATCCCCTCTGAGGCTCTCATCCCTGCAACAATGGGGTCGTCCCACATTGCCAACTATGGCAACCAGTTTCAGTTGTGTTTCCAAAGGTAAGAATGCGTGCCTTCTCTTACCCTTTTGAACTTCATTCGAAGCTTTTTTGAACTATCTCTTCCTCCCCTTATTCCCATCTCCCAATCTCCATCTCCTCCTCTGCAGCAGACTGGTTCCCCCTTAAGTGATGGACGCGTGGTTATAAATTGCTCTAGTGCTTACTTGTAATTCAGGGCTTGGTTTAGGGATTTAAGGCAAGCCCTGCAGCCCCAGCAGCGCCTGTAGTCAACCTGAGTTATGATCTGAATTAAAATCTATGGCGTTTCAGCGGTGGATCCTTCTGCGGACAAGTCTTTGAGCCCTCTGCCTCAGAACATCATTTGATTAGGAAGTCTTAGGCAGGAGATTTGGACTCAGAACCTGGGCAAAGTAGGAAAAATCTGTCCACGGCCGATCAAGGCTTGTGCCGCGAAGCCAGAGCTCGCTCTTCAATATCAAGTCAGCCATCAACAAAGCTATTATCGTAATTACTATTCCTGATCAGCGGGCGATAGGCGACAGCTAAAATCCCCATTTACATTAAGAATAAGCGTTAATTCCAATAGCCGGTCTATAGTGTGTCAATGTGTCGACAATTAGAGTTGGATTCAATAATATTATCTGTGCCACAAAACGAATTTCCTCTCAACACTGTGTATTCATTGCAATTCATATCCTTGTCCCGAAACCTTATCCTACGAACATATTGAAGATAATTTATCGTCTAGACACATGAGCAAGATTACTTATAAATTGGCAACAGAGTATCATATATACTGATTATTTCTAAAACATCCCTAAAGGGCAACAGAGTTGGCAACAGAGTATCACTTACTGATTATTGCTATATCCAATCTCAAAATAACACATAACATATATTATCTGATCTTCCAGACAATACAAATGATGTTGATAATTCTAATATATTTCTAACATTATATCGCACACCCCTACATCTGTTTTAATCGTCCGAAGTGGAATATAAATAGAATTATGGTGTGCGCGTTCTTGTAACAGAACAAAAAAAGGAAAAAGAGTATAGAACCTGATGGCCTTTCTTATCACTGATGTCTCAGTATTTTACTTCTTTTCTCTAGCTCAGACTGACACGGCCTGACGTGGCGCAGAGGGACACGTCCAGACTGCATTCAGTGAAAGGGGCGAGCTAATAGTTTACTGCCACCCCTCACCGTGGGACCAGTCTGGGCGAGTTGGTCGAGCTGCTCAAAATGTCACAGCAATCCTCTTAACTCGGAGACGGCCGGATGGCAGGCGGTGGGCTGTGAGGGGCGGCGGGCTGTGAAGGGGCTGTGAAGGACCTGTGAAGGGCCAGCAGCCGGTAAAGGGCTTTGTGAAAAGGGCAGCTGCGGTGAAGGGCGACGAAGGGCGGCGAAGGGCGGCAAGTAGTATCAAGGAGCGGGTAGATATACAAGGAGGACATCGTGGGTACTCTGGACAGATAATGGTAAAGCGTTTTGTTTTATTTCTTGACAGGGGACATAACTCTGACGGAGGCGTGGATCAAAGATGAAGAAACACAACCCCTACCCCTTGCTCTTCCCTCTTCAGACAGCACCTTTCATAATACTGTTGCTCGTGGATTCCTCAATACTATCAAACACCCTTGCCTCTCTCTGAATTTTCGTGAGGGTGATTTGAAGGCCGCGATGAAAAGTATCTGTCGAAAGAAACACCCACGATATTTTTTCGGGGATGAAAGTTGAAAAATCGTTATGAAATTATTCAGAATACAATTATATGTATTCACTTATAATACTTTTTAATTTTTATCGGAAGGAAATTGGAACAGTCTGGTAAATAATTAAATTTTGTGGATGGTTTTGGGTCAGAACCCCTGGTGCAGAATGATGTAATGCACGGTATAAATCTATACGGGCAATTTGTATTATGTATGGCCATGGATGATGTCGATTTCCGTAGGGTGGGGACAAAACGTCATGGGGTGACATACGGATACCACCGGGACCATTTTCCCGTACACTGAAAACACAGAGTTGTCAAAAGTGGTGCCAAAAACGACAACCCAAGGTTGTCAGAGGCTGTGTCTGTGTCTGTTACACAAAAATTCTTATTCATGAATATTTTCATGTTGTAGATATCATAGTCATTATAATGGCAACCTATTATGTTATTACTAGTTATTAGGTGTGGCCATTACACATAGGAGGCATATGAGTTGTATGGTTTTGACACCATTCACTTACAACACTGGGTTGATATAGACAGAGGCCATGACAACCCTGGGCTGTCACTTTAGGCACCATTCACCTACAACCCTAGGGTAGTCAGGCAGGACTTTTGACTTCTCATTTTCTGCTGCGACAACCCTATGACAACCCATTCTTCATTTTTGCTTCTCTGACGACCTTTTTGGCCCAAAGTAGTCGGGAGAAAATGACTACCTTTGGGTTGTCATCCAGCCTCAAAATTCACAATGACAACCCTCTGACCACCCCAAAGTTGTCAAAGGATTGTCACAAGGTAGTCACACAGCATTGATGGCCTGAAATGAGCCCTGTGATGACCCAAAAGTCACCTATGAGAGCCCAAAAGTGACCTGTGACAACCCTTTGACAACCTTGCAGTGGCTCTCTGACGACTTTGTGTTTTCAGTGTAGTGTCCCGCCTCCTCCAGGCACAGACGCCCATTTGATGCCAACGGGACGCCCACAGGACACCTCTTCGTCCATAGGCGTCAGAAGGGCGTCGGTAGGGGTGCCCCTACAGTACTCACAACCTCCAAACCTACTGGACACGTTATGCAATTGAAGCAGTGGCCGTTAACCCATTTGCCCATTCCCTCCAGGGTCCTCCTCCAGTGTCCTTATGACGCCCAGCCAATCCAAGCGGGTTCCTTCAGTACCCCATTGCCACCTCCCGTCCTGTTCTATTCCTCCCAAATGCCCGTTGCATCCAGTAGTCCACTGCTTCAGTAGGCTTCGCGCCAAAAGTTGGTAAGCCATCCGGGCACGCCGTGGAGAGGGCACCAGGAGAAGATAAGGTGAAAAGCTGGTGAAGTGGTGCCACGCATAATTTTGTAGAGGATGTGGTTGTCTACAGCAATACAATCAATATACTAAAAAATCAGTGTAGGTCGCAACGGAATACAACACTATAATCAGGATCAGATCAACTGATAGGAATACCATGGGATGCAAATAATTCAAAGGTGGATGCTTGATATATATAGGCAGAAGTACAGAGCAATTGAGTAGGAGAAGGGCCAAAAAGTAAAGTAGAACATTGAAGAGACAGAAGCATATAATAAATGTGTTTTTATGCTTCGCCGACAAGAGAGGTATACTTCAGAGGCAAAAGAAGACAAAGCAATACACATTCTTTCTTTTCATACGGACATGTTTTCAAGGAATTGTTCCCTCTATAGCCACACCCTTTCAACAGTATCCTTTGCTACTACAGTCTTTGTCTATTCCATGTATATATCTATAGGTGTACAAAAAGAATCTAGACAAAGTAGAGACTCTCGGGATACATATAACATGAGACATTTCTTCACGTACCACAAAGAAAACATTTTTCACCTGCATAAATGCCGACAATATATAGGTATGTAAATATATTCATCACAGGGTGACAGGGTAGGCCATAAATACAAAACAGCGGGGACTGGAAGGTCTTAGTTGGTTATATGTCTGTGGAGCTTTGTGAGTATCCACAGATGACATCAGTGGACCAACTGGCATACCTGAGTGGATATTGTAAGAAATGGTTCATGCTAATGTAGGAATCACCTATGTTAGGTGGATTTTCCATCATTTGACATTGAAAAGCATGACTCATAACATAATCGAAACCCTTTTTCACTGTAAGATGTCACTAGATAATTAGTTACAATATATCAAAGATGATGTGTTCAAAGAAAAACTGGCACAATCAAATATCCGACAATGTTTTATTAAAGTCTTTTTAAAATTAAAACTCAGCGTTTCGGCCTTTTGGCAGGCCTAGGCCTTCATCAGAAACTGTAAATATAATCAATTATTGAATACATTATAATAATCATATTAATATAATAATAATCTCAGAGGAATCATAATGGTTCCATGTCATTAGTTGTACTTAACATTCACAAAGAGGCATAAAATTAGAATTGTACCATGTTTACCTTCAGGCTAATGCTGTAAATCTGTTTCAAGGCTACCGCATTGTTTTGCCTGCTCTCCATGCAAATATCCGAAATGCGGTAAATGAATCCTATCCATTGCTCATTGCCTTTTACAATTAGGTCTGATGTGCGAAGACTCCTTTTCCTCCAGCAGTCCCTACGTTGCCTAACCTGTTCCGAGGTAAATGAATGTGACAAATGCCATCGTTGGAAATCTGCCAGCAGACTCCCCTATGGCAATATAGCATTGGATCGCACTGCTGCCCAATTTGTTTGATTGTAATTCATTTTGCAGATTTGTCGGGCTGACAGAACGATAAACCATCACGTGTGAAGTACTAAGTGTGATGACAGAAGCTTTTCAAATCAATTTGTCAGTTGGCTCATTTATCAATTCCTTAATTTGAAGTCTTAATTGGCGATAAATTCGCCACTGGCAAGAATAGTGGAGAAACATGTTTCACCAATATTTATAAGCGTAATACGTTAATGTCCCAAATCAAATCGTTTCATACTAAAAGGAGGTTCGAAACGAGAAGTTCATACATTTGAACCGTAGGCAACATTTTATGTTATAAAGAGGTCCTTTTACTACAAAATTGACCTGGCTGCCCACGTTATTGATTGTTTCAGCCAGTAATACACGTTTTGGTAAGACTATTAGCCTATTGCCAATAGCATGGTCTTCCTATTGAACAAGTGATGAATAAAGGACAACGAAAGATGATTAGATGATTTTATTCATCTTATCGTTTTATTATAAAGTATACACAAAATGAATACTGTTGTCAATGGTCAGTGAATTCACTAAAAATAAAGCGGTCCCAATACTAGTGACAGTTAGGCCTACCATACAATCAAGTATCCGTTTATGGAGTATAGATGGATACAAGCAAAAACGAACATGTGAAAAGAGTGTTTAAGGTCTCACATGGTTCGCCCGCACGGCAGGGATGTTAATTGCGTAATTGTCAAAATGGACAGTGAAAGAGAACAACCTGAAACACTACCAAGGGAGTTCTTACGTCTACGATAGCTTTACAACAATTCTATCAATATTCATGAATGTACGTCTTTCGAATGGTCAATAATGATATTAATGATGTCAGTATTGCATATATACATATAATATATATTATAGGCCTGCAAACCAGATTTACCAACCATCGTGTCCCAGCGTATGAACCCAGCCTCCTCCAGTGGCACAAGCCTCCTCCATGGTGAGGTAATGCCCCCTCCCGGGTCGATATATGGACAGATTATTGTCTAGCATGGGCTTATTGGGCCTGATTGGTCCTAACCGCCAGGTTTCCTCCAGTGTGGGAGCCCCTCCATCAGCCAGATCCATTCTGCCGGCCCACCCACAAACCCTACTCCTGTGCCTGTCATCACCATCAGCCTACCCTTAAGCCCCCACCACTCCCTTCCCCACTACTCACCACCACCCAAACTACCCCCACTACTACCCACTACTACCCACTACTCCCCACTACTCCCCACTACTCACCATAACTCCCCACTACTCATATTATCCCCCACAACTCCCCAACACTCACACCATCCAGCTTCCACTCCCTCCTTTAGGCCCCACTACCTCATTCCCCACTACCCATGCTGCACATGCTATCACCAAGGGAATAATAATGGCTGACCGCTTTCGGATTCCCTAAGGGTGTCAGGGAATACCACCAAACAGCGAAAGAGTATTAGATTATATCGTCTATGGTCTTATATACAAGTAGTTTATTAAGGCCTATAGTGTCATAATTATAGTAAGGGGGTGTTTTTTTATGAAGATCAAATTATTATCAATAACAGACAATTAGATAGGGAGGCTGACTTTCAAAAGTCAACCACAACCTTGACTGTTTACTCAGCCTAAACAACCCCAATCAGTGCTCCACAACAAGGGATAAAATGAAAATAACCCCAGGAATTCTTCACACTGCTATGACAGCCAGCTTTAAAGGTATGCACTTCTCTTGTGATGAAATTGGAACTTTTGGGCCTCCTCCACCCAATGACTTTCTCATCTCATCTATGTAAAGATGTAATCTCTTCCCTAATCTAAATATCCATTAGTACAACTGAAACAGCCTTTTGCTCCAATATATCCATACTAAACAAATCCAATCAGTGTTCTACAACCGCGAACACAATGAAACTGACTCCAGCAATTCCCTACACCCAATGTAAGGAAGACATCTCAGGAAAAGATGGTATTTTTACTGCCAGACGGGGGAAAGTGTGCATGACCTTTGGGGGTCGGGAACGTGGAGGACGCCATCCTCCTGGCCCTGGTTGGCCACTCCAGGTTAAACATGGGCTTATTTTCAGGACACAATGGTCGCAGACAATTGCCGGTGGGTAGGGAGGCCGATCACTCTGGTTTGTGTGGTGAGGATTGCTCCGTACTTACTGGTCAATGCCCTGTAAGCACTGCTACTGACCACCGGTCAAGAGAGGAATATGTTGGTTGGATTTGTGCGCAGATCGTATGTTTTTTCTTCTGATTTTGGTAATTGTTATCTTTATTTTCTTCTTTTTAGGGTGGGTTATATATGTTCCTCGTTGTTGTTAAAGTAATACTGCTGGTATGTTTTCTGACAGAAATGATAAAAGTGGATCTCATATTCTCACAATGAATTTTTATAATTATTACATCTATAGTTAGTTACGCTTCTGTGAAGGGTTTGATTGTAGGAACCGTCTTTTGCAGACAGCAAAATCTCTGCAATATTAAAAGAACTATAGCTGTAACATGGTTGAATGCTTTTTATCATTTTACTATTCTTTGTACCTGAGAAAGTTCATCTTATTAAAGTCCCTTTAACAAATAGGTGCCCATTAGTATTTTAACGTCTTCGGTTTTTAATTTTTGTAATGTCAGAAAACAGAGAGCTTTTCTTTGAATTGTAACTATTTGTGCATACGGAGGGGACGTTGTTTGTGCCAACAGCAAACTATAACAAGCTGGGAGAAGAGTCCATGGTAAGAGGTGTAGGGTGAACTTCTGACTGTCTGGAGATTCGACATTAAAGTTTCAGAGTTCTTTTTTCGATAATGAACTGTAGTCTGGAAGGACATTCTATACGCAAGCTCCCGTTTACGGCCAGAGAAAAGCTGACTAAAATAACAGCATGAAAAGTTTCCCTAGACGTCACAGGCCAATTATACTGGGGATCAATGAATGTTAAATATGTAGAACCACTGTATACGGCTGTACATTTATATATGTAGCTTTCATAATTATGTATATATAATAGAAAAGCGGTATATTATACAGCTTTTATGAAACATTATAACATCTCCAGAAAAGCGACGAGGCGGATCTTGAATAATGAAACCTTGTATATCCAGCTTTGTGTCTATAAATATCCTGTATGTGAGTTCACCTCTTCTCTTCCAGTTACCACAGTACTCATAATGAGGATGGTGTTTGCATGCAGTTGTCAACTCCCAATATAGTATATCTCTCCACCTCCTTGTCTTGTTCCGCCAACCACCCCCACGCAAGCACCACTCCATCTTTCCTGGAGGCTAGTAATTGTCAATTACCAGCAAAGGCAACGGGTACCAGAGCCTTCAGCAGATAGTGTTTCACACACTGACATCAAAATACCCGCCCTTTAATAAGGCGTAATGATTTGGGGCGCGCTGCCTGGGTCCATGTTCATTAGTTGTGATAATACCGTAGACTGCAGAGCAAACATTGTCATCGCCAGGCCAAGTTTGTAATAGGCATGTCATGGGCAAACTCCTACAGAGGCGGCGCTGACGCGATTAACTGGCTGAAAATGAGACGACGAGATAATCAGGTCCTCCTCCGAGAATGTGTGTCCCTCAGGGAAGCTGGATTCAAAAGTACACAACACGGAAAAATATAAGAGTAGGAGCTACGTTGGCCTACCAGACACTTTGACGTTTTAGCTACAGCAAGATGCTACAGTAGGATCGTATTTGCTGACTTGTACTGCTTGTAAAACGACTTTAAGACATCAGGGAAGGATTTAGTGGGGGGAGGGGGCACACCGGTCCATTTTGGGGGAAATTTTATGTATACATATATATATAAAGTAGAGTTCGCGCCGGGGGACTTGATATAAGTCCTCCCTCCCTGAAAGAAAAACTGAATCCATCCCTGAGTTTTTTTCTTTCCTTGATTTGGTTATTTACATTAGACGCTTACATCAAAGTCCAGTGTGTAGGGGCCTACCATGTAAAGATACGGTCAGATGGGACGATCGAAACAGGTTTGGGTTCTGTATGGGATACACAAAGGCAGAGTAACACTATAACATAAATGAGGACATATGTGACCCGTTTTGGCGAAATGAGTCGGATGTCGCAGAAAGTTGAACTGAGATATGGGGCTCTGAAGTCGCATTTCGCATTTTTTATCGAAAATGGGTTTTTTCTTTTATTCATATCTCCTATATCAGAAGTCTTCCCAAAAAAAATTTTAGGTCCCAAAGCCATCTCTTAGTCCCTCTAAATAGGCCCCAAAGACGCGCAACGCCTCAGTGATCTGAAACAAAAGACCCTTGATTCACGGCATTTTCCCCTAACTTCGCGGCTTGCCTGTCGGTCTGGATCCCATCCCAGCCCCATGTTCCGGGTACCTGCTGAAAGGGCGCGAAGTGAACTGGCCAATGACAGCCTCGGATTTTGAATTCGCGCCGGCAAGGACGAATCAGAACGTGTTTCCCCGATCGTCGTCCTGTAAACAATCGTCGTCAAGGAGGTCACATGTGCGGAATGCGGCGCGCTGATTGGCTGAGAGGCCTCGCGTGCCTTCCGGTTTCAGTTGTTGTGGAAATTTAAAGGGACGCATGGCGAGCAGGACGGACGTGCGACATCACTTCTCCGACGGATTTAGCTGTTTTAATCCTGGATCACTGCTGGATTTTGATGTGGATTACCTCCCAACATCGTCGGGAAGGACATGGATAGCGAGGAGGCTGTCGCGGATGCCCTGAATACGATAAATCGGGCGAATTTACGTGGTGTAGCCGAGGCACAGCAATGGCGGACTTTGGTCGACGAGTACTTTCTCTTCGCCGACGGGGAGGAGGGGCAAGACGATCCCCCCGAGGAAGAAGAAGATGTTCAGGAGGATCTAGGGGAACCGGAGGATGCTGAGGACGATGAGGATGAGCCACTAGTCATCCCTGACCCCACGGACGACCTTCTACAGGCGGAGTGGGACGACTGCGAACGCTTCATATGAGTTTTGAAAAACTTTATAATGGCCGACATGCGGTCGGTTGCCCTATCTCTGAAACAAGTACGCAAAGTGCCTAAATCCCTTTCAATGTTGATGAAACTACCTACGATTGTGCCCTAGTATGTATTCTAACTGCCTAACTAGTTTTTATCAAGTTTCAAAGTTGATTTCATGCCATAAACAGGGATGATCCGTCGGGGTTGTCCGGTGACCTACTTAATGGCGTCAGCTGATCCGGCCGGCCTGTAACGGTTATCAATCATGTCTCATGCCATTGTGGCCCTCAGGAAGGTGAACTAAGTCTAATATCATGTATGTTGTTGTCTTTAGATGTTCCTGCAAGCACTACAAAGACAAGGAGTGCAGTAAACAGTTCACGACGTCGGAGCTGGTCGCGCGTCGGCAGGAGGTCTTTCAGCTGTCCTCAGGTAAGTTTTTCATGAGATACATGTTATGCAAACCTGTCGCCACGACCATGTAGCTATGTCGTTCTTGCTCAAAACTATCCCATAATCCATGACAACGTCTTGAAGTATAACAGACAACTATTAACACTCAACCAGACCGTTTTTAAGTTAGTATTTAGGGTGTGTTAACCTAGTTCATGGGTCAATCCAGAAACCTCATTCCTTGAGTCACATGCATATCATGTACAGATTGTTATTATCCTAATTTACTTTGTTTTCTAGGCGAGAAGGACATGTTGCTACTGGGCATCGCCAGTACCTGCACAGACAATAGCAGCAGGCTGTCCACCTGGAAGAAGGGGATTAAGGGGAGAGGGGAGAGGCAGCACCAAAGAAGCCACTACCTCGTCGGTTCTCGGCCAGTCTGCAGGGACACTTTCAAGTTCATGTACGCGTGAGTAGCTTTGATATTCAACTTCTTTGCTCAACTAAGGTCTACCTAGATATCCCTACTATTATTGTACTACTTGAGGTAAATTACAAGATGAACTGTAATGAATCATAACAGAATCTGATCATGGCACTTACCATCACAAATCGTCCATATTAATATTACAATACTTACCTGTACTTGTTGCCTGTGTCCAATAATTATTGGCCTAATGTAACTCTTACCTTGTGACCTTTCCAGCATCAGCCAGAACAAGCTGACGTCCATCATCAAGTGGTACAAGTGCTACGGGGTGGTGACCAGGCAAAAGAAGTCTGGCGGGCGACAGGCGACTGCAAGGATCCTCCAACTGGAGGACATCAGGCTGACTTCATCAACTCCTATGCCGAGACCAACGCCCTCGTCCTGCCTGGTCGTGTGTCTTCCCACAAACGGGATGACATCCTCCTCCTCCCCTCCTCTTCCACAAAGGCCGACATCTACAGGTTTTACAGCAACGCCATGGAGGAGGCTAACTTCAGGTGTGTGGCTGACTCAACCTTTAGAAACCTGTGGCTCCAACTCCTCCCTCGCATAGTGTGTTCCCGCCCTATGACTGACCTCTGCTGGGAATGCCAGCGCAACAACAGGGATATCTCTGCCTCTAGTAACCTACCTGACATTGTGAAACAGGCCAAGCTGAAAAAGCAACAAGTTCACCTGGAGGTGGTGGCTCGGGAGAGGGGCTTTTATCAGGACATGGTCAAGTCTGCCAAGGCTGCCTACAAGGAAGCAGAGTCCCCTCCCCTTGGCCCCCACCCCCCTTGTTCTTCTGACACGAAGGTCCACATCAGTTTTGATTATGCCCAGCAGGTCCACCTTCCCTCCTTTCCTATGCAGCCTGGCCCATTGTATTTCCTTGTCCCCCGCAAGGTCGGCATTTTCGGTGTCTGTGCCGAGGCCATCCCCCAACAGGTGAACTATTTAATCGACGAAAGCCATTGCGGTAGTAAGGGGTCAAATGCAGTTATTTCATACCTGCACCACTATTTTGAAACGTATTCCCTGGGGGAGAAGGCGGTGGACATGCACTGTGACAACTGTAGTGGTCAGAACAAGAACAAGTTTGTGCTAGCGTATCTTCTCTGGCGGGTCCTGACTGGCCGGCACCAGTCCATTTCCTTAAACTTTTTGATCACAGGGCACACCAAGTTTGCCCCGGACTGGTGCTTTGGTTTGCTTAAACAAAGGTTTCGTCGTGAGCCTGTCTCGAGCCTCTCAGAGATGGAGGCGACTGTGGTGAAGAGTACCCAAGAACGTGTCAACCTTGCCCAACTTGTGGGGGACGAGAATGGAAAGGTGTTTGTCGAGTCGTATGACTGGCAATCTTTTTTGACCCCTTTCATCAAGCCACTCAAGGGCATTAAGCAGTATCATCACTTTGTATTCTCTGACCAGAACAAGGGCCACGTCACCTTCCGGCAGTATGCCGACTCGGCCCCCGAGACCTTCAAGATGCTGACTGTCGCCCCTGAAGCTGTCCCCCAGGAAGGCCCTCAGCCCACCGAATCCCCTGGCCTCCCGGCCAAAAGACAGTGGTATCTCTTCAAGAACATCGGGATTTTTGTACTGAGGACACGAAGGACATCATGTGCCCTAAGCCCTCTGTACCAGAGCCAGCACCCGGCCCAGGCCCCCGTGCCGTACCTCCGCCGGAACCAGATGCGGAATCAGAGCCAGAGGCTGGCGAGGGGGATGGGCCAGGCAGGGGCAGGGGCAGGGGCAGGGGCAGAGGCAGAGGTAGAGGTAGAGGCAGAGGCAGAGGCAGGGGCAGGGGCAGAGGCAGAGGCAGAGGACAGACTCCAGACACATCATCAGGATCGGAGGGGGAGGAGGAGGAGTTGGTCAGACAGCTGGAGAGGGAATCAAAATCTTCATCTGACTCAGAGGAGGAAGGCCCCCCACCCCCACCTAGGGGCAGGGGCCGTCCTAGTAAACGTGCTAAACGTGGTCGTGGCAGGCCCAGGACCACCTGAGAACTATTAAGAATCCGTTTTGAACATTGTTAACTTATTTTTAGTTGTTAAGACTTTTTCTGATTTTAAGATTTTTACCTCGGTGGCTTTTCACTATTTTAACGACCAAAGACAATCATGAACATTCCAAGAACTTTTATAGACACATTATGGATACCCAGGGTACTTAGGGTCATCACAGAGTCGTTTTTAAGCAGCCAAGATGAGGTATTGTGATCCTTTATGCTTGCCGTTCTAGGTTAAGTTGTTGTTTCAGATCCGGATTTTTGTCACTTTTTGCAGCGCCGGCATGAATAAAAGTTTTGTATATAAACGCATGAATTACTGGTATTTGTTAGCTAGAATAGTGTAGAATGACTATGTAAAGTTTCAGGACCAAGGATTGATTACAAGTGTACGTTGCTAGGGCTTTATCGGAGGACCGCGGTAGCGCGCGGTAAGAAAAACTTTCAACTCATTTATCTCTGTTTCTTATACCCGCATAGGCGCGGTTCTTTTTATTCTCGTCGCAACTTATCTCAGGCCCTAGATATCGGACCTAGACATGCTATACCTCGTTTTAAAGCTAAGAATTAGTATTTTCTGATGGTATACCTAACTAAAAATCTTCCCCGTGCGACATCCGACTCACTTCGCCAAAACGGGTCACATATGGGAAAGTTGAAACTGCTTTGATTCTCTAGGACAAACTGGTGTAGGGCTTTTACATGGAGATGGTTGCATAAGAGTATTCCCAGGCTGTGTTCCGGAATTACTTCCGAAGGGATGATTGAATAGAACATACAGTCAATAGGCAATTTCGGCTGCTTGCCCTGTGCATTCAAGAAAGGTGAAGGGTCTCATTCTGCTATGGAATGCAGATTTACGCAAAGAGAACTGTAGGGGCATCGCTGTCACAAGTCTTAATCAATCGACCTGTTATTCCTGGAGATAGTATTAAGGGAAAGCATGGTCCTCACATCAGTAATAGGCAATGTTGTCTGTAGGTATTATATGTACTTATGTTCTTTTAGAAGAGCTTGATAATTAGATTAATTAGGTTTGTACAAAGCAGGCCCAAAATTGAATAACGTTGGATAAAATTGCAAAAAAAGAGAAATGACTGGCTTATAATGCATGTTATTGTTATACTATCATAATTAGTTACACAGAATGATTAAGGTCCTGGATCATTCAATTATCATTTTGTTTGGTTCCAAATAGCCAACAGTTTCCTAATAAAACTGTAATTATATAGAAATGTCAAATGTCGTTGCTATTTTCCAGAACGGCCTCTTGGCTCTAGATTTTCTCTAAGGAAATTGGCGAAGATAAAGTTGCTATGGGCAGGCGTTTTATAACATCCCATTAGATGTCACTTATATTAAGTTGGTGACTGCACCTGCCGCTTCAAAATAAGTGTTGGGCATTGTTCGATGCTAGGAACTTTAAATTGTGAGGCAAACTCAAGATGCTATAATTCTATTACTATTAAGCTCAGTCTCCACCGAAAATGAATAAATGAAGTAAAAGACAAGCTTGTCCTGGCAGGGTTTCGTGGCAGTGTACGTTCGTAAGGCTAAAACGATTCAGACCAAATTTGAAAAAAACTATAGTTTTGTGTAATTCGAAGTTAAACTGCATCACCTTATTCAATGTTAATAAAAAGTTCAGCAAATCTAAAGGTTCAAATCAAGGCCAGTAGCCTCCTGCAGCAAAATATACCTAATATCCTTTGTTTTCTATATCTGACAGTTTCTTTAAATGTTTCTAAACTATTGAGAACTTTCCCATTAAGATGCCTTTAATGCTACGCCAGTGATTTCATTGAGTTTATCAACTTATGAAATCTAAGTCTGCAAGTCAGTACTGTGTTTTTGTATCCTAGTAGCTAAGCTGATGACTTAGCCTAGCAGTTAAGCCGATGGCCTCACAGACTTGTTTCGTCTATAACAAAACTAGAAATTAAATATTGAGCAAAGGAGCATGCAGTATTTTTGTTATGAGATTGCAACATCAGCATATTTCAAAATACCATCTCCGAGGAAGGAAATACTATGGTTACTGCTGGGATCAGCTGGCCAAAGTAGGAAAAGAGACACCAGACACAACACTAGACAGATGCTACTTTTGTTAGGATGGGCTTCAACGCTATAATTAGGTGTGAATTGAAGTAATTTCCAATTGATTATTATAATGGCTATGCCGCATTTGGCAACCTTTTCATGACTACACACTACTTGTTACTGCCAACTCATTGATTGAATTCTTGACCTCAAATTGTAACACACTGGAGAATACTTGGCATAGTTTCCCTGACACAATTACTTTCACTAAAAAAACAATGCATTTAACTTGATTGCTAGGTTCTGGTTTTAATTAAGACACTTCAAAACACATCCCAAGTATTTGGTTCTAAGCCATTAACCCTGTAGTTACCATCGACATTCTCCAATCTTAAATCTTTCAAATAGAACGTGACCACGAATAACTTCAGGCCTGCCATAAGAAATGAGTGGATTTTAGTGAAGAGATTTTAATAAATCCTAAATCTCATTCGCGTGCGCATGACAAAAACAAATTCATCCAACAGATGAAGATTTCAAAATACAATGCCATTTTCATTGTTCTTTATTTAAACCACTTTTATCAAAACCCACCTTTAAACAATCCTCTCGCGACTTAATTGGGTGTGACTTTTCAGCCACTGCCTGTCCGACTCGTCAGGTAAAAAACAGGGCGTTACGAGTGATTTCGACCAAGCTTTCAGTACTGCCTCTGGCTGAAATCAAAGAGGATATTACCTAAAATCAACCAGTGAATCTAAAATCAATCATTGGTAGGAATTACACGCACTGCTCTTCAAAGGGGGCTAAGGACCGGCTTTAGTGTTTATTTTGTGCTGTGAAAAGGATTTTAACGAGAATTTTCTTGTATAATTGGCCTAAGACCCTGCTGAGAATAGACTTTAACAGGGTAAAAGCCTACTTCCCAAAGGCCTTTCATACCTAAGGCATTTTTATCACTGCCCACACCTGATGCTCAGAGGTGGCTTTATGTGACTCTAAGGTCTGTCACGTCTACCAGATTGACTTCAAAAGTGCTCAATGTTAACTTATTTCAGTAACCAGAAAACATACATTACCAAAAATATAGGTTACAATCAGAATGTGTAACAAAAAGACCATACCAAGCCTACGCCCATATTATTAAGCTTTGCTGCCGAAGTAGTTGGGAGTTCTTGGGAGTTACCGTCTGACGTTTAGCTAGTTAATATATGTTAATATAAGATGGGGCCTTCCATTAAGTACGTACACACGTTTAAAAGATACCAGACCCTCCTAACCCCCCCCCCCCCTCCCTTTTAGCCTTTATCCAAATACAAAATCTTTAAGCTGTATTCAATTATTTCATGAAAATAAGCCACTCACTTCAAGTGTAAAGATTGGGAACATGTGGGTTTTTTTTCCGTGGCCAACGCTGTACTCTATGAACTTTCTGTTTTAATGACTTGTGCTGCAGAGGTGCCCTCTGTTCTAACCGATTTAGAAGAAGCCAACACCTATGAGATGTTACAAGTTATTCTCTTTAGTCTTGTAGTAAACGTATTAGATTTCTCAAACACACCTTTGAACCTGCTCAACTAGCCGACATTGTCATACCGTTGCCCCGCCGTTATGAATAATGAAGATTCTGTGTTACAACCATAAATTAAGGAATTCCTCAAAATTTGGAACTCGTTCAAACTCTACCTTGAGCCCATCCACATTACTTTCCAGATTTGCCCCAACTTTATCTTTAAATTAATTACCGCCGCAGATTTCGGGACGGGCAACACTGTTGCATGTGATAAGCACTAATCCAAGGCAAGCATGCAACATTATCATGATGTTGCATTCTTTTTAGTTCTGTTTGGGTTCTTGTTGCGTTATTTTGATGGCACACAAGAACATCTCTTGAACTTACCTATTGTTGTATTGTGATTTTCAATGTATTGTAACATTCTGGTTAGGTTCTTTCACTTACAAATAACATCTTGTATTGCTAAGGTCTCATCTTCACTAAAATGTAATCATAATACTTTGTTTTAGTCAGGTTTAACTTCAGTAAATTATAACAACTGTTATGTGAAAAGCTAACAAGTAAAGAGGGGATTCAACATGGCGACAAATTTATAAAGTTCCTTTGGTAACACTGGGAAACACTGGTGAATTACACAATTGCCCATTGAATATTCAGAGAATATTATTGCTGTATATATGTGCTGGAGTGCTTAAGCAGACACCTGTATGGTCACAGCCCATTACGTTGCAACTTGCTGGGGATACCTTCGGAGACTTTGAACATGTCTACCCAGGATCAGGTGCCACCTTGTTTGGCCCTCCTCATGAACTATTGTTGTCAGAAAGCCTCCAGTTGCCAGCTTAATGTCGCCGTCAGGGGTTAAGAGGAGGTCACGCCAATGTGGGGAAAGTAAGACCTCCGAACAGTGAAAGTCAACACGGAACAATGACAAGCAATGAAAGGCTAAAGAAATATAATTGAAACGAGATGCAGATCCGTGATTTGCTGACCTTGCAGTGCATTCGTTCAGAGTTTTTATTACAAAACCATTCGTCATTTAGTTCTTCTTCAATACCATGTTTTTAATACAATGTTTGATACATCCTGTTAACTGGTTAAGCATAATGTTTTAAATGCAAATTAATCGAAATTACCTGACTTACTGACTTTTTATTTGTAAGGAAGTCAAACCTCAATATTTGAATGTTTAATATATGTTTTTGTAGTTTTGCTTATGATTATTTCAGATTCCTGGTGGCTCACAAGTTTTAAAAGCGGTACAGATACCAAGGTCAATAAGATCAGACACCTTCTTCTTTTATTAATCACAATCATTTTACAATGTTTTCACGTGTAGGTCTGCTACAGAGACGTTTGAGTTAAGTACTGCATCTTTTTGCATCCTGCTTATAGAAACCCCCGTCAACGACTGTGCTTTGCATGCATGGTAAATACTGCACCACGGATTCATTGAACGGTGATCTATCATAATTTGATATAAATATGGGTATTCCTTTTCTGAGTCATTGCAATTTTAATCTGTAAAGATATCGTTTGAGACCACATATCGATTACTCATCACCTTGTTCTGCCTCAACTTGGGAAACGAGTAAAACATCGCGTAAAACTATGCGATTTTACTAGCTATTTCGGAAATCGCAAGTGATAATAACGGCTTATTATCAGATTAAAGAGACGTTATATATAATTAGAAAAGTTTTCAATTCTCTTTCAAATGAGTTGTAATTTCTATTGGGTTTTGTAATATTCCTTATGAAAATATTGGGGAAAATGCACAAAAATATTTGGTAGTGAAAATCGTCTATTGGAGTACAGGCTTAAGGCTCCAGAAGGAGGCTGGTTGACGTCACGTCATGTGATCTGGACACTTTGTTGGGCATGCAATGGTTGAAGCTACTTTGGGGAGTTTTTATCTTATTAATTCTTTGCCGTTGGCCTTTGCAAAAGACTTGAGCAAAGCCCTAGATATGACATTCCTATAGCGCATCAAATTAAATCAGATTGACCCTTGACCAATGAAAAAGTTATATTCATCCTATTTAGCACGTTATTTCTACATCAAGTAAATGGGTAGAAGAAACATTGTCACGCATTGAAATTCAAAAATCTCAAAAGTCTGAAATAATCATAAAAGGAAGCCAGTTGTAAAACATACCATGTCAAAACTTGGACAAAATAGTGGTAAGCCTGGTCCCCACTTGAGCGACTACATTTCCTTGGTTGGCGGATGACTAACATTGTTAGTCACTGGGCAATCAAGTCCACACTGGCATTGTCATGTCTGGTGATTAGACCACTAGTCGCCGTGGGTTTAGGGCAAAATATTTGACATGTTTAATATTTTTCTATACCAACAGGCCATTTGTTGGTCACCGGGTGACGTACTAAAGTGTCCTCTAGTCGCCTGGTGTTTAACTACAAGAGCATCCCAACGTGGCGATTAGTTGCTTAGTAGCCCGGCGATTAGTTGGTCACCTGATGACGTACTAAATTCTCTAATCGTCGGACGACTAATGTTAGTCGCCGTCATTAGTCGCCCAAGTGGGGACACGGCAGTAGAAAGCAACTTTCAGAGCAGCGGTCATCTAGATTACAAAAAGGGTAAAACCATTTCCTTATGAATTTATAAGAACACAGGCAATACCTTTGATAGAAAATGCAGGGCGTGGGGTACTTTATATTGAGTGAATACTTGACATCACAAGAGCATCTGTGACATCTTCTATCGGCAAGTCAAGATGAGAGGCAGCTCAATCAATCTAAATCTAGCTGTACAACCTGATTCAGTGTACCTATAGATATATGTGACCAGTCACGGGATATGGTAACCTAGAGGGATTTTAGTCATTTTGCTCTAAATCCATTATTAAATGAGTTATTGATGAAAACAAACTAATAATGCAGATTTCACTAAGAAATGTGACTTAGGCAGAATTTTCCACAGATTAAGGTTATGAGCAAAAAATCATTCTATTTATCTATGAAAGTTGCATTGTGGGTAATTTTGTAAGGAACGTCCTTTTTTAAAAGGGTGCTGCAGTAGGGAATGTTGTCATGTTACCATGGCAACAGAAAAAGGAATGTTTAGGTTGCATAGAATATTTTTGTCAATTTTAATAACAGAAGTTTTCTACTTCTATGTAGTAAAAACTGTTATTTGAATGAAGATCTGTGTGAAAAGTTATTGTATTTTGAATAATTTTGATAAGTAAGAAAATTGTAACTTTTAATCAATATTGTTTGCTTCAAGGAGCTATAATGTGGAAATGGAGCACAATTGGTAAAACAGGGGTGTACCAGTGTGTAACGCGTAGGGGATTTCGAACTCCCATATCTCAGCCTATAATGGGAATATTTATAAATGGTTTGCTTTGTCTGAAAGGTAGGAATGCAAATTCAGATTTATACTTTCCCCCTCTAGGACACCAATTCCCATGATTGGTCACATATATGATTAATTCATTTCAGCTGTTTCTTCTTCCACTGAAGATGTACCGCTGTCTCTTTCAAAAGTGCATCTATAGCACGCTCTCCTACACCTTGACATTCTGTAATCGACCGGATGGGTGAAAGGACCAGCTTCAGGTAGGGATCTGCAAGATACCCATAATTATTTAACACATAGGCGTAGATGGGTTGCATGTTCTCTCCTATAACCTTGAGTCATCGAGTGCAAAGAGGTACCCTCTATACAATTAGTATAGCTAAAGAATTCCCTGTTTGAACATTGTCATATGATCCGACAAAGTCAGAAATACAACAATCGTTGTAATTATTATATTTTCCACAAGATAGTGCATGAAACTAGCTTTTATCTGACTGGCTATTGTATGTCTATGCCAAATTTTCACAAGTATATATCCTGCTTGGGAAATCATGGGAAAACAATGGCCGCCCTGGGAAACAGGCTCACTAGCTGGTATAATTATCTGCATACTGTATTGGCGATTACTGTTCAAAAGCATCTTGGAAACTCAGACGCTTTTGTATCATTCTTTTTACAATTCACAATCGAGGAAAGGTAGTTATGGCGTAGTTATGACCAAAATAGAGCTAGCATGATTGGGTAAGTCATTATACAGTCATATTTCCCAGCTAGAAATGTACCCTTGAATAATTCCATGTTGCATATACACAAGGTTCATGTTTACACTCTAAGTAATTCAGGGATCTTTATTAACATGTAGAACAGCTAAAACACTTTCCAGGACAAGTAAACGAGAGAATTTGATAAACACTCAGAACCACTAAACCCCATTCCATGCCATAACACTTCAAACCAAATCTCCAATCTTAAAGTCAGAAGGTAATCTGCTGGTTCTAGACAGCAGAATTCTCCTGTCATCCAAAGCCAATCACAACTTATGAGTCTGTTGTGGCTGCTCAAAGCCTGCGTTGATGAGCAGAACAACAAGGACTCCTACCAGACATTGTTAATCGAATAAAGAGCGGCTCTGGAGCAGCTTATGCAGATAGCTCAGACCCTGGAGGCCTCCTACTGACAGTGCCAGAAGGGCTGAGATGAAGGTGTGAGAATGACTGTCAACATCACACACCTGGCCTGATTACAGCCTCCCTCATCTGACAGACGCCCAGTTAGTCAGGCTGATAAGCCATCTGACGCTTATCTCTGTTAGTAGGTGCCCATCAGTAAAAGTTAGTGCGTCTTTGGAAATTGGTCGTTTAAGATGGATGGAACTTCTCTGGAGGAAAACCTAAGGATAGAGGGTCATGTGTCTAGTTGTCGGTTTCATAAATTGCAAGTGTTGTAAACACTCTAATGAAATTACTATCACATGGAAATGCAAATAAAAAGCAATTTAGAAATCATCCCTCAAGTCTTAAATCCACAAAACTCAGGTTCATGAAATTCAAGAATTAAAGGTTTACTTGTAAAATGATCTGATTGCTTCTTTTCTGATTTGATTGTAGAAAGCATATATCAGTAACAGTATAGAAAATAAAAGTAAACAAAAGTATTTCCAATCGCGTTTATGAAACGTATTAGGCTTATGCAGGCAACCCGAACACATTAATGGTTGCTGCACCTGATACCTGATACCTGCATTACGCATATATATAGGCCTATATGCTATGGTTTTCATTAGCTGATTAGTCATTTTCTTCTTGTTATATTATTTTGATGGATCCCAATAATGTTGCTGCAATGTACTGCTGTGACGTTGCACTGTGATGTTATTATAACATTCTGGTTATGTTCGTCAACCTAAACAGAATGTTCTCGTGTTTATGAATACTGGCGCTACTGATGCTTTTAAAAGCTTGCCAAGGTTCATGGTTTTGTTTGTAAAACATATATCGATTTTGAATAGCTAGGAAACTAGAATACCTTTCAACTGATGTATAAACCGCCTTTGTCGTTGTTTAGCACTTCGTATGTCCCAATATCTAAATCCTTATGACATAGGGTGCGTCATATCAATGATATATATGGACAAGGATGACCTATACTGTGTCATCAATGATAGACAATGATACATCTGTGATTTGTAATAATAGTTATATTATAATGTCCAAGGACGTCTTTCTGAAATACAATTTCATAGCCGCTTCATTCCCTTGCAGATTATGTAACGATCTTTAGCTGTCACTGCTCCCCGAAGAAGAATAAGTTGAGTCCGAAAACGTGGGCATCATCTATGAAATCAATCCTACTGATACACAAGATACCCCTCTGGTTTTGATGTACTACCAAGGCTTTTTAGGATTTTTGATTTGTCAATGTTTCCTGTATCATATTTGCATTCAGATAATTCTCACTTGCATTTCTCACGTTTAAACTAGATTATAATTGAGATATTCCATCAGATTATTTCTTTACCATAATTGGATTACCTTCATGCAGTGACTGAATTTGTACGACTGTGTTGCTTTAACATTCATACCCATACTGTGTCATCAATACCTCCTGCTTCAATCTAGCAATTTATCAATGTCCAGATACTTTTACCAAATTAATTTCAACATTTCAATAACTCAAATCTTATTCTGCTGACAATGTAAAACCAAACCTATGCTTAAATAAAAAAATTCTCCAATGTCTGTGGTTTTACAGCAGATCCATCCACGTCACAGCCATCCAAAACCATTCTTATATGAAATGTCATGGCAGCGGTAAGCAACGGTGTTAAGACACTAAGTGACAAAAGACACTAAATCACAAAATTTTGTGACTTAGTGCCATTGTGTGAGTTAGAGCCATAACAAGACACTATGTGACATAAAAAGTCCTTAAGTGGTGAAAGCACTAAGTCACAAAACATCAGATGGCACTAAGTAACAAAATAAGGAATGATTCACTTGAAACTTATATATGATGGATAATTAGAAGCATATCTCAATCCCTCGATTTTCAATAACATTAATATAAAAATACATTAATGTAATTATTTTGTCTTTTTTTTTTCAAATACATCATACTCATATCATCTATAACTATGGTGATATGTATAAAGAAAGCTTTGCTATGAACATACATCTCTAGACTTACATAAAGATAAATATGAATAGATTTATTAAAGATGAATATGCATATATTTCATTCTTGTCATTTAGTTGTTATATTACATTGTAATTAGGAATAGTTTTAATTTGATGATTATATGAATAATTTATCAATTAACACTGATATTTAAGAAAAAATCTGGTATGTTTTTGATAAATATTCTCATGGAAATATTTTTTTCTTGGTAAATATGATGGACATAGATATACAAAATACTCACATATATATTTGATAAACCTGATTTTATTTAGTCTCACATCCCTATATTGTAGGCCCTATTTGGTTTAAAATCTTTTCATTTTGTGATGGTGCCTTCTTGTGATTTAGTGTCTTAGATAGGAAGAGACTAAGTCATTTTGTGATTTAGTGTCTTAGATAGGAAAACACTAAGTCACACAGACTTTTGTGACATAAAACATTGTGTGACTTAGTGTCTTGACAGTGGCACTAAGTCACACAAATATATTTTTTGTGACTTAGTGTCTTTGTGTGAATTAGTGTCTTAACAGGCCGTTACAGGCAGATCCCTGCCATGATGGGTGGGCATGTTTTGGAGGGGGAGACTAATAAGTCCTGCAATTTAAGCTTGCTGCAGGGGGGGGAGAGTGACAGAGATCTGGCAGTAAAGTGGGGGAGAATGAGGCAGGGAGAGGACTGCCTAGGGCCCAGTACCTGTCACCTGTCGCTTCTAATGAGTACCTGTGCGCTTTGTCTAATTAGGATTACTCCTGATTGGAATGGGACGGCGGCAATGCATGGTGAATCCTATATGCATGAAGGACTTCAATCTAGAAAACTCTTGCCTGTCAGGTAAAAATGTGATACCTCTAATATTGGCTGAACATATTATTAGACAGCTCAAAGTTGTCGCCATTCATTATCACTTCTGAAAGGGAAGTGAAATATTGAGAGAGAAATAAAATGTTGATAAATTTAGCTTACGTGTGTATTTTTTTCTCTGACAACAGATGAATAACTTCAGCGAAATAATTATTGTTGGAATGTAAATTTATCATCATTAAAAGAATGATATTAGAAATGAAAGAATTTCCAAGTAATGAAATCAGACTGGCAGTGTCCGTCCTTGTGGTTAATCTGACCACTATAATATTATTATGATACGCTACAGACAAACTGAACAGCTTTAAGTTGATGAGACTTACTTAAAAGGACCCGTCAGATATAAAGCAAGATAAGATTTCATTAAGTTCCCCAACGACAGAAGATCCCAGTCCAAAACGGTATCTGGTTGTATCTGAAGGTCACAATTGATTCTATAATCTATGTAATTCATTGTATTTCAATTTGCATTTAATATTAGGTGTTCCAGACACACTTTCACTGGTTGCAGTGCCTGTTCAATCATACTGATTTAAGTTGATTTATATAACATAGTTGGATTGCAATACATTAGACATATATATTTATTCAATAGAATGATATATAATGGGTTCCAATCTCCACAACGTAGGCCATGTCAGACTCATGTTTCAAAAATCGGTTTTAGGTTGACATTGGCTGATTTTTTACAGAGACTTTTCGAATCAGTATGAACTACGTAAATATGTAAAATAACCCTTTCAGTGCAGGAGGCCACTAAAGCGGCCCTATATTAAATTGCCATGAGAACCCCATTGGAAGAGGAAGGGATTTTGCTGTGAGGAACTGAAAGAATTTGGAAAAATCTCCGTTTAAAACCAGAGATACGGTCCTTTGATTATTCTAGTGTCAGTTCACTAGAAAATAATAGAATTCAAATGAAAAGAACGTATAGCACAAAATTCTGGTTGAACAGGGGCGTAGCCAGCCCTAAAGTCAAAGGGGGTTCCAGGTAAATCTAAGGGGCTCCGACTTCCATTTTTGGCAAGATTTCTTATAGTTTACTGATATTAATTTTTTTTTAATTTAAGGGGGTTCCAGCACCCAGGAACCCCCTGGCTACACCGCTGCGACGGTTGCCATGGAAACCCACGAACTAAAACATTGGAAATGTTGTCACCCAAATTATATTTAAAATCTGCCATAGGAAATCTAGAGAAAATTCGAGGTTCAAACATTTCAAGGCAAATGTTTGGGCAATAATTATCATGATAATAATTATGAACTGTAGAATGCCATATTCAGCAGTGAAAGGGTTAAAAATGGTATTGTTTGTACCAGATACTAATATCATATAATGCAGTACTGTAATAAACACAACCTGTGTTAGATAATCCTAAGATGAATATGAATTGAAAAATACATTTTGGTTGTGACGTTCCCCTTTAATGATCTGTCCCTAAGTGTACATATAAATCACAATTCAAAACTTTGTTGCTGTATAAAGGCTAAACCGCCAAAGGCTATCCCTCCTTCCCTTCTTAATGATGGAGAAACCCTGAATAACCATGATATAGGCCCAGGGTACAAATAATTAAGGCTTGTCTAGATGGAGAAACAGGGGTGAATGGCCGGGTCTATACAGTCTCCATTTCTGTGGTCCAAAGATAATGAATCTTTGTCACGCCAAGTCAAGATAAGACAACTTGAGACACTAGGTATGATTAGTTGTAGTGGTGATCCTATATTATGGGGAAAGTAATAAGATTCATATGTAGGATTATGAAGGATGGGTTCTGGCGTTGCATTTAATGTTGTGTTGTCCAGAGGTAGAAAGTAATATTATGTTACATAATGTATTGTGTGAAGATATTCATGGAAAATTTTCAGGACTAAATGCCCACACTTAAATGTCTTCATAGAGTCAATAAATTAATGGTAGACAAGAAAATGTTTGATTCCCTTTTCTAACCGGTTTTATCAATTTCGGATTTCCCAACTCAATAAAATACTATATTTTAAACTAGTCATTTCGTATCTCCTTAAGAAATTTCAATAAAGGTACGATAATAACAATATCCAATGATTATTAGTCTGTCTGGCATTTCTATACAAGGTAAAAAGAATTGAAGGCCACTGGATAAGGACATGGTTATAATGACATTGGTATTTTCACTTGGCAGGATGTATTGCTTATTTTGATCCATCGCAAGCGCCTGTCTGACCTTTTCTATTGATAATTATATTAGAAAAATGAGGGGAGTTGATGAGAAATATTTGGGGTTGACGTTACAGGTTCAGTCTGAAAGCAACATCATTGTCTTTTATTGCTGTAAAGATTGACCGGATTAGGCCTAGTTTTATTCGTCACAACGTGGTTTTAAAGTTACATATTGTTGGTCATTATATATTTCGGAGTTCATTTCTTAGCAGATAGTGAAGTATATCTAAGCAGTATTTCATTTGTCTTGAAATTTAAACGTACACTTAAATTCTTTTAATTAAATTCAAAGAATTTAAGTGCACCTTTAAATTTCAAGACAAATGAAATGTTGCTTAGATATACAGATCTGTATGTCTCTGGAGGCATGTAAGTTTACAGGAAACAGATTTACAGTTTGTTTTACAATTCTAGCACTTTACCTTCTTGTATGATGTACAGTTGGTGTACAGTACTCTAGACAGTCTGAAAAATGCATTTTTATATCAATTCTTTTTTATTTCAAAACTTGACGGATTATTAATAAAAGACTATTTTCATTTCAAATCTAATTAAATTAATGAAAGACTATCTTAAGACCTGTCTGATCTGCCAGAAAATCAATGAAATATCATATATCAAAGTAATTGGACATGGCATTTAACGTTCAGTATAGTTTCATTGAAATATTATGGTTAGTTCAGATGATACGTAGGTTAAAATGGCAATCTTAGCGATTCAACATCAAGAATTTTAAAGACTATGAATATTGACAATTGGGATCTCGTGCCCTGGAATGCAATGGAATGCATAACCCCTTTCTTTAAAAAAAACAAATCCCTGTTCCCGACACACCCTGTAACCTGTAACCTCCTTATACCCACCATTTAAGACGCCCTTTGAATCTGTCACGGACAACCCAGGAGGGGCCCGACCTTTCAGGTTGTCCACCCACGCCTCTCCCAGGTAAGAGGGGCGGGTGTTCTGACTGATGAGCCGGTGGCCGGCTGGTCAGGGCACACCTTTCCCCGCCCGGCCAACTCATTAGGCCTCCGGGCCGTGAGGAGGACGGGGCCGGCCGGTCCTGTTCCCAGTCTTAATGAGCAGCTCGGGTCGTGGGCAGCACCCTCAACACCGTCTAGGGTATTCTAGGCTAAGATTTAGTTCACTGGTTTAGGCCTATCTTTTTTCACATGCCTAAAATGTTGGGGTTTTTTTTCATTTATCTTATTTACATAAATTCCTCCTTGGTTCTATGGAACTATACGTTATTTAGTCGGAGTTATTATGTTATTCCGTCGGAGACATTGGGCTGCCTAAAAGGGGAAAAGGGTGCCTATTATGGTATTGGGATTATATCACAATATCATACCACAATGAATTGCTCTACACAGGAATTCCTGTTTGCAATTCGACTGTATAGCCAAACGATAAACTTAAATTTGGCCAGAATATTAAGGGATTTTCTTATGTTCCTGGTAATTTGATAAAACGTTGAAAGTAACTTAAAGCCTGTATTCCACGATGCGTTGTGGTCACATGCATCGTCAGCTTGCGTTGCAACGCAAGTGAATAACGCATCTTGGGTGGAACGCAAGGTATATTCCACGATGCGTTTTACTTGCGTTTATGATGCGTTGTACTTGCGTTATTAGGAAACGCAAGTTTACATGCGTGTTTACTTACGTAAATATACCAACATGTTGGTATCTGGAGGCAAGTAAACTTGCGTTGAAACGCAACTGACACTTGCGTTGAAACGCAAGTGCCATGAACGCATCGTGGAATATAGCCTTTATAACGGGTTACAAGTAGCATACTGTTCTTGACAGAAAACCCTGTAATGGTCCTTTATTCGAAGACATACCGGTTCAATGTTTGGTAATACAATTTACATTGCTCTGTCACTGCAATGTTTCACATCTCTACTGTAGCCAACCTTTACTTTATGGAAACGCACAAACATGTCTGAGGCCTACGTAAGTGTGAACGTTCAGTGACATCTATCCTATTTGAATCTGTAAAGATAAGTTGAGATTAACTGGCTTTATACCAACTGGCTTTATTTGAAGTCATTTTGAGTTATCAATAGCAATACTTTGTCATTGATTCTTCCAATTTGTGAACATTGCTCTACTTGTTGAAACATCACATACAAGAATTGTCAATTTAAAAACAAAATACAAAGTGCGCGTGGTAGCTTCATTTTGGATGCTCTGTACACAATAGGTCAATAATGCAAGAAAATGACAGACTATAAAGGTTTTTAACTATTTCAACCGTGTATCTGTCTAAAAAACAGAATTGATGACGTTTACGACATTAACATGGGACTTCAGGCTCTACCCTAGCTTTCGAGTGACTCGAATGTATCGTTGTCCGAGTATATAATTGCTTTCAGGTATTCATTCCCTGTGTGCGATTTACAAGTCTCTAACCAGATATCAAAGTCAAAAGTGAGCAGACAAATGTAATCCCCATTGCATCTCTCATTTGTCTAATTACCCAATCACTTGACTAGACCGACATCATTTGAGGATTAGAATTCTTTTGCGAGCATAAAGAATAAGAGAGGAACTAACGGAAATGTGTGTTTTATAAGATAGCGGAGAGCTTTTTTTAATCATCGTTTTAGACAGGAGTTTACTAAATTAATGATCGTTTAGATTGATTTAACAAACGTGTCTGTATGCCTTGTAATTCCACATCGTAGTTTATGTAGAATTCCAAACGTTATAGCAGTTACAGTATCAGTAAATGTAATATAGTAGTTTTTAATCAGCATCATGAATAGCTATGATTACAGATCTAGAAACTGCAAAATACCCAGGATATAATACAGGCAATCTACTCATTTCCTTGTCGAATGTACTTTTCAGGACGTTCTTGATTGAATATTGATATAAGGAATAAATGAAGTTGAGGTCTCAACTATTTTAATGTTTATCAAACATTTTCAATTCAACTTATTTCATCTATTCATTTCACATTTTACTTTGAGCCAGTAATGTTCATAAATTGCGACCCAATATATTTACTCTGTCATTGAGGATTCTTTGATTTCAAGGCAATCGGGTAGAAGCACAGCTAAACCAGACCCATCAACTCAATTTAAAAGAGAGAAAAATAGGCAACATTTGGCACCTTTCCTCCATCACCTGTCCCCACACCCAGGTCAGGTACGTCCTGCTAAGCCCAGCTAGCCGGGGAGGGCTTCACAGAAGCAATAACCATAACAACCTAGCCCCTTTAATTCCCCAAAATGTGCCTTGGCCTGTTACCGCTATTTGTTATCACTGTTTGAGGAAATTGCGTTGTCGGAGCGAATGAGGATCGAGTAATTGCAAGGCATTAGGGGATTTCTTGAAGGGAAACAGCTATTATTTGCTTGTATTTCGTTTTATGTTGCCCACCAAACATAGGCCTTTTAATGAGAGGATTTTGTTTTCTCTTTTCATTGGGTCCGAAGGAATCGGAGAAGTCGGTGCGACTTGTTTTCCGAGCAAGGCCTTAATAATGCAGACAGGGAAGCTTTCCATTCAGTGCTCCTTAGATGTTTTGAAGTTTTTGGCATTTAATTGAACTGAAGTTCTGAAGAACGAGCAAAATATATCTGATTCGTAATCAAACATCTTAAGAGTATTTGAGCGTAATTCCCTCTGCCGAAATTCATTTCCTGTTGTAATCTCCTAATTTTTATACTACTTTCAGATACTCTATAGAGCAAAGACTCTGAAGGCGTTTTCACACACACATACACACACACGCACACATACATATACACACACATGCACACACAAACGCACAAACGCACGCACATAAATAGACAGGCAGACACACAGACAGACAGAAAGATAATGAAAAGTGACAATGTGATAAATATTACCACTTTGAATTGAATGTAATGAAATAGCTCAGGTCAAATTTGATATAACTGATTCCCAATCCACTGAAGAGCTTTAATGTTGGGAATTAGTCCTTGGCTTATTCCTTGAAGACAGATAAATGCGATGAAGAAAGTGAAATAAATTATGGGAAACTCACTAAGTGATTAAAATTCTCCTAGATATATTCCCTTCCAATTTGCCAGCAGTAAACGTATGAATACCTACACTTACAAATCTCATTGAGATATATGCACCTATGATTATATGAATCTATATTTACAGCTTAGAAGCGCTCCTTTAACCTGTAATGATTCTTTAGAAAACACAGCAATAATTATTCATTTAAAAATAGCTTTCAAAATTTAGAATCCCATGGGAAATGCTCTCTGATGCAAGGTCGATAGACTCCGACCGCGCACTGTATAAAGGAGATAGACACATTACAGGCCTAATGAATTGGTTCATTAGGAAGAAATTATCTGCCCCCAACCTATCTGACATCTCATCTAGCATTTAAATGGGAAGCTTCCCGTAGCAGCCTAGCTAAGCCTTGGGGACGTATGAAAAAATGGAGGATAAAACGCCCTAAGCTGACGACTCTCTCGATACTTTCATGAGCTGACTTACCAAATGTTACATACTATGCAAGTCACAGGGATATTATCGGTAATGATGCTATGAAAACCACCAAAACCCATTTAACGTTTGACACAGGTCAATGTGTATTAAATTTTATATAGTCGATAGAGTCGATGCACAATGTTCATTTTTATTACCTGCCAATCAGAATTACCATGTCATAGTAGGTAAGCTCAAGGTTTTGGTGATATTAATAGCTTTATTCTGCAGGGTGGCTCAAAGTTGTTAATACCATAAAGTTATGTTCTATGTCATAAGATGTATTTATGTATTCCTCTACGTTAAGAGTGTCAACTGTTTAGAATCAGACATGTCTTAAATCATTGTGTACCAAGCCAAATCAACAGTTCCCTTTAATTAGGATAAGTTGCTATGTAAGTTCCTTAACAAATTCAACTGTCATCTGATTGAATCGTATGTGTATAATTATTATAGGTTGAATATAAATGATCATGTGTATAACGGTTTATCACGCCAGTAATACTGAGCCTGCACTGAAAACACAGAGTTGTCAAAATGGTGCCAAAAACGACAACCCAATGTTGTCTGTGTCTTTTATACAAAAAAATGTATTTATGATAATTTCATGTTGTAGATATCATAGTCCATAATAATGGCTTCCTATTATCTTATTACTAGCTATTAGATATGGCCATTACACATAGGATGCCTATGAATTGTATGTTTTTTGACACCATTCATTTACAATACTTTATCATAGACAGAGGCCATGACAACCTTGGGCTGTCGTTTTAGGCACCATTCACTTACAACCCTAGGGTCGTCAGGCAGCACTTTTGACTCTCATTTTGTTCTGTAACAACCCTATGACAACCCGATTCTCAGTTTTTGCTTCTCTGACAACATTTTTGGCCAAAGTAGTCAGGAGAAAATGACAACCTTTAGGTTGTCATCCAGCCTCAGAATTGACAATGACAACCCTCTGACCCCAAATTGTCAAAGGATTGTCACAAGGTTGTCACACAGCATCAATGGCCTGAAATGAGCCCTGCTCTGCCCCCACAAGTCACCTATGACAACCCAAAAGTCACCTATGACAACCCAAAAGTCACCTATGACAACCCTCTGACAACTTTAAAGTGGCTCTCTGACGACTTTGTGTTTTCAGTGTGGAGAATATAGAGATATAATCATTATTTCCTTTTTTCAAATGAAAATCGCACCTACCATGATGTTAACGAATTGCACAATTTCTTTTTAAAAATCAGCAAAAGTCTAACCTCAGTATCTCAGGGAGAGGCGGGTTAGTTACTGGTCAATCCCATATACAGGTTCCGCCGCATGCGCAGCGAGGTTTATTGACTGGAACTATTCGCAACAATTTTGAAATTAAGAGAAGTGAACAGTAATAATATCATTAATGTATTATTTAATTACCTTTCCGCTACTTTAGCCTACGGGTCCTTACAAAGAACGTGTGAACTGACCCTGGCCTCGTCTCCTTTTGTGCTATAGATCCAGGTTCAAGTTACCCAAACACACGTCTGGTGAAGGAATGGTGGAATATTTTGAAAAATCTAATCTCCATAAACGGATGGCCTGCCATCGCCACCCTCCCTATACTTTTGACACAGGTCTGCTTCAATACCTTCACTATAACAAGAAATGCCCGGTACACATCTGCACATAAGGCCCCCAAAAAAATTGTTGTGTTCAAGTAACCCCACATACCCTAAAATTCTGGCCCTACCCTAAATTCTTTTTAGGAATTTCTATTTGTTCTATTCTATTAAAAAAACATGACTTAAAAAGCATGGATAACCATAAAACAGCTCATAGATGCTCAGGGCATGTATTTTAGATGATTAAAATGTTTTAAGAGGATATTTGGAATAATGATAGTTTTTTTAAATACTGGCCGGGTCTCTCTGGAAAGTAAAAATGAATAGAAAGAAATTCGACCTACCTACCCTTATCTTTTCTACCTATGTTACCTGAACTTAACTTTTTTTGGGGCCTAAGGCAGAGGTATAAGGAAGATGTTGGGTGATGCCAGGTTCATCAGTAGGCTCTGGTCGGGGCCCAGACCTTTCAGGCCCACCCTGCCAGGAAACACAAGCCCCAGCTGGACGTCACCAAAGGCACGGCCGACACTCCCTGGCCAACGGTTTCTGCACATCCACCAGGCTTAGCGAGCAATTCCTGAGGAGGAGCAGGAAATGACTTGCATCTCTAGTAACCTCAAGGGCTCTGTCTTGATGCCTTAGTGTTTCTGTGCTCTTAGGGCAGTTACTACTGGCTGAGGGCCTTGGATATTCTTGGCTTTGGAATGTTTGTCTGGCATAATGGCTTTGTTATCAACTAAAACAGATGTAATATGATGAGAGCCAGAAGATGTTTATCTTAAAATAAGTATATGAATACATAATTATATATTTATTCCTATATTCCTATGCATATGCATATATCTTTTATATTCTCATATCTATTTATCCTTATATAAATATAGGAACGCACATATTGTATATAACGTTATAAAGCTTTGTGTGTTTGTGTGTGTGTGTGTGTGAGCGCGCACGCGGGCGCGCGTGTGTGTGTGTTCTCCCACACGTTATATGCATGTATTTCCCTTGGTCAAAAGGGCCAGCTAAACTTCAACCACCGCATAACCCTTTAAATTAAAAAGAAGTCACTATGACCCAGATGAGTCTAGATCTGTTGTCAATATTGTCACCATAATCTTTAGTCTTCATATGATACCCTAGTTATTCCACTTCAGTCGGGCTATATCCAGCTGATGGGGTACCTACCCAGCCATATCCCATCAGTTTGCTGGCTCCATTCTCCACCACAGTGTCCCTTTTTTCACGGTGCCTTCTATTGATCAGGCTTGGCCAAGACTTTTCTACTTGTCATCCAATCAGAAGGTACTTCAGACGACGTGATATTGAGACTGATGGGTAATGCTGGAAACCTAGAGACTTGTAATCCAGACTTTGACATTAAATGTCTTTGTGCATTTGCGCCAATTGCTTCATTGATGTATGAATAGCCACCCCCTTTCACCAATAATTATTGTGCACACTCGTTTATGGCAAGGCATTGTTGACACTATTGATAAATCCAAATATGTGAACTATATACCCAGGCAATGAGTGACATGACATTGACGTTCTGCGACATTCTAATAACGTTCTGGACATTCTGCTATGTTATTAGAACGTTTTGCGACATCACATCATTGGCTGGGTATGGTCTTATTTACTGCAAGAAAGCCTTGAAAAGTATAAAATAGACTCACTTCACTCACTCTGTTCTTTTTCTCATTACATACTATCCAAAATTACCAAAGGTTTCTTATCAATGGCTGTTGATGTGAAACGTGTTGGACAGATTTCGGGAATAGATCTATATTAAGGAAAGTAAAAGACTAAAGGTCATGTCAATATGACTGGCACTGAATCAGATTTCCAAGATTCTGAAACACAACGGTAAACAACCCCAAGTAAATTACCTGTTCTTTTTCAGCCCGAGATACTCGACGATCTGACATTGTCTGGCACAATGACAAGGCGTCTATATTATGGATCTGGGCCCTGCAGGCTGTAAGAGAACCATCCAGTGCCCTCTCAACGATACCTCCTGTCTCAGCCCGGAGACACTGCCCTGTCAGGCCCCAGATTACCTGTGAAGGGCACAGCCCGCTGCGACCCTGGAGTGACAGCAGCAGGAGACTCACTGACAAAAACTTGACTTAATACAAAAATTTGAACTCAGATTCTTTGCCCAAGGTCGTCGGTAGTTCCAGGGTGGGAGAATACTTGCCGAAAGGGGGCGCCATGAGGATTATGTCAGAGAAGGCCGCTAGGCGGCGACAAATTGGTTCCGTTTTGGAGGAGAGGCGGAAATGACGTGTCAGAGACGTTTGATTTGAAAGATTCCTTAATCCGCTGAGGGCATTGGGGGTGGAGGGCTGGGAGGGGAGGAGAGATTTGGATAAGGATAGGGGAAGGTTCAGGGAAAGAATTACCTTGAGCAGATAGATATAGGATGAAGGAGAAAGAAGTGAAATGGTAGGATTATAAATGGATAAGAAGAAAGAATGGGATGGAGAAACTTGATAATGTAAGTGGCAGAGAAAGCATGAAAAGTTCTTTGTTGGTAGGATAAAAAACAAAGAGATGAAAATTAACTTTCTCCTGATGGAGAAACACGGTAAAGAAGAAAACACGGGTTAAGAGTGAACTTCTGGTTGAGGGGATTAGTCATTAATGCCTTTTCGTTATTTTTCAAGGTAACATTAACACCCTTTAATCTTTATAAAGCACCCATTCGGTTTCTGTACTGTTTATTCTCTAAAGTAACTTCATGATACTGCAAACTCGTTCCCGGTCGTGACACAGACCAGCCCCAATGACAATAGAAATCACTTGAAATTGTTTGTGAGCTGGCATCCGGGACTGGCATCGAGAATTGAAATAAATGGAAACACTTACTGGAAGTCTAAGAAAATGAGAAATTACCTATCTATATTGAACACTCTTTTTATTTTGAATCTAACGCTCTGGTTTCCATTAAAAACATGTCCACAACGGGCCACAACTTGTCATAGATCTAGCGGTTATCCCGGGGTGGTTATTCAACGTGTGAAAATTAAGGGGTGGTGCTGGAGGAAACAATAATGGAGATTTTCCAAAATGAACCAATATTGTCAGATTATGAAGCCTCCCTGGATTTCAAAATCCAAACCTTAAAATCCTACAATTTCTAGTGCACCCCTTCCCTCACCTTGCCTGGCGTCCACGTACGTACACCCCACGACCCCTGAAACCCTGCCCGCCTCCTCCCTATCTCCTCTCCCACAACTTGTAGATCCAGACAGGTTCTAATTGCACGGCTTGATGGATTTAGTGGCAGGTGGGCCGCAGTTTGGGTTGAGGCCGATGTGGGGAAATAATGCACGGCCAGCGGGACCAGCCACCCTCACCCCAACCTCCACCTACACGCCCAGCTAAATGAAGCCGGACTCCAGCCTACTTCAATTTGGTTAGCATGGCCTATCTGATTCTCGCAATTTGCAGATGCAATTTATAAAAGGAAGGAAACTTAAGAAGGTCCGAATCAGTGTAAATGTGCAGGCGGAAAGGCATGAAGGAGGTTTTGGGTTTTAGGACTTAGCACATAGTGATTATTCTGCAGAGTGAGATGGTGGTTTACGTTCAAACTGAAATACAATGGAATCCAGTTTCAAGGGACATGCATTTAGATATGAGTGCATTTAGATATTTCAAGGATATGCATTAATTATACTGGAGTAAGGCTGTGTCGGAAACGGACATTATGAGGATCATTAATAGATATTTGTGTATTTATTTTCTTCAAATATGATTTACTGTCACTTTCTTGTCTATATGATCCTAGTTCTAGCTTTAACAACGACGACTTTAAAATTTAAAGTTAAAATTTAAATTTAATACCCCCAAACGTTGATCTATCATGAGAGTGAATTCGATATGATATTATGATATTATTATGATATAATATTATTTAACCAGACGAGTTCTAGTTATTGTTAATTGACGTATGTCGTACCATGTGGGTCCTATGTATAATTCCACTCTCAGCCTTGTCGTTTAAACCTTCTTTCTGTTTTCTTCCACTAGCCCATTTAATATACATGTGTATAACCCATCCCTGCCTCTATTCCACCTCAAGGGTGCCCCCAATTACCCAACGACCTGGGCCAATTCCCTTAAGCTTCCTACGTTGGGTACTCACTACTGTGAGTATGCGCTCAAAGCTTTCGATGGCTCTCGATTTTATGTCGTTTTCTTGAAATTGAATGTTTAAAAGCACATCATTATTTGTATTGAATATGGGAGATTGTGCATGTATTGTAGAGATTCTAAGTGGAGATTAAGTATTTTATACTTTAGAGTGCATTACATAATAAGTTCATCCCAGTTTAAACCAACATACTATAAAATAATTCTCAAAGTTGCCTCCAAGCTTCCTTCATAAAGACAGTTGTATGAAACAAAGTTAACCAAAGCAATTTGTTTGACAGATTGCTCTAAAAATTTATAAAATGCAACCTTATAGGCCTATTTGGCCTTTTTTCCATAGGAACCAATGTTAAAAACTGTCAGCACAACCTATTATGTCCAATCCTGTTTTGCTCTGAAATGTATAATTTTGATTTGCTGACAAACCTGAAAATCAGTTAGTTTTGCTTATTTCAGTAACCCCAACTCCTGGAATCAAGGATCCATGGGTTAAACAGTTATTTTGTCCAACCCTTGTCCAACTCTAGCTAGGATATACCCAATGTGGGATGGGCTTATTCGCAACAAACGCCACAGTTAGCTTGGATCATACTCTGTAACCCCCATCGCAACCTTAAAAAAAAGTGGTTCCCTTTCTCTCAGGCCAAATATTTTTGGCATACATAATTATAACAACAGAGTCCTGTTAATTAATATTTATTTCCCAAAATAAATAGGCTATATCACGTGAAATGGAAATCGAAATGTTATTATCTTTAGTTGGTGGTTACCTTGTGCTCATGCTACTTACTCCATATAGATGGCGACATAATAGGCCTATAGACCTTGTGCAGATGTGGTCACGTGACGACATTTTGGTGATCACCACGTGTTTATCATAACCATGTGACTCTGACATTAATCTAGAATTTATAAATTATATACAGTAAAAATGGCTGATTATGACTTCATGTGACCATTAGAGACAAGCCCAAAAAAATATATATTCTAGGTATTTTTGAAGTGTTAATAATGGAAGTTTGGAAATGATCACCAACATGGCGCCCAGCCCCTTCCTGGACGTTGTAACGTCATCTGCACAAGGTCTATAGGCGGAGACATAATAACCCATCACTGTGAAGTAACGCAGTCGGTGGAGTCATAGAGATACATCTGATATAATTATGTCTATGGCGGAGTGCAGAAAAAAAGGAGGATGTTAAGACTATGCGGCAAGAATACAGTTTTTGAACAAATTGTTAAACGTTTCCAAAAAGAAAACGTGCACGCAGGACATTCCATTATAATGTAATTATCCTGAAATTGTGGATGGTGCATACTGCCACATTGTTGCAAATGGATGAATCGTTGAATCTGCACTACCACCTAGTGTTTAACTCTGTATGCTTGGATAATGCTGCCCTTACACTGTAGGTGTCCCTCGTGTTTGGTTCAGCGAGCTCATGGCTAAGGGTTTAGTTTTCTCAATAGATAAATCACATATATAATATTATACTGCGGTAACGGAAAAGGCACAAAAAATAAGCGGATCCTGAAAATTTACTGTATTACCGCTAGCTAAAACAAAAACAACACGTTTACTTCCCCTCTAGTAGCCGCTCCTGAAACACAAAGACCAGGATACAACTTAATATCATAAGTCAGCACAATACCAGACGTGCAAAGCGCGTCCCATATCGAGTTAGAGATGGGGAGGATCAGCC
This sequence comes from Lepidonotus clava, assembly GCA_936440205.1. Lineage (NCBI taxonomy): Eukaryota > Metazoa > Annelida > Polychaeta > Phyllodocida > Polynoidae > Lepidonotus > Lepidonotus clava. Next base: position 34,119,921 of record OW387137.1, read on the forward strand.
GAAATAGTTCAGGATATAGTATAAACAATACTGATATGACTTCGCCATAAGTGCGGGAGTTACAATCATTACTTACGTCTTTGTATTGTCTTGAGTTAATTTTGGAAATTCAAGAAGAATGAATATTTTCTGTTAATTGTAAAGAAGCCAGGGGAGCACCCAGCCCTAAAATCTGAGGGGTTTCGGTAAATCCGAGGGGGTTGCATCCAAAATTGAGGGGAATCTGATCAGTTATTTTGAAGAAAAAAAATCTCATATATATAGGCCTACTTGTTCTTTCATTATAATACATGTTGAGAAATCTGAGGTGGTTCCAAACAATCTCGGAAACACCCCCCCCCCCCCTCCGCCGCTGTACGCCACTGGAAGCGCTACACCGAATACCTGATCAGCAAGTCAAAAGATAATAATTATCATGTCATTGCCTTAAAGATAGAAAAGTTTGATCTATAAAGGCAGTTTAAGCTGGGGAAGGTAACTGGTAAGAGATGGGGACAGACTGAGATAACAAGGACCCCTAGGATTGCCCATGAGTAATTTCTCAACTCACAAGCAAAGTTCTTAATTGTGGACATCGATGTTGTTGCTGCTAGAACCAGGATACGTTAGACCAGATTTTTTTTTTTTTTTTTTTGTGCATAAACTTTTATTTAGTAATCAACATCAGAGTTACCTCTGTTTTTCAGTTCATTACAAACATAAAAAATGAAAAAAGGTGAACTATATAGAAAACAATAAATAATACTAGAGGTCAATAAATATTACACAAAATATCAAATACAGTCACATGTCTAACCAATCACAATGGCTTTGAAGATAAGCACTCAAATCTTTTAACAATTATAAATCACATGTCCAATAAATCAGTATAATCCTTATTCAGAGACTTTATACAATTCATAAAGACAGTCACACTTTCTGAATTTTGCTGATCGACAGTCAAATTATTCCAATATTTTAGGCCACAGAAGAATGGATTTTTCCTGAAAGACCAATGAATTTTGGATGGAATTACAAAAACTTCCTTATTAAATTGTCTAGTTACACGCACAGGAGTTTTATAGCCTCAGCCTTCAAACTATGTTTATACATTTGTCTCAAAATTTGTACAATGCGTCTTTGTTCAAGTGAGTTCAATTTACATATGCGGTGAATTTCATTACGAGTATATCTATCTGTTAGTTTAATATTCAAACATAATCTAAGAGCATTATTTTGAAGAATTTGAAGTTCACGTTTTTGCTCTAGAGTAGAGCATAGCAAAAACATACCATTATAGTCAAAATACGGTAATATCGTTTGCTTATAAACAGAAATAGCAGTGTAAGTGTCAAGATATCGCCTTAACTTTTCTTAATTGAAATAGCTTATTAGATACTACTCTCTTTGTATTATTATAATTAGGAACATATGATAAATCCTTATCAATAATAGTACCCAAATAACAGTACTGATCTACTGGCAATAAAGAGCGATTACCTGCCTTAAACAAAGGCTTATCACTTCTAGTTAATATACTATCACCGCTTCCAACAACAAGATATTTGGATTTACTCACATTCAATCGCAGGTCATTCTCTATTCCCCAATTTATAAAACAATCAATATCTGATTGGATCGAGCTAACAATATCATAACAATTTTTTGAGGAATAATGTAACACACAATCATCAGCATAAAGACTTATTCTAACATTATTTAGCATTCGAACCACATCGTTAAAGGGAGGAGCCAGTGAATATAAAATAGTACAATATCTTGATCCTCATTGTCCAGGGAGTGTTCATGCCAAATTTTATATCAATATCTAAAATAGTTTCTATTTTATAGATATATACCCAAATTTCAAGGACTGGTGTCTGAATGCACCTGGGGCACCTTGCACAGTGCATCTGGCTGTGTGTGACGTCACAAACAGATAGGATTGAAATCCAGATATAACATAATCTAGTTATCCTAATGATTTTTTCTTAACCAAATAACATATTGAATCATGAAATAAACTGATTTTTGGCAAAAAATTGTATTCCAAATGTTTTTTTGATAAATCAGAATTTCAAAATTTGAAAATAGCGGTTTTTGTGTGTGACATCACACACAGATTTGTGTTTCCCTGTGCATGAGGGATTTGAGACGTCTTAGGATATAATAGCATATTTTTTATAGATATATTTTAGTGTTCACTATGTAAATAATGCATATCTCTGATTTAACATCTAATCTAACAAATTAAGCATAAAATATTAAAAATTGAAATTTCACTGGCCCCTCCCTTTAATATAAAAAATAAAGAGACTTGGACCAAGAATTGTTCCCTGACCAATACCTGATGTGACATGTTTAAATTCTGACATTTTACCATTAAATCTAACGGCCTGAACTCTATTCAAATAGCTAGCAAACCACATCATAGCCTGGCAGTTAAATCCAATATCAATAAGTTTCAATAAGATATGTAAAGAACAATTTACAGGTAATTATGTTAGGACAATTTATCATCGACCTAGTTACATAAAGCTGAAATTTTAAAATTGATGTGTGTCTAAGGCGGCAACAAATGAGGAACTGGCTCCAAACGTCAACAAAGTACCGGGGCATATACGGGATTTCGAAAAGGGGGATCCACAACGTTTTTTTTTCTCTTGAGCAAGTTTGAGTCCCCACCAAAAGGGGGGGGGGGTCAGGACCTCCAGCCAAATAATCATTGCATAAGTATCACTATACAAATTCCACATTCTTTAAACAATCCCTTCTTGGTGAACAGCTTGTGAAGTAAATAAAAAAAAGTACAAAGGTACAGCAGAAACATATTAGACTCACAAAATGGTACAGAAATAGGATAAAGGGAAAAGAAAAGCATCATGGGGATATGAAAAAATCCACTAAAGAACTTCACTATTACAGACGCACAAAATTTACACATAAAATTATCATCATTACATTCGGCGTCTCACATCATTTATAGGCATCTTACATTCAGTGAGGCCCTATTGTAAATATGAAAGTACTCTCACCAATATTTCTATGTGAATTGACTTTGTAAACAGACATTTTTCCCAGAAGTTCATAATACAAAGAAAATGTTATTGTAGATCATAATAGGCCTAGGTATCAAATATAGTATAATGATTTTGTGGTGCCAGCAAGACCTTTGGATCTCGAACGGATACAATATGTTTATATTCCTGAAAGTAACCTAACAAGTTCTTTTTGAGAAAGAGCAGATGAGATCCGGAAAATGTATTTAAAGAAATGACATAAGCATTGGTGTGACATGATGTATAAAACAGAGGACCCTGCCAAATAAAGCGCAATTATCGAACGATGAAGTTATCCTGCTGCTATGCGTTAATTCTAACGATCGTTGCCTCTGTCCAGCGCCTGCCTGGAGTCAACTCTGCGATAACCTGGCCAGGAACAAAGTGGTGTGGACTTGGTACAAAATCTTCCAATTATAATGATTTGGGAAAAGCAGTAGCCACAGACGAATGTTGTCGTGCACATGACTATTGTATCCATTACATACCCCGATGGACCACCAAATACAACTACTTCAATTGGAGGCCATATACCATGAGCTATTGTCAATGTGACTCTCAGTAAGTGTATCCATTAGCATATTCACGCCTGTTCAGATAGTAGAGAAATTGCTTTGTTAAATGAGAAATAAATATTAAATTGTTATATAGAAGTTTTGTAAAATTAATGACGTCACATCCCACAAAATTGGCAGAGCGCAATATTAGTGAAATCAAATCAAAATCAATCAAAGTTAACAGAATAAACAATTTAGAACTTGTAGTTTTCACTCCCACATAAATGTCTCTTGGTTACTTCTAAATGATAAGTCTCTCTCAATAAGTGAGGCTGCAGCATCTGCTACAAAAGTGGTAGGAGACCACATTTGGAGACCCCTTTGTTGGGACGACGCGCGAAAGCATCTCCGTACAACGTCATCATGTTCGAGTACACCTCCCGAGCCACGAGGATCGTACATACTAGCCATACTTATAAAAGCATATTAAACCCTCAGTTATATTACCCTTATCAAAATTTAATGTCCTATTGCCTAAAATTTAAATTGGTATCTATACTTTAGATTAGAGTGCAATATAAGGGACAGGGATATGTTTTTCCATCTTTCTAAAGAAAGATAACAACAACTAAGGAGGCAGTGGGTAAACAACTAAGGAGGCAGTGGGGAACTCAAGTTGCAATCACATGAATAAAGTAGGGGAAAAAATTGATATTGACAGCTGTCTCGATAGCCTCGATGCTTATAATGCTGAGTTTGCATCTCAGTCAAAAGATCCCTGTTATGCCATCTTTTCCCTCCATTGCGTCATCATTTGCCCCTATAATTGCATGTAATTCATCCTATTTCTCAGCAGTACATTTCTCAACAATGTTTTTCTTTTCATTTCAGCTTTAAGAGTTGTTTGCATCATGCAAACTCAAAAACGGCAGATCACATTGGGTACTTGTTTTTCCATCCCTGGGTAGGCATTGCCTGCTTTGACCTGGAGTGGAGGTGCATCTCCTGGTCCTCTATTTTCTGGTGGGCTTCCTGTCTCAAGTATGGAGAAGGGGCCACAGTCTCCGATGCTGGGGGCTACTGAGGGATACCACTTACATTCGGCATACAATTCTATTTTCTAAGTAATAAAGTCAAATAAAAGGTTAACACAGTGTTTGTCTTGGTAATGTAGTTTCTAGATTAGCTGAATGTGAACTTTTTCAAATGAAGATGTGCTACAAATTCTTAATGATTATTTCAGTCAGCTATCAATAAGAATTCAATATCTCTTTTTAGTCTCAGTTGATTCTCTTTAATGTGAAGAAAGTGTTCAAATGCAAATGAAATACTTTTTACTAGTGGGGTCTGTTAAGGTCATTTTTTAGTGAAATCGTTACGCGGTGGATAAAAGCACCAAATTTGGTATGAGACACCTCTGAGGCATAACTATCAAATCTTGAAGGGGAGCCACCTTGAAATTTCAATAGGATGGATGTGGGGGCCAAAAAAACAATATGGCCAACTTTTGCTATCAACAATCTTATTTCTCAGCTTCTAAAAAGACTAGAGAGACATGGTTGGTGTCAAAATTGGGAGATTATTGGTCAGGGAATTTGATCATTTACATTTGAAGTAATTGCAGAAACTCAAAATCCAAGATGGCTGACCAATATTGAGAAATAACATGATTTTCAGCTATTTAAGTATCTAGACATGTGGAAATGGTTCCAATATCAGATGTTTATAGCCTAAAAGGCTCAATAGGTATGATATTGATCCAATACAATACCACAAATTTTAAAATGGCTGAATTTATTAGCATGATACCTTTTATGATGACCGCTGGATTCCACAATAATTTAAGAGAAAGCTTAAAGGATTTCTTGATTTCATTTGGTATGGTGATCCCCTGGGACCCCTTCATTGAATTTAAAAGGGGAGCTACCTTGCAATATCAACATAACCCAGACAGGGGCCAAAAATCCAATATGGCCGACTTTTATTGAAATAATCTTATATCTCAGCTTCTGAAATACCTAGAAACACATTGTTAATGTCAAAATTGGTAGATTATAGGACAGTGAATTCAATTATATGCCTTTGGAATTTATACAAGAGATCTAATCCAATATAGCCAAAAGATTTAGTTAAATACCCCTTCTAGATTCAATAGTTATGCCTCAGAGGTGCCTCATGCAAAATTTGGTGCTTTTATCTGTCGCGTAACGAAAATGTTAACAGACCCCCTATAATGGCAGGGCATTATATCAGGGACCTCTCCATTCAAAGGTTAGGCGCATCAATTGTGCTGTTACAGGCATAATTTATTATTCTCAAATAAAAAAAATTCTCAAAGCAAGTCAGTTCTAATCTAAGTTTATCCACCTGTGAGATCTATAACAGACTGGTGGATTGGTAAAATGTATTGTCAAAGGCCCAGGACGTCGCCTAACTGAAGTGAAGAGTGAAGATTTAAGGTTAAGGAAGCGCCATCAGTTGTATCCATATGCTATCCTTCCGTGTGGCGTCACCCTGTGTTGTACATGGCAGGCACTCTGGCATTGGCTCATGTTATGATTCTTTATGTTCATTCACAATCAGCTCCCACTAGAATATAATATTGGTACACAGATATTGTGGTGTGCTGCAACAGTTCAACTTTAAGTATACATGTATTCTAGTGAGTGAAATGCAGAATTAATTATATCTCTGTAGTAATATTAATATCTATAAAATGACTAGCTCCATCCCTATAACCATTGACATTGGCCTAATCATGGATGACAACGATTTGATTCATAGATCTTACTAAAAGGATAGATAAAGTGTGACAAGAAATACCTGAAAATAAGATTTGATGGCTAACCGATGATGACTTCCCAGTCAGCATAAAAACGTGAACCTTTTTAAATACAAATGAGCCCTTATATAGGAAACACTCTTTCCTCTAACTCTTATTCATTGCTTTGGTGTTCTTTATAAATGGATCGGCTTAAATCCCACTCAGTGTGGATTAAATCTCATTATTTTTTACAAAGAATGCCATGCTTGAATGACAAGCGTGAATTGCCGCGTGTCCTTTCTCCCAAAGGTCTTCATTCAAAAAGCTCTCTTTAGCCCCTCCTCGACGAAATAGGGAAGATTATTGGCTTAGTGTGATGTATAAAATCGTTACAACCGTGACGATAGACAAGTGACCGATTTTGATGTTCACCTTATTGTCAATTAACACACCCGTGTGGCTTTGAAAATTGTTTGTTATGATTTCACGAGTTTCTTTTTATGAATCAGACATGAATGTATGTCACGACTGTTTTTCTAGTTTTTGATAAAAAAAAACTACTTCAAGTTAATCACCAGCATAGTTTCCAGCCCATTGTGGGAGGTGATATATCATGTCACAACGTCTATAGACCCACAGGTAGGTGGGGAAGGTGTGGGGTACGTCAACAGATAAGCAGAAGTATGTATCAAGGAGTGGCATTTTCCCTCTGCTCTACCTGTCACCTGTTTAACACTAACCCAATACCACCCCTTGTATTTACCATCTTTACTTTTTAACTAGTACTGTTACAGTCAGCTGCAGGGAGTGCTGCCACCCTCGACAAAGGCTCTTTGGTAGTAAGTTTTTTGTACGCTCGTGACACATTTGACCTGTGGGGAACATAAAGGCTTGAATTTGTACATACAAAACAGGATAATAGTAGACAGGTAGAAAATAGCTGTTCTCGTACAATTGATAATCGAAAACACAGTTTTTTCTACAATGACTAGAGCAAAATATACCTACGACTTTGGAAATGTGGATGAAGATTTTTTTATGCGTGCTAAAGATATCCATCTGTTATCGGTACCTTTATAGCCCTACGTAATGCATCAGATCTTAAAGAATGTATGGGAGAAAAATATCTATGAATTTGTCACGTAAGACTCTCGAGGGATTCACTGAGCGTAACCTTGAGGAGTCCATCAATCATTGAGACACGTCTGTAATTATTCATTCTATTGAATTTTTAACTTAACCTAGCCCCTGTATTCATGAAATGTATAAACGGGAGTTTACGCTACATTTATTTCGAAAGAGTTCACGAAGAAAAGAAAAAGGAAAAGAGGAAGTAACGTCTAGAAGAGTTTTGATTTAATGGGTATATTGTTGAAATAGCATGACAGTCATTGGATGAATGTCCCAAAACAACATCTGCAGCTAAATATGCGAACTCTGAGGCCTCTTGACGTCAAAATAATATGTATATATTTCTGGTTACACTACTAATTGGAATACACCTGTATCCTTGAACTCAGCGGCTCAAAACGATTGTAAAAGATAGATCTAATAAGAATCTATGTTGAATACATCACCATAATATTATATACTTAGCCGTCTCAACACCAAGTCGACCATACACCAATTCATTTGCACCCTGTTGTGGATTCCCTGCTGCTTCCGTGTCTGTTTGAATGATAAATACGTGATAAATTAACTGAACTTCAACCTTCCTGTCCCATGGAGTTTCCTTCAACTAAGGGATGTGACTAAGAAATGCAGACACATTTCTAAAATTAGGCACGTTAAGAAAAGGAGATCATGCAAGCGATCACCAAAATCACCATTTAACCCTTTTTATACCTGTAGAATATTACTAATTTAGGTGGTTTTAACAAACTGACGTGATGTCAACACAGGAAGTTATTTCGATGACTAATTAAAAATGTCAGATGTTACAAGTAATCGTTGCTATATGACTCGGTTTTATATGTTGGAATAGGCCTTTTTACATACATGTAAACAGATAGGCGAACGCACCAATTTGTATCCAAGTATGGTGTGAAAATATTTCAGTTTCAAAGGGCGTGCCACATAACACGTCTTTCTGTGTAATCACAAGTCGTCATGTAGCTTATAGACACACAAGTAATAGTTCAGAATGTAACAAATACTGACCATGCAAACAAAGAGACGTTTAAAGAGCCATACCTATACTAAGAATTTCGACTTCGCTGACATGTTGTGATTTGGTTTGTGATTAACTGACCGCCATTATCTAAACCGGGGCTTTATGATTATGTAGTATGATCAAGTTTGAATGTTGAATTTCAAATTTAGTGTGATATCACATCTTGATGCGCGAAATGTAGTCAATATACATGTATTTGGACTCAATGTGAGATGTTTAAAGGGAATCTCAGCGTTCAATGTGGCTAAACAACTTGCCATCCCACTAAATCGGTTAATGTAAATGGTGGACAGTAATGCAATAAAATCCCTTTTTTAAACATTGATAAAACGGTAAAACAATTTAACATGTTGAAATTATCCAACTGTTGAGAAATAAGCATTTTTGTCTGGATTTTCATCAGAAAGTATGTGCTTGCATTCAAAAGAACAAACAAGATATTTTCAGAGACGACAAAAATGCACTTTTTCAAGTTTCCAAACTTGAGGACGTGCCGGAAGTCCAATACCTCAAGTTCAATAATTCAAGAGCCTTTAGTGCAATTCACACAATCAAGGTCTCAGCTCTTAACGTCCAATTTCTCACTCTAAACCCTCTCTTAAAGAGACACTTATAAATGCCTGATAAAATGAAAAAGGGAAGCTGTGCACAAGACCACTTCCCAACATCAACCCCATCAAATCTATGATGCACTGATACTGTTTTTATCAATACCTGACCTGGAGTACACAAAGAACAAGTCTGCACCTGACTCCATGGTAAAACGCCACCGCAGACAGTCTACCTATACAGACAGGCTTGCCATCAGGGGCCACCAGGTCACATAAGTTGGTTTTCACAAGTTAACAATGACGCTATTGTTTTCTGTGCAGGTAGTCTGACCTGCCGTATTCAAGGTCACAAAAATGGCAATGTGGGGAAGACAGCATGAACGTACACGTCACCCCACACCAAATGACGACAACCTGGGGAATAGAGGCATTTAAGTCCAAAATAATTAATTGATTAGAGTAAGAATGAAACTGTGAAATTGTAACAATTTAGAACTTTTCTTGGTTAAGCTTTAAGGTTTTCGGTCCCAGAAAATGTGTGATATTAGACTCCTAAACTTTATTCTGTGCATAATATATGATATAGATCAAAGAAATAAGATCCAAAGGGAAGATAATAATTATGGATTGATATCCTTTCAATTGAACAAATTGTGCATTAACGTTATATGACATGCATGATGCTGCTATGTTAGTCAGAATGTATATATTTCTGAATCGATCATCAACAGTATCTCGTTTTGTCACTCATAGCCCATATTATATTTCAGCTATGACCATAACCATTATGGCAGGGTTGGATCCAGGATTTCAGAAAAGTGGATCCTTAAGCTTATGAAGACCCCTTTGGATCCTGTTGTTCACCATATCATTTCGGTGTGATGTTGCATGCACTATTAAGACTGTTCTTTTCTTTATTCCTGTATGAACTTCGACTTAGTCCTACAGCATACACAATCACATACAAAAACATCTAGGTCCGACATGAATGCTTGATCACCCTATATAAATAGGACCTGAAAGACGACGGGGCTGTAATATTATTATGGGTTGTTTGAAATTGCCACACCCAAACCAGGTAGAGCGCACAGATCACGACATGACAACCAGAAACTCTTGTTGGCCTATGGAAGAGAGGTTAATTGGTTGTCTATTGGACCATCATAGTACACTGAATATACATAGGAGACATTACCATCGCAATTCCGAATTGTTCAATCTTCTGATCTTAATCCAAAAATAAGCATTAATTTATATGATTATTTGATTGCAATAGTACAACGTTCACAGTGTATAAGAAAATTAATACAAAATATATGTTACATTCGTGTTACTACAGCTCAAAACAATAAATTCGTACCACTTATGACGAAATTCGAGACATTTGTAAAACGCAATTGGGCGTTTTTCTATGGAAATACAGATATTCCAAATACGTTTCGCAAATCCCCATCTAGTTCCAGATTTTCCAACTGACTGAGATCGGGACCCTCTTCCGGCATTTGGTATAAGCTACCACTACTATTGTCTAAATAAATCGCATCCGACTTCTTTGTCTGCCCTTATTATTCAGTCTAGGCCCGCCCATTTCCCTCAGAATAGTCTCAGTCAGACTAAACTTGTCCTGCACCAGGTAAATGTAGGTCAGCAGAGCGTGACCGAATGGGTCCAGGTAGGCACAGGTGTAGACGTACCTTAGTCTTTCGGTTTATTTATTCTTTCCAATCACATGCTCCAGTGACCATATCTTTAGAGTATACTTTTTGTGCAAGTCTAAACTTGAAGCTGAGTCAAGAATACAGCAGTCGGATGTTAGAGAATTTTATAGCAATCTACCTAATTTACTCCATGATGATGTTTAAAAAATCTTTTACATGCTTAATTGACTATAATTATACATCTTGAATTATCGTGAGTTAAATGATTTTTTAAATACTACCTCTTAACTTACATTGGAGGTCACTTCCAAGTGAATGTGGTTGAATCTTTAAAAAAAAATATTGGGGCATACATGTAGGTCCACGCCTTTCGTCGGCTCTAAGCCAGGAGACGTGTGGTTGTATGTGGTTGACCCATGGACTGCTGTTCCTTGTCTGGTACATGCATTCATGCATAGTGCCTCGATGGTTCCTTTGTATACACTGAGTTCATGCATGATTTCATAAATGTATGTGAGGACACTGTGAATAACTTGACTTCAAATATAGCGTGCAGGAAAAGAGCGTCCATTCATGCGGTAATGCCTCAATCACAGCATCATTCTGTGTTGTGTCTCTTAAAGTACTTCCCAATTTGACATCAGGATCTTCCTGAACAATTGGTACAAGATTTAGTACAATATATTCTATTTTTGATAATTATAAGTAAACAACGATCCAGAAAGGTATATATACGATATATCTGATGTATATATTAAGTGTTTTTTAAACATGCTTTTTTAATTTACTTACATTAAATACAATAAGGCTTTGCTTTGGTATAAATATTCTACAGAAAAGCTTCATCATTTATTTGACTTTTCTGCCTGTAGTTTTCATTTGAAATCACCAACTGGGCATCAAAGGGCCTTGATGGATAGTTATGACGCTATATACGTCCTGCCATTAGGAAAAGTGGCCCTAGGCCTCACATTAACATACCTAGGCAACCCCAAGCCTCCAGCCACATTGCCACACAATATAACATATAGCCGATATATGCCTAGTATTATACACATAAACACAGACACAGCTTACAGATATTTATTCGGCCTAAAACCCATAAAATCCTGCCCCAACACACTGGAACGCCATGGGATTGACCCACCTGTAAACGGTAGCGTGGTCCAATTTAACCAGACCTAGAGGCCAGGCCCCTACCTGTTTGCTGGACTATAAAAAGACATCCCCCACTTCCCAATACCCCAAGGTGGGCTTGCAGCGCCGCTATTTCTGGCTGTCCGCGTTGACTTAAAGTGGGGCGGTTTTCGCCTTTAGATCACGACTCCCTGTCGCCGGGCCGACTTTGTGAACTCAATGGGTGGTGCCCCTGAAAAAAAAGCCATTGCCTTGTTTGAGAGAGTCGGCCGCCAGTGCTTGAATGAGAGGACATAGAGGTATAGGCCTATACCTGAGAGGACTGCTGCATAAAGGGTGGAACTTGAACTCCTCTTAGTGTCCGCCCAGACCCGCCCTCTTTTCTTCTATGGAGTGACAGAGGAGTCAGTGAGAGTCCTCACTCCATTTGGGACGGTCACTTCATATGGGGCCCGGCTTCAGTACATGGCACACCGCTGGGGCCTTCGGTGGCGAGTTGTGGCGGTAGCGGTGGTGCCCTAGTATCATTATTACACACTGGATTTCAACCAACGCCCTCAGGGAACAAATACCGACCGGTGCAGGAGTTCACTCACTCTCTGGCCCACACCATAGCGATACTTCTCTGAAAACCGGACACTGGCTACTTTCCAGGGAGTCTGGACATTACCAGTATACACCAACAGGAGGAACGGTAACACAACCAACGCCCCGTGGAGGAAACAAAAGTACAGGTCAGTACGTATTGCAACTATACTACTCTATAACCAATAACACGCCGGCCAATAGTTTGAGGCCTGGGCACGAGTCTCATTGAATTAGTCATGCGACGACTCCCCTCATTGTGGTATTGATCAGACTGAACGTGCACTAATACCAACAGCATGGCTGACCTGAACTTGGCACTCTTGCCTTATTTCAGTCGAACACACGGTGTGGGCAAGTAGTGCAACGACAACCACGAGGTATGCACTGTATCCTACTCATACTATCATACTATGGACTAATTCAATCCTCACGGATACCTGTATATTATTAGCTCAGGGAAGTTATTTTTTCAAATATTACCAGGAATAACTTGCAGTCTTTCTGGAAAAAAATACCTGAGGCTTCCCTCTATCGAATAGGTGAGTCATTGTTGGTTTCTAAAGGCTTTAACTAGGAGGAGTCCAGAGGAAGTGTTCAACAAACGCGTGCTGATATGCTTGGATGGTTAGTGTGAACCTGCCGAGGTGTAAGATCTAACAAAGCGCGTTCGATAGCACAATAGTGGTGCCCCTAGTTCCATGTATTAGACAATGTCACATTACAAATTTACAATATAGCAGAAGCAAATATGTAGGGCACAAATCCAAAGTTTAATCTCAAAAGATTGATTTTGCTTCAATTGGTGTTAGGAGCACAGCTTATTTATAACTTACTATACGGTAGCACAGGTAGGTACCTGTGTCCTTGGTATACGCGTTGTGGTGTCGAACGCGCCCTAAATTTATCCAGGTGTGGACTTGATGTTGACCTGTTGATTCGGTCGGGGAGGGGCGCGCTGACGGTGGGGGCAGCCCCGGGGGTTAGACCGACCGCTCCGTTTGGCTACCGGTTTATGCTAATACGAAGGTACTGAACAATAGGTCTGACCCAGAAAATACACATAATAATCTCAATATCCACATTGATTGTAGACCTTTTTGTCATTAAATTATATAGATGGGATTGATATTACTTGTGATTGAACTATAACTTAAAGGGAGTCAAAACCAATAAAATTGATAAAATTTTCAAAACTCAGATAAGTATAGAAATATGGTAGATGAGTCTAGTTGAGGTCATTGGTAAAGTATTAGCTCTGAAAACTAGCTCAAACCAAAGTAGAATTCCATGAGAGGCAGAAAAATGTCCATTTGTTTGTAAACAAACCCCATTTTTGTGGATCCACATTAATTGATTTGAGCAAGGAAAATGTGTTTTCAATGATTTTCTACCATATTTCATGGTTTAGATTTTAACATTGGCCAGATATAGGCCCGATGAATGGATTTCCATGATTATTTGAGTTTGGAAAATTTGGTCTAATTTATTGTTTTTGGCTCCCTTTAAACTATCAAAGATCTATAAGAGTTTTTACGGACACTTTAGTCATACTTAATTGGTGTAAAGTGAATACTTTGCAATTGGTTTGTGTAGGCTATTACAGAATGTGGGAATAATGCCATCTGGTTCTGTGGTGATATGCACAGTTGAAAACACTTACCTTGATATAATTATGTTATGATAATAATTATGATATGAAATAGTATCTGTGTTTCCCATACCCAATTTTGAAAACATTAAAGCGTATAACACTCTGACGATAATTAGAGGTATCTCCCTTTTAGTAATCGTGAAAAACGTCTCGATAAGTTTACACTGTTTGCATGGTAACTGGAAAATAAATGAGCCATTGAATGCTGCTGTTGGTGCCTGTATTGTTGTTGGTATCCTGGCAACGAGGGGTGGACAGTACGCCAACAATCAAAATTTGACAAGATTGAGTTGGTCCGCTATGTGAACGCGATGTAATGTCTATACAATATCTACACAATATCATAACTAGATAAGACTTTGGCAGAATCTATATAGCAATTGACATAAGTATGTATAAATCTTTGTGATAGTACCAAAATGTAGTACTGTCACAAAGATTTAATATCAATCTTACAAAATCATTCACATAAACTTGCAAACGACTTGTATATTAAACACTGATTATTGCATTCCTATATCACACCTCATGCATGACATACTACCAATAATTATGAGTAAATATTTTCTTATGACTATGTTTTCCCACAAACCAATTTCGATATAATATATTATTATGTGTGACTTTTCTCTGGCACCAGTACCCACATAATTCTAACTGTTAATTGACCTCGTCATAATCCATTCATGGCCACTTTCTCACGGGAACCACCCCTATCTTATAATGCCATCTACACCGTAAACACAAGCTGAACTTTCCAATGCCTTTATCTTCAAGTTGTCTTTCATTGATTTGTTTACAGGGCAGAAGGAGAAGATACATATCAGCGACGACGTCTCTCATAACGTGTCTACCCTTGAAGTCCCCAAGGCTGACCCCTTTACTGGGTTATGTGCATAGAGACACAGGGGGTGGACCTCGCCAGTGGAATATATTAAAAGAGGAGAGGAGGGGCGTTTGCTCAGAGTACATATAGGGTGAGGGGGCTGTGGCAGTCACCACTCCCTCGTTATTATTCCCAACTCCTCTGTGTAGTTGTTTAAAATATACCTGTTCGGCGGACACAGACTACTGCCTCTAACGAATCCTACTTTTCCTCCTCCTCCTACCACTCCCCTCCTCCTCCCTCACCTGCGCCTTGGCACCTGCACCTCCTCGCACCAGTGAACATTTAGTCCTCGCCATCCACTACCCCGTCGACACACATACCTTCCGCACACATCACACCACTGTGGAGAGCGGCAGCCAGTGGTACAAGCCCCACTTCGTTTATACCTATATATATGTGGTAATATCACAGGATCACCTCTGCACATGGTGGGGCAGGATCTATTTGACAGAGCCGCACAGGAGTTGTTGTTATCCGGATCTGGAGATATCATAGATAACCATGGAGGGATCCTTTCACCTGGAGGCTTTGTGTGGTCGTGTAGTGGTACGGCTACAAGAGGGTGGACCTTGCTGAGGGTGGAGTAGGAGAGGCCGGGAGTACGTACAGCTGTGGTTAAGGGACGTGAGGACTCCACCCTTTGGTGGTGTGCTATAGACGTGGTGGTGGTGAGTGTGGTGGAAGGAGACAAGGGCGTTCTCCTCCAGTACCTCCAGGGCTGAATCATCATCACCGCCCATGACAAGGTGAACTTCCCGCCGTGTGTGAAGTGTAATACAACATTATTACTCCTGTGTTGGATCCATGGTCAATAGATTGTCCACACTGTATATGGATTAGTGGTGTGGTTATCACCTGGAGTGACATATCATATACTGCTAGTTTTTACCGGTGACGCATGGACTTGAAAACCACACTGTGGATGTATGGCGTCAGGAACATGTGCGACTGAGATGTAGATCCAAGGCGTGTACACGTAAACGTACACGTACACGTACAAGAAGTGTCTGTTCGCTAAGGCCATCACCAGGAAGGTGGCCAAGTAGGAAGTATCCTGGATAAAGTCTGTGCAGGCAACGGTTGGTTGTTATAGAAAACAAAATTCATAATGGCTAATAGTAGGAAGGGAAAGGCGCAGTTCTATGTGCTCTACCTGGGCTGGAAGGAGTGTCGCGGCATACGTGGTCGCGAGTTCGTCGAGCCCATCATAAGGGAGCTGGTCCATCGACGGATGGCCGAGGAGCTTCCCAAGCTCACCATAGAGGTCACTCGCAAAGAGCTCAAAATCACTCAGCTCATTGAGAAGCGCAAGGGCAAGGTGGAGAAGCTCAAATACCCGCCGATACCCACGAAGGACGTAACGTACGCCGTCCAGGCGTTAAGCCCTGAAGAGGACGTAGTGGCCTGTATTTATTTGGGTTACAACCCGCAGACCCGCGCAGCCGTGCACGTCCACGTATACAGGTGCGACTCTACGGCCACGGCCTCGTTTTTCGTTGACCACCTGGCTGGTTTCATCGCCCTACCCGAACACAAGGAGCGTACGGCTCGAATTGAAGGGGAGCTTATAGGTAAGGGACAAGTTCTGCCTCAGTCTACGTCGTCGTCGGTTTACGGCTCAGCGCCGTCGGACTATGGGGGCTCACGTTACGACTACGGCAACGGCCGCGACAGTCCGTTCGACCCGTACGACCGCAACGATCGGCGGGGGTACGGGGGGGGTCGCGACAGTCCTAGAGACTACCGGGACCAGAGGGACCCCAGGGACCCCAGGGACCTTAGGGACCAAAGAGACCCACGGGACTTAAGGGACCAAAGGGACCCACGAGACCTAAGGGACCAAAGGGACCCACGGGACCAAAGGGACCCACGGGACTATAGGGAGGACCCGCGGGACTTCCGAGAGGACCCTTACAGCTCCCGGGAGTTCCGGCGCAACCCGGTCCCCGAACGCCCGCCAGATAGGGGCGATTACCGGAACGGCGGAAGTGGGGGTCGGGGCGGGTACCCGCCGGAGAGGGAGGCGTTCGACCCCTACCATGAGCAGGAGGACGTGTATCAGTCGGTGACGGCTGAACTCAAGGCTAAACTCCAGGGTCGCGGGGGGCCTACAACGGCAGGGCCCATTCTCCTCCCGGCCAAGGACTATGACACGGTGCGCCGGAAGGGCGGTAACCTGGAGAACATCGACGAACGGCGGTCCCGGAACAAGAACATCGTCGGCCCTGGAGGGGGCGACGATGAAGACAGTCACAGCAGTAACTACAGCGACTACAACGGCGGCGGGGGTAGTAGGGGTGGCTACGAGGACCCCTACGCCTCCAAGGAGGACGTCTACCAACGCTGGAGGAACAACAATAACCGCGCCCGCTCCCCGGAGCCGCGCCGACCCTGGAACGGCGAGGTGCGCGGCATGTACCAGGGGCGCGCGCCGTCGCCGGAAGCGCGTCGCTCCTACGGAGATGACGACCGCGGCGGCGGGCGGCGCGGCCGGAGCCCTACTCGCGGCAACGACCACCTGGCGCGCGCCATGAGTCCTCCTCCAGGCCACGAACTGCGCAACAACTACTTCCCCAGCGACGACAGCCTCCCCAACTACCTGGCCGCGCCGTCGCCCGCCGACTACGGCGCCTACCCGCCGCCGCGCGCCCTCTCCCCCGGAAGACGCGGTCCGGCCACCCCGCCGCGTTCCCCCCGGAACCGGAACCCCAAGTATACCGCGTCCAATCTGGGGTTGAAGCCGGGGGTGCCACCGCCGCGCGGTGCTGGAGGAGGCGAACCGGGACCAGGAATGGGAGGACGGCCGCGGTCCGACGAAGGTTACCTGTCCATGGACCGAGACCGCGGGGGGCAGGGCAGAGGGTATAAGGACCCTTATGAAGGGCACTATGACCGCGGCTACCCGCGCGGGGGCGGGGCGGACACCCCGCCCCCTAGGGACGTGGTAGCGGGCGACGCCCCTCACCGGGAGCTTTCACAGGCCATGGACCCGAACCTGCCCGGCTCGGGACAGTCCTTCCTCTACTGAGCAATAATACAGGCTCACAGCCACAAGAACACAGCTAACGGTACTCATGTTGAGCAGTAATAGGTAATTAGGTTAAGAAATTATGTTTTTTCTAGTTCTTCTAACCTTATGTTATTGAACAAAGTTGTTGTATGCATAGGGCATAATAGAAATGCAATTTCTAGTTATGTGAATTTCAAGAGATTATTTTTTGTCATCGACATTACGTCATGAGAAAGATAGGTTCTATTCTCAAAGGTTTAACAATGTTAGGTGGTACAATATTCTTGTAAACATAAGTCTCCATTGATGTAAAAGTCCATTGTTGTAAACTTATGTGTACAAACAAAAGGTTTATATGGGAATTTATTTTTCTATGAAGATACCAAATGCCTTAGCTGTAATTGTCACAGAAAATGCTCTGTATCTAATTGACTTCAGACATATTATATAACACTTTTAGAAATAACTTTGCCTTTTCCCATTATACATACATATTTACTTATTTACTCCAGGTGCTATCAGCTTGTTCTCGGATGTCTTCCAATAAAACCTATTGCTAAGTTTCTCAAAGATGAAAGTTTAATATCAAAATGTTTATTTTTTTATATTATATTTGGTAGTAAGTGCTATGGAACTAAGAAAGTATGTAATTAAGTTAGGAATAATACTAAAATATGCAAGAGTTTAGGCTAATATATAATTATCAGATGCATAAGGTAACTTGTGAACAACTGTTTGTCATGCATGTTTTCCTGTCTTTGGTTTAGCTGAGGGTGTAGCTTATAAACAAGGGCACCTTGATCAATAGATATATCCCTGCTACAGAACATGTTATCATGGTAATAAACTGATAAGGAGAACTTCACAGGCGCCTGCTCAAGAAATCCAGTATTTCCTATAATATTATCAGCTTTATATTTATGATTAGATGAAAGGACGCTTTGTTTCATACTGCTTTGGTTCCATGAGTTTCTTGAAAATTACTATCTACACAATGTCCATTTATCAAAGCTACATACATGTAAAACATTTAGTGTATAGTGCCTTGGTTATGATTCAGTTATTTGGAAGTGACCGATTTGATTCATCATTTATACTAGGGACCTTCAAAATAATCAATTGAATTATTGGATCAAATGGGTTTTCATTATTCAGCAAGATGCTAAAGGTTGCTGCTTCTCTTGTTTTGATTCTCACATGGATGTGTCGGAATGCATTTTCTTTAGAAATACTAAGGAAAATCAAATTAGACACATACAAATATGGTTATTCTGATAATTATACTCATCTGTAATAATTAAGACAATGCTGCATTTGGCGGTACCAAGTCTTTCCCAATCAATTTACTGTGCCTACGTATTACATTCATAATAATTGTTGTCAAGTTGTAAGCTATTGAGCATTATATATACCAGCTGAGCTCCAGACGTATTAAATAATTAAGATCTCCTTATCAACATTCTGATTATTCACGCGTCCTAGATTTACCGTTCATACATGACAGATTTTCTGTTTAATATTATGTATATTCATCAAACTCTTCCCCAAACTAATTTACACAGAGACCACATTTCAAAGTGATAACCACATTTTTTGAAAATGTGGTATTTACCCTAGAATTCCTGGACGCACAAGTATTCTTTTCGACATTTCCATGACATGTGGGAGAATGATGAACAAGTCTCGCTGCAACAATGAATAAACAAACGCCTGTACAGCAAACCATTCTATTAAAATGCCTTATTTTATCGGCACTGTATGCCAGTGTATGGAGACACTAGTGTCACCTGTGCAAACTGTACTATGCCATAAAAATGACCTAGAAATGGTGCCTTGTTCGTTTTGTGTGGGTGGGTGGACTCCATGAGGTCAGGCCACACGTATAGAAGTTGATGGCTTTTCCTGTCGACCAAAGCTGTAAAACTGTTTTTAAAGTGTGACACGACTCAACTTAGCCATCTGAATGCGAACGCTGATTTATTTCTTTAACTGTATCAGGTGAATAATTGCAGTCTACATAGTTGCAATCATGTAAATGACGCCGTTTCCGTTTGCCTCAATGACATTTACATATTCAAGAATCTTTTCAGTGCTATTTCTGTGGGGGGAAAATCTGACAACGCCTACAGATGCGTCATTCTGACCTAATCTTTTTCTCCTCCTGCTTTTAAGTTTAATCAATTCACACCACAGTCTCTTTAGGATTCTACTTTGTGAGATAAAGGTATTAATTACTGAAACTTTCCAAGTATATAGTAGAGACATTGTGCTATATAAGACCACACAGGAAAAGGGCGGAATAAAGATCCTACCTGAAAGAATGATGCCATTCTGAAAAAACTGACTTTGAACCTTACTTTGAAGAAGAGCAATTATACAGTGTGAATGGGGTAGTGTATAAGGAGTGGTGTATAAGGAGATGCCTCCTCTGCCAAGTCTGTACCTCTGGACAGAAAGCCGGAAAGGTGCCCTCGTCCTAATACTTCTGTGCCTCCTATTTGGCAAGCAGTGTCTGTTCACGTATCCCTAACCTTCCACTAGTATCTTATTTGAGCCCCTTTCACCAAGCCTAATAATTACCTTGCCCCTTAGCCTTGGATGATGTAACGTTGTTTAAAATAACCCTGCCCGAGGCAAGATGATGGGTGTAGTCCTCCCTGGTATGAATTTCCCTCGTCATTCAGGCTATACAAAAGAAAACGAAAATATTTATTGGTGACGCACGTTATATATTATGCTGACTCTAAGTGAATTATGCACCAAATTCCTTTTGGTACCTATGAATTACTTCAAACCATTCTGTCAGTTTTATTTGAATAGATAATCATGTCAGGTAATAGCGAAGGAATTGTTTTGTTTTAAATAGGTTCTTTCTTACCTGACCATATATTTTCGTAACAAATTTGATTAACCAGTAAACGATCTGGACGTTATTAAAGCTGTCTTTTGGATGGTGA
This sequence comes from Lepidonotus clava, assembly GCA_936440205.1. Lineage (NCBI taxonomy): Eukaryota > Metazoa > Annelida > Polychaeta > Phyllodocida > Polynoidae > Lepidonotus > Lepidonotus clava. The sequence goes on from OW387137.1 coordinate 34,140,834, forward strand.
TTCTGTTTACTATTTACACCAAACAACCCTCTTTGACTTCATGCTACAACGATGACACCAATTATTATAAATTACTAAAAGTACACTTAATATTTTAATGGTTAGCTTAAGGCCAACCAACTAAAAACAATATTGAATATGATATTATGGTTGTCAGTGATTGGCGTTCAGCGACACAGGGGTCTTCATGTGCCCCACCCTTAACAGCTTAACCTCGTGTTTGTGACGCCATACATTGGGTGGTACATCCCCAGACTTAGGCCTAAGTATACATAGTCCTACAGGCTATCTTCTTGGAAATCCAATTCTATGAATGCCTTGTTGCGCTTGGAAAAACAAGGTCGGGGCTCCCGGAATGTACCACATCCTCAGCCGTCAAAGTGGTTTAATGTCTTATAGTTAACTTATAATTATGAAAAGTTAAACCTTAAGTTTCAAAATGTTTAAACAGATGCACTATAATAGGTCTGCTAACCAAGAAAGGACCAAAAAACTTAGAACGTAAAAAGTGTTATGCCCTATAATAAAAAGACTAATTGCAATGTCATAATAATATTATGTTTCTGTGAATATCTTATCTATATCTGAGAATTTTCAAACATATTTTCCTAGTGACATTTTGTCCCCATGGTATGTTTAAGCAATTATAGTGTTATAATAAAATCCCTTTGACTCTTTATGAAATAAAGTCACATGAACAAAATCGGTCCTTTCTTAACCAGCAGGCCTATAGTAGACCTACATAAGACCTAGAGATAGAAGAGAGTGTATACAAATTACTTAGCATTTCTTTTTCTTGTTCTATCTGTATATTGTATCAAATTTTGCAAGCAAAAACTATTTTGGTTAGACTGTGATAATCCCTCATACAACACATATTGCAATGCATCAATAAAAGGTTGTCCAGTGGTAGAACATACACATTCCACATAGTGAAAATATCTGACAAAACGGTTGAAAAATGAGGCCAACCTGACTTGGGATTACTTTGATACTTTGATAATACATGTACATGAAAGGTCGCCAAGTCAGGTGATTGTCAAACGATAATTCCAGAGATCAAAGCCGAATCCCCGCAAAAGCTATCAATGTCGGCCGATCAAATGAAGAAAGCAATTTACAAAGTCACTGTCAAGATGATGTCACACTCAGAGAAACTGTATCTATCTCATAAAGATATTTATCTTAGGAGATAATTTTGAATCATACATAAGTTGCATCGTCGATGTTTCCGTTATCATTTTGCCATAATTTTGCATCATTAACGCTATAGATATCAAAGCAAGGTGCCTACGTAGCCCTTCTTTGGATATCTTAAAAAAGCATAGGTACCATGCAAAGTCATGGCGCGCTTTATCATTAGAATATCCTGTGTTCGGTACATTTCAGCTCAATACTTTTTAAGTGAGAAAATATAGGAATTGAAATTGACACTTTGTGACATTCACACCTCGCCTAATATGATATTTAGAGTCCCACCTTGCGTATTGACAGGTCTGGACCTGCCACCTAAGTACTGTCCACCTCTATTAACATATATATACAGGGCACTGTAAATTGAACATAAAATTGTAGTAGTCATATCCCTAGGCCCTGCACGCGGACCATGTCCCCTAACACGTATACGTAGTTTAAACATTGCCTCCAAGCTTCCTACCTATCCTGTCAGGTTCTAGCTACATAGACCATGGGTCCATTCTCCAACCAGTGCTGTGCACGGATTATTTAACTATTTTACTATGCGAATGGATTTCAAATAATTATGTCACTGGGGCATGTACATAACACCTCCTGTCGTAATCCGGTTCACATGTTAAACTTTGAATTATATATATAACCTACATGTGTTATAAGAAGTCTTCCTTTAACCTCACTTTCGAATAGTATCCAAACGTAATGTAACTTTTTAGTAATGCAAATAGATTATATTTTAACATAATCATCAAGAGCAAGTCTATTATTATGGCTCAGGATAACCGGTATTGCCAACAACATTTAACACATTAAAATGACTGACGATGAAATGGGGCAGTGTAGACTAGTATATCAAATATATCTAGGTCACACCCTTTCTCAGGATAACAATAACAGGCTACACGTACGTGCTTATTACACTTACCACTCTCTGCCATTACTGTAGAGGAATACAAAAGACCCCCCACATCCCTCAGTGAAACGTCAATTCATCTTATTCGAAGAGAATGGTGTACCTACTCAGACAAAAAACTGTATTCCGACAACTACAAGATCTAGGTGGTGCTGTATTTCATATTTGTTTAGAATTCTAGTTCTTCCATATCTAGAAAAATATAAATTAGTACACGCCTATGGCGTTGAATATTACTCGGATAAAAGCCTCCAAATACAATACAGAGGGTGCATCAGAAGAAAGAGAAAATTACTTAATAAGATCAATCATAAGACAGATAGACATTGACAGTGTTTGGTCTCTAGATGAATAGTTTTATCACTGGTTTAGATTCTAACATCAGAATTGTTGGTAATCCTGTCACCTGGCACACCTCCCGTTCATCTTTTATACCTTCCTATCGCCAGCTTACCTGTCTCACCTCACTATCATCTGTCAAGCACCCATTCACATATCAGACCTCTCTATCACCTACCAAACCTCCCTAACACCAGGCAAAACTCCTTATCACTTATAAAAACTTCCTTTCACTTGTCAGACCTCTCTCTCACCTGTCAAACCTCATTTTCACCTGTCAAATCTCTCTATCACCTCTCAGATATCCATATCACCTGTCAAATCTTCAAATTACTTGTCAGACCTCCATATCCCTGTCAGACCTCTTTGTCACCTGTAAGACCTCCCGATCACCTGTCAGGTCACTCTCGTTCCCCTGCCCCATCTGACCAAGTAATTAAAAACAGACACGGCAATCTTGTAACCAGACACATTTGTAAAAACTATTGTACAAATACAAGCAGGTTTGAAACTTAATGGGGTGAATTTGGGTGAGGCAATGTGCTACTATCCATACCCACTGAAATTGTGAGAGCATTACACACCTTTCGCGCGAGTCTGTGCGGCGGAAACTCCCATAGACGCCCTTTTCCTGACGCTTTAAGCCTGGTTCTATTGGAATCAATTACCAAATGCATTGGTTCAGACATATCCGCCAGCGGGGCGCCACAATAATGAAAAAGGTCTATAGGCAGTTCGATCCCACTGCCTCACTGCTGAAGGACTTTGATCAAGCTCAATGTCAAGAGTGCATAGAGTTGGTAGTGCGGCGGAGACAGTCTTTTCCTCCGACTTTTTGGGGTCAAGTAAAAAAGAATAACGTCTAAGTTTATGGTTGTGTGTTACATTGAATACTGAGCCAGTGCCAAAACAACAAACACACAATATACGTCAGGGATAGTCCCTAAGTCTACCATGACTAAGTTGTTTCTCTAATGCTTCGATGTGAGAAGTCATATAGCGTATGTTATGATTTAGGCATTTTTGTATGTTTTTTTTGTATATTCTTGCACGTACTTTTTATGCAGACCAACGACATTCTTTACCAAAGCCTTGGCACATAAACCACAATTACCGAAATATTTCCCATGTGCGGATAAGTTAGCAATTTATTATCTTCTTATACTTTATACAATGAACCCTCAGTTAAGTGAAAATAGGTATACTGGATACAAATTTGCAGAGAGGATACCCAAAATAATAGTTGAATTACAGGCAAAATTGTTTGGATGTGGCTTTGGTAATGGCATTTTGCGCAGGGTCAAACATAATTATCATAAACGATAAACATCAGCATTTGTTATTAAACGTACCAAAAGGTTTTCAACGATTCTCTCGTGGAAACCAACACAAACGTTCACAGACGACCGGCGCTTATGCCCTAAAGGCTAACTGAAATATTCAGTATGGTGTGTCTAAGTCTTGTCTCCACGATTATATAAATGGTTTTATCACTAGAAAATAAGTTCAGAATGCATGTACTTTTCACTATAATAATCATTTTGATTTCATTTCTATTTACAATAACTCGTTGGAACGTAATAATTATCCATTACTATAATTCTCTTTTCTTAACGAGGGTAGTCTATTTATCAATGATTGTAAACTCCCATTTCTCTATACAAAAAGATATAATAGTCTATCATTACATTTCTAATACTCTTTTCACTAAACGTTCTTGTTCTTAAGATTGTTCTTTGTCTCCGATCATGTCGTCCTTACAAGTCAGCTGCCTCTATCTTTGTCTATAATCTATTCTAGAAGATTTTGTATAACATGTGATAACTGAAATAGCAATTGCTATTTCAGATCTTGGCTCAGCATGACCTTACACCGTTAAGGTACCCGTATCCAAACTGGCAAGGGGAGGGCGAGTTTTTTTCCACCTGTTGGCCCCAAGAATTTGGTTTCTTCCCTAACCTAGGGCATCTGAGTCACGACTCATGGTAATTTGTAGGCGTGGAGTTTCTTACTACAAGCTTAAGCTTTACATAACCTCTACATTTAAGCTCTGATTCCTCTCTGAAGATTTAGTCGACCATGCAATGTTGTATGCCCATCGAGGCATGACCTCTCACAATGATTACAGGTAACAGGATAACAGTATGATCAAATTACCTAATTAGATTGCAACTCTCATTTGTTTATTTGGGACTATACACAGGTCTTCCTAATGTCTAAATCTATGAAAGGATGGGGCTAGAAATATGAAAAATACTAATCTACATGGATATGACGAAATGTAAACAGGCGTTTTGGAAAAGGATTTCCAGGTATGTATAATTAAATTGATTTCAGATAGAGAACTTCATAATGCTATTTAGATAGAATCTCTTCTCAAAATCTCACTAGATCATTATTTTACTGTACACACCACATTGGGTATAACTTTGTGTCGCGCTCAGGGATACCACTAGAATTCTATGCATATAGAAGTCAGAATATAATGTCAGCAAGGCATCATGGTTGACAATTATCAGATCAGCTGATTAAATGAATGTCCTTCGGAGTCTCAAAAAGAGGTCAACTGACTTTGACTTGTAAACAAAATCAAAATTTAGAACTTACACTCGGAGAAGTTATAAAAAAAGCAAAATGTCATTAATCATTAGGATTATATGAGTCTCAGTGTGACTATTCTAGGTTATATTAAAGGCAAAATTGTAAAAAGATTGTATGGTGGCCTCCATTTACTAGGACGTGATGCCATGAATGTAGTGCAGCCTATTGCAATTAAGAAATGGCTAGGTTTCCAATAAGACAACTCTGAATGACAAACTTTAGCATACATTTGAATTTGAATTCAGGGCATTGTGCATTTCAATTTTTTAAAAAGTGTGATTGGCGTAGTGTTTTTAAGGCATGTTCTGTCACATCCGCACGATCATTACCGGTGTAATTTCGTCATTCTCTACTAAGCCCAGTCATTTCAGTGCTGGTATGACCTTCATTTTAAATTGCATGACTATGAAAATAAAGATGGCTGTACCCAAAGAGTAGGCCTGCATAGATAAAAACCCGTCTCGAGTTGACACGGGTCATATACCCCAGCGGTCCAACGACTATGTCTGGGGAATTTTTAAACTTCCTGTTCTTATTTTTAGACTCAAAACTCCGTTTATCTTATTGGAAGATCTGCAAAATGTGCTCCCTATATAATATAACGGACATGAGCTTTTGCAAAAATGATTCTAATAATGATATGCAGATAGAGTGTGTATTCAGAGTAAAATATCCAGGTGGCCTGGGTCATAAAAAGTATTGGTCCTAGCCGGTTCACTTCTTGCCTGAAATTGCTTAATTCATATGGTCTTTATGCGTGTCGATCTTATCACTAAAATTAATAAAGTAGTTTCCTGGGACACAATGTAGTTGCCCTTTGCTACGGCTTAGCAACTTTTTGCTTGGCTTCTTTTTGCCTGGCTGTTTCTGACTCATCCAAACCCCGTCTGAACAGTTGAACACAAGGAATGCAGTCCCTCCAACAACGAGGACGATCTCAGATAACTGTAAAACTTTACTTTACCTTTTAAAAACAAATGTTCCAAATCGTTGGTAGGCTGTATCGTGATATTCACCTCTTAAGAATAATCTATCAACTGTATATATGCTATGAATAGATATTCAAGGCCCGTAATCACTAGACTGAATGGTCCCTTATAGGTGATCGTGATGATAACCAGCCACTTTTTCTGGGGATTGGGATCATGCATTTACATTTCATCAATGTACCCTCGCAGATGACCACCCAAAAATACGATTTGGCTGTATACAAAATCTTCATAGCTGGTATACCCCTATGTGTCCTATCAAACACCAACGCTCTATAACCAATAGGGCAATTTGTACGCTGCCAATCATACTTTTAATCAATTGCCATTTGTATGCACTGTTAAAATGTGTATGCTTGACCTGAATCACTGCAGTGATCATCAAAATTATTAGTAGAATCGACAGGCGATTCATCGGCTGTTCAGTTTATTAGGTATTTGATTTTTTTTTCAATGAGGCTTAGTTCGTTTTGCTTATAATAATTATTATTATTATCAAAATAGTTATCATATAAACTTGGTCAATTAGCAGGTGAAACTCGAACTGGCTGGTATAATTTATTGTACATTCATTCCCTTTAAAGCAATTTAAACAGCCCGTGACATCACTGGAGCAATTGTGCCTAATTGGTGCATGCCTTCCACTCATGTCTGAGATATGACTACTCAGAAACTACTGCTTGTAAATTAAGTACAAATCCATGGATGTACAATTATCCTGGCAATACAGACATACGTGTAATCGTTTTCAGTAGTGTAAGTTACACATTTTGAAATAATATTGTTTTGACATATTGACCTCAAAGGGCACACCAGTGCTGTCTAGACTTGCCCACTCCGAATTCGGGCTTGAGGTGTGACATTGGCTCCACGCTTACACAAATTGATCTTAAACTGATATTAAATATTAGTTTAAGCTCAATTTGTTTTGAGAATTCTAGTCGACTTTCCCCTACTGTCTCATTAAGAAAGTCCCTAATAAATTTACATATGAGGTTATATTCCCGTGGGCTTTAAGCCTCAAAAAAAGAGTTTTTCTAACTATAGGCCTATTAATCTAGTATCTTGATTTGTGCGATTTCATAAAAGTTTATCCTATTTTCATTTGCGATGTTGCAGCAACCAACCGGTACTCCCCCTTGCGGAATTCGATGACAATAGTTCAAGAGCTTAGGTGTAGGTTTTATACAAATGACATTAAGCCATACAGCATGAATGCTGTGTTCCGGTAACGTTACTTGAGTAAACAGGTAGATAGGTAGGAGTATTTGTATTTCCATATTAAACATCATTAACTGACCTTGGTCTGTAATAATAGCCAAGCTATAGTTATAATAGATTAATGTAAGTTTTTGTTTTAATTTTCAGTTCCATGGACATCTACTTCTAGATCTAAATCCTCCTTACTTTTTCTAACGTTTAGTTGGCACATTATGTACCAAAACAATAACCTTTGCTGAATTCACCCAAACTTCACAAAATATGCAAAATGATACTTTAGTGGACATAAAGGGGAAAAAATAAGATTCTGTGGTAAATAATATCTCTTTGCAAATCTTCATTCATAATATGCAATATTATATTGGGTTATTTACAAATACTATTAGGTATGATAATCATGTTCTTAAACAAATAAGCACGAAATTCCGTAGTTTATTATTGTATCATTTTTTATTTTGTATGAAAAATCATCTAGCTGTTTGTAAACTTCAAAATATTTTGTATTAACCAGTAACAAGTGACAGCCAATTGTAAAATTGTGATTTTGTTGGGCATAAGCAACACCCAACCACCATTATAAATTCTTAAGTGCATGCAATAGCTTTATTCGGACACCATTAGCCTAACATCGAAATATAAAGCAACCTTGTACTTGATATCACGACAAGGAAGGAATGGGAATGTTTCGATGACATCGTTATTACTATCTTTATGAAAAAAGAATGATGTAATCTTAAAGATGACATTAATACGGTCGGCTATTCTGTTCAGAGGAGTCTTCAATTACAGTTCATGATACCTCAGAGGGACTCATCCTTAACCTCTGACTGATCCAAATTGCTTTAGTCCTAACCTAATCATGGTACTGGGCCGCCCTCACTGACATATGTTACAAGACTTTGGGCAGTGGGTAGTCATGTAGGCGCGGTTATATGTACAATATCCTTGAGCTGCCCAGCTTCTACAATAGCCGTTGTAATCTTGACAAGTAGGACCTGCAATAGAGAAAATATGGCATACATTATGGGGATAGCAGGGGCTGATCAAGGAATTCTATGAGGGGGGTTTGTATTTTTTTTTTTTAAAAGTCCCGGCGCCCTGGTGGCTCCAGGTTTACATAACAATAACTTGGAATTTGCCCCCCCCCCCCTAAAAAAAAAAAAGAAAGAAAGGAAAAAAAAGGAGGAGGGGGAGCGTGCACGCCCTATGCACTTTCTCCCTAATCCGTCCCTAGATATAATGGTCAGAGTATCTCTTATCTCAACTTAAAGTAGTAATACACAGGTTATGTAAAGGCCCAAATAACAAATTGAGATTCAATCTCACACGTGTAAGTTGGGACAAGAAAGGGTCGAAAGCATGCTTTACTCAATCATTTCGCTGGTAGAGGACGTTGGATGCCGAATGTTAAGTTTGATCAGCTTTGAAACTGAATAGCCAAATTCCCACTAGGTGAAAGCACTATAGTATGCATGGCCATAAGCAGACCAACAAACGTCCGTCTCACCAACCTCATATGCAATGTGAATTGTGAGTGAGTGAGTTAGTGAGTGAGTGAGTGAGTGAGCGATGGATGTTTTATGCCCTACCAACAGCCAGGGTCATTTTCACTGCAAAAACAGGTTGGGACAAATTCTGTTTTTGGTGATCGTATCTATGAGATAAAGGTGACAGGGCGGGCAAACAGCAGGGGATCAAAACCTTGAGATCAATTTTGCTATACCTCATTCTTTAGTGAACTGAGCACCAACTGGAAATTGAACCCAAAGAACCACTTGGTCAGTGCTGGGTCCCTGATATCGTCGCCTTATACATCAGCAGTGGCTACTGGGGGCCTATTCTTCCCCAGAACCCCCACAGGGTAATGTGAATAGTGTTATGTTGTATCTATTCAGCCATCTACAAGCCAATGGCATTGTTTTTCCTGGCAGAAACCTCTGGCATGGCCTTTACAAATTACACACAGCTAGACGATGCTGATAAGTGTGCCTTTGGAGTGCCGTTATTACAATCCACTAGGGGCCTCATTAGCAACATATATATACTTTGATTAATATAAGTCAAATATATAGAATTTTGTGGGAAATAATAGATCTAGATGGAACCTAATTCAATTTACATGGCCCTTTTGATTCCTTCTACAACGCCATTAATTTAACCCTGGCTACAACCCTGCTTTTATGATCATCTTTCTCAAAACTAAACCCATATTATATAAGTATCGACCTATTTTGCTACTATTTTACAAAGAATTTGACAACTTACTTGGGGCTGCTGTGGTCGTTGTTAAAGTTTCTTCATTAGTTCTCCCAGCACCGTCCCCACTGCTAGAACACAGTCCACAACTTTTCTTACAGTTTAGCCTCATGTAGGCACCATAGTAGCGACTTCTACAATGTCCTCGCCGCGACCAGTATGAACAGTGGGTGCTCCTGTCCAAGCAAGCTATGGAAATAGGAAAAATAAGATGTCATATGCAATCAAAGACAAATTAATGCAATTGTAGTTTATTTCTCATACATGTTCTCGCTTTGCCTTGTAGTGATAACAAAAGGATTAACCTATTAGATTTATTCTCCAAACCCTCTATTTGGTGATAAACTTCCGTATTTCAAAGATCAAATGCTGGAGAAAAAGACGTGTTCTTATCCCTTCTTGACATATCCCATATGGAGAATACTATTGGTCTGCCAGCCATCCGCTGTGAGAGAATCAAATTTTGATACGGTCTACATGCATCTGGTATTCAAATTGTGCATGTTGCATTTTGGACATAATTCAAGATAGACCAATACATTTTGTCATTTGTCACATCTAGTGTAGTGATGTATAAAACTCAGAAAAAGATTTGTGACTTACTGTTGCCTCCTCCTGTTCCTCCTCCACCACCGCCATCACATTTCTGACAGGACAGAGCACAGTTGGGAGTCATGTATCCTGGGTTTCTTGTACACTCTCCTCTGGCAGCCCATGTATTACAATTGACATGATTATCCTTGCAATCTTTTCCTCCACCAGTTCCACCACCTCCACCACCGCCTCCACCGCCGCCGCCACCACCGCCTCCACCGCCACCACCACCGCTACATTCTTTGATGGGGTTCCCAGGACAATAACATTTGCAATCTTTTCCAACAAAACCATCTCCTGAACAGGTTTTACTCCCGCATTTGGCTAAAAAGGAAAAGAACACATTTCTATTTTAGTAGCTTTGTCTTTAGGAAAATGGTATATATACAGATGACTGGAAAGATCTAACATGGGAGAATTAAACAGTATCATATAGTAAATGTAAAAAGAATTCTATTAGGTAGTGTACAGTAAATCATTAAAAAATAGCTTTTTTAAAACCAAAAATCAATTGAGACAGTTGATAGAAATTCTTTCTAAATTATTATATAGGTCTAATGCATTCGTTTTTAATGTAAACATGCCTTATATGTGTAGAGATTTGATTATTAGATATGCGTATGGTTGTTTATATTGATATTTCCTTTATTTCTTACCATTACATGAGTATATCAAATTGGCAAGCTTGATATCCTTGAAGCTGAGAGTCTGTCTTGTTCCAATGATGTTGGCATATTTTGAGTCAAGAGTGGAAATTGTCACCCTACCATTAGCTGAAAATGCCTGGAATACAAGGAATAAGGAAAATTATATTTATTGCTCTACCTTCTAAAAAAAGTTATTTGTCAATGATGATAACTATTTATTTTCTTTGAATATATACTGCACCTTTAGAGAATCAATCAATAGAATACAACAGATCAAAATTAATTACCTCTGAAAATAATGATACTATCAAATACATTTTGAGGGACAGAAATCAACAATTCAATGGAACACAGTTTTTTAATATAATATTTAATAGGCCATATCCAGAATCAAACCATACACTAAACATTTTTTATGGAATGTCTCATAAAACATCGAACACTCACTGTCTTTCCATAGTGCATAATGCTGAGGTAGTCATATGGCACACCATGGGCATTGATGACCTGGTTGGAGTGGCGCTGGAAGTTGTAAGCCATCCCTCGCTGGATGTTCTGGTAGTGGACTCGGACATAATTTTCTCGGTCAGGCCGGGTCTGCTCATGATGGAAGCCCAATGCATGGCCCATCTCATGAATAATGATTCCTTTCTGCAACAAAATTATAGAGAGATCCCATAATGTGCATGTACATCTTGCACATGTACTGCAAATCTCAAGGCAAGAACTGCTATCCATACTTTGGATTTCCTTTTTTGACCTTTATTGAATAAGATATAATTTGCTTTAAATTCAGTAAAAATAAAACATTCTGGCATAGGCACTAGAATGACCTTGTTGCGATATTGACTTCCAGTTTACAAATGAGTCTTGACACAAAGTTAAATGGTTTAAACATGTAGGCCTACTCACTCTTCTACAATAGCGGCCCAAAGTGAGGGGCTGGGCACCACCAGACATCCCAACATAAGATGAGCATCTGAAGACAGAGAGAAAAAGAAAGTAAGTTAATACAGTCTCGATACGAAATAAGGTGCAATAAAATAATCTTTAAAACTAAAACCTCCTCCATTTGAAGTATCATAGCTAATACCTGCAATGGCTTAGAATATGCATGGTTGCCTACCCTAGTATTGTGGATCCAGGGGGAAGGGGTCCTGGGGGTCCTGACCCCCCCCCCCCCCTTTTTGGTGGACCCCTAAACTACAAAAAAACTACTTAGCCTTTATGCTGACCGCCCCCTCCCCCCAATTTCGAAAATCATGTGTCCGCCCTGAAAACAATACTAAAAGAATAGGGTTTTTAAAAAGTAATATTCTTTTCGAATAGAACCATGGATGCACTTCTCAGCATAATATATGAAGGCAGCTTATAGTTTATAGAATGAAAGGTTAGTAAATTCCATCTAGACTTACCCGCCTCCACCGGTGATCCGGACATAGTTCCTTTCTGTACTCCTGGGTCTGAAGGTAAGACATGTGTACCTGTTCCAGTCATTGACTGCAGCTTGAACCTGGGCACGGTCATAACTACCTATCAGGTGAAAAATGATAGAAATAAATACGTATTAATTTGTCTGATATAGTTTCTATGAGTAACATTTTAATGTATGTTCTTATTATTATTCATTTTTAAAAGAAAACCCCTATAAAAACGTTACCCCAACCACCACCAACGGTACCCTTATCCCCAACCCCAATCTGCACCGCAACCACACCCCCATAAGATGGCAAATGGAAAGATTTGCAGTGACTAGGGGAGGCCACCAAGAAAAAACTACGAAAAATCGCGTCCACGAAAAGTTATAATATCCACGATAGCTCCATTTTCTATCGTGGGATTTTAGAAAAAAAGAATTTTCGTGGTTTTTTCCCCCTTTTTTTTCAAAACTATACACTCCCAAATTGTCCCAATGTATTTCAAATATACATTAACAGTATTTTAAATGGATTTACATATATTATCAATGGTTTTAGTATGATTTTCACTGAACTTTAATGTCCACGAAATTTTCGTACATTTTTTCTGGGGAAGTTTTTTCTATCGTGGCCACACAAAAAAGGGTAAAAACACGTCTATGAAATTTCGTAACTTTTTCTTGGTACCCCCCCCCCCCCCCCCCGGTGATAGCGACAGCGAAAAACATATTTTATGAGTTACTTTCGCCCTTTTTCTTGGCCTCATCATCCTTGTGCAAAACAAACTTACATAGTTATAGCTACAAGACAAAACTTACTGAATGAGTAAGGCACAGTGTAGGGGATCACTTTATTTGTCCATCTTTTCGCTTGATAGCTGATCGCTTTCCTCTTTTTCCTCCTTTTTTCACCGTCTTCTTCAGCTGCTTCTGCTGCTTCATCCCTGTTAGAAATATAATATTATCTTGACTGGAATTTAAGACACAAAACCAAAAAGATAAATATGGAATGTTGAAGCTGCTATTTAAGCATTGCATGAAAATATTCGTATCAAATACTCTATAGGCCCTATGGCAGTCATAAAGTTAAAATTGGCGATGGAATCGGTGGAATCTACTGGTTTTCCTCTACTTACTGTATCAAGTTTAATGCCGATTGAGCGTGAGTATGCATTGGTGACTCAGAGTCTGATCATTTTTCTCCAATGACTGACTTGAGTAAGTTCAACTCGGCCGACACTCCACCTTCCTAGCGGATATGGGACCCAAGGATTTTGGTTTGAAAATTAAACTGATGAAAAATATCAATACTTACAATGCTTGCATTCTCTCATATTCTTCCTTTGTGAAGACCATATCCAACTCGACTTTTACAGTGTCAGTTTCATTACCCAAGAAATCAGAGTCAGCACCTAGATTATAAAATTACTGATATGTATTATTGATAACCAATAAACATTAGGCCTATGCTACGAGAAGAAATTCGCCACCTATTGCGCATAATTGAAACAATGCTATTGAAAGGCCTCTCACAATAATGATAGCCTTTACTGTTCCAGATGACCCTTTGCACAACTACCGAGAAAAACGCCTACTTTATTTGTAACAGACAGAATTATGATAAGCGATGATCGATCGCATCTCAAAATGTTTTCCAAGTGATTTACATATAACCCAATGTTGATTGTTAAATGGAAAAATACTTACTTGATTCCTGAGCCAATGTTATTATTTCATCAATTGTTATGGCATCAATTACATAAGACACCTGCAATTGAAATAAATTGTATAACAACTAGTACACCTATGATATATTAGTAGAATACATTCCTATATCAGATGTTGACTGGTAAATAAAATAGATAATAAACATATATATATAGTATGGCTTTAACGATGAAAAAAAGAAATATTTACAATTTAACCATGCAATTGGCTTTAAAAAAGCAAACATACGCAATGCAGAATGGTAATGTTTGGTATAACTATGATCTCGATTAAACAAAATGTGTGAATAAACTCACCATGAAAAGCAGTAAAACCAAGCTGACGAGGCTCCTTAGGAGCTCCATGGTTGGCTCAGATGTGCGTTTGTCCCTGTCGGAGTTGCACCTCTTAGTTCTGATCTTCTAGGCTCTTTGTAGATACCAGTCGACGTCCCCTGTCACTCCAGGGGTACTCTTGGATATGATAAGGTAGTTCGCGCTGGCCTGATATTTATATGGGATCCTGGAACATCCGCCATGTATACTCAGTAAAGGGCTGATGTGGGCAGTGGGAGGGAGGGAGGAGTTGGCATCGATGGCACCCCCTCCCTCCCCCCTTCTGCTAATATGTTCCCCTCTCTTGTCTCCTTTCCTTATACGTGCACACCTCTACACCCCCATACGATTCGAGGAAGTTCTGATCTTGTTCTTTCAATCTTAGGTGATCATCTTAAGGTAAACTCAAAATGATAAGATCATCTTAAGATGGATTCAAGATGATAACCATTTAGAAAGTATACATGTAACGTTATGTTATGCAATAAGCATGTGTCAGAAATGCAATAATATTGCATGTGGAACCACATACATCGGTTATGGTTGATGTGAACGACATATGCTGGCTGGCAATATCATAAAAACGTAGGGTAAATAACGCAGGTCGTGCCGAGGGAGGGGAACTTCGTGTAAATTTCTGTTTCTTTGTAAATATAAAGATGATGTCGTGGGGAATACAGGATGTCGTTTTTCCACCTTTTTACAAACGTTGTATTTCTGAAGCACATCGAGGTACATCTCATGCCTACTTCATATCAATGGAATGGTGTAAGCGTAACTTAGCCATGGCCTTTTTCCATTTTTGAAAATAATAATGCCAAAGCACATATTTCTAGGTACTTCAAGCACTTGGAATCCCAATTAAACGTCAGATGCTCAAAATCCTATACCCATGAACGTAGAAATTATTTGATGTATTTTGGGAACACCATACATTTGAGTCAGAATTTACTTGAAACTATAGTTGAAAGACAAAGTAATATAATGACTATTACTGATTCACAATGACATTGCTAGACAAAATTAAACTGCAAAATGCACATGATCAGTGCACAACTTTATACTTGTTTTTGTAGTTCAAAATGTGCGTATCGCTTACTATCATAATTTCAGAAGGGCATATCCTGTATCCACTATGGAACAGATAATTCGGATATGGAATTTTCTTGGACATGCTGATATCGTGTGCTACGCCGAATGTCCGCCTTCTCGTTAACTAATTAATAATGACTTCAAATCAAAAATTGATTTCCAATAGTTATGATATCAAGAATATCATAATCTTGATATCGTTTCAGTTAACATTAAGGAAAAAAATCATTTTGGTACTTTTCAGCAGTATCTCCCTTATGCTCATTTCATTAAACTAACGCGAGAACCTCTTATAGAAATATAATAGAAATATGCATGTATGCATTTGACTTGTACGTGCACAATTTCAATAACACGCTAGTTATCAAACACAGTTGGTTTACCATCACATCCACTTCTGTGAATGAGTTGTGATATAATGTCACGATGTTGGTATGGATATTAATTGATATCCCGGGTAAATAAACAAAATAAAGACCCAATACCTTGAGTGGGTGTTAAGAACACTTCTGAGTCATCGACCATTCGTCTGGGCAGGCTGAGCTCAAACACGCATCCTTTGGCATCGTGATACTGTTTCACTTCTTGTGAATGTATTCTTTAAGATTGCAGAGATGTTTCTTCACCAAATTTTATGATGAATGACGGAAAAAAGCTTGATAAATACTGAAAAAGCAAACACAAAATATCTGCGCATGACTCCAATATAAAAGACACTTTTTTTTTTTTTTTATTTTATTTATTTCACCAATCTTAAATACATAAGTTCTTCCTTGGCGTCGATATAACATGAGATGAAAATGTAGAATGAAATACATGAATACATGAATGAACCAGTGTATTAACTTGGAGTACCGTTACATTTTACTCATAGTTTAATTTCATAATCTCATGTTTAAAACTTAATCTGGAATCAATATGCTGTACGTTTGCAGGTAGCGCATCCCATAAGCGCATACCTCTGTAATAACAACTGTTATATACCCAGGTTGAAGATGTAAACTCATGACAAAATTTCACTTTTGCACTACCACGTGTTTCCATTTTATCTTTATCTGGCTTACCTTTATCCAGATAATACTCACAGTCTTTTATAGAATACAAAACTGAAAGGAGTTGAATGCATCGTCTCTTATATAAAGTATGAACACTGTACCTAATAAACAGTTCAGAAACATCATGATAATCTTTGTCCCTTTTAAAATATATTGTCTTTAATGTACGTTCTTGCAATTTTTCTAATTTTACAATGTCTTTTCTATTTGCACTATCTATAACAAAACTTGCATAATCGAACAAGGGCTGTATTGTTTGCTTATATAGGATTATAGATAGAGTTTCCGTTAAGAAATTTCTAATCTTTTTAAAATTATACAGCCTATAATTAACTTTCTTCCAAACGTTTGTTATAAACCTATCAAAATACAAACAACTATCGATGTCAACCCCAAGATAAGTATAGATAGGAACATTTTCTACAACACCACCTATCTTATAATCGCAAACAATATTTTTCCGAGAGTAATTAAAAAGCATATGTTTAGTCTTTTTTACATTAATGGTGAGGCGATTAGTCATAGCTCCGACCATTATGTTAGTTGATTCTATTTGATCCATAATTCTTTTATTTTCACACTTGGACGGCAGTTGGCAAAATACGCTAAGACAATGTCATGTACAATTTGAGTAAAGATACGTTTACAGTAATATATCAGTTCCTTACTGAATGTAATATTATTGATAGAGTCCTCACTTGAAAACATGATAGATTATTTTTTATAGGAATGTCTGAAAAAATGGCGCAGTACACGATTTCACAACGCTTCATTCATAAAGGCAATGTGCTAGTTCAGCCCGGGGCACGTTGAGTATGTAAACAAGGGGAGAAGGATCCAACAATAACTAAGAGGGCACATGGCCAGTGACTAGATCAGGATCCAAAAACATCAATGGACCCGTATATGTATGCAGTGACACGACTACTTCAGTGGAATGACCCTGTGACCATGAAACATCAGTGCTCTGTTGACGTCAGGGGTTCAGCTTTATTATCATTATGTGTATACACATACTTAGTGTTGGAGATGGTATAATAATGAGAAGGTCAATGACCTTTTCATTTTGCTGATGGAAGATCTATAGGTAAACTTATAAATATATAAACCTATTGAACTTTTGTTTGGTATTGGCTAGCTCAACAATTATGATTATGTTATTGTCCTTGCCCTTTTAAGGTTACTGTTTAATTGGAATCATACCTCTCTCGTCTTCTTCAATCTATTCATCCAATAAGGTAGTTAGGACTTCAAGAACGATAGCAACTCACTTATGAGAGGGTTGTCACGTATTAGTTTTCTTTGTGAAATCATCACAATGCAATGTCCAGGTTCAATCATGAGGTTGTGATAGTTCTATGCGGTTCAATTAGCAGAAACTCTTCAAATCAATGCTCACAATACTGAATACTCCTGCTGTCCTGCCAAAGATTATGAGTTCAACTTTACCAAGTTCTTATAGTTAAAACATGGAAGTAGTGTGTGCACTGCCAACTATGTACACTTGATCAGCTGAGCGTTCGGACTGAGATATCATATACAGCATGTTAATTAGAGATGATGCACCTTACATTACAGGAACCATGCCTCTCTTTAGATTGAGTGACTTTGCTATCGCTGGTGGTGGAGGTACCGCCAAATTAAAGAGTTAGTGGCATGTACATGTATGTACAATAAAGCCTACCTATCTGAATGTCTTTTTTTAATCACTTTCATCTCTTGTCACAATGTCCCAAACAGGAATAACAGTAGGCATAAGAAGAATGAAAACCAACCCATTTCATCTGGCAGGGAATTAGTTAATACGAAAATTCTCTGTTTGTTTTTATCAATTTTGCCTCATGATGTCTCCAACAATTCATTCAAGAGACCAATGCACTTACATCAATAACTAATACAATAAGCATCCGTCTAAATTCATCTACTGCTTTCATTCTAGGAAGGCTTGAAGGATATAATATCATTACGGGTACCAAACTGTTGAACTTTTGCTTCTGGTGTTGTCCGGTTGAACCGGAACCTGAACCCCTATAGATAAGGGTTCCGGGATCATCATAAGGCCATGCAACTATTACTATCGGCTGAACATTTCACGAATATATGGGACATTAAATGTTTAGACTACGTTGCGTCTCTTCCCTCGGGTAAGTAGCTAGCAATAGACGGATCCGCGTCAATTGAAATCTAAAATAGGCCCAATGATTATTTTGATGGTGTTGAAGGTAGATTACATTGTTTCTGATTATCCTAATATACCATTGTTTGATGTATATATATCTACCTAACTTCAGAATGTTGTGTTCTTTCTCAAGACTTTAACAACCAATTCCTGTAGGAATCGTATATTATGATATCTCGATTCAGAGATTTAATGGAAGTTTTCTTCCCGTTTCTTACAAAGGACGTTCGCAGAAGACTGAGTAAATGGCAGACTATGACGTTAATTATTAGAATTTCACAGTTTGGAAACCATGCACCACCATTCGGTAACAGTCTTCCCAAGAATCCCCCTGCACCCGGACTGTTATGAGTGTCTATAAGGGATATAGTTGAACTGTTCTCCCTTACGTCCCGTCAGCAGACTCTCGTTGGTGTACCAGGAGCAGGATGCTGATGATACAAGCAAGGATAGATAAAAAACATAGCTGATTGCATTTTGGGTACAACCTATAGGTACGGCCAAGGCAGTTTCTGCTGTTCAGTTTTTGTTAGTTTCTTTTTTGCAATTGCATAAAATAAAATTGAAAATTAGTAAACATAGAAAAACCATTCATCATTTCTTTTATATACTTGGTTTCATTTATGTGGACATTTCCCTCTGGGAGTTCGAGCAGCCGCCATTCCAAATTGCAGATAGTATGAGAATGTAGGTGGCAAATGACATACATATCTATCAGCATTTGCCTTTCTGAACATTTGAACTCCTCAGATATTGCTTAGTAACAAAGATTTCATGGTGTCTGCTTTTACAGCCTTTCAAACTACCTATATATGTTTTAAATGTTTGATGAAAAATTTAATGTTATTCGCAACAACTAATCTTATGCAGGCCATTTCCGACATAGACCAATGTAGTACGGCATGGTTCAACTCTTTCTGTGCTGCTACCAATTGCTACATGTATAATTATGATAAACCATTATAGAATGGTCCCCCAACTTTCTCTTGTCAGCTTATTCTGTAGAACTGATGGTTAGATGTTATCCACGAGCTGTACGTAATGTAGGCCTAGGCCTATACGTGTTTTTCATCACCTTTAGAGAAAAAAAGACCACCCTCCCCCCAGTCAAAGATCACTTCATAAGTAAAGGTGGATTTCCACAGAACGACAAATCATTCTTGTCTTCAGCCATTCATCTTTTCCAACCACAGCGACTATTGGTACCAACAAGAATTTGTCCTTAAGGGTGGAAAGGGTTAACATTGGATGCTGGTGGAAACCCACCTTAAGTATTTTCTGGTTCGGTTAAAAGTAGAATGGATACATCTCCTCTTTGGCATAACATATATAAGTTATATTAGAAAACATACCATAGAGGTCACCACTCGTAAATTCGTTATGGTTCAAAATTATCCGATAGGGGACTTTTGTGTCACTAATTATATTGCCAATCTTATACCTAGTTATTTGAGTTCGCAAAATTTTGTCATATTTTGACACAACTTGCTTTTGGCTCCGTTTAAGGTACACAGATATTTATGTCGTCCATATCCTCTGTTTAAACTTTCATCCAATTAACAAAGAAATTCAGTATGTCCTGCTGTAAAAATACTTTATTTGTGATATCCATATGTAGAGGATCTCTTATATTGAGAATTATCAAATGATCATATGATATGGAAAAAAAACTTACAAAATGTCAAGAAATATATTAAGCATACTCATGACGTACAAGTATTTTGTTCAATAATTTGAATGAATAAGTGATGTTCTGAATGACTTAATACTTTTGTAAACCTTGATTGTGACAACACTGTTACACTTTAACTGAAGGAAAATGCTCGTTTTTCATTTATGAGGTCGCTGATCTACTTAAGTCGTTCATTTTGAATTCGAGATTCTTAATGCCCTCTGAAAACTGTTCATATACCAGCAAGTTTTATTCAAAGAATACACGCACCTTTGTACGATATTTATAAATATATCATAGTATGGTTTGTATACCTTCCAAAAGTACATTAAGTGAGGGGTTGGAGGCGGGGTTGACTTGGGTGTCCCAATAGGGCTTTGTAACCAATCAACAATAAAAAGCCGACCAGCGGCATGATTGGCACTACTCAGCCCTATGGATAAAAACCACCACAGGAAAAGATCCCCGCCCCTGGTGAAATATAGAACCCGGTAAAGGAGGTTCTGTAAGATAGTGAAGGCATTAAGCCACATTCAAACGGCATTCCCCAAATAAAACCATAATATGCAGGCGTTTGTATGCGTTTGCATGCGTTTACAGTGCCGATCACTTCTTAAATTTCCAATAAAATGTTGAGTAAAATTGATAATTAATAAATATTGTGTTTAGTGATAACCAAAAGTTGTGAAAAATAGGGATTCCTGTGGAAATGATTATGCTTCATGTGAGGAATGAACGTTTTCTTCGGAGGTTTGCCTGAAGAGAGAGTAAATCTATCAGAAGAAGATTAAGTGAAGAGAAACAAGGAAATGAGTTTTTGTGTCAAACATTAATTTTTAATGGTTCCTCCGTTTGAGGTGAAAATGAATACATTCAACAGGAACAAAAGGAGCACACAGTGAACAGGCAAGGCCGTGCGCTGAGAGTAGACTTTACAGGGTGTGTATTTACAAACAATGGTAGACTTTACAGCTAACAGTATTTACATTGTAATACAGCTTTACAGGTGAGTTGTGGAGTCACACAGGACGGCAGCGCGGTGCAAAGATCGTCAGAAATTGAGGACGGCTTCAGGGGCTAAAGGCACAGGGACTCCACATGATTCAACATTTTGTGACTTTTTTAATTGGCCAATCACAGATTCAGGCCTGGACCGATTTTTTTTATGTATATCACATTTGCAATTTAGACAGTAAAAACAAATTTCCATGTGGTATCACCCTGCTTATTTTTCGACATTTCAAATGTCACTTCTATTCATAGAATTACATAACACTATCCGATTGCTCTCCAAATTCATACATTTAAACGCTATTCTGATTTAATGTCAGGTAATAACGCATTCTCAATACATTATATTTTAGCATTCTTCATCTTTCGATCTGATCACACGAGATGTTGAAAAGTTTCACAAATATCTTGAATCTCCCTCTGACATAATCAAGCTTACAATCACGTAAAGACTCATACGCAGTTTCATAAGACCATGGGCCTCAAAACAATTTGATCAAGCCTCACAAACACTTTGTGGCTGTCCTCAGGGACTGAACCCTTCTTTTATATTTCATAGACTGCTGGCATGTATCCCCTGGATGGGCTCAAGACGCTGCCCACTTCCTGGTTCTCCTCCACCCTGGAGGAGGCACCATGGTGTTTGCTCCAGGGGTACTGAATGACTCCAGCCAGCTTTAATCACATGCTCCAGGTACTTTTTGGACGGACTCTGATATCTGATCCCCAGTGGATGATCAGGAACTGGGATTAATATCATTAATAACACAGGTGAATGGTTACCTGTGACCCACTAAATCTCGAACATTTTCACCAGTTTGTTCGCCTTATAAAATTCCAATATGAATATAAAAATTGCTGATAAGCATGCTTTATCAAAGACAAAAAATGCAAAATTCTCAAAAGCATTTGGTATGAAAAAGAAGTTACATCTATAGAAAAATTGACATTCTTTACAAATCGAGCTTTTCTGCCTTTGTTTTTGGTCTTACCCTGATAAGACTTAAACTGACAGACTTGTTTGTGAACAATAACCGACCTCCTCAAACTTTAATATGTACCTCGTGCTCGTGGGGTTTTCCCCAGTGCTAATCAGTTTGCCAAGTCGAAATCGATCACGAAAGTTTGTTTGTAGATTCTCCCTTCATATGTAGTAGGCTATAGCTGGGCAAAAGGCCAAGCTTGCCATCCATATCCGAAAGTTTGCGAAAGTAAGGGAGAATAGTTAGGCAAACCAATAGCTGGAGAAATATGCGTACAAAAATCCCCTGATCTTGCAAGATTCTCGCGAATCTCTGCAAAATTTAAGGAAATGATGGCAATTAATTTTCGTGCAAAAGCACCCAATACTTCGAGTCTTAACATTAGTTTACAACTAAATTTCAGATTTTCTTTCATCTGCTTCACGGTAAATTCGTACATTTGACTCTGATTCTTAAAGAAAAGCATCCTTGTTCCATCAATTTCTCATAATTGTGCTATATTTACAGTATGTACCACCTGTACATTTTTCTTTACATTTATGTACACCTTCATGTACCTCCGCCTTTGTACACTAAAATAACAGCAGTTGTCACCGTTGGGCCCTGGAACAACAAACTCAATCTCACCAAGACTTTCCTCAATGACCTATGGTCAAAACTAATCTTTGGCTTAAAATGCCACAACAATCTATCTTATCGTTCTCCTTCTCGGCTCGGGGACCCAGGACCCAGGCTCAACAACAACCTACAAACGCGGTCCTAAACAGGACTCCAATGGACGGATTGATTGCAATACCAAATAACAGAACGTTTTCCCTCACGTTGCTTCTATTGTTTGACCTTTTTGTAATGACCTCGAGAGGTCTTCATAGTCTTCACTGAGGGACTGCACAAACACGGTAAAGCCCTTAGGGCCCTTGGAGGAGAGTTTATCTATGAGGGCCTCCACCCGCTCCCTCCTTGTCCTATAGGATTTGATTTCATCCTGCTCGTCCAGCGAGATGATCTTGTTCTGGATGAGATAGGACATGATGTCCCGCACGTCGATGGTCTTGACGAGAGCAACTCGGTTTGACCTGATTGCCTCCTCCCAGGGCTCCTCGTAGGAGGGCGCGCCGTCCGGCTCATCCAGGCCGCCGCCTGGAGGAGCGGCCTGAGGCTTAGAGTGGAGGTAAGCCTCGCAGAGAGTCACGTCGTCGAGCTGCTCAGCCACTCGCCGCTTCACCAGGAGCAGCTCGGGGAAGGTGTTAGCCGTTAGAGGGGCGCCGCGGGTCTTGCCCTTGGCTAGAGGGATCTGGAAGCGTTGGCCGGTGGTGACGCTCTCCGCGTGGTTGTAAACAAAGCTGGCTGCAAGATCAGGACTCTTGTCCAGGTAGAAGAAGAGCCTCTCCCCGTCGCACAACTCGAACCGACTCGACTGGTAGCCTAGGTATTTCAGGCCCGAGAGGTTGGGCAGGTTGTTGTTGTTGATGCTCTGCGGACTCTGCCCCTTGCAGACCACCTGCAGGCAGGGGTCCTTCTCCCGGTGGAACACGTGGAACTCGCAGGGACCCTTCTTATCGTTGACCAGCGCCAGGGCGTGGGTCTTCAGGAGGGAGATGTTGTAGCCAATGGCCATACCTGCGGCCAGACTGACCACAGGTACCAGTAGCCGCATGGTCTCTATAATAGAGAACCGGTCGATACTGATGACCACGTCGTCCTTCCTCACCGTCGGCTTGACCTCCTCCGTGACGTCCGTCCAGTCGAAGTCCTTATGGATGTCGACCTCTTTGTGGAACACCAGCAGCTTTCCGGGGGAGTTGACTTTCACCCCTTTCATCTGCATGTAGATGGGGCGCAGAAACCGCTGTCCGTGGGGCTGGAGACGGACTTGAAGTCCTGGCTTCATGTATGGAGCAAGCCCGGCTTTTTTGATCTGCTCCTGGCGGGCTTCATAGTGGTCCGTTTGGGTGACGGTAATGAGGACCGGAGCACTCACTGAATTGGGCGGGATGTGAAGGGCAATGTTGCCAATGTCGATCTCACCACCCTGCCGGTCAATCCACTTTTCACCCATGACCGCCTTGAGAGGTGGTGAGGCAGCCGTAGGGGTTGAAGTCCCCGTGACCTCGCTCTTTTCTCTCGGTGATTCTCCTGCCATGGCAGCCAGTTCCGACAGCAGCGTCTTGTTGCCCGTGCGTGGTGAGGGCAATTTGCGACTGTGGATGAGTGGTGGCAGTTTGGATGTAGGGATACTGCCAATGTCGATGATGGTTTTTGGGCGGGATGTAGTGGTCCTCCTGGGCAGACTATCCTCCCCTGAGGCTCCCTCTGGAGGTGGTCTGGGAGCTGAGATTAACGAAGGTAACTTTGTGTTATGGGGTAAGGTCTTAAGTCCCTGTTGTTGGCGTATAGCAGGTAGAGGGCAATTGGTAGGATCAGTATTGCTCCTGTCGTGGTTCCTTTTGGTCCGAGTCAAGGAGGGATTCACTAACCCACCACCTTCTGCCATCTTCTCCCTTTTCAAGCTTTTGACTCCATCCTTTGTCTGTGCCTTCTCCAAACCTCCCTCACCACCACCTCCCGCCTCCTTCTGCCTGGAGGCCATTATACCCGACATCTCATCAATCCGCTCTCTCAGCTGGGCTATCTGGCTCTGGTACTCGGTTTCCTTCTTCTTCCAGAGCCCCAGCCCCCGCTCCTTCTTGAGCAGCTCATGTCTGAGCAGCTCCTGCTGAGTCTGCAGTTTGCCGATGGTGACGTTGGCGTCGTTCTCCGCCTTAACCGTCCGCTCAAACCACTGCTGCATGGCGTTCTTATCCTCCTCCAGGGCGCGTTTGTCCTGGGCCAGCCTGTGCGCACGCGCGTGCCACTGTTTCATCTGTCGGCGGGTGTCCAGTAGTTTCTTCTCCATGGTCACTGTGTCTTGGGTGTCAAATGAGAGGTCTGTGGGAGGAAAAATAGAAAATCGTGTTAATCATATGCGGAGGAAACAACGTAAGATGTCTTATGTCTGACACAAACCTTTTAAAGAAGATGATACTATGTATTGTACTTTTGCTGGTGTCCAATTGCTTTTTGATGGTGACATTCTATGGGATTGCCACCATTGACATAAATGATGAATGTAGAGGAAGTCTCAACCCTTCTATTGATGAAAACAACTTTTGTATATTACAAGTAGAAGCTAAGATATTGGTTTCTGAAAATGATAGGGTTGGATTCACGTCATTTTGTTATAATCTATAACTTAATTGTAAAGTCACAGCACACACAGCTCACCTGTCATGCTCTCGTCGCTGTCGCTGGAGTCGTCGAGCTGGAGTTGCTGACGTAGCGTGACGCTGACGCCGACATTGTGGGACTCCTCCAGGGCGTCGACGAAGGACAGCAGCGCCGTCTGCCGCCTGCCGCGGGAGAGAGTGTCCAGCACGTCCCGCAGCTTCTGCACCGGATTGCGCACCACCTGCAGGAAAGAAGGCATTGGGTGAGAATTCAACAGATTTGTTTACGAACAATGCCAATTTGTGAGCGAAATATGCTAAGATAATACTCATGGATGAACCTTTGACTCTTTTTGTGGCTATAGGGGGCCTATTAATGGATGTTTTTGGGGATATTTTGCAATTGCTGACATAGAACAATAATTATTATCTTACTTAGAGAAACAGGTGCATGATTTGCTCTTTTTTGAATTTTAGGAGTTTGCATTTACCTAGTTTTTGTGATAACCTATATAAATGTATATAAAATCATAATGAATGGTTTGTTTGTAATCGTAATTTATGGCATAGCCTAACCTTCCTTCCATGAAACACAAACTGTGTTACTAACAGACTTAATCAACTCAGCGGAGATGTTGACACTTTGTGAATTTTGAATTTTGAATTTTTGAATTTTAGATAAAAAAAATTATTGACACTGGTTTGCCGGAAGTATTAATCTAACAACTATTTGATATGATAACCCATTCAATCTATTATGTAAATTAATTTGTTTGGAACTTGCATATTATTTACTATACCAATGCACTTCCAACGGACTTGTTGTCATTGACGACGAGTGGCCAGTCATTGTAACCAGATTACGGGTAATTTAAGTAAGCTAATTACCCTTGTCGTCGACAAGGTAATCAGATATGACCAATACCTGCAGGTCTGATATAGAATTGCACAGAACTTGAACAGAAGGCTGAGTTAAATTGTTCTTAGTATTAGTACTTTGCATAAGTATATAGGACTTATCTTCCAAAATAACAAGGATATTTCTATGAATTTTATGTATGAGCTTGTAGCATCAATAAAATGGCTGATAAGCATCAATAAAGATTTACGTATGCAATAAATTTTTGTTGACACTTATGATCAAACATATCATTTTGTTCGTTCTATCGACCTATTATAATCCTGAGATGTGTGTTTTCATTAATAATTCTTAAATAATTTGATTACCAGTTAGGGCACACACTTCCAATCACTCTAACCCATGACAGCTAAAATTCCCTAAGTATGGATTTTTTCATCGATTGCTCTCCAGGTTGATACCAATTGGGTCAATTTACCAACAATGGTCAACGTACGGGATAATCGAATATAGTAAAAGTAAATGTTAACATTTATGTCTACGTCACTCTATAAATGAGTATTCTGACATAGGAATTACTGCCATGGGGTCAAAAAGACTAACAAGCTCAGGGCAACCCCCTTCACCATTGCCGACCCTATAACCTATGCATTATGGATTGGGCGCGATCGGTCACGCTTCATTAAAGATGAACGGGCCGATTGGGGCAGGCTGGCAGCCTTGTGTTGGCCTTGCTGTACTTGCTCATTCCGCACAGAGAACTTGAATAAGAAAGCAGGGTCACGTTCATGTTGTTGTTTCAAAAGCAAAGACTTTATAGTTGCCGTTTATAAAACCTGGCCCTTTATATGGGAGAGATTCATGAGTAGCTTTAACTAGCTATAGAGGATTCTAAATTGCCAAATTTAACCATTTTTTAAAAAGGAATAAATATTTTTAACTTGTTCTTATAAGTAGATCAACATTCATAGTCTCCATTTGGTATATGTGCAAAATAGTGGCAATTTGGAGTAAATGTTCATGATAAATTTTAGGTTAACATTGTAAGACTATGGGCATATACCGGTATACTTTTTATCCTCTACTAGGTCTTTTGTATCCGGGCTATTGCACCACCTGGGCATTGGGATGATCGATCATCAAATCTGATCGTTATAGGTATTAGCTACATTGATAACAAAGAGACGTCTTTCTCCTAATGCTATATATACATGCGTTAACTCCGCAAATACATAACCAACAATGACACCATGCCCTCACCTATGGTTTTAATCATACCAGCACCCATATATACAATTAATCACATAGCCACAAACATGAAGTCAGCAATCTCTTGATAATTCAGAGTCTCTGATTCCTGTAGACAATTGGGGTGTGGGGGGGCGTACTGAGTACTGACTCAATCACCTGGAGGAATCAAGGCTGCCCACGAGTGGCGGGCCTCCTGTAGGGCTGAGTCACCAGGTAGTGATACACTGGAGGAGTGGTGTGGTGTGCTCGTACTGGAGGAACGACTGGCACGTGCGGACCACGCCCCAGTAGTGTGTGTCTAACGGCACAGTCAGCAGTGGTCCGACACACAAAGAACATCCTTTAGAGCACATACTCAACATTGCATCAATTGCTTCTTTTTATGTTTAACTCCTATTTTTTATCTTGAGTTGTCATGCAAGAGCTTCCAAATGGGTGTGGTTGAAGTCTAGTGCTCAACATATAAGGGCGTGTTTAATGGATTTTAACCTGTTCATCATTTGTTTTATTGATGCTCCTTGGCCATTTGTCCCCTTTGCTTTGAGAGTACCCCCAAAGCAATATGGTGGTAGAAACTGTAAACCTCCAGAAATTTAGATGGTTAAAGTCCAGATTATTCAAGAGATGTCATGCAACCTCTAATGAATACCAAACAGCAATATGTTGACAAAAAACAAGTCTAATTCCGTATTCGGCCATAGGTTGACTGTGGAAGGAATAAGAATAAGCTAGTTTTCTATCACTTCTACACATTTAATTGATATCGTCATGGAAACCATGCTCTTTTGACACTCAGTCACAGTACTTTCCTTATATTATTATAACTAAAACCAATGCTGCTGGTATCAACAGCTGCTAATAATAATCAAATGTGTTAAACAGCGGAAGTTGAATGACCGGAAGTCAGTAGGCAGTAGGCAATGTATTTGCTGATATCATGCAAGATCATAGTGACCTTCATAATAATCATAAAGATCATAATAATCTTAACTTAAATTGTGTGGCGTTCCACTATCATTATTTGCCAAAAGCAATTTTTTTGGATTTGGTTCAAATAAGCGTTTGGGACAAAAAATCTATTGCGCAGACTCATGAAAAATATGTATTTTCTGCACATTCTCTCCTTACCCCAAAATCAATCAACCATATCCCCATTCATAACACTGACTAAGCTAATGTTTCCGTGTGGTGCCTAAAGCATCACAAGATATAGCTGCTTAACAGATCCTGGGTGACCTTATTTTCCGAGAAGGGCAGACGGCTTGAGTTACCTCCTTAGAGGTTACCTTCGATCTGAGTTACAGGTAACAGGTGTGGGCAGAGGTAGTGTTACATGGCGGGTCGGGCCTCCCGGCCTACCTGTCACATACGGCTGCAGTTATTTGTGCTCTCTGCCAACAATAAGGTGAAAAAAACGACGACCTCGTGGCGTGACTGTTCGCACTGGTGAAAACCTTATAAAACCTACAGTGATTTTTTGTCCATCTTCAGATTGTTAATAGAAATGCTAATCATATAAGGACTGGAAAGTCACGAGATAATGTCATAACATACTTACTATAACTTCCCAATGTAAATTTCGTACTATATTTCTGGTTGTTATTACAATGTCCGGTCTGCATAATCTTATCATACAGACAATTAAGTTAGGCTCTATTATAAGCCTTGCCCGGTGATTTACCAGCTCAACTCAGAATGCATAGATATTGATTTTTTGTCTTGCAAAGGAATTATCAAGGTACGCACACAAAGTATTGACCAGGGGGGCGACCAAAAAACTTTCACGAACCTCAAGTTCAATAAATAGTCACGTATCCAAATTTTGGGTTCATGATGGATTCGTGGTCATGAATCTCATGTTTACATTTTTTTCCATTTTTTCCATATTTTCCAAAATATTTCATTGTACTCTAATGTTCTTCTAAGAGATAAGACAAAGTAATTTTTATACAGATAAATACTTTATAGGGATCATTTTGCATGGTTTAGAAGGTTCGTGAACGCTTACAAAGGTTCATGAATGTTTTCTGGACATGCACAAGGTTCGTGAACCATGAAATTATTATCACGAATATTCGTGAAAGTTTTTTGGTCGCCATACCAGATGCAGACACAAAACGATAACCCATTTTGAAAGTAGAATACATCACGTCTCAGCAGAAGTTATATGATGAAAAGTGAGTGATTTCAATGAACAAGTATACTAGACTGCCCTGGAGACTATACTCCGTCATTCTTAGTCACACCAGCTCGAACTGTTTTTTAGTATGATCCTTTAACATTGAGCTGATTAAAACTGTGGGCGTTGACATTGAAATTCAGACCCCATGTCGACTCACATAATAACATCAAGACCCCGCCCTTATAGTTCACAAACTCCAGCCACTATTTCACCAATAATACTACCGATGATTAATCCAACCCAGCCCCAGAGAGACCAAACTCATTACAAATTCATTGCCACCTGTTGTGAGTGAACCAATTTGCATTGCATTGAATTCTTCGGGACTATTAATTTGGAAAATAATATTGCAGTGGTTTGAACTGCTGGGGATTAAGGAGGGATCTGGGCTGGGGTTATCAATGTGTATAAATCGTTGCTGCCTGTCACGTGCTCCAAATATTTGGTGGTAACCGTCTGCGGCTAGACAGGGGAGACGATCGGAGGTTATCGATTAAGGCCCACTCGCCCTGGGTGTCGTAGACCTCTGCGACAAAGATCGCATTGGATCGCATTGAATCGTAAGGTCTTACGACCAATGATGCGACAAATATCGGCTAGATTTACGACAACTTTTTCGTAAAGAATATCGCAATAGATCGTAAACCTATGGAGTCGTATAGCATTCACGCTGGACAATTTTGTTTGAGATTACACGTGTCGCATAGAGGTTTACTGCGACGATTTTCGTCAAGATTAAAACAAGATTGTTCTGAATCGTCGGCTGCCACGTACACAATATGGAATTCGAAGACTTCATGACGTTTCAAAGTTTCTTTATAGAGGAAGAGGAGGATGAAGAGATGTTATTGTTTAATATATCTCGTCGCAGAAGCCCTCGTTATAGATATAATACGACTATTGAACGTCGTATGTCCAACCCAGAAGTTTCTCTACTAGCACTTCAAAATGTACTGCAGGTATGTAATATCGTTTTCTTTTTCAATATATTTTTAATATAATTTTACATACTCTATAAATGTTTTTAGTGTATTAACTGAAAAATATGAATATGTAATCTAAATCTATGTTTGAAATTGAACGACAAACACATTATTAATGACATTTCTATTTTTATTAAAGCAAAAAGATGCTGCACAATTTCGTCGGATGGTTCGGATGGATATTCCAACCTACAACATTCTCCTTGAGTTAGTGCGACCATATCTCACAAAGAAAACCACCAATTTTGGTCCTCCACATTCAGCCGAACTGCGTCTAGCTGTTACTGTGCGATATTTGTCTACAGGTAAATAATATTTCTGTACATTGTATGTTTTTCATAAAAATATTTAAAAAAAATAAAATTAAAATCGTATTGAAATCGTAAGAAAATTAAAAGACGACATTTCTTTTCGTTAACTTATATATAATGCTTGTTTCCTCCCTAGGAGATTCTCAATATGATATCAGTCTACAGTATGGCATTGGAAGCTCGACCGTTTGCGAAATACTCCAAGACGCTATTGAAGCTATCTATCTTGTTCTTCGCGATGACTACCTACAGGTATTTTGTAAATTATTCTTACGAAATTCTAAAAGCGATCTTTACTATCGTATTGTCTTATCTTTATAATCTTCAACATGTATTGAACACTAAGTATACTTTAAACTAATCAATATGTCCAAAGAAATAAATTTCTTTACGTTTATCGTAAACATAGCATTTTGTATGCGATACGAAGGTTAAAAAATATTTGTAAAGATGGAAATCGTTAACTAACATTAAACAATTTAATATATTTCAGACACCTTCCACAGAAGAAGAATGGTCTGACGTCGCAAAGGTTTTCCAGAGTCGCTGGAACTTTCCTAACTGCTTCGGAGCTATAGACGGGAAACACATTAACATCAAACCACCAAACAAAAGCGGTGCAACTTTCTTAAACTACAAACATAACTTCTCAATCGTATTGATGGCCATCGTCGATGCGAACTACAGATTTATTTTTGTAGATGCTGGGTCAGAGGGACGAGCCAACGATGGTGGTGTCTGGAGACAATGTGAAATCAAAGATGCCATAGATGATAACGATGTGAATCTGCCAACTGATCGCAAACTACCAGGTACCAACAATATCACACCCATGTTTCTTGTAGGAGACGATGCGTTTCCACTTGGAGAACATCTCCTGAAACCCTACTCACGACGACATCTAACAGAAAGTGAACGTATATTCAATTATCGTCTATCCAGAGCCCGTCGCGTCGCAGAAAACGCATTTGGAATTCTTGCAAATAAATTCCGAATCTTCTTGAAGACGATCGAGGCCACAGCAGATCATGTTATGATGATGGTAGTCGCATGTTGTGCACTCCATAACTTTCTACGTGAACGACTTGGAGACAACTTTATCGTACCCGGATCTGTTGACTTTGAAGATGAGAATCATCGTATGATGGAGGGGGAATGGCGAAGAGATGTCACACTGGAAGGACTTGCAAGAGATCCTGCACGTAATCCAAGTGCAGTCGCAAAGGGATGGAGAAATCTTCTTTGCGATTACTTTGTGTCGTCTGCCGGAAAAGTTCCATGGCAGATGCAGATGGTATATCAGTAATTTTAAGCATCGACACACGATACATGGGTGTACTACTGTTGGTTTTCGATAAACTTTTTTTAGCAACGATTTAAAAAGTACAAAATCAACTTTATCTTTACCACAACAATGTAACATAAAATCTTCAAACTCCTTGAGGAAACCTGTGTCGTTGTACACGAAATATCCACTCACTTCTTGTTAATAAAATACAATGTATACTAAACTAGTAACAAAATAAATTGTATTTCTTTGTGTGTATTTTTAATATCCTTTACGATATTAATAGTCATTTTAATCCTTCAACTGGGGAACATTCGCAACTTGAGGTTGGTTCGTTGCCATGTTCGGAGTGGATGTCGCAGTAGGCGCTACCTGATTTCTCATAAATGGATTTGCCATTGGATTGTAAGGCCCCATAAATCGTTGAGGAGAATGTCCCGGCCACTGGGGGAAGAAGGGTGGTTCTGGTTGGTTTTGTGGATGGAAAGGAAATGGTGGTGGCGCATTCTGCACTGGCATATCTGGGTTCCCATAAAATCGTGGTAGTGGTCGCATCCCCATCTCGCCTTGCTGCTCTTGCGACGGTCTCCGATATTTACTTCTTGATGGAACCATTTCGTCATCATCTTCTAGTGGTACCCATTTCCCACGAATAGCTTTATTTGTAAGATGAATGAAGTGCTCCATGAGCTGTGCGCGGACTTTGGTATCGGCGACACAACGTATCTTTTTGTCCATTAATTTCGCCCACAAAGATTCCTCGTCGTCGTCGTCGTTGCGATTTGTTTTACGAAGTTCTGTCGCATGCCTTTCTTCATCTCTTCTTGCTTTTTCACTCTCAAACTTATATTTCATCATAAGATTGTCTCTTCCAAGTTCGTTAAAGTCTTCCATGAGACTAAGTCGTCGTTTTGAACTATCTGCTATATCCTTTATCGCACTGACGTTGCTGGTACGACTCTCGGTCTTCTTCAGGGCTGCTGACGTTGATTTACCTCCACTCACATCTTTTTTAGGCCACTTCTTTACTGTTATTGACTCAGGTGCGACGGAGGATTCTCTGGATCCTGACCGCGATGTTTCTTGCGATGCTGATCTGGAACGTCGTTGCAGTTGTCGTTCCACCACTGGCGGGTCCGATAGCAGACCAACGGGTTTAATGACTCTTGTTTTTTCCTTGACTACGATCTTGGAGGTATCCACCATTCCTGCCTTACGATATTCAATCACTTGCACCTCTGAATTTTTTTTTTCTTGTTCCTCATTTTTTTCTTGACCAGATGCTTGGTTCTCGCCATAGATTACATCATCCTTCTTTGTTTGCTCCATAAAAGCAAATAATCTGTCTCTTGCCTCCGCCGCACCAGCATCGGTGAGGGTATTACCACTATTTTTTGAACTGACGCTAGGAGATGGATCTTTCTCAGGGGGTGTTGGTGGTCTTTGCATGGCTAGATGCAAATCTGCGTCAGAAAATTCGCCAATGTCCTTTAAATCTTGTACGACAACATCTAAGTCGTCTGGCTTGTTAATGATAGGGACAGCTTCAAGTGCTGACGCTCCACAACTTGATGTGGCTGCGACAGGTGCGACGGGCGGGATATCTGAAGTTGTTGCGATGACTTGAGATACAGGCTCAGGTTGAACTGATATATCGGACGTTGCGACTTGCGGGGGTGTAGTCAAAATTAACTGTTGTCTTGATCCTCTTTCACTAGATCGTGACAAATCCATGGGTTGTTCTCCTTGGTTTGTTGGAGTTAGTTGCAAAGCGTCTTGCAATTTTTCAATCTCATCAGTGTTCGACCCGTCGTTGGTCGGAACGCTACCTTCCCTGTTATCACCAGCATCATCATCTTCTTCATTAACGACGACGTTCTCTTGAGATTGTGAAGTGCCGGGCTCCTCGTCGTCGTCGACAGGTCCTTTCCCAGATCGAGTTGCGTATTTCTTTTTCTTCTGAAAAAATATAAAAGGTTAACTAAGTCAATATTAATTTGATTATTAATGACCACATTTATTAGGGTATATAAATAGAAATCATATGCGCAGCTAAGATAATATTAATATGCTGGTTTGTAATTGTAGAAATTAGTGATAATTAATATATTATTTAAAAATTTTAAAAATGATGTCCCATATATATTATACATTAAATATACATAAACTTTTTAAATATTAATATAATAACCTTTTAACGATAGAATAAATTATAATTCCAAGCCTATGTTTATGGTGCTACATTAATATTTGTAGGCGTCGTGAAACATTATTTTTATGGCAAAGTGTATAAGATTAATAATTATATTTTTAACCTCTGATTTCCTGGTAACCTTGGACGACACTCTAGCACGCGATGGCTTGATATGGGCCTCAAGAAATCGTAGCCGAGTCCACAAGTAATTATTTCTTTTGGAAAGTTCGACCTGCTCCGACCCACTCTTCGTCTTCTGCTTAACTTGGTTTAAGACCTTGGTGAACTGCGTTCGCAAGCTACGAAGATGACCATCCACTTCGACCACTACAATAGAATAATCGTAATTAATATTTCGCAACGTCATGAGTATTTCTTAATACAAGTATAATGTACAAAATCAACTATTTACCATTGTTCATATTTATTTCCAGTAATATGCTTACAATACACATGCTCACGTAAAAAATATATTACTACGATATCATGAAATCATTCATTATAAGAGAAAGATAATTAGTACTGAGACAAAACAAGTATCGTAGCTTCAACATGTTGCAATCATTCGCATTGAAATATACTGGATCCGAGCACATGTTATGGGCGATAATAGGGGAACTTACGCGGGATGTTGTTTTCTTTGGAGAATTCTTCGTAAAGGTCTTTCCTTTTCTCAACGACGTTATACCCGCTAACGCCTGCATCATAAAGACACCTGTTTTCTTGGAGGAAATCTATAAGTTTGTCCTCAAGATCATCACTCCATGCGTATTTGGTCTTCATGTTTCGTTTTCCGAAGTGTTGTTGTTCGTACGGACAAACTGCAATCATGTGATCCAATACCGGCCGCTGATTGGCTGACGCTTACGACTGCTATTTTGGGTTCGTCGAAAGTTACGACAACATTTTCGTTGAGCATTCATACTAACTTTGTAAAGCCTTGCGATAGACAATCAACTCTCAAGTACCCACTTGAGATGGTTTGTCGTAGTGATTTGCTGCGAAATTATTCGACATGTTGAATAATTTCGCAGACGTCTGCGACAAGTCAAGATTTGTCGCTAAACTTTTCGCAGTGAAGAGATTTCTTGCGATTCATTACGATTCATTACGATTCATTACGATTCATTGCGATCTGAGCATTCACACTGGATACGAAAAAAATCGCAAAGAAGAGATTTTTTTTTCGTAAGGTAGAGAATTTTTTCGCATGACTGCGACAACTTTGTCGCACGGCTGCGAAAACTTTTTTCACCACGGCGAGTGGGCCTTTAACTGCGCATATAAGGGGTGTTCGCAGTAGGTGACGATCTCGGGAGTCGGCGGACTAGTCTGTCCTCAATAACGTTTGTCGACAAAAACAATGGTTGAAATGTTTGCACTTCATTTGACATACTTAGCATGAACTCCATTTGTACTTTTTAGGGTCTAGAAAATGACAAGCATACACCACACTCTGTTCACTGTCCTCCCGAAATGTTACCCATCCCTCAAATCAAAATTATTTTCTGTGCATTTCTATCGGCTAGATAGCGTCCAGGTAAGATTTACTTGCATCGTAAGACAAGTGTTTGTTAATTGCAAATTTGTGAGGCTTGAATAGATTCTGTGCAAACCAGTCAATCTTGCCTTGGTTTTTGGTTTGTTTGTTATCTATTGAATCGCTCGAAAAATCGTCTAGTATGATTTGGTTCTGGGCCAGCCCCTGGAGGTGGTGGTGATGGGGGATGGACTGATTGCAACACTCGGGTACTAACGGGTACGGCCCGCCGAATACCACTTGGATACCTGAGTGTCTGCGTCTACAGCTATGTACACATAGCTACTGCATCGACCCCCTCCACACGTGGAATGACGTCAAAGAGCGATTGGCCATAGGGGGAAAGATATCCGTTTTACTATTAGTTTTGCAGGAACAGGAGCAATTATGATTATACGTTTACTATATAAAGATAGATTTGTACTATTGCTGGCATTGGTATTTGAGTAAATGATAATATAGTTGGTACGTTTCAATGAGTTGAACGTTATTGATGACATAATGTCATATTCGTATGTACTGTCAAAAGGATGATCCATGGCAATTCTATTGAGTGTTTTTGGTGCTATTACCAATCATTTTGCCAGATGAGACCACTGAGGTATCCTCTTTTTAAAAGGGAGTTCTTTTGAAGTTAGCTATTTTTGTCTGTGTGAACTTGCTTTTAGCAAGGGGTCATGGTTTTGTGGTCTTCTCCCTTTTTGGAACGTATGTGGCTAACCACGATTGTGACGTCACAGCCATGGCCTCCAACCGCCGCCGCTTTGATCTAGGCTTCAATGTTGCTTGTGGTTGCCATGGAAACGAGTAAACGCTTCCTCCAGGGAGGCGCGCACCTAAACAATACTCCACGGTCACCGGTCTATTCAGCCTAAAAGGGGGAGGAGGCGACTGCCAATGGCTCAATCACATTGATACGTATACTGCCCACTAAAAGGACTGGCGGAAAGGACTGGACGTGTTTATCTTTTTTTTCATTTGCGTGTGCTATTCCCTGTAATTCCTTGATGGGGGAAAGAGTTCCCAGCTTGCAATTACTCAGAATAACTAATCCATTTATGAAATCAGCTGAAATTGCTCTTTTTATTGAACAAATCATCTCCAGGGAAATTCCTCATCTTCCAGACAACACATCATCATAATACGTTACACAAAATTTATGATATTGAACTAATATACAATATCTTGTTCACAACTAGACCCCATGAGGTTCAAAATCCATATTTTTCACTCTATTCCCTTATTGTGTGATGGGATTCCAGGGCATTGTTTATGGATAGACCACGTCGTCTCTTCGTGACACCTGATGGTCAGAATGGGGCCAGGACAGATGTAAATTGTAAGGGCAGAGGAGGCATGGCGCAGGTACACTGCCAGCAGGCGGTATGATCCCTGGCCGTCTTCCAGATCACCCCCAACCACCGCCACACAACGCTTAATAAAGGCCGCGTTTACACTACGCGACTTGAGCTGCGGTATAGGCGCAATAATTATAATGATATCAGCGACGCGACTTGAGCTGCGGTTTGGCGCAATAATTATAATGATATCAGCGACGCGACTTGAGCTGCGGTATAGGCGCAATATAATGATATCAGCGACAATTCGCATTGATTACCAGCTTATTACAAGATCCTGATAATTGTTTGAACTTTGCAATTTGGGTGGTTTTACACATGCATAATGTAAAACATGATTTATTTTTCATGTGTGTGGTTTGTCTGCGACAGTGTCATGTGGTATCTTTATCGCATAGTTTAATACCTCCTTACCCTCCCCTCTCGGCGCACTGCCTTTTATGTAGGCCGCGCTTATTGATTTTTCACAGTTCTACCTTTTCAATAATAATAGGTCGAATTGAAATATGAAATATCGTTTTGGACTACCTAATGGGTCGTATGTCTATTCTGTTGAAATGAAGTGCTGCAGTGGTTACGACATTGATTTACGTGTTAATTGTTAAGATTGGGGAACTAACGGTTTCCTTTCGTGACCATACAAAAAGGCTGTCCGTAATCGCCAACACGATAATGAATTAATAAAAGGTGAAAAGCAATAGAATTAATTATCGGGAGACGGGTCTTAGCAGGCTTCAGTTTAAGATTTTCTACATCATTGAATAGCGTTGCTTTATTGTTGGCCTTTCAACGATAGAGGGATAGAGCCTATTATTTACTATACTTTAACTATTACAGATGCTCTTTCTTAATTGCTCGCATTTTTAGGAGATAGGGATCTAATATCGGCATCGCCCAGCCAAGGAGCGCAGTTTGCCAAATGATAGGGTTCCGCAACGTCCTTATAATGCTCTGTGACGTTGTGATAACGCTATAAGAACGTTTTGCGACGTCACTTTCTTTGTGGGAGTAAAGAGTCAGACGCTAGGTATAGTTCTGTAGTATGTGGTCTGGCGGCTTTTGTACAGTCACAGCAATACTGGAGAAATCATTATTATGCAGATGGTATTAATTGAAGACAGATTAATTACATTGTTTCTGATTTTCCTAATATACCATTGGCCCGCGTTTGAGGTATAATATATCTACCTAACTTCAGAATGTTGTGTTTTTATATAGTTTTGTTATAGTTCTAATTTTAAATGAGAACTATAGCACCACGCTTGCTTAATCTATTATATATCAATCACTCCAATGGACTTCTGTATAAAGTAAGTTAATGCAAACTGACAAATTCAACAAAGCACCTTAGAGAAGTATTTGTGATTTCATCAAATAATATGATATTGCCCTGCCTTTATGATATAGATGAGCAACTTCTAGCTTTCATTCATTTAGCATTGTCCTATATCTAATAGGCTATAGTGTGATTTTTGGGGGCAACTGTAATTGTATGTGTCAAAACTGGGGAAACGTAAGGATTATACTTACAAAAACTAGTCGTTATGTTCTGAAATATAGCCCACGAGTTGACAATGTCAACTGTCCTTTCTGCTATGGGTCTACCTAAGTGATACAGTGTAATAAAACTTAACTTCTACGATAATTTTGTGTGTGTTGTTTATTAGTGCTACCTGAATTCAGGAGGCCTCTATCGGCACCCCCATCTTGAGCCAAACAGACGCAAGATGGTGTGATGCTCAACATGTTGAGCATGTACTCAAACCCTTATCACACCTTAATTTACACATGGCATTATTAGTGCGCATTAGAGAACATGGTTATCCACCTGATAAAAACCTTATATAACTACCGCGTCACTAGATTCCTCATTATACCCGTTCTATAATGCTACCATAGAGTTTAAAAGGAATTTCAACATTGACCAGATTTACACATGCAGAAAATATTCATACCCATACCGTTATGCTTACGTCTATATGAATTTAGTATGGGCAAAACTTGTATAATTTGTATCGGGGTATCATAAGCAGATAAGTGGATAAAACCAATAGGCCTAATGGTAATTTCCTTTTGTTATCATAACTATATTCATGTCGATGGTATGACCCATCAGTTGCAAACTGATTTAGAAAGCCAGTCGTTAACCGATTTCACACCCGCAATAGTCACTGATAGTATATGCTATATCATTTGTGACTACTTCTATTTCATACTGACATCTTGGCTGCAAATTGGCAGTCACATTCATAGATACAGATGGTGTCTTCTACAGGTAATCTAGTTACTTGAACCAGGATATGGCCATCCAGCTGAGGCTATCAGGTGTGGCCATCAGGTAACAGTATTACTACCTGCTGGAAATCCCCCACACCTGTATACTACTCACACGGCGGCGCTAACTAGACCCACCCTCCCACCCCACAACTTCTCCAGGC
This sequence comes from Lepidonotus clava, assembly GCA_936440205.1. Lineage (NCBI taxonomy): Eukaryota > Metazoa > Annelida > Polychaeta > Phyllodocida > Polynoidae > Lepidonotus > Lepidonotus clava. The sequence continues at coordinate 34,180,649 of OW387137.1, forward strand.
GCCTTGTCAGCATTTACTGCCAATTAACTACACAATTGCCACATCTTTGGTAATTCCTATTAAAGTAAAATATGTTTTATTTTTCTCACCTGAGTGTCAACGGAGAGGAGTCCATTTTCCACCAGCCTGTCTTCCAAGGCCTCCGTCCAGTGAACATTGTCCACTATGAAGGCTTCGTTCTGTTTGAGGACGTCAAAATCATCTGTAGTTTTGGCCGTAGAGTCCTCCCTGATCGGCTGGGTACTCCCATTGTTCCTATGGATAACGGGCAGGGCCATGTTGGCCCCATGTAAGGGTCCTTCCTCCTGTGTGCCTGACAGAGTCGGCGTAGTTGCGAAAAAGACTGGGGAAGTGGTAAGGTGTGGGAGGCGGTAGGGTAAGTTTCTCTCCTCAGTTGGCGCGCTTTGGAATGGAATTCGGCCGGCTTCTTCCCGCGCAGTGCATGCTGGGATCGATCGATGGCCAAATATGGAATGTGTCATCAGTTGCCGAACGCGGCAAGCCCTTAATGAGATGTTCGATTCTAGGTCGTCACTATGACTACCGTAAACAGTGGGCGGGAGGCGGCGGGTTTGAAAGTATTAGGGTGTAGTCTGAATGGCATAAGTGGTGTTTTGTTCTTTGACTTTTGTGAATAGATTTTGTCGTAGTCTGTCCCTAATTATAGTCACCCAAGTGTTTAACTTGCTACTTTACTGCCTGTGTAGAGGTCTTTGAATTGCACAATTAGGATGTAATTTGTACTGTAGTTTCTATTTGATTCATATTATATTCTTCCCAGGTGACTATATCAACCGGGCCAGGCCTACTTAGGCCCTGTATCGTTGCATTTCAAGATTCAAATTATTTATCTCAGGCCAAGAGTAAAAATTGTTGCGTTAAGGTTTCCCTCCATATACCCTAGGTCTTGGCCATTCCCTATAGAATTGAGGATATTTCTTTTGAAGAAATGTATTGTCTATATGTCTCTAACGAGGACGAACTAGGCCTATGTATACGTAACTTTTATGATGACTTTCGATGTATCATTCTGAATATCTGAAAACACATAGGCCTATCTCTCTTTAATTGCGTTTGGACTGTATGCTATACGTAGGCATAATATAATATTTGGTCTCAGTCAATTTTGAATGATCTTAAAATGCGTGCATAGCCTATCTCTCATCACACGCTGGGAATATTGCTGTTGCCAGGGACAGAGGTCCGACGGTAATAAACCGCCGACGTTTTAATAGGTCAACCTATTTTATAGTAAAATGTATTCTCTTGAAAAGTCAGATTTGCATGGACACACATCACATTTGTTCGTTTATTTGGTTTAGTTAGTTTTGGAAATTTTTCACACCAATCTTAAAGACATTATAACAGGGGGTACAGACCCAAAATTATTTTCGCATATCTAGCAGAAAAATTCGCACAATCTAGTCATAAATTCGCAAATATTTGTATAGCATTTTCACTTTCTTATATGAATTTGAGGCCAAAATTCGCAAATTCTGTGACTTACGGCGTCGGTGATAAATAACATGAGGGAATTCATGGAAGTTCAATTCAGTCAAAACCATTGTTACTTCTTTGTATGTGAGTTACGTTTGATATCTAAATATCTGAGTATCAAGGGTTATCTCGATGATACATCAACTTTGCAATCTCCCTTTTAAAATAAAAGTAAGTTTTCTAACACACAATTGAATATCAAGGGGTAAAGTGTTCCATAATTATTGCTATTCCAAAAGGATGGTAATTATTCTGAACCCAATTAAGTGGGGTTAAGTCATGTGTGAATAATTAGTATATCTTTGGGAAAGTGAATTTTTGTCTAATTACCATTTAAAGATATAGGGCCTACAGATGATATATAGACTATTTTGGGGTAACTTTTGGGATAACTGTTTAGGAAAAGTTAGGTTCATGCATAGTTATCTTCACCTCCCTATGTTTTCTTTGCACGACAAGGAAATTGAGTATACCATCCACTTTTCTTGTCATTGTCTATACGTTGGCTTTTAGAGCAAAAGAGTATAACTCACTTATGAGAGGATAGAACGGTATTCTGTTCTCATTATTGAAGTCATGCCCGTTATGTAACAATGTCATGTCCTACATGTCAGACACTGCTTTCACGTTTTCTTTCTCTCTCAATATTGGGGTGCTCTGCTACAGCTATTTATGACCAGTTGTACGTTAATAGTGATGTTCACCTAACCTTGGTTTTCACATCATCGACACGTCACTAAACATTGTTCTGTTTTTTTTAAATTTAATAGAAGTATCCATGAATGTGCTTGTCCTGTGAACTACTTGCAAAACACCGGCCCCCGGGTACCTCTGTCTGGTCCACCACTCCTCTAAGGTGTTGACTTCGAAATAAGAATTTCAATGGTTCAAGTCACAGTTGTGCTGCTGTATTATATTACAGTATCATGTTGATTAATCCTGCATGGTTACCTATATCTATGTACCCTATTTACATGGTAGAGAAGTAGGCCTACTATGTAGGTTACCATCTTATGTATGTAAGACGCTGTATTTTTCATACATTTATCCCCGTGTTGCATTTCGAAATGAAGAATTACATTTGGGCTATGTCAAAATATGCTCTCATGTCTTAAGACATCATGCTGCCCGCTGGAATTTTAAAAGAAAAAGGTCGTGACGCCCTGTTGAATTTAAAGGTCCAGACCTATATTTCAGAAACAGAAAAAGAACACTGACATACATTTAAACATTTATCTGGTGACTACTGAAATATCCCCAAAAAAAGTTCATGTGCCCGGGTAAGCAAGTGTCTACCAACGTTCCTGAACAGGGCGGGAATGATGCGGGGTACTAGTATTGTAAGTATTTTATGTAAGCTAGATCACTGATTTTTATTGTTGCAAGTGATAGTTAAAATAATAAATTTCTTACAAAAATGAAAATCATTTTTTGATAAACAAAATGATTTCAAGGATAGACATAAAACAGTAATGATATAAAGTCGCAGTGACATATACAGTTATAAAATGAACGGGTAAGAACGTTTAAATAAGTATCTAAATGCAGCATTGGAAGGAATACAGACAGATGCCTTTTTTATATCAACTATTCGTACCAACTTCATGGTATATATAGCTTCCTGAAAAGGCGCCATATCAAGAAATTGAAATTTGTTCTAATTCTGGTTGAATTCTACTGTAAACGTAATTATTTTCGCATCGCAAGATTTTATGCTTATTGGCATGATGTGGCATTTCAATTTGCGCGATCATAATTTTGCGCTGTTGCTGGAGATTGCTGGAGAGTATTTCTGGTCATTTACGAACCGAGTTTTAGACAGTAGAATAGTCTAATTGGAACACCTGCAGAAAGCAATCGCAACTAATGTTTACTACTATTGTACTGCCAGCAAATGTATCAGGAGGAATACTCAATCAACGGAATTTGACCAAAATTGCTGTCGCATTGCTTAATATTGGTACCAAGGAGGTACTTCATAAAATCTGTTACTGATCATTTCAATAGATTATTGTCTCAATTTACAGACTTATGACGTCATCACTTAATGTAAATATCACCAAACAGCCTTTTCTAAAAAAAAAATTAGAAATCCACCAGTGTTTGCAGACCCGTACCCCCATTTTTCACACATTTAGCGAATTTACAGAATCGCAGAACTTTCCATGCTAGGAGTGTAAGATAGGTCACTAGTCATGCTTTGTAGGTTACGGCCTATAAAAATTTAATAGCCCTATGGACCAGCAGCTAAATGTATCCACTCTGGTGTTGACAACCTGTGTACAGGAAAAAGCGTTTCAAACAGTAATCTCACGTTATCGATACCATCAGTTATAGCAGTGATAATCGGTATTCGACTTTATCAAAGTCCTTTCAGGACGTCGATGACATTCAGTCTTGCTATCATTTGTTTTACTTCATCCGTAAGGTAGGTCAAACTTGTTCCTCTACATGGGTGCGCTGCGTGTTTTGAAATAGTGCTAAGATCTCCTTTGAATATGACATGAAATGATCCCAGATTGTATTAAACAATGCACTTGAAATTGTTTGCTTTATGTGCATACCTTTATTTGTACAATGCATAGTGTAAGAATGGTATGGATCATTTATTAATATTTTCTATGAATCAATAGGCATGTAGCAGGTTAGGTAATTAGTTTACATAGTTATCCAATTGACCTTGCAGCCAACTGTAACTTGTAGTGATCATCGGGATCAGAACCAAATTAGAATTGCATCTTCATATTGAATAAATAACACGGCGATACGTACCAAATACATGTGTAATGATTTAGATATGAAATATACTCACTCATATGCCACTATACCTGTTGATATCTGTCCCAGATGTTTTCTAGTTGACACGATAGGCACAAATATACAAATGAGACCCATATTATCATTATTCTGTATACAAAGAGGCCCGTGGTCGCTCAATCATGTGAGAAGCATGTTCATAAGAGATATGTGCTTATAAAACCTTTGGACAAATAGGTACGTCCAACCGTAATATCAAATTTACGTGGCAGATAGAACATGGACATTTGGCTGTTTGCGAGATAATATCGAGCCCTGGCGAGAAAATCATATCAAGTGCAGATAAAGGCAAGTACTGGAACTGGAATATCATATGCCATGGGGTAGGGTACCTTCATGAACGCGTCCTTCAGCTGTCACGGTTCAGTGGAGGTTGGACAAACAAACCCAAGTGGTTAGAGCACCTCGAGACTAAGGTTTAAAAGGATCACTGACCCGCGCCAAGTTGGGGGCTGAGAAAGCTATCAATCCATAATGATGATAACGCCTCTAAGGAACCCTCCCGTGGGCTACAATTAAACCAAACCCTATATTATAATATTGTTCAATGTTTTAAAAATATAATACATAGTATATACGTTCACATAGATATATAAGACAAATAGGCATAGGGATGTCTATGCAGGTAACTTAGTCCCCCCCACCCTTCCATCCTACACAGACACACCACGCGACACCACACACCACACACATAAACACAAACACACAGACACACGCACGCACACACACACACACACACACACACACACACACACACAGTTTGAGGCAAAATCCCCCACCCTCTTCGTCAGTCATCACATCCTGACCCAACTCCCTACCCTTTTCCAGACCTCACGGCACCATGGTAGCAACCTGAAAATATATTAAGTGGTTTTGCTCCACTGGTGGAATACATGATCATGTGATTGACCAGGTGTTCTACCGTCTACCGTCCTACATAACATGAAAGTCGGACATGCTGTCTGGTATGACATAAAAAGGGCATTTCCAGATGAACATAACATTTTCTACCCTTTCTTTTTTTGTTGATGCAATATTAGACTAATCCCTGATTAACATAAGACGGTCTGTTTACCTGAAAAATGCCTTTACAGGTGTGTCTTGTTGAGAATTACCGAGCATAACCAGTTACTGTCCTGTTGGGGCCCTCAATAGGGGTCCCAATGTTGCATGTCACATTTAAGAAAAGGCAATGTCTCCGTGTCAAAATTTGCAATAATATATAGTATAGGCTCTTCCTTTTTATGTTGTCAAATATTATGATGATATTAGATAATGAACAAATGCTATAACAGGTGCATCCACTGTGAACTGTGTAATTAAATTATTTTCTGCACAGTGGCTACCACATGGATATATATATCTGCACAACAGCCACTGCTCAGACGTATCTCTGCACAGTGGCCACTGTGTGGACATATCTGCAGAGTGGTCAGATTTTGCTGGTTCCCTGTATTTCCCAGTATTTCCCCTTATTCATTACACTAACATGTAAGGTTTGATATCGTCTATCTCAACAGCATACTGGCTCTGGTTCACTCAATTTATCTAATATTTGTTAGGGTTAAACAGATGAGGTTTGTATAAAGGATTGGACGCAATGCTGTTTTAATATTAGTATGGCAATAACCATGTCACCCAGTCAAATTTAAGAAAAGACAATGTCATACGTCATCATCTATTTGAAGTCCAATATCACATGTCAGTGGGACCTGAAAAGAGTCAATGAATTTGAGGGTCTCGTGCCTATTGTAATACTGTATGTTCCCTTGGCTTTCTGTCCGGATCCATCACATACCTGCGTGTGGCGCCACCATCCATAACGTTTATCACGACAGGACCTGTCACTGTGGCCGCACCTAGAAGGCTGTGATCCTGACGGCCTCGGCCCTTTAATTTCCGGCATTCTCTCTCTTTTCCAGTCATAGATACAGGCTAGTGGCATATCCAGTGAGTGTAAGCAATATGAGGAGATTTACATAATAGCAATGTCTGGCTTCCTATGTGTGTATCTGTACCGTAGAAGATATTCACTTTTTTTTAACTAAAAAAAACAGGTAGGTTGTGTGGCAACACTCCGTCAAGAGCGGAAAGGTTGCCTCGCCTGAAAAAAAACAAATAACAATAACGATAGCCTATGATTTGAGTCACAGGGCAATACCATTTGTAGAGGACAAATGCTCTGACCATTTTGTTCATCCCTTTTTCCTCACATTTTTTTCAGCGTATTAAAGCTCTTTAAATCTGCCTTATTGCCTAGTTATTTGGTTGTCTGTCATATCAAAAGAAAAGAACAGATGAATTATAAGTCAAAAATCAATTTCTAACTCATCCTCTATTAATTTTATTAAGGTTAAGTGGTTCGTAGTGAAGACGGTAAGATGGACACCACCTATGACGTCATCGTGATCGGGGCAGGTATCGTAGGTAGTTCTACTGCCTACCACCTGGTCAAAGACGGGGTCAGCGTCCTACTACTCGACCAGGTAAAACAATTCATTGTATATGATGAATTATTACAGGTTTTCATCGTTCTGATTGAAAGCTTATTCGTCGTGTCGCAATCATACAATATAGAATCAGAAAATATAGGTAGGGATCTATAATTATTTTGTCATGAATGTTTCCTTTCCAAAAGCAAGGCCTATAGTACAGGATTCCATTATCAATTATGATTATGGCTTTGTAAGTTAAAACTGAAAATTTGTAAATCCAATTCTTTTTAGAAACTTTGACCAATGAGATCCAAGTCCTCTTAATCCTCTCATGCTGTGATTAGTTGACTAACGAATGCTTGCCCTTCCTCCATGTTGGTCAGTTCCCGTTGCCCCACGGTCGGGGCAGTTCCCACGGCCACAGCCGCCTCCTGCGCCGGGCCTACCCCGCCGGCCACGAGCACTACACGGCCATGACCTCACAGGCCATCGGCATGTGGCGGACCCTGGAGCAGGAATCGGGATTAGAGATCTACAAGTAGGTCATCCTTATATAGACTTATTCCACAGGCCTCAGATGATAATATACTTATATATGAAGATGGGGGGGGGGGCGGTAATCTTAATAAGGCCAACAGGACCTATGTCCTTCAATAATTATTTTTATGATTTGGTTTTTCTCTTTTCCTTACCTGATTAGGCCTATAATAATGATTGTTCTCTCAATAATGATAAGGTTTTGATAGAACATTAATAAGGATTCTTATGTGAAATGTGAAATTAATTAGTACATAATGTGTGGACAGCCGAGGGGAAAGGGTACTCCGTGCGGGATTTGATATTAAATTGATGTGTAGAGCAAGTTCTTAGCTTTCAAATGATATCAAGCATATCCAAATCTGATCATTATTAAGGAAGTTATGGGTCCTTAAACCTAACACTGTCAGGATAGCGAAAAATGAGGAAAAGCTTAATTTCCTTGTATTTATTGAGATTTTGCATAAATTATCATAAATTATCATAATTATCAGTAAATATTGAAAAACACAAATTTATAGACCCCGTGCCAGTCACGCGTCCACCCCGATCAAACGTGCGGATTTGATAGCGAATTACGGAGTTCCGGCCCGTAGGCGCAATGCTTAAGAATTAGTTTTTGGCTCCCTGTATCACTTGTAATTATTTCCCAGAGAATATACACATATATTTGGATACTCGTGGTCTTAATCTATGACATAGTAGAAAATCAGTATTAATTTATGAGAGGTAACCGTGAAAACCAATGTTTTCTACCAGCTCCAATGCTGTAGCATAGGCCGGAACTCAGAAATCGGTCCGCAGCAAAAGAGAACTGGCACAGGGTCTATTCATTATTTTTTAACCAGAAATGATAAATGTTTTCTGTTTTCAATTTAGAGACCAGGAAATCAACAGTATATATATATATATTTGTATGTGAAGTTGGAATGATAACACATTTATATAAAAAAATATTTCTTTTGACACTGAATATATTTCCATGAATTTATCAATCGTGTACAGTCAGGTTGGCGTCCTCAGTATTGGCTTCGATCCTAAGGTCATGAGCGACGTAGAGAAAACAATGACGTCACAAGAAGTGCCCTTCCGGAAGTTGACATGCGCACAATTAATGACGGAGTACCCCATGCTGCGCGCGCCGCCGGAAGCTGTGGCACTAGTAGAGAAGGAGGGCGGTTTTGTGTGCGCAGACAAAGCTGGAGAAGCCTTCAGGGTAAAGCTACAATATTTATTAAAGAGCCTGAGATGAACCTATGGCTTTGTTGACAGTGTTCATGTATTCAATGTAATTTTTCTCTGAGTTTTGTCTGATTTCAAATTTGTCCACATCATCACCTCAAATAATGCATGATGTTGTTTATCTTTTAGCAACACGTTTTAAGGCATTTTAAGAAACTTTCAAATTTCCTATTTTCGGTTTGAGATTTTTTCAATAACCCTGACTTGCTTCCGAGATTGGGCCTAAATCATCAAATCAATGACCCCCCCCCCCCCCCCCCCCTTCCACCTCCCCTGTTAAATCAAGTTTGTGGGGCCCCTCCTCCGTACATTCATGATTCATGTTTGTGCCCCCCCCCCCTTTCAATTTCTGGATCCGCCTCTTTGATTGGGATCACAACAACAACAAAATACTTTTCTTTGAAAAATATAGAGCTAAACTTAGATTTACAATTAACTTAATTTCCACGTTTGCTTTCATTCTGTATACAGAAAGTCTTCATGGCTAAAGGTGGCGTTGTCAAGGACAATCAGAAGGTCACCAAGATCACGCCAGGAGAGGTTGTCAGGGTACAGACCGAGACCGAAATGCACGTCGGGAGGAGGGTCGTCATCACCGCAGGGCCTTGGGCAAATCTCCTCCTGAAGCCGCTGGGGATTGACCTCCCACTCCAGGTGATAGCTTATACCTAATTGTGATTACACAACATGTTTTCTGTGAAAATACATCATTATAGGCCTGTTATTTTATTGCACAAAACAGTTGAGATGGTGCATGGCAGGGCATTTAATGTTTCCAAACTACATGAGCACATGAATTGGCGCAACATGAGCCATCGCCTATAACACGAAGCAGTCCTGTATGCTAGTTCTGCTAATTGAGGTATAAGAAACAAAAAAAAAGGGATGGTGGCGAGCAGCAATAAGTGGAACTTTTTAACGTTTTCTGTCCGTGTCACGATGTCTAATACAATGTTATCTTTCTTTTATCACCTATCATATAATCAAAGCCATGGAGTGTAAGCGTCATGTACTGGAAGGAGAAGACGCCAGGCATGTTCGGCTCCGACAGATTCCCGTGTCTCCGTTTTGTCAAGCAGATTGAACACGAGGGCAAGCACAACATCTACTGTGTTCCATCGGGAGAGTACCCGGGCATGTTTAAGGTAAGGCAGGCTTCAGTGCGCCTATACAATGCGATTATGAATAATTTAGTTAGTTCGCAGCAGGTTTAGTCGCACTCAACATTACTGCATGTAAACCTGTATACACCTTTCACTTGAACCTGCGCAGTATGCTATTCTGACAACTTTGGGGACTTTTGCTAACTAGGTCGCAACACTTCATATAGGTTTACTATAAGAATACTTCCAAGGAATTGTTTCATAATATCATGTTACACCAGCGCATCGCCACCTTGTCGAAAAGGGTGTTATACACCTTTTTCAATTAGGTGGCTGGTCATCCGTATCATTGGGATAGAGGGGAAGTGCATGGGAAGCGCACACCTCCTTTTTGAAATGACTACCGAGGATCATTTAAAAGGGAATGTCTGATGAATAGTACAGACAATAACATCAGATTTCATTTAGTACAAATATCTATTACGGCCATGGGTTATGAAGTCATTGTATCATTGTATCATACAATAGAGATGTAGAGAAGCCCCTAAAATGTTGTTTCAAATTTAATCCACCAGGGCGGCGCCACTTTGAAGAAAAAGATGTATAGCTTAAGCTTATAGTATATCAACGTGAATGTAATGAATCCCCCTCACAGTCAAACTTATATGTCCTCTCACAGTCATGCCATATTTTCTGCCATGTATGTAGTATATGCATGGTATAGACCTATTTCAATAGGGTGGCACCACGCTAGCGGAATAGGCCTGAACAATCATTTGGGATATGAGTTTCAATGGGAATCGTTGGGAACAAGGCTTCAAAGGGGGAGTTCACTGTGCAGATTCATGGTAAAGTTGTATAATGTCCCGTTTCGCTTCAGCTCTGCCTCCATAAGGGCTCCCCGTGCCACCCCGACGACCGGGACGCCATCCATAGGGACTTTGACGTCCGACTCCTGTCCAAGTTTGTAGCCAAGTGGATGCCGGAGCTAGAGAGCACACCCTCAATAATTGAGAAGTGTTTCTATACGGTTGGTATACTTAAGGTCTTTGGGAACCTTATAAAATGTTGTGTAAGTAATTAACTGTCGGTCCCTTCATTCTGTGTGTACCCGCGTTCAAGTCGAAACGAATACACCATGAAGGTTAAATACGAGACATTGATGACTTAGATGGAAATGAACAACATTGATTGGCTGTCCACTCTTGTATGTCACTGCATAAATGTTGCTAATACATTAAATACTGGCAGTAGATGCTTATAATAAAAAAAAACAGTCTAATCAGATAATTGCCAATTACTAATAAAATTATCCCTTTTTTGTTAAACTATAAAATGTTGCTGATACACTTGATGCTGGGCGTAAATGGTTATGGAGAATGCAGTTTATTCATATGATTGCCAAATACTAATAAAATGATCCCTTTATTGTTTAACTATTAGATGGCGCCAAACGAAAACTATGTATTGGACGTTCATCCTCGCTGGTCTAATATCGTCATTGGTGCTGGTTTCTCAGGTAACTATCCAGATACATAATTAGCCTATACTATATCAGAGGAATAAAATTTGAATAAAACGGGAATATGTGACATACCACATGCTGAAGTCAGGGGCAGATCAGGGAATTGAAAAAGAGGGGGGCTATAGCAAAATTTGTAACCGCGCCCTCTGAGCACTTGACTTTTACATTACAATTTAATGTTTGGCCCAAGTAGGAGGGCTCCGCCTTAAATCCGCGCCTCAAAGTTTGAAGAACAGGTCATGTACATTTTGGAAATCTGACATTCGAGGTGGCCATTAAACAGTAACAACAAGGGATAAACAGTGTATCTTTTTTTAAGTAATCGACATTGAAGTATCTAATTTGTTTTTTAACTTCCTGTTCAGTTCTGGGGATTAATGAGGACCTGAAGCGATACTGGAACATTACTGTTATATCTCAATCCTAATTGTACACTGTCTAATTCTTTCCTCTTCTTTGGGGATCTTTCCCTCTCTTTTTTCAAAAACTCGAACGGAATATGATTGTTGCTTGTTAAACCATTTGTGATTTCAATTAATACAGGTCATGGTTTCAAAACAGCCCCGGTCTCCGGGAGAATACTGGCTGACTTGGCCCTGGGCAACTCTCTACAATATGACATGAAGCCGTTTAGCATCAGCCGGTTTGCACAATCCTCAAAGGCCAAACTGTAACGTTTCAAGCCAGATATTGATCTAATACTATATATATATATATATATATATATATATATATATGGGACTTGTCAACAAGCAAAGGCCAGAGACGCCAGTATAAAGCATCATAATCAGTGTAATGATCAACAGGTCTAATATTGATACAACTATCTTGTGGTAAATGGAAATATGTTTACCTTTTATCAATTACCAAGGCTTTCTCTTACCTTGAGATAACCTTGCGTTATCAATTGTGATTCAGAGATGGTATAATGAAATTAATGTAAATGGATGTAGCATTTTAAATGTAAAGCAATAATCACTATTATTGCTGTCGATGTCTTTCAATTACAGCCTACTTGAATAAACACAAACATTCTTTTAATAGTTTTTCATTGGCCTTAGTGATATTCCATCGTCCATAATTATATCTCCCTTGCAATTTTCATGTATGTACATTCATGGAATCTCATTGGCTTGCTTATAAATTATACTACATCAGATATACATGTAATTGTTTAAGTCTCATAATGTCAAATGACTCTTGGAATATTGTTTGATACGTCAGAGTGTACCCAACTGTATCAGGACCACTACATATTTTTAAATCTCTAGGGGTAGAGACGACAGAAGGACAGGCCTATAATTATACAGAGGGTGTGTTAAAGGAAAGCTTGCACATAACTGCAAGATAGTCATTTTTCATTGAACTGAATTCTGTATGTTATTCACAACTTGCAGTATCAATGTCAGCAAAATGGAAAGAAAATATTTAGTTTACACACATTTATGGGACATTAATAAACCTGTATTTTATCACATTTTTACTTTTGAAATATGTTTATAATAGAACGTCATGAATTTATATACAAGCTTTCCTTTAAGGCACTAAGTCACAAAAAAGCCTTAAGTCAAAAATGTCCCCTTTTACTACTTAGGGCCAACCTCAAGGCACTAAGTACAAAACCCTAACTCACAAAGGCCCAGTCTCAAAATGGTAGGGAGGGGTGTGGATGGGCAGGGTGGGGTATGAAGGGGTGGGGAGAGGCAGGGAGGGGTGTCAGTATGTGGGTATAATATCAGAGGTCCCAAATATGGCATCTCCTAACAGGCAGCATACACAGACCCTCTGCCTTATAAGGTGTGTGCTGACCTAGGAAGTGGTCACTCTGTAAAGGAGGTAAGCGCTTCCCTTATATGGCATGGGGTGCTCACAGGGAACTACATCAAAGCTGTCACCATTGTCATAGAACACAAGAGTGGTGTAGAGGGGTGTGGAGGTGTGTGCCGTGATTGGCAGGGGCTGTGGAGGGGTGGGGAGGGGCTGTTGAGGGCTGAATGGGATGGGGAAGGATGTGTGGGGGGGGGGGGGCAGGGTGGTGTGTGGAAAAGTATGGAGAGGTGGGGATGTGGAAGGGGGCCCTACCAATTTCCGTGCACCCCTGCCAACCCCCTCATATCCCTGCCTATCTACTCATACCCCTCCTGAACCCTTTATACCCCTCATACCCTCCCGAACCCCTTATACTGCTCATACCCTACTGAATACATTTTGGTGGGTCATGAGGGGTATAAGTTATACCCCTTATGACCCACTTACACCCCTGCTGATCCCCTCATACCCCTCATGATCCACTCACACCCTTCATGACCCCCTCTTACCCCCTGACCCCTTCATACCTCCTTGACTCCCTCATGACCCCCCTCATACCCTTGCTGACCCCCAAATATCCCTGCAGTTTTCCTAATAATCCTGCCAACTTCCTAACACCCCTGCTCCACCCCTCTTATCCCCACTCACCCCCTCATACCCCTTCTGATCCCGTCAGACCCCTGCTGAACCCCTCATACCCCTGATAACCACCCCATTTAGAGGTGTCCCTAAGTCACAAAATATTTTGTGATTTAGTGTCTCAACCAGTTAAGGACATTCTTGGTAGTTAGGAACTTAAGGGTGGCACTAAGTCACAAAATGGCACTAAGACATAAACTTTTGTGACTTAGGGCTTTTTGTGACTTAAGTGCCTTAACACCATGCCCCCCCCCCCCCCCCCCCCCCCATGAAGGACTTCATTCAAAATTTCCACCTTTCCTTCCCGAATTAACTGCAAAAAAAACAAAAATTGAAAGAAAATATTGAAAGTCCTACTTATTATTACTCACCACCCCCCTTTTGAAGTTTGAATTATTGAAATTAGAAGTTCTACTTAGGAAACCTCACCAATAATACATTGTACCTTAACTATTATCATTAGCACCTTTGTACCTTTGCCATAAGGTATCATATTTACTTAGATCGCTAGTCACAGACACATGTTCTCTTTACAAGAACAGCCGTTCACCACAGGGTCTATTATCAATTATTATATAACTAATATAACGAAAATGTTAATATCTATACATATCTTTATTGATTTGCCTTCGGATGTCGTTGATTGATTTGACATAAAATGCTAAGCTTTGGTTACATAATTGTCACTCTTGTAGGTGAAGGTAATAGTAATATAGTTACAAAGTATCAAATTCCACATAGTTACATGAGTAACCCGCCGAGGTGCAGGCCGTGCAGTTTCTTCTAGTGAAAACTATAAGGTGGGTTTCCACAGGCAAAAAGTGAAAAGGTTAATTGATCACAAATTAAAATTTGATCAACAGGACAAGAACCAGGCTGGAGGAACCCTAAACCTGTTTTAGCTTAAGCAGGCTGACTACACCCTATATATCTTATTCTAACACGTGTGGGTTTAGTCAGTCAAATACGAAGTGAAGTCGGTCAGAAACACAAAATGTAATTGGTGGCGGTTAATTGTCGGGGTTAGGACACTATTTGGCCTGACTTTGTGATTGTACGGAAAGCTCTGCCCCTGATTTTTAAGGGCCCACTGAGTAGTAGATCCCGCACAGAGAGCGACCTAACGGGACAGATGCTAGGCTGGCGGCTAACAAACCCAATTTTGGGGGAAGTTGGCCGACTGATACCCCAAAAATATATATCTTTTTTTTTATTAGTGGGAGTAAGCCTCGACGCGATGAATTTTAGTCATCCAACGAAATTATTTCTTTACCCTTGGTTATTCTTAGGCCAAATAGGGATACAGCTTAGGTCGTAATATGTGTTATGACTAGCAGTCCTACCTACCTTCTAGTATTTTTACATGAACAAATGTGTTTAAGATATCTGTATGACATATGATACTTTGCTATGCGCACCAGGTGATATGTCAAAATGAGAACACAATTAAATCTGTAGTGTATTTCTACACAAATTAATAGAGATTTGTCTTAAAGAATGAATTACAATTCAATAAATAGTATATCTCCTCGAGGACATGCGAAATGTGTTTCCCTGCGTAAATGTTTCAGGGACAAATAATAACTTGCATATGGTATCATGTTATTCATTCACGACGATTAATATGACTGGCATATAGATTTATATAGAGTGTGTACAGATGGAGTATGGATTACCAATCATTCACTTATGAAATGCGAGTTATTTTCTTTAGGAGACATTTAAGACCTTGGTAAGCACCGTGTTTTTAAGCAATATATTCAAATATTCGTTTATCAACCAGCAGAAGACCAATCGTAGGAGGTCTTAGCTTATATACGACCCAGGCTAGGTTTATGGAGAAACTAGAAGTACAATATGATATGAAAGTCCAACTCATCAAAGACATGTCTAGGCAAAGTAAACTTGACAGAAAGCACTTAATCCTGGTGCATACATAAGAATATGCCTCGAGTTATAAAAAGGCAAAGATAATTTGACTGATCAACATAAATTTGTAACATCAATCGTAGCATTAGCTACACAAAATTTTAAGTTGCATATATCAGAGATGCCACTCTATGAACATTGAAAATTCACAAATTTGAGAAACGGACATTCTGGATTTTAAGAAGGAAAAGTTCAAACGAGCAGAATCTGATAGCATCTACATTCTGATATCAACAAAAGAACTTATAAGAAGTTACAAAACATGATCTGAAGCCTGGAAACAAAAGAATTGTTTCCCTTTACATTACTTGTCCAAGATTATGGAACAAATCCGGAAATCTGGAAAAAGAAGGAAAAATGGCATCTCTGATATATGCAAATGCATATTACTCAATATGGAAGCGACTGAGTAATGACGATGCCCCCGTTGAAATAACAGCTCACATAACATTACGTTCGTGATTAATACTAAGCACCTAATTGACTAATACATATATACAGATAAATAAAGATTAATACGCATGATATGACAAATCAATAAAAAGAATCATGATACTCAGATAATCAGGATTATAGACAAACAATCATCCGTGATTTATATCAATATAATGTATTATAGGATGTTACGTTTAGAAAAGCTTTTCAGGGCCAATGTTTTCGTTAACTGATTAGGCTAATCAGGTGAATTCTGATTAGTGCTTGCAATGAGGGGTTCTTCGGTGATGATCATTTTTGACATATGAAATCACTGGTCATATGACACGTATCAAAATCCATATGATTAGCACATTCAGTTACAAAAATATGGCCTCAGAACTATTTATAAGGCACTTTACCGACCTGGTATTTGTGCACCTTTAGGGATGGACAACATAGGTGCACACATAATATTGGTAGAAAGATGACTACCCGATACACAGGTCAATTCTCTTTTTGCTAACCTCATGTCATTGAGTATTAATGAAAGAATCAAGCTATGAAATATTTCGGCAAGTCCAGACAAATCTTTAGTTCAAG
The DNA here is from genome assembly GCA_936440205.1 of Lepidonotus clava. NCBI lineage: Eukaryota > Metazoa > Annelida > Polychaeta > Phyllodocida > Polynoidae > Lepidonotus > Lepidonotus clava. Next base: position 34,197,199 of record OW387137.1, read on the forward strand.
AACAAACATAGATTGCAACAATCATCATGTAATCGTCAGTAAACATCATTCGCAGGGAATTTTAGTCTTATATATGCTGAAAATCTAGCATGCATATAGAGTCATATAACCATGCATATACTGACAAACACTTTGGTTTAAGACGTTTACAATGGACATTTGCCTGACAAAGAGTTTTACCTTGGTCGACATTCATGAAAATTACAAGCACACGTTGTACATAATTATAAATGAAATCACATAAGTATAGCAACACGTGGGTTAGTCAAATTGCTACCGTGGCATCACCTTCTATTCTCACTGCAATAATCGCACAAACGCTCACACAATTATATGTGTATTACTACCGGTATTTCAACTTGGACAGCGGCATATATGACGGTATACCTCCTTGCACGCAGTGTTTTAACATGACACTTAGCGGTATCTCCTAGTCAACTCTTGCTGTTCAGCTAAAGTCACGATACAAAGATCCTGGAGATACCAAGTGTTGGAACGTAGATTATAAAAGATCAATTTTAAGAGCCCTTTCCTCAACAAAAGTAAAGTCCTAAACAAACCTTTTTATAATAGTGTTCGAGAATGGGACCAACTCCCAAAAGAAGTTCAAATATCAAAGAAAAACTAGGAATTTTCAAAGGTTATAAAACAAGGGTAAAAATGAAGTACCAATATCATCATACAGTCACCCACACTGTTCTTTCGTATCTCAGCTATTAACACTATAACTCGGACTTTGTTAGACTTCTTATCTTAGGAAGATGTGTTTGATGTAAACCGTGTATTCAAAAAAGAAAATATAGTTTTGTAATCAGATACGCTTTTTCTCTAATCGTACGTATCATTTTTACAATCACACATACAATTGAACCCCACTGCTATCCCGGTGCGTACATACATTTGTATGAACGCTTCAAGGCAATACTGGACCTTACTACCCATACCATAAGTCATTAAAGTTGCTTGCTTTCCCACAAGGCCAACACCGATTCAGACTAGATTGACATGGAATAAATATCAGAGAGATTCCCCATTCTTGGCAGAAATGAGTGGCATTATATCACATGACATGGGAATTGAAAGCGGAACGTGTTGCAAGGCAGGGCTAAGTTTTTCACTTCAGAGGGTGCCCACGCTTTTTGAGAAATCAGTTTAAGACATTTCTAAGACTTATCTAAAACCATATTTGGAAAATTTATGACATAGCAGCCATTCAAGAAGAAAAATTTTCAGATACATTTATATAATATTGAAGTATAGACAATCGGGTGTAATCAGTATTTCATATCTCACAAATTAATTTCCATGTTCAAATTAGAATCGAATTGAGACCTTTTTAAGACCTCTTACTCACCAAAAAAAAAATCCAAATTTAATACCTGCATTAAATCTGATCAATTGAATTAGGACTTTCTAAGACCTTTTTGCGTGGGCACCCTGCTTCACAGACATGCCCCGATTCACACAGCATGAACGACGTCGTCCTTTGGGGGTTCTATTTTCACTTGAGTATGAAGGAGATTGGAGTTCTCCCCACTGGTGTCTGCACCGCGCGATCCATTTTCTGTCGCGTTGAGTGGCAAGTCAGCTGTCTTTTCCTTCTTGTTCTTGTCGATCTCCCCTGTAGAATCAGATTTTACGATTAAGTAAAAATCCATCAGCATACCAGAACCCATCAGCGAGTTTGTTTTAAATATCATAAAAATGTTTTTCCTTCTTCTCACGATATGCTGCAAAATAATTTGAGCGAGTTTGTAAAATCTGGATCGTAGTACACCTTTGAGACGCCCTTGATATTCAGGATATACGATTAACTTAGCAGTAAATATGTATGATTATATAAATCCTTACCTAAATAACTGTGAATTTTATATTTAAGTTAATTTCTAGAGACATTTTGTAAAATGAGGTTTGTTAGGACGCATCAGTTAACCAGTATCCGCCAGTACCTATATTCTTAATTCCGAAAATGAATATTCTTTCCATTGAGCTTTGAATTTACGACCATCCTTGATATTTTCTTTGAGGTTACTTACTTTCATCAAAAGGTTAACTTAGAAATTACTAAACCCTTAATTGAGATTCAGATATTGTCCGTATTTCAATACACAGTCCATTTTTGGTTTTCTATGTACTCTAGCTTTATGTAGCAGCGACGACGCGTTAGTTCCGTTTTCGACCACCGGGCATGGTGGGGGCGCCACTGTCGCCTCCCCTTACCTTGTCCCTAGGTGACCTGTCCTGGCACTCTGACCCTGGACCTGGACCTGCCTACATGTGCTTGTTTGGGACCTTCTGGGACAGACCTTCAAACCCCCTTCAAACCACTTGTAAGTACAAATTATACATACAAATCTATTACATTGGTGCCAGGAGTGAAGGTGTACTTACCCAGGTGGATTTTGACCAGTTTGGATCAAGATTGAGACAGTTTTTGGAGATAAACTTTTTGCCATGTGCTCACCTTCCTTTGTCTACATTTGAGCTGCTCTCACAAAGGAAAGGACTACTCACAGGACTCAAACTCACAGGATTTATTTATACAGGACAACTTTATAAGTGTATATGACATATAGTGTGATTTTGTGTGTTTTGATAAACTTTTTGGGGTAAAACTTGGCAACTTCCTGTCCACCCTGGAGGAGGCCCCTTTTAACCCCTAACCAAATTATCACACACAATCTATTGCCATCCTATATTTATAAAGCCTGGGATTGACTTATTTGTCTCTCATATGAACTTTATACGTCCTAAACTGTCATTCTGGGCCATTATTTTTGTGATTTGTGAATTTTTTAAAACTTTAGTTGGGGCCTTAGTTTTGACAAAGGCCCTGAGCACATGGTCAGTGTCAGCCATTTTGGATTTGCCCAGACAAAGACAAACACTGATATTAAGACTGGGATTGACTTATTTGTCTCTCATATGAACTTTATATGTCCTAAACTTTCATTCTGGGCCATTATTTTTGTGATTTGTGAACTTTTTAAAACTTTAGTTGGGGCCTTAGTTTTGACAAAGGCCCTGAGCACATGGTCAGTGTCAGCCATTTTGGATTTGCCCAGACAAAGACAAACACTGATATTAAGACTGGGATTGACTTATTTGTCTCTCATATGAACTTTATATGTCCTAAACTTTCATTCTGGGCCATTATTTTTGTGATTTGTGAACTTTTTAAAACTTTAGTTGGGGCCTTAGTTTTGACAAAGGCCCTGAGCACATGGTCAGTGTCAGCCATTTTGGATTTGCCCAGACAAAGACAAACACTGATATTAAGACTGGGATTGACTTATTTGTCTCTCATATGAACTTTATTTGTCCTAAACTTTAATTTTGGGTCACTATTTCTTGTGACTTGTGAACTTTTTAAAACTTTAGTTGGGGCCTTAATTTTGACCAAGGCCCTGAGCACATGGTCAGCGGTCAGCCATCTTGGATTGGTCCAAATATAGACACACACTGTGACATTACTATAACAATTACTGTTGTTTTATGTGTGTGGCACCAATAATTTGGGAAATAATTGGTGTGATTGACAACTTTTTAGGCATATTTTTGACTTTCTAAAAATTGATTCTGCACTGTATGCCTTATTATTGAAACAGGAAGTGGATGGTCGGCCATATTGGATTCCCACCCTGTCCACCATATTGAATTTGAAGAAAATATCCTTAGCCTCTGTTATCTAAAAGCAGAGCACATAATTCATTGAAAACTAATTTGCAGAAATTTCCAATTTTTGACGTAAAATTTTGGAATTCCAAAAATTAAATATTTCGGAATTAACGGAAAAAAAAAAAAGGAAAAATCACAGCATACTTGAATATATTTCAATCATTTCTTCAAGCATCCCTAGTACTAGTCTCCCCTAACGCTTCTCTGATTAGTGAGTAGTCTACCCACTAACCCGTAATTTGGCGAGCGTCGCAGCAGTTCGATTTCCGTCACGAGATAAGCATTTTTGCATAATATAACATTTGCAGCAGTTCGATTTCCATCTTGAAAAAGCATTTTTGCATTATAAAAAATGGCGCAGAATTTGGGAACCGATCCTCCCTTCAACCTTAATACCGCATCGGAAGCTCAGCTGAAAACTCTCAGGGATATTGGCTCAATGAGGGCCAAGGGAATTTCTAAGGTTTTCAAGGAACACGGGCCTGTCGGAAGCCTTCAGGACGTGGCCAGACGCTTGGATCCAGCAGTGGTGCAGATCCTAGAAGATGCGCTTGCAGATGGGCGGGTCGACTTGGGGGAGCATGACCAGCTCCAGAAGGAGATTCAGAGTCTGACGTCCGGCCTCAGCGATTCAGAGCAGCAACGGAGCAAGGCCGAGTCTGAGGATGACCAGAGAAGTGAGGAGGGCTCTAAGTCCCTCTACTCATTGACAGCTGGGATAGGGTCAGAGGTTGAGGTCCTGCGCCGCAAACTCCGAGAAGCCCAAGAGGGAAGAAGGGCTGCGCAAGATGAGGCCAGAGAGGCCCATAAGGCAAAGATGGTAGCACAAACCGAGGTTGGCAAGTGGAAGAAATTCCATCGCGAACACATGGATGCCTTCTATGCACGAACTCAAAGCGAGGAGGAAGAACTGCTGGAATCATCTCCGACATTGCCTGGCCGGGCCGCAGCAGACTCAGGTACAGTAGACCGGGGCCAGCAGCAACGAGGACTGGAAACACATGGAGGTAAGACCAAAGGTGGGGCCTGGCCCCCACCCCAGAAACAATCAACTCCGCAGAAAAATGGAAGTGTGCACGATAACCGCTACATCCCGCACCAGCCTTTACATCCTGGGGACGGAGGTCACCACACTGCCGTTCACACGAGTGCCCAGGATGATCGCCACGCTGCAGAGCAGCCACTTCGGGATCGCGATGAAAGGTGCGACCAGCGTGGAACGGGCATGTCAGGGGCCTCACCATCACCAAGGCCCAGCAACCGAGATAAAAGGAGCGGGACACCCAGACACTACAGAAGCTACCAGGAGACGGACTCATCCTCTTCTAGTAGTGAGGATGAAGAGGCCCATGGGGAATATCGGGACTATGGACCCAGGACACCCTCCCATAGACGGCCGGACACCGGAAAGATCCCAACTTATGACGGTAAAATAAGGTGGGAAATATACGCTGACCAGTTTAAGCGAATTGCCAGAAAATGCCGCTGGGGGAAGGAGGCCAAACTGGACTCTCTGGTGCAGCACCTGCGTGGCGATGCCCTAGAATTCTATGGGTCGCTCTCGCGCAGGGAGCGGAAGGACTACGACTGTGTCAAGAGGGCTATGAAGGATAGATTTAACAGAAGAAACCCTCCAACAACAGCTCGCAGGGAGTTGCAGATGCTACGGCAAAATCCGGACGAAGAGCTCGAGCACTTTGCTCAGAGATGCCAGGCCTTGGCAAGGGACGGCTTCAGGGGAGACCCTGAGAGAACCGTGGAGAGAGCCGCTATGGACGCCTTCCTCCATGGTTGCTCAGATCGGCGGGCTGCACTCTGGGCTGGTGAGAAGGAGGTCGAAACGATGAGGCAACTTGTGCAAAGTGTAAAACACACGGTGCACAATGCGAAAGCCCTCATAGGTGATCGAAAGGTGCGGGCAGTCTCCTTTATCAATGAAGACATAACCAGCAGTCAACCAACTACGGCCTCAAGGGGGGAGAGGGACCCCTTACAGGGTCTGGAAGAGAGGTTCCAGAAAATGATGGAAAATGCGGCAGAGAAGATGATCGAGAAGGCTCTGGATGTGGCCATGTCAAAACGGCCAACTAGGTCCCCGAGCCCGTACCCGACTAGGAGCCGATCGCGGAGCGTTTCACCAGGCCGGCCAAGGCAATGCTATAACTGCCAAGAGGAGGGCCATTTTGCACGTGAATGCCCTAAACCAAAGCGAACTGCCCCCTCAGCAGAGAAGAACACGGCTTCGGAAAACTAGAAAGGGGTGGTCAAAACGACCGACCGCCACCCCTCTCTAACCGAGGTCGCCCACCGGATGGAGAGCCCGCCAAACTCAAGACGGAAGTGCCTAGAGCTGCCCCCTCACCCCCTATAGCGTTAAAAACAGAACACCACATGAGAGAAGCCCCTGACATGAGGCACACTGTGAAAGGTGATCAAGTCAAAAATGTGGAGCTGACAGCTGCGGGTAGACTTTGTCTCACAGTAGGAGCTGTGATGGACTCTCCACACTCCCCCAGCAATCAATCACCACCAAGTCTGCCCAACAAAGACCCGAAGGTAAGGAGTGTTGTGTTTCGTGGGGAGAATACAAGATGTGATATCCCTGAGAGCCTCTTCATATCTATTGAGGTCAATGGCACTCCGGTAGAGGCCCTAGTAGATCTTGGAGCCCAAGTTACTGTGCTTAGCTCAAATTTCACAGAGACCATGCCAACACCCCCAGAGCCCATGGAGGAAGTGAGCCTCAAGGGGGCAGGCACAGCTAGCTACATGACAGGTCATTTCACAAAGCGTGTTCAAATCAACATTGGAAACCAACAGTTCTACTGGTGTACATATGTCGCTCCTGTCTCTGACTCAGTGATTTTGGGTCTGGACTTCTTGAAAGCGATTGGTGCATCAATTGATCTCCCCTCAGCAACCGTCACAATAAAAGGTCGGGCTGTCGCTGCCCGATATGGAAGAGGCCATGGGTACGACTCCTACCAGACATCTCCAACAATTTGTCTGAACAGGGTGACACTACCCCCAGGCTCATCAAAGCAGGTGATGGTGCGTACTGTCAAAGTTCAAAGGGGCCAAAGCGAAGAACTGGTTCTATGTCCTAACAGGTTCAATCCTGACATCCTCTGCCCTTATGCTGTACTAAACGGGGAGGGAGAGACTGCAGTTATTGAGTTGTCAAATATGAGTGACCACTTCGTTAAGGTTAAGGCAGGGCAGGTACTGGGACTGGCACACCCAGCCCAGATACTGGATGCGCACCTGGACATGGAAAACATCCCGGCTAAACTGCGCCAACTCTCAGTGCTCCCCGGAGAGGGGGGGAAGACACCTCTCAGAGCATCATCAGAGGAAGTTGCGACCTTACTCCAACAAGTCCCAGTCCACCTTCAGGACCTGTTCAACAGATCAGTCAAAATGCTATCCTTGCCTGAGGCACGGGAGGTGTCTAAGATCCTCGTGGAGTACCAATCAGTGTTCTCGTTAAATGACACTGACCTGGGATGTTTCTCGGCAATCAAACACACCATTGACACCCAGGATGCAAAGCCAATCCGCCAGCGTATGCGAAGGACTCCACTAGGCTTTCAGGATGAAGAACAGAAGCACCTGACAAAAATGTTGGAAGCAGGTGTCATTAGACCATCATCCTCTGCATGGGCTGCTGTCCCAGTTCTCGTGAGAAAGAAAGATGGCTCAGTGAGGTGGTGCCTTGACTACCGGGCCCTGAACAATGTTACAGTGAAAGATGCCTTTCCTTTGCCTAAAATAGAAGAGTGCCTTGACTCCTTGTCGGGAAGCCGCTTCTACAGCACCCTTGACATGAACTCTGGGTACTGGCAAATTGAGCTTGACGAGGCAGACCAACACAAAACCGCTTTCATCACAAAGTATGGGTTGTTCGAATGGACACGGATGGGGTTCGGCCTTTGTAATGCTCCTGCTACCTTCCAACGCGCAGTACAACTGGTTCTCCATGGTATGCAGTGGAGCAAAGTGCTGTCGTATCTGGACGATGTTGTCGTCTTCGGGAGCAGTTTCCAGCAGGCTCGTGACAACCTTGTTGAGGCACTAGAACGGTTCCAGAAATACAATCTTAAGCTGAAGCCAAGAAAATGTAGCCTCTTCCAAAATGAAGTTATGTTCCTAGGTCGGCTAGTGACACCCGAAGGTATCCGCATAAACCCAGACAGTGAGAACACCATCAGAGGATGGCCAACCCCAAGGTGTGTTCGTGATGTGGAGTCGTTCCTAGGTTTCGCAAACTACCACCGAGAGTTTGTGTCACACTACGCAGCTATCTCTGAGCCGCTGTATGGCCTCACCGGACCAAAAGTCATATTTACTTGGTCACCAAAGTCAGAGGAGGCTTTCAACTTATTGAAGGATGCCCTAATCAAGGCCCCTATCCTGCCCTACCCGAACCCCGAATACACATTTATTCTTGACTGTGATGCTTCAGACACTGCAGTTGCTGGGGAGCTGGGACAGGTTGTCGACGGCAAAGTACGAGTCATAGCATATGGGAGTTTTGTGTTGAAGTCAGAGCAGAGGAAGTACTGCACGACCCGCAAGGAACTACTGGCAGTTGTCCGTCTCACAAGGGAGTATCGACATTACCTTCTTGGCAGGCCTTTCCTTGTCAGGACCGACCACAACAGCCTTACTTGGCTCATGGGCTTCAAGAACATACAAGGACAGTTGGCAAGATGGCTAGAAGAGCTGGCAGAATATGACATGACCATCGTGCATCGGCCTGGAAAGAAACACATAAATGCTGACTCCCTCTCCAGAATCCCAGACCCTATGCCAGTGTGTGACTGCTACCGAGCTGGCTCATTGCCCGAAATGTTACCATGCAATGGGTGTGCCTACTGCCGACGGGCACATACACAATGGGCAAGGTTTGAGGAGGACGTCGACGATGTTGTGCCACTGGCTATCCGTCAACAAGTCTCCGGGGAAGCCGCCGCTGATTCCACAGGGCCTGGCCAAGAATTGTTTATCAGAGCCCTGTCCATAGGAGATACAGAGGAAATGCCAGAATTCACAAGCACACAACTTGGAGGATATTCCCAAAAAGAACTTAGAGAAAAACAGCTGGAGGATACTGACATTAACCAAATACTTAACTGGCTGGAGGAGCATACAGAACCCACCCAAGCAAACCTGATGCTATGTAGCCCAGCTACCAAGTACCTCTGGCAGAACCGGTTCCAGCTGATCATGAAAGATGGGGTGCTGTACTACCGATGGGAGGACGGGAAAAAGTCAAAGCTCCTTTTTGTTGTGCCAAGGCCGCTGAAGGCAGAAGTTCTATCCTATTGCCATGACAACCCTACAGCCGGTCACCTCGGACGGGACAAGACCCTGGCACGCATCCAACAAGGATTCATCTGGTTCAGATATAGGGCGGACTGCGAAGAATATGTTCAGACCTGTGCTACCTGCAGCAAAAACAAGAAACCCTGCAAGGCACCCCGGGGACCACTGGGGCAGTACCACGCTGGCATGCCAATGGAACGGGTCCATATGGACATCTTGGGCCCACTACCAGCCTCAGACCAAGGTAATACTTGTATCTTGGTCATAGTAGACCAGTTTACCAAGTGGGTAGAGTGTTACCCAATTGTTGACCAAAAAGCTGATGTCATTGCGAGCAAATTTGTCAATGATTGTGTGGCCCGCTTTGGTTGTCCCCAGTACCTCCACACAGACCAGGGCAGGAATGTGGATGGAAACATTATCAGATCTATCTGCGACCTCCTACGCATCCACAAGACCCGGACTACCCCTTACCATCCAGCGTCAAATGGTCAAGTGGAGAGATACAACCGCACTATCCTTCAAATGGTGCGCTGCTTCCTTGATGGCAAGTCACGTAGTTGGGACCGTCACCTCCATGTGCTGACTGGTGCACTGAGAACAGTGCCACATAAGGAAACAGGGTTCAGCCCAAATATGATGATGTTGGGTAGAGAAGTAGCCCAACCTGAGGATGTTGTGTTCGGCCTACACCTGGCAAATGATCAAACCAAATTGGAAGTCACTACACCCGAGTATGTTAGACACCTGCGGCAGACCCTCGAGGAAGTCCACCACATGGCAAGAGAGAGGCTAAAGGCTTCTCAACGACTGCAGAAGAGGACCTATGACCAAAAACTGGCCCACACCAAGTATGGGGTAGGAGACTTGGTCTACAGGCGGGACTCAGCCAACAAAAAAGGACAAAGTCCCAAACTCAAGCCAGTGTGGAAAGGTCCGTACCTAGTAGAGGCCGTACTGTCTCCGGTGCTTGTGCGTATCGGCGAGAGGAAGAAGTCAAAAGTGGTTCACCATGATCGGCTCATGGTTTGCAGGGATAGGGCCATTCCCCTTTGGCTGCGCAGGAGACGTCACAAGCTCTTGCGGCTGGCTCACCAAAGAGAGACAAACGAGGAAGGTGAGGAGGCCCTGGACCCCCTTGGACTGGAGGAATCGGGAGAAGATCTGCACTTGGATCTGTTGGGGAATAATGAGGTGGAGCAAGGAGACATAGGCAATCAGGATGCTAACTGTCCAATGCCACCGAGTCTGGATCCCCAACCAACAATTGCCCTTGAAAAGGGGCAGGACCATGTCACAGCGGACCAACCACCATTGGAGGAGAGAAAGACAGAAAACTGTACTCCAGCGAAAAGTAAGCCTGTGATAATCCCGAAATTCAAGGCTCCAGCGGTAGAAGAGTTAGAGCCCGAAAAGGTGACCCGGAGGGGCAGACGTATCAGAGTCCCAGCAAGGCTAAGGAACACTGTTCGCCGCCTGTCCCAACTCTTATACTAACCATCCTTTTGCATGAATAGGTAGTAGCATGAGCAGTTAGCTAGTGTAAGACATAGTTTAGCAAGTTAAGAGTCTAAGATTAAGGATTAAAATCACATCTTTGGTGCCTTCCAGACGCGATGGCAGGGATTGTTCCAGTCAGCTTCGGACACTTCCCCATGATGTCAATGACAGGGGGCTCACTACGCATGCCTATGACACCCGGCATGGCAGGAGAGGGGGTGGTCTGGCTTCCTGTTGCAGTGTCACAACTAGGGAAACAACAGTTCACCATGCCTGCCCCGATACTAGGCCATGGCATGGCCTTCCCGACAGGTTGGCAACTGCCAAGGCCAGGTCAGTTTCAAGCCTGGTCTCATCCTCACCTCATGGTAAGGCATCCAAACCCACCAACATTGAGTGCTAGCTCAGGGAACACCAGTGCTGCAACGCCCACCCCTGGGAGCCCACCGAAAACCAGGAAGAAAGAAGTTGTGGGAGTGAGTGAACTGATACCAGTCCGACAGGAGGAGTTCCCCAATGTCAGGTTCAGCATCTCAGGGAAAATTCTGAGGGCTGACCGCCACCCGGAACTGGACCAGGTGGTGCAGGGCCTGGGGCTGGACAAACTCTTGCTTGAGACAGACAGCCCCTACCTCTGTCCCCAAGGAACTCAGCCAAGTCAACATGGCCCAGCCTCTATATGCCTGGTGGCGGACAGAATAGGAGAGCTCCGCCACCTGCCATCAAGCATTGTCCTGGAGCTGGCTTCCCGGAATGCCCGGGACTTCTTTGGGATCTAAACCAGAGAAGCCGCCCTCCAGTGTACATAAGTAGCTAGCTAGTTTTAGTATTCTTCTCACATAGTTATAGTCTCACTCTTTCCTGGGATCCTCTATTGCATGTTTCTAAGCTTGGGTCCTGGGGTACTTCTTTTGGAATGAGGCCTCCATTTCTGGTGGAGTGAGCCCTCCAAAAAAACAAAACAGGGAGGAGTGTAGCAGCGACGACGCGTTAGTTCCGTTTTCGACCACCGGGCATGGTGGGGGCGCCACTGTCGCCTCCCCTTACCTTGTCCCTAGGTGACCTGTCCTGGCACTCTGACCCTGGACCTGGACCTGCCTACATGTGCTTGTTTGGGACCTTCTGGGACAGACCTTCAAACCCCCTTCAAACCACTTGTAAGTACAAATTATACATACAAATCTATTACATTTACATGTATTGGCAGCATATGCAATTTTCCGTTGAGATACCTAATATTAAATCATATCAGTAACTCTACTGGTGATTAACTCATGGAAAGGCAATGTAAGAGTACAAGCTTATGTTTAGAGTTAGATATGTGACCCGTTTTGGCGAATTGAGTCGGATGTCGCACCAGGTCCATTTTTAGAGACCTATCTCATCAGAAAATACAGATTCTTAGCTTTAAAACGAGGTGTAACAGCCGACATCCGACTCATTGCGACGTGCGAACCAATTCGCCAAAACGGGTCACATATACTACAGATGAAGATATAATTAAATGGAATGTTAGATTGTCATGTCTTACCTTTAACCTTTTTACCCCCAAAGAATGCAGCAACTCCGGTTAGAACGGACCCTATGGGGATGAATATTCCTCCCACTATTTTTTCCCACAACTGAGAAAAAGGTCCTTTGGGTTCAGAAGTAGGGTCGGGTGTACTTGTACCATCTGTAAAAATAAGACAAACAAAACCTGTATATTTAGGAATACACATGGAATACATAGAATTCGTTTTTCTAAACAGGCTCATACACCCTCTCAACATTCAGAAATAACAGTATCCACATTCTAAATGTATCCAGAGTACTAGTTAGTGGTTCGTGGAGTCGGTCTGAAATTAATTCCACAATAATCAAGCTTCCTTAAATGTATTTTCCAATGGTCACACATCAACAATTAACGTGATAACAGCAAAATTGTAAAATGGTGTAACTTATTGTAATGTGCTACTGATAGAACAAGGCCGGAGGGCGGACAAATTGTGTTCATATCCAATTCTCAAGCTCCACAACTGTTTGAAATGACTAAACTTCCCCCTGTATACAAATTTGACCCCAAGTGCCTTAGATTAACGTGCAGTGGCGAATCTGGCAAGGAGTTAGTTATTGGAAGACCGGCTATGCCGAACCTGAATACCGAATAAAAAACAATAAAAAAAGGAGAAAAATTTGTAATTAAAGCCCTCAAACACTTCCTAAAACGTAACATCTAAATGCGACTTTAAGACTGCATATGTTCCCTTTTTTTCCAGATGCATTCAACCCTTTAATGTACTATTGGGCTGGCTATTCATCGTAAGTATACGTTCTTGAGACCGCACCCCTGCGGAACTGAGATATATATTGGAATTAATTTCTTTTTATACTAAGAGGGTAGGATATATTATACATAATTTATTCTTGAAAAAGATAATGGTAAAAAAGTATTTAAAAAAAACACATTATTCTTGAAAACAGGAAGCAAAATAGCTCTGGAAGTTTTTCTTTTGCATAAGCAATGCCCTCATGGGAAGTCAGGGTAGGGGTTTCTTCAGAACTTCCTGGAAAGAATAGGTTCCTAGCATCCCCTTGCTGATCATAAAAGGTGATATGAATAAAAACTCAATATGAACGCTCAGTTGGTAGAGTGCCAGCTCTGAGTCTAGGAGGTCATGGGGTCTTACCCCGGCTGAGTCACACCAAAGACTTTAACAATGGAAGTGGTTACTGCTTGCCTGGCACTCAGTATGAAGTAAGAACCACAAAACGTAACTGGTCAACCCAGTGTCAGTATAAAGTGACTTGGTGGTGTATCATGTAGGCCTATGACATGATATCTCGGTATGGCAGCACTATAATGAGGGCATTGGATCCCACTGCTACAAATAGCCACCTCATCTCATTGATTCAGTCACTGCCTTTATGGGGTAAAACTAGCTGAAAAGCATTACCTTGTGCAGTCTGGAAAGAACCCTGAAGGGTTAGCCGGACATTAAACTAATCAAACAAATAAACAAACAAGCATGAACGATGGTCTTCCCTCACTTAACCATAAAGTCTATTGACAAAGCATTCAATCTACTACAATAGGCATAGAGTATGCAGAGCATCTGCCCTATCGTTGATTCGTCTCTATCACCAGAACCTATATGGGTCCTCTCAAACCACCCCTCCTAACACCAGTGGGATGTATGGACCATGAGCCACACTATACATTGTGTAACTGGTCCTTGAGATCAAAGAGAATCAAATGAGTGATGATATAACCGATTCCGGGAGTCCCCACCAATAGCTATAATGCTACAGATTATATAATGAGGAACTTCTTATTAAATTTCCTGCCTTACTGTTCTTTGTTGTACCCTGTGTATGTACAAACTTGATCTAATAAAATCAGACTGGATCAGCACCACCACTTTTTCACTGGCGCCCCTGTAATTATACATATTTACACATACCACGTAAAATATTAAGATAATTGAAAAATGATTAGCGACAATCAATAGTGTTCCATGCAGGACTGATGTTTGTGCCTTGTACAAGACCTGAGAGTGGAAAGAGGTTGCGTCATCCCAATGTCCAATCAGATTGCCACATTGGACATTAGTGGACATGTCCCCCCAGGATAGGGTGGTAGCAAAAACATTGCATAGCTCTACATGTTATGTACAGAGCTTTTGCACACCTATATATATATATATATATATATATATATATATATATATATATAGATTCTACTATAGCATTATTTTACAATACAATCCACAAGTATATATATACAGGGTGCCATGCATTGATGTTAACCTTCAATTACTATGATTCCATTAGTATTTGGCAAAGGAGGTAAATTGTCTCTGTTTGAGACGGATGTACTTGGTGTTGTCCCAGCCACTGGTGGTTCAGAAGGCTCGGGGGTGGACGAATCAGTCAGTGCTTTTGAATGTAGAAATTAAAAAGAGTAGCACATCCTTTAAATCTGTTTATGTGTTGTTCTATATCTTTCCTATGAGATCAAAACACCCTGATGACAGCCCTGCCAGTTACTAGCAAAAAAAACCGGCCCTATCACATCACTGCATATGCTAATCTATTTTGATACCAACTGATAAGTGCATGTATAGCACCTATCAACTATTCAAATCAGTAGTAGTAAGTACCGGTACATGTGTACTTACTCAGCCCCGCCCACCCCCATCACAGGCGCGACTGAACTGGAACTTTTTTCCCTGATCAGGAGCAGACATGAGTGTTTCAAGCGTACCATACGACAGAAGCAGGTATGTTACCTAGCACGTTTCAAATAATTATATGATGCATGCCTGTGATTTGTGCTTTTATAAAAGTAAGGAATTCAATTTAACCACCCTTGAATCACATGTGAAAAAATTATATTAAAATAACTTGATCTATTATATTTTCAAAGAAGAGCTCATTATTTATATACTTTCTCAAAGTTTCTTTGAGAATATCTGATTCAAAGGTTTTCTCCCATTCTTTCTGTGTGTAAAAAGCACAAATATTCAAATTGTGCAGAATTCTACATCTAGAGGGAACTCAGGCTTGCCTACAGATATACTATGACGTTAGGGTGTCATACATGAATATTAACCTTCAATGACTGTGTTCCCGTTGGTATTTGGAGAAGGAAGTAAATTGCCTTCATTCGAAGTGGCCGTACCTGGTGTTGTTGTAACCACCGGCACCTCAGTAGGCTCGGGAGTTGGCGCAGGGGTGGGTGCTTCAGTCGGTGCTGTTAAGGGTAAGAATCAAAAAGAGTAGCACACATAAGAGATGCATTTCACATCTCTTATTCTATTGTCCTGTATTTAGTATAGTGTGCTAGCAATTCCCCCTGAAGGTTTTTATATAGATTTTGACATATTCAGACAATTGTGGAGTACTGTGAATGAAGTTGAACTTATCATACCAAATTCTGACCTTTCAGTTTCAGTAAATGTTGATTAGACCCTAAATCCACATGCTTTGCAATGTTCAAGTCTAAATAGTCGTAAACCTTTGCCTTCACCCTATCCAAGTGTCATAGCTTTATCCACGGTGTTTGTGCCTTAAGGCCCCGCAACATGGCTAACTCGGACGTCTGCCGCTAGGTTTGTTGTTTTAAAATTTGGGGTTTAAGTTCTTAAATACAACTTGACAGTAATAGGATAAACTTTAGTATGGATAGCAGAAAAACAAAAATCCTAATTTTGAACAATGATTAAATGCTAATCACAAAAGGCTGGGTTTTGAAATTTCAGCTAGTACATAAGTAAAAGATCTTAAGACACTTTCCCTCGTATTGAAAAATGAAAACTACGTTCACATTAGGTATTCTCACTAACATATTTGCTTTTTCCTAGCATGTGATAGTTAAAATGAATCTATTCTCATTCATATTCACATACCCAGTGTACAAGTCAGCAGCAGCTTATTATCGTAAAATAATAAGTTAATTTTCTTCCTAGGATATGCTGAATAGGGAAAAAGAATTTAATAACATGCACACACCCAGAGTACAAGTCAGCAGCGGTAGTTGTACGATGATAACTTAATTTTCTTCCTAGCATGCGATAGATCATTTAAAAGAAACTATTAATGCGCACTCAGCCAGCTTAGAAGCTGGCAGCGGTAGTTGTACAATAACTTAATTTTCTACCTAGCATGTGATAGATAGCGAAAAAGTATCTATTCAGGTGCACATACGCAACGTACACGTGCACAATCCCAGTTGTACAATAATACTTTTTTTTTTCTAGTATAGATCTTTTTCATTAGGGTGTGGTGCCCCCTGGTGAAGTAAATGGAACCAATGGTTTAGGTCATTTCCCATAGATAATCTATATGCTTCACCTCTTATAGGTTAGCTATGGGAAATGACCTAAACCATTTTTCCATTTACTTCACCAGGGGGCGCAACACTCTTAATGAAAAAGGTCTATATGAAGGACAATGAAAAAGAATTTTTTAATGTGCACTTACCCAGTGTACAGGTGGGCAGCGGCTGGTCCCAGGTACCGTTCTGACACGTGAGTCGCCAAGCTCCATGTCTGTTATATCCAGAGTCGCACGTTACAGTCACGTCTTCACCATGGCCGAGGCTGCCCGAGGGGCTGACGACCCCGTTGTCCACATGAGGCGAGGTGCACCCCTCTGTAATAGACATGTCAGTGAGAAACTCGTTGACCAAAGAGCCCAGGAGAGTTGGCAGTTACAGCAGATCCAAGATAGGGGTGGAAGAACAAATCCCTAACATGCCCAACCTTTTTTAGGCTATTGAAATTAGCCATCCAGAAAATATCTATCGGTGTATATATGCCACCCCACTTTCTGATATCCTGGATCCATCCTTCTATGAGACCAAAGACGGTCAGAGACAGGGAAAGGACAGGTGTAGAGAAAACGACAGATAGAAGGGAGTGACATTAAGAGGTTAAGCTAAGACACTATCACATCGAATGACGGCTTCTAGAAAAACTTTTCGTTCCACAAATACTTCATACTTTTTCTATGAATTACATTACATCTACAGGAGTACCGGACGCGATTCACTTTTGCTTATTCTTCCCCTGCAGGCTAAAATTGATTAACTAATTGTGTCTATAAAAATACTGGAAATGAAAAAGTAAGGATGTGTATCTGGCTTTTTAGAAATATCTTTTATAAACATGTTCATTACAACTTAAAAGTTTGTTAAAAAGTAAAAGACACAATGTAACACAATCATACAACCCCCCCGCCTACCTTTTCATCTTACGAAACAAACGAAAACATAAAAAAATAGGTCTACTAAAAAGTAGACAAGAGAAAATATATTTTTCAGTCCTCTGGACTGAAAAATCTTGCTTTTGTGGCAAAAATTATTCATCTATTTTGATCAATAACTTCTGGCACCACTCTTATTGCTCACTATAAAGGCCTAAAGTTTATTACAAAAAAGTTGTGTTCAGGTAACCCAGCCTACCCTTATTTTTTGGGTTGGTTGTGTAAGTGTAAAAAAGAAAGAAAAAATTGATCTACCTACCCTAATTTTTTCAGCCTATGTTACCTTAACATAACAATTTTTGTTCTTTGGCCTTATATGTCAGGCAGGTGGTCTGGCACCTGTGTGTCCACTATAGGGTGGTGGAAGGTGGGGTTTGGGGAGGGGGAGGTGGAGGAGTGAGAGAGCCAGTCAGGCCAAGGATATTTGGATTTGTTTCCTTTTTCGCCCTTATTAAAATTGGGATAAAAATCAATTTGAAATGAAGGTGTATTACATAATTAAGTAAAGATAAATTAAATGCTTATCAGTAAAAATAGTTAGAACAATTATAGTCTAAGGATTTGTCAGATTTGAATGTATGAGTAAATTCATTGGAAACAAAAAATTAATATTGCTTTCAGGGCAACCTGGGCTTTCTGGTCTCTCAAAATTGACATACCTAGGGGGCTAGTGGACTGTCCGTGCCTGGGTTGTGGCTACAGGGGTGATTGACAGGCCTGGGGGACCAATGAGAACACCACCCCTCCACACCCTGCTAGGTACACATAGGGGCAGGGGCAGGTTGGAGGGGGAGGGTGAAGGGTCCAATTAGCACCAATTTCACGCTCCTTGGTTGTACACAATAGAAAAACATCCGACAGTAAGGCTTTTGGGGCGTGCTTTACCAACAACCACTAGATGGCGCCCCAAAAGCAAAAATCAACCTGTCGCCAATTTACCTTGAACACATTTGATTTATTATAGTACTCCAAGATAGAAAGAAATAGTGATCTGCGCCCAGGTGAATGAGAGGGAAACTACGAGTGCTATGACTTACGATTACAGGCTGGCGGCGGTGGGTCCCATTCTTGGTTCAAATTACATTGTGAGCGAGATTCCCCAACCATCACCGTTCCTGGGTTACACCTAAAAGTAAGGTTTGCCACCATTTTAATATACATTCATCTCAGTCAAATATCCCAGTAAAAAAGTGCTCCTTGTACATGCATATTACTCTCGTAAATAAAGATTTATAATCATGTGTCTTTCATGATGGTCATTATTTATTTCAACGGTCACAAATCCAAAACACGCATTCTGATTGGGCTTCTCGGGTCAAATTTTTCTGATCTATACCAAGCTGTCTCAAAAAAACAGTAGGCCGAGCTCCTGTGTTCAATTTCTAACTCAGTGTTATCGCTTTAATTAGAAAGTATGGCAACGGTAGGAAAACTTTGACACACTATATCTCTGAAGTAAGAATAGTTTGCATTTTATGTCATAAAAAATATCAGAAAAAAAAAAGAAGCTCAAGAAGCTTTTTGAGTAGCACAAAACTTAAGATACTCCGATGTCAAATAAGTTGGAGGACGTGGCAATATGGTCTTGTATACAGCAACCACATCCTTAAGTGGTACACTTTGGAACAAATATTGAATTATTCAAAGAAAAAATTGTTCTAGATATATTCGCAAATCTAGGTTCTGTAGGATTCAGATTTCGAAATGACTAAGAGGAACCGGTATTAACTTACGTATACATAGCGTATGCTGCAAATCCAGTATTATCACCGAAGAGCCTGTACGTTCCAAGATATATTACCGGATTCCCACAGTCAATTTCTGAAACGTAATTCAAGTTGAGAAATCATAAGCACGGAGATCTCATCAATTACGTTTTACAACTTCTTTCTCGAATTGAGTATGATTTGAAACTTACGATAACTGGAGAAGAATCCTTAGATACTTATACTTTTAGAGATAGACAGAAACACTGATAATGAGACAATAATCAAAGTATATCCTATCAGGGATTTTCCTCTACAAAGATTTACTAGTACCGGGTACTAGTAGTAAAAATCCTCACGGGCTAGTGCAATTTGTGAGAAACTAGTCCAGTAGGCAAGTAGAAATCTTATAAATTTCAAAGGATGTACTGTGAAGTAGTTTTTTCTTAATAAAAAAAAAATAAATAAATAAATAAATCTATAACTATAGCTAGTGGAACTTTGATCTGGGCTAGTGCAAAGACAGGAAAACTACCCCGATGGACCATCGGAAAAGATAAAGGTAAACCCGTGCAGACAGAATCACTAATAATGAGACCCTTATCAAAATACACCTGATAAGACTAATCAGTTGGGTGAATATGGCCCCTGGACTCTCCTATGTGAAAATACAATAGAAACGTTTATAGGCAAACATACCTGCACATATGCCGTCCTGGCCGGTCCAAGTCTCATTTGTCTGACATCGCCGGACGTTTGAGCCTCCGGAGTATTTATAGCCTGGGTCACACGTAATGGTCACCTCGGACCCGTACCGGTTGTCGGACGCAGTACTTGTGCCGTGGTGATATGGTCCCAACGCTGGACAGTAGACAACTAAAACAACAAGTCCAAACGTCTAGTAATACTGTATCAATTCGGCGGCAGGTATTGATTTAATATGATGTAATATATGGTAAGAATTCAGTATCAAAGCAAGCTTTGATACACATGAGGCGGCCGTATTAATAATATTAATGATTTATTGTGGTAGGTCTGAACTGACACTATAGTGACAATCTGAAAAAATATTAAACTTGCAAGCCTAGATATATTTAATTTCAAATGAGATCCAGGCCTCAATATATAGGATCCTATGATATATCAGAACATAGACATTTACATGATTTGAATTTTGATAGCCTGGATAAGACCTAAATAATTTTATTTTTCGGAGCTTGCAACGTGCCTACCTGAGGCCTAATCATTTTTTCATACCATCTGTTAAATACTCTTGCAAGCGTGTCCAGGCCTAAAATCATCAAAGTATAAGATATATAGGACCCTGAGATAAATGGATATATACATGAATTTCATTTTGATAGGCCTAATAAGGTCTAAATAGTAAAATGGCGGGGCGCCCGGTTACTGTATCGATATGACGGTTTGGATTCCGCCCTTGAATGTCTAATTTGTTCCAATTTGGAATATTTTAACCATCTCTATGTGTTCTATATATCAAAATCTGTACGATGTAAGCCAAAATAAGCCAAAATATAGGTTATTTAAGCCCTTTCGTGAGGGGTTTCAGAGCGTGACTTTGTTGCATCAGCCGATTGGGACAAAATGGCGGGCGCCGGTGTTCCCGTAACGATATACAGGTTTGTATTCCCAGCTTGAATGTCAAATTTGTCCCATCCTGGCCTATTTTCACAATTTATTTGTATTCTATATATCCAAATGTCAGTAATAAAAGCCAAAATAAGCCCAAGTATAGGTTATTTAAGCCATTTCGGGACGAAGAAGGAATTTCTCTCTTTGTACCATTGTGACATAGTTGCATGTGACGCCGGCCTAGGAAGGAGAGCCTCGAATGAGGCAGCTAAGTAAAAACGTATTAAACTATTAAAAGTCAAAAAGTATAAGCCGCCTCATAAAAACAAAATTGAGGACTTTACACGTTTACATCTACCCTATGTGTATTTCTTATTTGCTGTTTTACATGTGTATTACTTGCAAATGTTCTAATGATTTTTAGTTTGTTTTTTTCTGTTTGGCTATTGAACAAAAATCAATCAAGACCCAATGAGAGCCCGCTGATAGATACTATTATTATCACGACTGTGTACTAAATGCATCGTGCAATGTCAACAAGCTCCTAAAATTTAATGATATGAAAATCAAAAGAATGACAAATAAACTACATTATATAGAAGGATGCATAGAAATGCAATCAGGTCCACAGCGTGTAGCCAGATTTTGAAATGTTTTGTCACGCACTGAAAAGCATGCATTTTCCCCGTGGTATTATTAAAAATAATAAAAGAAAAGTAGCATAAGTTTCTTTTTGTATCGGAATACACACATAATTATATGACATAAAGATTGTGTTCATAATTACGTTTCTGTAAGTAATACAAAAAACTTACTTTTTCATGTTTATACCAAACATTATATACCGACTTTACTCCTTAGGTAAGACATGAAAAAAAATATCTGGTAAAAACTGGTTGCCTTTCACACCATTGTCAGTGATAACCACATACCTTGGCAGGTGGGGGTGGAGCCGGACCATTGTCGAGTAGCATAGCAGATGCGCGTACTAGATCCAAAGAGCTTGTAGCCCTCATCACACTCATAGCTGACACTCTTTGTGACCCTGAAGTCGGTACCGATGAGGCGCCCGTTTTCGGGGCTCTGCAGACTTCCACAGGTCCCCACTGAAATAGAACTTTGTGAAATGACAATCCACTGATATCTAGTCCCAAGTGGGTGTGATAAATAATATCTGAAAGAAATAACTCGCGCAAGGCCAAGTTGTGTTCCGGTTTCCCGACCGACCCTACAATGTTGCCCCGACCTTACAGTTTTTTAAAGGATTCACTGTTCAAATCTAACTTTTTGGCCCTGATCTCAAATTTTCGGCCATTGGCCGACGGGCCGGCGTTAGTCTCGAACACTGGGATTTTGAGGAATTTTCTCGTTCAAAAATAAGTAACTGGGGTACATGATGGTACAATTTAATCAAAAAGATAATTTTTAAAAAAAAATCACGATTGACCGACCCTATTTTTATTGGGCAATGAAACCTGAACACAATTATCTTTTTATTTCGGCCTAACATCAAATCATTAATCAGTAGTCAGGCAGTAAACAATTTTTAAGACTCAGGAGGTAAAAAAGATTATCTGTTCATTTTTTCTGAATGTAGTTGCTGGTCCAATTTTTCAGCCAATATGAAAGAGAACAGGCACTCCTACGTTTACCGTTGAGACATACATTCAAGTTCAACAAACACATTAAAAAACTTTAAAAAAACTTTTTAAAAAACAGACCAAGAATCACTCATCATGAGACACTAATCAAATTTTGCCTGATTAGCCTAATCACTGAAATCAGTTACGAAAATATGAGCCCAGTCTGTTTGGGGAATCGCCCAAAATCCACTTCGCTACGGTAAACTTTTTATATATAAAATGTTCTATGAATAGTTGTTTATTCTAAGTAAAACACACCTAAAGGGGCAAAGTTCTTGAATTCGTCCACATAATAAACAGTAAATAAAACTATCGGGAAAATGGCATTAGAGTGAGGAGTAATCTTACATTGACAAGTCAGCGTGAACGTTGACCAGGATCCGCTACTTTGGCATGTGGAAGACGTGGTGCCGGAGACATAATCATAGCCGCCGTTACAGGAGTAGTTTATGACATCGTTCGTCTGGTATGACGACTTAGAACCATCGTGTGTTTTATCGTTTAATCGTGGAGGCTCGCTGCAGTCACCTGTGATAAGAGAATTACGAATATACAGACTAATTCGGTAAATACTAATACGCTGCACTTTCGGATAAGGACAAAGGCCCATTATATTGTATCAAAACGTTTTATTTCTATCACTCCCTATACAATTTTATGAATTCCTATAATTATTTTATCGCTGTTGTCTATTCGATTAATTTCTATAATAATAGTTTCATGTAACCGTTCTTACACTGAAAATATATGATTTTCATCTTCTAGATAAAAAAAAGTATATCTTAATTATTGATAAGAATAAATTCAATTAGAATTCAGCCATTGATTTCAATAATTTTGGAGCATCAAAACAATACCTGAAGTCTCCAAGATCCGGTGAAGTAGCAGAATTGCCAGAAAGGTCCAATGTTGCGTCGTTACTTTGAACATGATCAAGATATCCTAAAGTAATTGAAAGAAATAGTAAGTAAACAGGCTATTGTCAGAGTTAGGCTTACAACAAAGAGGGTGTATGCATGAAAGGAGAACTGATCAAATACATTAATATAGTATGGCCCAGGGGCGGATCTAGGTTTTGAAAAAGGGTATGGCGCACTCGCTATGCGTAGGTTTGCGCGCTCTTGCTATGCGTAGACCTAAGGAAAATTCACCATGGCTTTAATCAGTTTCTCTTTGAAAGAAATAAATACCCCCTATCCCCGACCACCACCCCCAACCATTATCCCTGTGCCCCCAACCAAGCATATAGTTTTAGCAATATAGGCGTGCCTCAGCTTTTGTGGCGGCTGCTCACCTTACAACAGAGACCTTGTAGATCTATGTATATAGTGTATGGTCTCTGATTACAATCCATTCTTTGGGTCGGTTATCCGGGCATTTTCACGTAGGTGGCGCTGCTGTAGTGGCTACCTTTGGTGAATACAACCCCATAGGCCCAATGGTTAAGAATCAGAGTTTTGGCTCTGACGGTTAATAGGGAGTATTTATAAGAAATTCTGAACATGTATGAGATTGTTCAGATGATCATGCTTAGAACCATATGAAATTTGAGGAATAATTACACATTTTTTGTGTATTTTTTCATGTTTTTGTATTTTCCCGCCCTCCCTCCCCATAGGCTTATCACTGTAACTAGGCAGTTGTTTGCACCCACAATGGCGGCCTGATAAGGGTCCCGTGCCTAGCGACGGCCTATACCGACCCAAAGAATACGGTGAAACAATTAGCACCACGGCCGGGACAGTGGGCGCGCCTTACACTGGACGCCGCGTGCTGCACTACAGTCCCTTCCACTAATACCATAGCTAGCCAGCGGGGTCAGAGGGACTAGGCGCGCCTTAGACCCTTATCTTTGGGGGGGAAAGGGTATGGCGCGCGCCTAACACTAGATCCGCCCCTGTGGCCAACCAAATTATAACTTTTCCTGAGCCATGCCTGTACCGCAGCATATTTTCTATGTGTCTACTACATCATGTATTTCCCAAATTTGTTGGTGTTTAATATTGACTGTATCCATTTATTTTGTTGATGTGCACCTATATCTATGGTGGATCAATACTGAATTAATGAAAGAGTGTGGGAGTATTTCGTAAGGGAACTGGTTTACACTCAGAATTGTTGCTTAAACACGTACTTACTCTCAAGCCTCATATGTCATCTGTCATATCTCGTCTAGGCAGATTCCTAGAGAGAAAATTAACAATTTCAGTTAATACAAGTTACAAATAAATGAACAAAAATCTTCAATCTAAGAATGGTTCTAAAACAAGGCAGTAATCGAAATTAACGCCGGTCCGGTGCCAGTATAATGTGATTGGGTGGGGTTTCAAATACTATGTCATAATGTGGGTTTATGACATATCGAGTCAGGCAGTACTATAACGGGGGCATTGGGAACCGCCCTTGACATAAGGTCCAAAAAAAAGTTGTGTTCAGGTAACATTAGGGTAGGTAGGTCGATTTATTTTTTTTTACAAATTTTTTCATTGTCACAATTAGACTCAGGCATTCTTGAAAATTCATGCAAAACACCCTTTGAAACAATTTTCAGCATCTAGAATACGTCAGTTAATCAAATATAGATCTATGTCATTTTCTTTAATTCAAGTCAGTATTTAGAAAAAAAAATTCAAAAAATGTTTAGGATAAGGGCCAAAATATTAGGGTAGGTCGGGTTCCCTGAACACAACCATTTATTTTTTAGGCCTGACCCTGACAGTTGATTGGTAAATTAGGGTGTAAAGCCACCAATAGAGTAGATGTGCCGGTTTTCGCGCATTAAGGGCAAGAAAATAAGTGATAATGAAATCATGTTTGAGAAAAAACAAATTGATTCAATCTATTTTCATGTATGTGTAGTGCAATAACGTCCATATTAATAATCACTATAAAAAAGCATAAATTTTGAAAATATTTTGATGATATTATACAGTTTTACTTTGTGAGGTTAATTCTTCAATTTTCGCGCACTTGGTTCCTATTTTCGCGCATTTAGGTGTCAGTTTTCGCGCATTTAAGCAGTGTTTGCGAAAAGTCCGTTTTTGCCGGACATGTCCGACGTTTTGACCATTATGTCCGACACTTTTGCCTAAACCGTCGGACATAATGTCCAGCAAAAATATGAAAATATTGGTAAAACATTCAAATTGTCCGACAATTTATAAAGTATGTCAGAGGTCAGGCTCCTAAACGTCGGACATAATGTCCGACCTTTCAAAATACTTTTCACAAACACTGATTTAAGCATATTTTAGGTGTAAAATGAGTGAAAAATTCAATGGAGAGATAATATATATGAAGGATCAGAAAAAGATTACCTATCAATATCTCGTATGCCAAATAATTGTTTACTTCTTAGTCATTTGTAATACGCATATTAGAAATGCTCCGTTCTCCAACAAATTCTAAACAAGAGATGGATGAAAAAAGTAAGAAATACACATATTTGTGTATTATGAATAGCTGACAAAGGCATTAATTGTCACCAGTAAAAGATAAAAAAGTATGTATTAACTTTTTTGGTTGATATCATTTTAGATAAATATCTTACAATAATATAGAAGCTTGTTTTGAACATTTTTCGAAGTTTTTATTTGGAAAAAAGGTTGAAAATTCGGAAATTTCGGAAAAATATGTGAAAAATGCGCGAAAACTGGCAACTGCCTTATTTTTTGTCATTAGTTTTCACACAGGGGCCTATTTTGGAATATTTGAATGGAAATTCAAATATCTTATATCTAATGGATGCAACATGACTTTAAACTAATATATACTGAAAAAATCAGGTACATAGGTTTTTACTTGGATAAGAAAACTAATCTAATGAATATTCAGTGTTTGTGAAAAGCCCTAAAATGCCGGACATGTCCGACGTTTTACCCCCTATGTCCGACGTTTGAGGCCAAAACGTCGGACATTTTGTCCAGCACAATTTTAGACTGATTGGAATAGTTTTAGAGGTGGAGCTGCCCCCCTTCATAAATAATGTCTGACAATGCACCCAAATGTCCGACAGGAAGCTAAAAAACGTCGGACATAATGTCCGACCTTTCAAAATGAATTTCACACAGACTGAATATTAATTTGCAAATTATCATATTTATAAGAATCCCATCATTTTCCCATAATAACTAGATTTTCGGGTACTGTCGTACCGAAGGAGGCGGGCAGTGGGCCAAAATAACAGGAAATTGCGAATTTGCGGAGAAATCAAGGCAAGACATTGACTTTCAATGATTGCGCAATAATTATAACAAGTTATCATTTCAACACTAAACCTGTGCCTGGAGAGTGTGAGGAATTTGACAGTGAAACATTCTTTGTCAATCTCCATGTATCCCTATGGGGAAAAGATTTGCTGTGTCTGGAGAGTGATGACCTACTTTCTTTACTATAGGAAATTCCTATATCAATTTTGTGACAAAAAACTTATGGATTGTCTCCCAAATTACAAGAAAAGAACCAAATATTTCAGAATTTTAGAACCAAACCACTATATACTGGAAACAGAACTACAGAAATACATATAGTTTGAAGATTATCATGCTGGCATTACTGAGTAAAGTGGAACGAAAAATTGGTCACAAAATTGTAACAACTGTTTTGAGCTCCATTGAAATGCATTGACACAACCTGGTGTAGAAGGAGTCTAGAGAAGGTCGGCGGCCTAAGGCCCGCCTCCCAATAATGAATCATTAGAATGAAATACATTTCTGTCCCTAGAATACGCATTTTTTTGATAAATAATCACATAAACTGACCTGTGGGATCAATATGACATGTAGAGCAAAAATGCGTCCATAAAAATGCGTAAAATGCGCGAAAACTAGAGGTGCACGAAAACTGGGTCCTCTACTCTACTAACAGTAAGTAAGTTTATTCGACTAATGTAAGCATTACATTCATGTCACTGAGGTAGGTGTTGTACAATTTGATATGTTTTTTTGACAAATGTACAAATAGATTCAATGGCATTGTCTTCATCTTCTTTTTTACATGTCATGCGTAGGTCTAAGACAACGATAATTTTTTCTTTTTCGGAAAGTGTATCATAAGAATGAACATACTTGCAGAGTTTGTTTTCAAATACTGTCCTGTTGGAACTCAGTTCACTGTTTTCACAATGAAATAGTACGTGCGATACAGTTTGTTTGTTGTCACACTCTTTATATAATGAATCTTCTACTTTGTTGTTTCTAAAGCTCCTATACTGGCTATCAGCGGTACAATTTGTATCAATTCGCATTCTTGTAAACATATTCCTAATGTTGGCTGACTGTATTTTAGACAGATACTGTTTTGTTTCGTAGAGGTTTGAATGGTACTTACCAGGGTTCGAAATTAACGTCAGCCCATCAGCCCCAGGCTGACTGTTTTGAATCAGGGCTGACAAATTTTGAGAAAATTACATTAAAATCAGCCCGAATTTTTCATACCTGTAATACATTGTAGTATGTCCGGGCTGACAGCTAGAAAAGTTAATTTCGACCCCTGCATACTATTAAGTATCTTGCATTTGTCATAGTTTTCTTGATTGTGACAGTATGCATCAAAGGAGTAAGTAAGTTTATTGGACTAATGTAAGTGTAACAGGTATTTAAGATATACGAACGGCGGTGAGGCACCTGTTACGACGCTGAGCCAATAATGTAAAATAGGTAGCGTAATGTCGATCGTCGTAGAAATATGAGACCACCTACTAGTAAGCCGCTTCCCGTAGGCTGCTGGTGAGAGCAGGGGGGAAGCAGGGTAGTAGGCTACTCTTACTGATAAAACACAAGTCCACTAGTGAGCCCACTAGGTGGGGGTAGTGGCTGTGGCTGCCTTAAGGGCAGGGTCAAATGGCTACTCAATAAGGATAGAGACCAGAGCTCTTAGATGTTCACTCTACTGGTTTATTAGGCCAAATGACAAACAAGTGCTGTGTCGCCGCTACTTATATAGGGGAGCACGCTGGAGCACATCAGGGCACGCTCGGGCACATCAGGGCACGCTCGGGCACATCAGGGCACGCTCGGGCACATCAGGGCACGCTCGGGCACATCAGGGCACGCTCGGGCACATGAGGGCACGCTCGGGCACATCAGGGCACGCTCGGGCACATGAGGGCACGCTCGGGCACATGAGGGCACGCTCGGGCACATCAGGGAACGCTCGGGCACATGAGGGCACGCTGGAGCACATGAGGGCACGCTCGGGCACATGAGGGCACGCTCGGGCACATGAGGGCACGCTCGGGCACATGAGGGCACGCTCGGGCACATTAGAGCACGCTGGAGCACGCTGAGGCACATGAGGGCACGCTCCGGCACATGAGGGCACGCTCGGGCACATGAGGGCACGCTCGGGCACATGAGGGCACGCTCGGGCACATCAGGGCACGCTCGGGCACATCAGGGCACGCTCGGGCACATCAGGGCACATCAGGGCACATCAGGGCACGCTCGGGCACATCAGGGCACGCTCGGGCACATCAGGGCACGCTCGGGCACATCAGGGCACGCTCGGGCACATCAGGGCACGCTGGAGCACGGTGCACATCGGAGCACGCTTGGGCACGCTGGAGCACATCAGGGCACGCTCAGGCACATAAGGGCACGCTCGGGCACATTAGGGCACGCTGGAGCACGGTGCACGTCAGAGCATGCTCGGCACGCTGGAGCACATGAGGGCACGCCACAGCACGCTCGGGCACAGGAGGGCACATTAGAGCACGGTGCACGCCAGAGCACGCCAGAGCACGCTCGGGCACATCAGAGCACGCTCGGGCACATCAGGGCACGCTCGGGCACATCAGGGCACATTAGGGCACACTGGAGCACGGTGCACGTCAGAGCACGCTCGGGCACATGAGGGCACGCTCGGGCACATTAGGGCACGCTCGGGCACATGAGGGCACGCTCGGGCACATGGGGGCACGCTCGGGCACATGAGGGCACGCTCAGGCACATTAGAGCACGCTGGAGCACGGTGCACGCCAGAGCACGCTCGGGCACATGAGGGCACGCTCGGGCACATAAGGGCACGCTCGGGCACATTAGGGCACGCTGGAGCACGGTGCACGTCAGAGCACGCTCGGGCACGCTGGAGCACAGGAGGGCACGCTCGGGCACATCAGGGCACGCTCGGGCACATCAGGGCACGCTGGAGCACGGTGCATGTCAGAGCACGCTCGGGCACGCTGGAGCACATGAGGGCACGCTCGGGCACATTAGGGCACGCTCGGGCACATGAGGGCACATGAGGGCACATTAGAGCACGCTCGGGCACGGTGCACGCCAGAGCACGCTGAGGCACATTTGGGCACGCCAGGGCACATTAGGGCACACTCGGGCACATTAGAGCACGCTGGAGCATGGTGCACGCTCGGGCACGCTGGAGCACATCTGGGCACGCCAGGGCACATTAGGCCACGCTCTGGCACATTACAGCAACAGAAGGGTAGTTCTGTTACATAAGCAATACATTCATGTCACTTCAATAGGCATTGTACAATTCGGTAGGTATTTTTCACAAATGTGCAAATTAGTTCGATAACGTCCTCTTTCGGTTCGCTTTTACATATAGGATTGAGGTTCAGGACCATTCGTAGTTTTTCCTGGTCAGATAAAGTATGGTAACTAGATGAGTATTGACAGAGTTTGTTCTCAAACAGGGTTTTGTTAGCCATTAGGTCTGGATTCTTACAGTGCAGTAATACATGTGATACTAACTGTTTACAGTTACAGTCTTTGCATAGAGATTCTGTCACTTTGTTGTTCTTGAAGCTCCTGCACTGGCTGTCAGATGTGCAGTTGGTGTCTATGCGTAATTTGGTGAATATATTTCTAATACTGGCAGATCGTATTTTATTAAGATAGTGTTTAGATTCATACATGTCTTGTTGGCAGATGTTAGTAACCTTACATTTTTCATAGTGGGAGTCTTCCAGACAGTAAGCGTCAAAGCTTTGAATATATATCTCTAAGTCTGGCTGTAAGAAGTGACTTTAATGATTTCTTTTCCCAATTTTCTGGTTGGTACCAAATATTGCCTAAACCAATTTGCCAAAGGAGAAATTGTATATCTTGAAGCCATTGGTGGTTCTTTTGTGTCATTTCGTCAAATGCCTTATTTAATAGTATGTTATTAGTACCATGTTTCAACCAAAGCCAGTACAGGACAGCTGAGACAGTTGATTTTATTTTGATTGGGTATCTCCCCAGTTCACTCAGAGCAAGTTTTGTGCTGGCAAATTTCGACACACCTAGGGAGAATTTACAAAAATTAGAGTGCACACGTTCCACGGTACTTGGTATGTCATTGTTGATCTCCTCCAGAGTAAAGGTTGTTGGTGTTTTGGGGCCGTCCATAAATGACGTCATGCGCCGGGGAAGGGGGGGGGGGTCCAGTGCCCTATACATTCCTATAGTAAAAGCATGACGAAGGGGGGGAGGGGGGGTCAGAAATGGTCAAAAATAGCATGACGTCATTTATGGACGGCCCCTTTCATATAGTTGTTGACAATTGCGATCTTATCTGATACATTTTTCACAGTTACAGTTATACTTTGCTTGGTCTTAATGTGTCGACATGATACAATGTCAATATCAGTTACACCAATTGCTTCCAGACATTTGTATATATAGGCCCTTGCATTGTTTTGGTCGGGTTCAGCATAACTGACTTTCAATACACATGTGCCTCTAGGTATGGCCCATATTGGGCTTCTATAAAGTAAGATTGGTTCTATCTGCTTATCAAATAGTGACATTGATAGTTTAGTTGAGACATTTGTTGTGGTGCTTATATTCTTATATATGGAGTAACTAGTCCGAGAGGCCCCGACCCGACGTTACCACTCTGGGTCTGAGAGAACTTATCAGAAAAACTCATAGGCCACTTTTAAAACAACCCAAAATCGATCTAAAACAATTCCCCTTGACCTGACACTGCAGACATACCTTTCCTAATGTCTGAACTTGTTAATCCAATGTGTTTTGTTAAATGTCCAGCTGTATTTTTGAAGGATTGGCAATTGATCTAAGGTGTTGCACATGGATCTAAACTTCTGGCAGCCATCTTTCATGCTGGTTTCCCCAGTGCAAACTTGTACCAACCAGCAACCAGCTCAAGAAGGGCCCCCAATGATTTTGAAAATAACTAGACAAAAATGGTTGTATCAACTCAAAAGTAAATCATCTGATGTATATAACCAACCAGGATTGAAGATGTATTTATTCTTAAGTAATCCTGAAGATTTTGAGCAAAACTATGCAGTACTTTTAGAGAAAAGTCTACTCAACCAAAATGGTCGAGTAGCCAGACTAGAAATGTTGCATTTTCACCCTGTCTGTAGTGGGAACGTTCAGACAGGGTCTCTCGGTCTAGGAGTAACCAACCTAGACTATCAAGATTCTAACTTAAGTTAATTATTATCTTGTTCCTAGATAAAGCTAATGACGTCTCATAATGTCGGTCACATTCTTATGTTCTTCATCATACAACACCTTACTATTTAGATTCTCTGAAACAGATTTTCTCTACTCGTTTCACTTTCCCTGCGAGTGTTGTTTGTCACAACTCAGTTCTGAGTTTGAGATGCTGTTGCAGTGTTGGCCTGGGTGTGTCACTTCGCCCCCGTCAAATTCGAGGATGATGTCTCCTGTGCCTGCTTCATTCAATGCCAGCTTGTTCTTTTCAGAAGCAAGAATTATTTATGTCTAACAATTCCACTTACCCCTGTGATCTAAAGACAAATTAGTCATTAGAGTACACTCTCTGAGCCGTTCTGTTATTTTACTTCTGTATCTCTCTATTATCGCTCACATTACCGCCCCTTCTGCAATTAGCTTCGTATTTTCTGAAGCAAAAAGAAATGTATGCTATTGTTATAGTTACTTTAAAAAATTCAAACTAAACAAAATTAGTTTAGTTATAGCGTGGTTCAAATTCACTGACTTTTGTTCGAGTACACCTTTGGTACGAAATTAAATATAAAATGCGTTTCTATCCAAGGTCAAGGTTGTAACCGATCGATGATTTGGTCGCAAACGTCAAAATTCTTAAAAATATTATTTACGTCTGCTCACTGAATTCCAAATGATTTATAGTGGCTCAGCAGCATAGGATAGACTTAAATAAGGGATAAGAACATATTTATGCCTTACTATTGACCTTTTAACGCTCACGATGAGGATAAATGACAAGCATTTGACGGCGTTTGCCTCCAGCAACTCCCCCGTCGACAAGGAAGGCTATCTCCTGAAACGAGGTGAAGTGAACAAGGCCTACCAGAAACGATGGTTTGTCCTGAAGGGAAACTTGCTCTTTTATTATGAAAAGAAGGGAGACCGGGAGCCTATAGGGGCCATCATACTAGAGGGATGCACTGTTGAACTGGCAGAGATGTCGGATGCCTACACGTTCGAGTTGGTTTTCCAGGGAGCTGGGAGCAGAGTTTACATTTTGTCCTGTGAGAGTCAAGAGGACATGGAAGCCTGGATGAAGGCCATTACATGTGCTGGATACGAGTACATGAAATTGATGGTAGCGGAACTTCAACGCCAATTGGACGAGCTCCAACTGGCGCCAAATGCCGTTCATCGACATACATCCAACACTATCACAAAGGGTTTGCAACAGAACCCTCTAATTGATTTCTCAAGTGATTCTCAATCCGCAAGTCGGCAAGCAAGGGCGAATCCATTTGACAGCAACTCTGAAACTCAAGATCTCTTTGGGGCAGTGCCATTCAATCCAAGTTTACTGCCAGGAAATCAGCGGGCAAGAACATTTGAGGAGATGCACAAAGAATTTGGCCTGTACATACAACAAAAAACACAACAAACCAAAACTGACCCGCTTCAGGAAGCACCCCTTCTTGATCTAAGTTAAAGAGGAAAACAAAGGGACATGGACATCTAATTGTTATTGATGAGATTGACATCTAATTGTTATTGATGAGATAAAGACATAAATGAGTATTCTATAGACTATAGTGTAGGCGATTATCAGTGAGCAATATCTTTAAAATCTTGATCAGAATTCATAAACAGTTAACACTAAAATAGGCCTACAAGAAAACCACTGGTTATGGTCAAGAACAATATCTACTACTGATCTACTACCCTGATCTACATACAGTGCGTTCTGAATATCATATTTTCTTCAAGTACATTCAAAACAGTAATTAGTATAAATTCATGAATCAAGGATAGTATTCATCAACCAAGGACAGTGCAATATTAAGCGTGCTGTATATTGTAATGTTTTGACAATGCAGTATGCAATAGGGATAAGGCATCTACACATACATATCTAAAATATGAAACTGTATGTATATATCCATGTAGATATTTCAAAGTTGTAAATATCCTTCTTGATTTAAGACAGAGAATTAAAGAGGTGAATTGGAATCGTATCACATGAGGATATAATATGTTGACAATATGGTTGACTCAGAATTGTTGCTTTGTTAAAATGTGTCCCTGTATTTGATTTGCAGATCTTACATATGTTGATTTAACGTAGTATAATAGTAGACTTAGACCAAAAAGCTAATTGTTTTAAAAGAAATTATACCTAGGTGTATTGCATGGCAATTCATTTAAATTGAAGAAAAGAGTTTCATTCAAAATTAGGCGAACTGGTCACTGTTGCATGATAAGTGATTTAGTCCTATACAAACAGTATTTATACATAATTTATAGTGACACTAGCAAGGCCCTGCTTGAGTTTATTTTGCTGTTGTCGATTTATTTTGTGATAGTTTTTGGTATCACATTATCTTGAGTGAAAAGCAATGAGTAAATTTGGCAGTAATATCCGAATAAGACACGAAACATAGGATAGGAACAGGGAATCGGGCCTACGATCAGTGAAAAAATGCACGAACATAATAAAATATATTAATTGTGATATTCAGAACTATAATCTGTTAGGAACGTGAAGTTGGCAGCTTTTTGCTCTAGCTGTCATGACTTTTTCATCACCAAAAAAGAGTGCAGTGCGCTTGTCGCAATCTTCATCTTTAAGTTTTTGTCAAAAAATAAAGCAAGGTTACCACATTTACGATGTTCGTCCTGTTTATAAATCTATATACTTCCAGTATTGAAAATAAGCATCAGTCCATCTTCAAAAAGCTAACAATTTTCATTCTCAAGCCTGACGGTCTCTCAAATAGAACGGATATTTGGGACAGGTAAGGCAGGTTTCCACAGAACAACAAAGTGCTGCCGATTAAGCCTGACGTGTGTTAACCCTTTGAAGCCTCGATGACCAACACCTTTCACTGTGTTTTGAAAGGGTTTAGGATAGACAACACCTCTCAGCGGCCAATGCACAGTGCTCCCTTTCATATACATGTAGATAACATTCATTCACATGGAAGCGTGTCTCAGAATTTTGATTAAGGCTTTAATTTGTTGTTTTATAAAATATAGAAAATAATGTTGAAAAAAATAACAAAAATCTTCCCGTTTGTTGTCATAAAATGAAAACTAGGCCCTAAATAAGAAATCTGAGACATGCTTCCCTCCAAGAGATCATTATGGGTGCGCCCAAGAATTTTCATTAGAATCCATCAAGTGGTTACCGAGATATTCATGTTCAAAAATTAAAAGTGAAAAAATTAGTTTTTTTTCAGATGATTTCTAGAATTTTAAAGTGTTGATTACAATATGTATTACAAAAGATGGAGAAAAATATGGTCTTTCATTTGATATGCAATATGCTGCTTTAGCATTCCTGGCCACTGCAGAATCTTCATTCTCGCAAATGAAGCCACTCTGAGGTGTTGTCTATCCCTAAAGGAGAACTGCAAAGGCAATTTTTATTTTCATATTATGTGGAATATGTGTTTCTTAAAACGTATCTACAGAAACAACTGATAATATATCATAGATATAAGAGAAATTGAAATCTAAAAATTATGCTGTATAGTGGCTTCTACTGAGTGCATGTGACGTCATCTAGGCTCTTTCACACATGTAGTGCAAGCTGATAAGGGTCTTGCTATGGTTGACTGCACACACAGACCCCTGTGACTGAGAGCCTAGATGATATCACAGCTTTGTGAGATAAGCTGTGAGAGTGTATTCATACTCCTAGAAAAAGCTTATTTATTTTATATTGTCATGCATGTATGCTATTTTGAGTCTTATTCTGCTTAAAATATACTTTAATTAAGAGTTTTGTACAATATTTGTGACTTTTATTTTCTCCTTTGCGTTTCACCTTTAACACATTTGGTCAGCCGACTAAGCTTATTATGA